>CM070622.1:57263542-57944408 GCA_036346255.1 Ampelocalamus luodianensis | reverse complement strand
AGTCCACTCGCACCCGAGGAACAAAGTGAAAACCGCTTAGGGTTTGATTTTTGAACTGAAACTTTGGGGATTTAATTGAGGCATCAAATCAACTCCAAAATTTATGAAATTTTAACTGAGCTTCCTGACCTCAGGGTTAACCTTCCATAAAATTTTCAGAGATTTTGGTGCACTGGGATTTTCTCAAGAAATTCCAGAAGGTTATTTCAGAGGTTTGACCAAGGTTTGACTTGCCTCTAAAATATTTCAAATAATTTCAAAAATTATGAAATAACTCAGAGGTGTCACAGGCAACCTTAGAACCCAGGAAAATTATTTCAAGGGTTTGACACAAGATTTCACCTAAGGTTTTGACTTGAGATAAATGAGGATTTTGAATTTGAATTTCCCAAAATTCCTTTACAAGAACTTCAGAAAAGCTTAAAGGCATTAGGATGCAGGAAAAGTTTTAAATTATCCTCATTTTCTTACATTTGAAACACAAGCCAAAATGGGGATGTTACAAACCTCCCCTTACAAAAATGTCGTCCCGAGATTTGGTTTACTCGGAAAAGAAAGAGGGGTAGCCCGCACGAGACGATCTTCTGCTCCCATGTAGCCTCATCCTCGGAATGGTTTGACCACCGAACTTTAAGGAACTTGATGGTCTTACTCCTTGTTCTTCGCTCAGCCTCCTCGAGTATGCGAACAGGGTGCTCGCGATAGGTCAAATCTTCCTGAACATCAAGAGTTTCCAACGGAGCTCCCTCCGTTGGAACACGGAGACACTTCTTGAGCTGGGACACATGGAACACATCATGTACCCCGCAAGTGCAGCACAACTCCAACTTGTAGGCAACAGCCTCCTTCTTCTCGATAATACGGTAGGGACCGACATATCGAGGAGCTAACTTGCCCTTGACACCAAAACGCCGTGACCTTCGCAGGAGAAACCTTGAGATAAACGGTCATTGGGCTCAAGCTCAACTCACGACGACGACGATCCGCATAGCTCTTCTCGCTCGGATTGAGCTGCGCGAAGCGATCGCGAATGAGTGGACTTGACTCTCGCCTCATTAATCGTGTCCGCCAAAGAAAGGTCTCTCACCGGTCTCGCACCGTTCAACGGGTTCTACACTTTCTCCCGTATAAGGCCTCGAATGGTGCCATGCCGAGACCGGCTTGGAAGTCGTTGTTATAAGAAAACTCGCGAATGGCAAGCACTTCTCCCAATGCTTCCCATAGAAAGGACACAAGCTCGAGCATGTCCTCTAATACTTGGTTGACCTCTCTGTCCGACCATCTGCTTGGGGGTGATACGCGTGGTCGAAGAAAGACGCAGTTCCCATAGCTTCTGCAAGCTATGCCGTAATCGAAGTGAAGATGGAACCACGATCGAAATGATCGCCTTCTGCACCATGCAAGCTCACGATCTCGGCGATATAGAGCCCGCAAGGTGACCGATTTAATCTTGGTCTTGATCGGAAGAAAGTGTGCCACTCACAACCGGTCAATGATAACCCAAATGGCATCATTGCCCCACGGTGACCGGGTAGGCCGTGATAAAATCCATCCCGACCAATCCCACTTCCACTCCGGAATAGGCAAGGGTCGGCCGCCTTGCCGACGCCGATGCTCGCCTTGACACGACGACACACGCCGCACTCAAGCAACGAACCTTGCGATCTCCTCTTCATTCGGGTCCACTAAAATCTCGCGAAGATCCCGTACATCTTCGTGGCCCCGGATGAATGGATAACGGGAATCGTGGGCTTCGCGGAGGATCAAATCCCACAACCCATGTCCTTTGGAACCACTAGGCGCGTTCGAACCTCAAGACAAAGAAGCTCATCTACGGAGAAGCACTTGGTCGTTCCATTCTTGACATTTTCCTTGATGCGTTCACTCCAACATCCGATCACGAAAGGCACTGATCCGATCCACCAAGGTTGGTCAGACAACCAAGGCAATGAGGGAACCATGCTCAACCAAACCTGTTGAGACGCTGAAACTCCTCCGTAAGAGGGGTCGATGCTCTGAAACAACAATGCATTGCAATGCGCTGCGACTAAGCGCATCCGCAACGACATTGGCCTTGCCCTGATGGTAGTGAATACCCATGTCATAGTCCTTGATCAACTCCAACCATCTCCTTTGCCGGAGGTTTAGATCTGGTTGGGTAAACAAATATAAGCTTTTGTGATCCGAATACACTTCACAACGACACGATTAGGTAATGTCGCCAAATCTTAAGTGCATGGATCACGCCGCCAACTCCAAGTCATGGGTAGGATAGTTAAGTTCATGGGGTCTCAATTGCCTTGATGCATAGGCCACTACCTTGCCTTCTTGCATAAGGACACAACCGAGGCCTCGACGAGAAGCATCACAAAAGATATCGGCTTCGACGACATCGGGAGAACAAGAACGGAGCGTGGTCAATCGCTTCTAAGTTCTTGAAACTTTCTCGCAATCAGCGGACCACGAGAACTTCTTGTCCTTCTTGAGCAACTCCACATCGGCTTCGCTTATCTTGGAGAAGTTCTCGATAAAGCGACGATAGTATCCCGCTAAACCAAGAAAACTCCGAACTTCGTGACCGAAGGGTCGACTCAGAAAGCACATCGCGATCTTGCTAGGATCCACGCCACGCCCCGCCGAAAGAATATGGCCTAAGAAGGCTACTTCTTCAACCGAACGCGCACTTGCTGAACTTCAGATACACCGGTGCTCAAGCTTGCCCAACACAAGCCTCAAATGCTCGGTGTGTTCTCATCGCTCTTGGAGTAGATATGATATCATCGATGAAGACCACAACGAACCTATCCAAATACTCCATGAACACCGAATTCATGAGGTTCATGAACAAGGCCGAGCATTGGTCAAGCCGAATGACATGACGGTATACTCGCATGCCGTAACGAGTAGAAAGCCGTCTTCGAATATCCTCGTGTCGAATCCGAACCGATGATATCCCACTCGCATCAATCTTGAGAAAACTCGAGCTCCGCTAATTGATTGAAGAGATCGCCAATACGGGCAAAGGGTACTTGTTCTTTACCGTTACTTCATTAAGTGGACGGTAATCAACGATATGCGCAGCTGCCTTGTCCTTTTTCGACAAAGATTGCGAGCATCCTCGTGGAGATGAGCTAGGCGATGAAACCCTTCTCTGAAGCTCACCCACCGCTTCTTCAACTCCACCAACTCAATTGGGTCCATCTCGTAAGGCCTCTTCGAGATCGGGCGGCACGGAACCAACTCAATGACAAACTCGAGGTCTCGAATCGTGGCATCCCCGAAGGTCGCTGGGAAGACATCAACAAAGTCACATACCACGGGACTTCACTAATATCTAGAGTCAAGCTTCGCTTGCGCGAAGAGATGCGATCTGCGCATTTTCATAAAAGCTTAACGCCGCTCTGGAAGGATCGTGAGGTAGATGAGCCTCCTAGCGCAATCAATTTGTCCCATGTGTTGAGACAACCAATCCATGCCTAGGATTACATCTAAGCTCGCCGATCGAAGGAGGATAAGGTTTGCCAAGAATCCTACCCCTTCTATCTCAACAGGACATCCCTACACTCGCACTCAGCCTCTCAACTCCGAACCGGGAGCGAATGAGCAGCTGACCAACAATGGAGTAAAAGAAGACCTCCAACAGCAAAGAAAAGACTCGTAAACAAACGAATGAGATGCGCCAATCAAACAAAATCAGAGGTGGAAAGAGTTAACCGAAGGGTACCCAACACGACGCCGGTGCCTCCTCGTGCCTCCTCCATGAGATGAGGTTGACGCGACCACTACCCACGCCTTGGGTAGCGGGACAACCTTTCGATCCGGAAGAACCACCTCCCGCCCGCGCCCTCCATTAGGACGAGGCCGCCCACCCTGTTAGGGCAATCGCTGGCATAATGCCCTTCCGGTTGCATGAAAAGCAGTGACCCCGGCACCGGATTGCGGGGCCACTCGCCGTTCGCAGCGCACGTGATCGGGCACGCCCGCGGAGGGCGAGGAGCCGTGCCTGGCGGCCTCCGTGGTAGTGAAGCCACGCAACGGGCCCTCGGGTAGGCCCGACACGGGACGGAGAGGCCCGCCTGCGCGCACCACCGGCCTCCCACTTGCGCTGCGGGACTCGCCAGCCGCCGCCTTGTGCTCGCAGAACAATGGCCTTATCCACCAAGGCCCGAAGTCAGAAAGTCCACAATGGAGAGCTTGTCTTGCAGCTCCTCGCACAAATCCTCCATGAACTTCTCCCGCTTGGCCTCATCGGTGGCCACCTCGGATGGAGCATAACGAGCCAAGTGGTTGAACTCGCACAGTGTACTCCATCACCGACTTACGCCTGCTTGAGCGAGAAATTCCTTCTTCTTCACCTTCATCAAGCCGGCAGGATGTGAGCTCGACGAACGCACCGAACTCCTCCCAAAAGATGTGGCCGGCGGCTGCATGGCCAAGAAGTTCTCCCACCAGAGAGTGCTGCCTCAAGCCGATGGGAGGCAAAGAGTGCCCGCCCCGTCCAGCATCGAGCAACGCCGAGCTTACGCCAACTCCGACGCACCCACCATTCTGCGCCCAAAGGGTCCTCGACACTGAGAATGTGGGGGCCGAAAGAAGAAACTCACCAAACCCCACGAGATCGATGTCCGCTTCTCGCCGGATCCCGAGGCTCCGGCAAGGGTGGAGGTGTTGCGCGCAATAACGTCCAGCAGACTCTCCGCCCCTCCAACGGTTGCGCTCGATCTGAAGAAGGACCTCAGCCATGGTTGGAGGAGGCGGGAGCTCCTCATCCAAACCAGGCTGCTGACCACGGCCGCTACGAGTACCTCCAGCCATCCTAGTTCAAGAAATTTAGGTTAGAAACCAAAGCACTAATACTAGAAGTTGATGAAAGCGAAAAGCTAACGATTAGGGGAATGAGATATCACCCTAACCGAAAGCCAAAAACAGCAAGTAAACAACTTTAAATGTTTCCAAAGAAGCTCCAAAACAGCAAGGGAAACACCAAACCAAATCTCAACTTCTCGATGTCATCAACCCGTATTGAATGAACGAGCCATGGTTTGAGAAGATAAAAATTTCAGCACCTTACAACCAATCTAACACTACTTGAGAGCAAAGTTAAACTAGCGAAATAAGTGTTAGATACTTAGCTAACTAGTATCACATCTTACCCTTTTATGCCCACAAGTTTTAATTAATTAACCTCTCATTTTCTACCCTATTTAGAACCTTTGAGCTTGCTGTCCGGAAACTGAATGATCGCTGTCCAGATTTTGCATCCAAGCATCCTAGCCAAATCTTCAACCTCGAAGCTTCAAAACCTTGTAGAGGGCAGCTAACACTTCAATTTGCCAAACTCATTGGTTCCCAAAACCCAATTAATCGATAACAACTATCTTTGGAGGAAGGAGAGGAAAACAACTTTTAAAACTCAAATTACAAAGAAGGTGAGATAGAAAGCTAAGATAGGTAAGGAGTAAAACTGAGAACTTACTTAAGCTTTCATAAACCATTTGATACTTTGAAAATAAGGTATTCAAAATATCCTAAGGACGATCAAGCTTGGGTTATTATGGTCGGAATGGCTCGATACCAACTTTGTGAGGACCCTGTTTATTCGGCTTGTACTGCTTAACCATCCACTTGGTCCTAACAAGACAAATCAAATAAACTAAGCCTCGAGATATGTATACTTCCTGCACTGCAGATACACACCCTGCTACAAAATCATGCATCAATTCCATTCATACACATAGAGCAAGCAAAAGCAACAATCAAAGACATAGATAATATAAAGAGAGTTATTATAAAAGAGAGGCCGACTGCCAAATAACACATAAGTAACTAATTTAAACAATGAAGCAAAATGGCCATAAGATGGCGATAAACAAAACCAATCGGCGTGCCTTTACCCACAAGGCAACTAACCGGACCGCCAAGCTAATCGTCCCAAACAACACAAGAACACACTCACAAAAGTGAGGCCCTTGGGGCTCACCTTCTTCCTCTGCAACAATTAATATTAAGAAAGCGTATGAGTACAAAACTTGTTTTTGTACTGCAAGACCGACGTGAGATAACAGTAACTATAATTAACTACATGCAAGCTTTATTTAAGTGGATGAAGCTTTGGACTCATTTTCTGATAAAGCAAGTTTCCATTTGCAATAAGGTAATAGATTCAAGGCAAGTTTGCAATTAACTTTATTGTTCAAATAAAAGAGAGACAATTATAACAATAGATAGATGACAACACTAACCTAGAAGCGACTAACCCATAGTCACTACAACAATAGCATGAAGTTCCCTTCATACCACCCATGTCAAGTTGAATTTTTTTTTAAAAGGTTGTAGTCTAGTTCTTGTGGAAATAACTGCGTGTCCATAACCTAGGACGAGGCTATTCGAATAGTTTTAACTCGCAGGTGTACCAATGTACCCACACGATAGACCGCTTTCCACCACCACTGTTAGCACACTTCCTTTGGTATGTGCATGGCTAAGTCTAACAAGACGCTTTCCAATGGACGATGCTAATTAAGAGCCGCAACCCACGGGAGAAAGACACATTAGACAGCCTAACCGGCCTGCTAATGCTCCCCTCCAACACCACAACACACACACACAAGAACACACCCACCAACCAGCTCATAATTAACACCTCCCAAAGTACTTAGTCAAGAGAGGTTCCATATCCCCCTCGTGTGGTTAGCACGCAACAATTGCTTGGATCAATGGCACAAGTAACTCGGTCCTTAGGGACTTAGGCACCATTCCAATCACACCCAACAGATCACCCAACATACCATTGTGCCCAAGCCAAGATATAATTTTTGTTTTCAGTTTTTGATTTGCAAATTGGTAAAACACAAGGGTTGGGTACAATGGAATAATAATAGTAGTAGTGTGATCAAGATCACCGACTAAGTCGATGATCGCCCAATACTACCGATACTAGGCATGGCTAAGCAATAAGTATTCGTAATCTACTAAGTGACAAGAGCTCATCCAACGAACTCTAATCACAGCAAATAACCTAGGCTCAGGTAGTAGAGGATAATCATTTACCTACAGATTATGCAACTAGAGGTCTAACTAATCAATTTAACAACAAAATAGCAATGCATACATAGAAGTTAAACAAAATATTAGACTTTAAAAGTAATGGGATCAAATGGAAATGATCAAACTGCTTGCCCGCTTGTGTTGCTCAAATTGTTATGAGGGTCGCTCTCGGGTTACCGCAAATATCGAATCCTAAGCTAAAGAGCGAAAACAACCAATAAGGCGAGCAACACTTAAACAAAAGAGCAAACAAAACTTATCCAAATGCGATTAAATTTATACACAAGGTAAAATACGAATATACCTAGTCATAGGAACTGGAAAACTTAATTTGGATTTGTGGTGTAAAAGATATTCTCTAAAACCTATTTTCTACCATAATTAGTACTGTAGCAAAACATTTTCTAGAAAGATTTGAAGCTGAAATTTTTATGGTAGCTACCTACTGGTGTAGTGATAAGCCATATAAAATTTCAGGTCATTTGGAGTTATATTGAAAGGGTTATGATTTGTTTAAATTGTTTAGGGTATTAAACTAAAATATGATCCTTATGATTTTTTTTAAAACAGTAAAATTTGTGAAACAAATTTTCCCAGCAAATACATTAGCAGTGGAAGCTAATCCAATTGGATTCATACAAAAATGATCTATAGATTAAAAGTTATGCATTTTACAAGTTTGCTAAAGTTCAAAAACAGATTAAGTTCATCGGTTTACTATTTTTGAAAATGGTTTTCCAGGTTTTATCATGGTCTCTAGTTATTTTTCTATTTAATTTCAAGTTATATTGAAGCTAACAAAATTGGAATCATCTAATTTGGAGCTAAGATGACAAAGATATGAAAATGACAAGACCCTAATGTGATATCGACTTGGACTTAGCACTCTCGACTTCACTACATCCGAGACGTGGACGAACCCGAGCCGTTGATCCTCGATCGGACGGCCCACGCGCGCGCGCGCACAAAGACACACGCACAGACCCACGGAGGCTCACCGTTGGATCCGATCCAACGGTCCAAATGATGAGGGCATTCGACCGAACGAATGCCTTCGCAATCCCACCGCTGATCTTCGATCCAACGATCCAGCATTGAACCACGCCAAACACTCCTCACGCGCGCGAATGCAGGGCCGACGTGGAGGTTCCGTGGTCGCTGATCTCGGATCCAACGGCCAAGACCAGCCACGCCGCCTCCGCAGCGTTGTCGCCCGACATCACGGCGAAGGCTTCACCGCAAAACGCCGCGACCAAAGGCACGGCGACGCGTGAATGCCAGAATGGTGCGCAATAGCGTTGCGCACCCTCCGGCATCACCCACACCGACGGTGGTGGACTGGAGCGGCGCGCGACGGCGAGGCGCGACGGCAAAGATGACGACGACGATAAGCGCAAAAGAGCTCGCGACGGTCCATTCGGCATGTGCCCGAGCATCTAGGGACTACCAGGAGCCACCGACGGACGCGAGGTGCAGAGGCGGTCGAGTAGCCCCGGCGACGAAGCTCCGCAACGGCAACAATAGCGGCAACGAGGAAAGCGTCCCGACAACTAGAGAGCGACCACATCATCAAAGTAGGTCCCACGTGCCACACCGATGCTCCCAGAGGAAGGAATTGAGGGAGATGGACTCACCAAGACCGAGACGAAGAGAGGCGCCGCGCCGATTTGGGGAAATCTAAATCCCGGTGCTCCGCTGAAATCACCGAAAGGAGCGGTTGCAGCACAACCGAGGTGAGGGGAAGCAACAGAGCAAGGAGGGAGCAAGGGAACCACCGAGCACGACCTTCACCGAGAAGCCGCGGCAACAATGGCGCGAGAGAAAACAGGCGTTTGGGAGCTCCACGAATGCAAGGTGCAAGGGAGAGCTCACGGCGCGTAAAGGAAGGCAGGGGAGGAAGATGGGAGCTTAAGTAGCCGAGGAAGCCAGAGCACCGGCAGAAGCCTCGGATGTCCACGCCGCCACGGCCGCCACGAGTGACGGAGCAGTGAGCAGTGGACTTCGGGGCGTCACGACGCAGATTTAATGCACCGCCCGCTGGCGCCGAGGGTGAGTGGATGCGACGCCATCGCCCACGAGCCCTCTCGCCATGGCGCAGAGCGAGCGCGAGCGGTCGGGCGAGCGAGCACGAGGAGGACGACGAGGTGGCCGCCCGATCTTGATCCAACGGCCAGCGCGATCACGCTGAAGCGCATAGGGCAAATGTGGGTCGTGGCGATGGAAATCCAACGGCCGAGAATCGAGGCACCGGAGTTGTCCGAATGCTTACACGAATGAGAGCCGCTCGATGGAGATCCAACGGCCGACGACGCGCGCCGCTGCGACCGCGCCGGTAAAGTTAGTTGGCTCTGGTCGAGTCAGTGACTCGAGCCCGAGTCCGACTCGCACCCGAGGAACAATGAAAAACCGGTTAGGGTTTGATTTTTGAACTGAAACTTTGGGGATTTAATTGAGGCATCAAATCAACTCCAAAATTTATGAAATTTTAACTGGAGCTTCCTTACCTCAGGGTTAACCTTCCATAAAATTTTCAGAGATTTTGGTGCACTGGGATTTTCTCAAGAAATTCCAGAAGGTTATTTCAGAGGTTTGACCAAGGTTTGACTTGCCTCTAAAATATTTCAAATAATTTCAAAAAATTATGAAATAACTCAGAGGTGTCACAAGGCAACCTTAGAACCCAGGAAAATTATTTCCAAGGGTTTGACACAAGATTTCACCCAGAAGGTTTTGACTTGAGATAAATGAGGATTTTGAATTTGAATTTCCCAAAATTCCTTTACAAGAACTTCAGAAAAGCTTAAAGGCATTAGGATGCAGGAAAAGTTTTAAATTATCCTCATTTTCTTACATTTGAAACACAAGCCAAAATGGGGATGTTACATCTTTTCTCTTCCACTCTTTTTCGCATTTCACCGGTAATGCGAGATATGCGACTGTCGCTGCATACCATGCATGTGCTCGCAAGCACAGGGACCAATTGCCCAATACTCCACAAGTAAAGGGGACCTCAAGCCCACACTCCACAAGTGTGGGGACCTCAAGCCAACACTCCACAAGTGTGGGGTCCTCAAGCCCATCATATACATGACGAGGATCTCAACAAATGCTTGGTCACCACATGACCCAGTCTTCATTTTGTCAACATGATGCATATGCACAAATCATGAGTCATCATAATCATACCTCCTCAGCAACATCACTTATGAATTTGACTCATTCATACTTCTATCATTCATATCATAAGCATTTACCATCTTTAATCAACATATCACACTATCAACCAAGCATAGCTAATATGTATAAAAACATAGCACTCACTGTCAACCAATTCATAATTACTCTATCAAACAGAGTACTTGCCTTAACCACTTGGGAGCGAAGGATATGAAGAGGGTGCTGCCTCCGGGACCAATCCCCCACCTAAAATACATTTACAAGCATACTAAGACAACAGTAATGTACCACACAAACTATGAAAGCAAACATGAACTTGCAATAGTTCTTTTAACGCGATCCCAACTCCAATTCCTAGATGTTGTTCTGTCTCTCGTGGACAAATGATTCTAAAATTCATATCTTTTATTTTAGGATTCCAAATGAGGTGTTGTTAGACTTCATTGAAAGTTTATCAATTGCCCCAACTAAACCTAGTTGGTGGACCTTCCTGATTCGGCCATCTAATATCCCTATCATGCTAATTAACAAAACATCGATTTCACGTCAAGTTCTCGGACAGACACTAAATCTGTCATAACTTTCAGCTAGTTTGTCCACATTTAGCTTTCTTGGGCTTTCCAAAGCTATGACAATTATCTACAACTTTGTTATACTGAGCTCCCTAATTGTCCTTTAACTTATCGCTCAAGTCGATTACTAAAACCCGTCGTAATACCGGCTGCATTGCGTAACAATCACACTAATAAATTCATAACTTCTTCTATATAGGTCCAAATAACGCGATCTAGCACTTCATTGAAATCTATTGACGTCCTCTACAATACTCTAGGAGATGCCCAGGACTGAATCTGCCCATAACTATAACCAAACGTTGATATTACACGAACTGTCCTGAACAGGCCTAATTACCGACGAAGATTAACTATCCAAATACGCATCTAATCAAAGGGATTTCGAGATTACCCTTGAAGAACCGATTGCTAGGCATAAAGAGAACCCATGAGTGATCTCTTCCACTGAAGGTGGTTTTCTCCTCTCACCTTCTTCTTCTTCTTCTTCTTCTTGGTCAGCAGCACCCGAAGGACACAGCGCAAGGAGGCGGGAGGCTACTGTTCACGGGGATATCAGAGAAGGGCAGCCATCGTAGTATGCCATGCTACAGCATCACCCGTAGGGTTTCCCGCTCCCTTTATTAGTGGTGGCCCTCCTAGGCCAAAGTCCGAGGCCTAGGTTGCCGAATAATTGCGTAAACCCTCTAATCCTCTGCTAATTTTTTTCTAGTTGGTCCCTCTCTAATTCTTTCTTTTACTTAAATAGATTTAGGTATTACAGTTGAAGTAAGTGAGTATGTGTGCTGAGAATCAAGTTGATTATCTTTAACAGAATGAGATGATGTGGTTGTGGGTGAAAAATCTTTATTGAGGTGATTGGAAACCATTTGTCAAAATAATTCCTTTGGTACAGGATTGGACCGGAGAATTCTTTTGTGGATTAGTAGAGTCCCTCTAAATAAGTATGGTTGTTCTTTCGGTTTGAGGATCGTTTTGGGATTATCGGATAAGAGAAAGGAGTTAGTGTGATAATTGTGGAAACCCATGATTTCGAAAAAGGTTTATTTCTTAAAAGAACATCTGAGAAAGGAATGTTCTCTCGAGTAGAGAAGTGCTCTATTGGTTCTTGTTTGAGTTGGATTTTTATGATGGAGATTATGTACAATTTGGGTTGACTTATGTTGACAAGATGGTTTTGTCCGGTTTAGGAAGATAAATGAAGTATTTTATTTGGGCATTCGAGTGAATTCTTTTTGGCTTATGTGGTGTTTAGTTGCAAACTGCCAAGTTGGAAGGATGGAAGGTTTTCGTGAAGAATCTCTGATTTTGGATTTGAGTGTTTTGGAGGAATGTTGGAATTGCATTGTGAATCCTCTATTTTCAGTTGAATCTGTGTAATATCCCAAAAGTATTCGAATGTTTATCGGGAGAGAGTTAGTTGAATTAAGAGAATGACCAAATAGAAAAGAGTTTAGCAGAAGAAAAAGAGGGTTTTATGCAAATCCTCGGCAACCTGGGCCTTGGCCTAGGAGGCCCATGAAGGGCCGGCCACCAATAAAAGGAGGGGAAAAACCCTAGCCACTACTTTAGCACACATAGCTACAGTACCCCGCCACCGCTACAGTGTTATGCTACAGTAGACGCCCCCCTTGCACTCCATTGTTGTTCCCCTCCCTCTTGGTGGTGCTCTCCCATTGTTTTCGGCCAAACAAGGGAGAAGAAGGAGGGAGGGAAGAAGAGAGAGAAGGGGAAGGTTCGCGGGCTTCATCGTGGTCTATAGCGGTTCGTCAAGGGTAACCCCTGTTTTCCCCCGTTTAGATGCATATTTAATTGTTGTAACAATGTCGGTATTATGGTCTGCTCAGGACAGATTTTGTTAGACAGTCCTTTTGATGTAGTTAAGTGCCGATTCAGTCCTGGGCATCTCCTAGATACTTGTCGAGGACGTCGTCACCTTTCGATGAAGTGCTAGATCGCATCATTTGGACCTCTGTAGCAGAAGTTATGATTTTTTAGTATGACTGTTTCGCAAATCGCTTGGTATTCTAACAGTTTTATTGTAACAGTTTTAGTAATCGTCGGATTGGTTCCGCGCAACGCCTCTTCGCCCTTCCTTCGCTCGCATCGTTGAGGCAAGTACATTGATTGATAGATTAATTGTGAATTCTTCATCCCGACATGTATTTGATACATGATAGCAATGCATGGTTGTTGGAATGATATGTGTATTAATAATGGTGAATGCTCAAAGTATGATTAAGTTCTATTCATGTATGATGTTATTTCTATTGCATGTTGATGATGAATAGAGTAACTGTGCATGTGCATATTGAGATCATGTTGAGGCTTGGTCACATGGTGACCAAGCATGTATATCTTCGAGGTCCCCGTCATGTATATGACGGGCTTGAGGTCCCCATACTTGTGGAGTGTGGGCTTGAGGTCCCTATTACTTGCGGAGTATTAGGCTCTTGGTCCTCGTGGCTTATGCAGTACGTGCATGGGCATGTAGCAACGGTTGCATATCCTGCATTACCGGTAAAATGCAAAAAGAGTTAAAGAGAAAGGATGCATTGAGCATTGCATAAGCATGTGGCATGGTTTAATACAAAGTTTCTAGAAGTGGATGCTGATGTTAAAATTTTGTATTATAAAGTCTTTTATTTGTACTTGCTGAGTCTGTGGACTCATCCTTACTGTTGTTGTTGTTTTAGGTACCCAATACAAGAATGACATGCATGGGAGGGAGTAGCCATATGTCGCACACACACTGCCATGAACCATCTATAGTTGATTAAATTTCAGATCATGCCTTAATAAATGAGCAAACTACTTAAAGGATTTATTATGGTTTTGCTTTACGTATTGGATTATTTGTCATAATGATGGGTAGCATATTTTGGATACTTATGATAATGTGTCGTTTAGCATATCTTGAATGCCTATTGATTATACTGAATGCTGGATTGTTTAATTTTGATAATTGTACCTATTGGAACCCCCGGTATTGTTATCTATACAAAGGAGTTTCTGTCGAAATTTAGTAAAGTATCTTGGTTTTATCTTGTTATAATATTAGTTTAGTAGCATTCTAGGCTCATGTTGGGCTGGGGTGTTACAGGGCCTTGCCCCCTGATTCACACCACCACCTGAGCATTCATATAACATACTAAAAAAACAATTCAGACGTAGTACAACATTACAAAAGAAATAATTAACACTGCTCCTAATCGCAACCCAAAACAACCCTTATTTCCTCCATGAACTCTATTCTGTTGAAAACAGATCAGCTAGCTTTCAAAAATCACAACTTATGATCCATAACTCCAAAAATCATGATCTTGTACTCTATGAAATCCTTAAGAAATTATCTACCTTTTTCATGCGAATCTAAAATTCAAAATAACCCAACTTCTATTTTTATTCGACAGGTTTATGCACACTGCTAGAACTTGACAAACTTCTAGGATAGCAATCTAGCAAAAATCATAACTTCTATTCTACCCAACCAAAATTCATGATCCAGTACTCTATAGAAAGCTAACACAATTCCCTAAATTTTATCTAACTAGACTGAATTCTAATTCTGAGTCTAACTACCCCAAATCACCCTTGTAATGCTCTACCCTAATCTTGACGGATCTAGACAGAAAGTTCATCTACATTTCTTAATGACAAAACGATCTACAAAAAAAGCGATTATTCAAGGGCACTTCTAAAGATTCTAGATCGTTACCCATGAAGACACGGCCAAACCATGATTTTTCTTATAGTCCTTCCACTCTTGCTCCCGCCAACAAGATCCAAAACAATAGGAAGAATGGAGTCTTAGGCTGCAAAGGAGTGGAGACACTGGGGTCGCTTAGGTGCAGAGGTGAAGCACAAGGGAGGGAGAGGAGGTTAGTGGTGACTACCGGGAGGGGAGGGAGGGGGGGCTAGGGTTTGGCTACCACCTCCTTTTGGTCGGCTACCCTCTTGGGCTAAACGCTGTGGGTCGAAAGCCCATGGCTCTGGTTTTCTAACTTAAGCAAAAATCCCCCAAAACTCTTGTTAAATCCATTCTCTAAATCAATTCTCCTATCTAAAGCATTTTCCTCTCTTAATTCTATTCGGGATATTACAAGTTGGCAAAGTGATGTTGTAATCAAATAAAAATACTCTCTTTTAAAGGAAAGAGAGTAGTAGAAGTATTTGATGTTAGAGCCAAGTTTTGTAACTTGCAACTTATTGAAGTGTGTTTAACCTTTCTGTTTTTTGCCGCAAAGGAGTTTCTTGAGTTTCAATAGCAATGCTTTATTCTTTTGGTTGAGGTTTAATATTCTCTTCTTGTAGGAGTTTCTTGAGTCTTGTCTTTGCTTTTCTAGAATCATTGCTATTTGATTATTTTCTCTTGGATTTGTACTTACTGCAAGTGGTAAATGTTTTTCTATATGCTGAAAATTGTTTTAATTGCCTCTTCTGTTGAGAGACAAATAACTGATTTGTGTTGCTAGTCTTTTAGGGAAAATAGTAGCAACTAGATAGTGCTGGTCAAGTAAATAATTTTGTGGGATTCTGGGTGCCAGGTTATTTGAGATGCTTTGGAGGATGAATTTATTTTATGTTATAATTCTAGAAGAGAATTTGATTTAAATAGAATGATTACCACTGGAATAAAACTGATTAGTGTTGCAACTAGTAGAACCTATAGGGAATTGTGGTCCAAGATATTGTAATACCCCGAAACGCTTTAGAGGGAGAATGAAAAGGTTTAGTGGGGTATTCTGAAAAATAACCCTCTTAAACACCTGTGCGTAATTAGATAAAAGGGGATACATGAAAACGGGATGCTTAGGGTTTTTGGAGAGGAGCTGTTTTCCTAGAATGGGTCATGTGGGAGGTGTCGGTTCGTACGGTGGTACAAGGGGACGTGGGGGAGAGGAGGAAAACCAAAAAAGCCAGAAAACACTAGCCGCTTTCTTTTTACCTGTGCGCCATCTGCAGCTACCGTCGCCCGCATCCAACATGCGTCGCCTGTTCCTAGCACGCCAGCCACTGTTGCTGTCCCACGCGCTAGTGCCATCTGCCCTCGTGTGTGCTCGCCCGCCCACGGGTAGCTTCTTCCTCGTGAACGCCTGCCGCAGCACTCAGCTACTCGCGCGATCACCTGCCCACGCACGTGGCCACTGCCCTCCTGCTGCTAGCTAGCAACACATGCATGCATGCAGCTGATACCCTGCGTTTTCCGTGCTAGCTACTCCTGTAGCGCGTGCATACTGCTACCAGCTACTGTCGCAATGCATGCTGCTGCCAGATGCTGTAGCGCATGCACTATGAGCTAGTGCTAGCTCTGCTGCCTCCAGCTAGTGCTACATGTTGCCAAGGCAAGAAGGTTGTAGTGGCCAGGGTTTGCCAAGAAGAAGAAAAAATGATTGGAGGCACGGCGGGAAGTAAGAAACAAGGAATCCATGAAGAAGGAAGAGAGGGGAAGAGGAGAGGAAGAAGGAAAAGAGGAAGAAAGAGAGGGAACTCTCGTGGGAAATTGATGTTCTCCATCCCAATCTCCCGGTAACAATCAAGTTTTCCGTGTTTGTTTTATCTAGAGATTAAAATGAGATTAGAGAGGGATTTAGCATTTTCTAGTCAGAGAAAAATGAATAATAGATCAGTTTAATCTGCTGTAATGTTGTACTGTGATTTCGGGGATTGTATGGGTGTATTTTGGGAACCTCATCTACTAGAAAGTTGTATAGGATATCGATAGCTTTCTATAGAATATTTACTCATGTTGATCAGATGAGTAGATGTTGAGATATGAATTTTGCGAACCTGCTGTCCGGTAAGTCTATCGTGTTTTGGTAGTACGTGTTAAACTGTAGATTAAAAATAGAAAATGGATTATTTTGGAGTTTCGATCTCCATGAAAAAAGTAGATAATTCCCTGGGGATTCTGAAAAGTTCTCGACCATTATTTTTCCATGTGCAGATTAAAAGATATGAAATTATTAAGTTGGCTGTCCAGAAGATGACATATCTGTCTTTTGGGTTAAAAATGGTGGTTTAGACAATTTAATATGAACTTTGATCACCTAAGAAGTGGTGGACAAATGTGTATAGATTCCAGAAAATATTGGTTTGCTAAATTTAGAGTTCGGGTGAATAAGTTAGAGCATTTTTACTACTGAGACAAGCGGAAAAGGTCCGGTAGAATTGGGTTAATTATGTCATCTTAGCATAGACATGTGATGGTGATTAGTGTAATGTTTTGGTACTGTGATGATGTGGTTTTGAGATTGTTTTGATTTGTTTGTTCAGGGAGTGTGGTCTGTAGTGCAATCCTATGGACTTGCTATCCGGCTCCAATGGGATAACGAGGCAAGTACATGGTCGAGTGGTGAACAACGGGTTGTTCGTCATTGTCTTTGATATTACTTATCATGCTATTTATTATGATTTCGTTAGGATTATTCGGAAATGAGCGCAAGCCATTGGATCCTCAATCAACGCACTGATCTTGTGGGCCGCTCAAGCGTCTGCGAACGCACCACTCAACCTCCACCTTTGATCCCGATCGGACGGACCGCATCCATTGGGCCGCTCGGTCACTGCACTCTCTTCAATCTCCACTATTGATCTTAGATCCAACCGCTCCGTCCTTTTCAATTCAAAATTCAAAGGTGCGCATCAAATTGTGACCGTTGGATTTAAATCCTACGGTAATCATTCGAGCCGCGTGGGCTTAGGGCCGGATCTTGATATGGCCGTTAGATTAGAATCGTGCGGTCCATATTGAAAGATACCGGTTGCATGTTATTTGTCCATCTTAGCGCCGCCGTCTATTTCCAATCGAACGGCTGCCGATCTTTTGAGCTTACGGTGAGATGTATTGTCGTATTTTGATGCGGCTTACAGCGGGGCCCGCTTGTCAGCGACGCCTCTCACTTCCTTCTCGCGTCTGTACATCGCCGCTGACTTCGTTGCCGGAGAAGTGGTGTTTCGCCGCGATTTTGGCAAATCTCTCCTTAACACCTGGCACTATATTGCCACCGCATCCACTCTAGAACCCTCTCGGTTGCTCTTGAGATTCAAACCCTATATAAACCCTAGCTTTTGAGCTTATCCACCATTGTTGACCGAGAGATCTTTCTTCATCTTTTCTTTTCCAGTGAAGTATCCCTGGCTCTCACTTCTTGTTTAGACCTCCTGATGCTTAAGTCACTTTGTGATGTGAGTTTAGCATCATTTGTAGGTGGATCCCGTGATTTTGCTCTCTGGTGAACCGAGCCGATTGGAGCCCACCGTGGTGATTTCTTGCTCCGGTGAGGCATGCTTCATTCTTTCGTGTAAAGATCATGTGTTATGATCTATATAGCTCAAGTCTACAATTATTTTTATTCTTGTTCAAACAAGTGATCTCGTTTTCAAACTTTTCCTATTGTCAGCCGAAATCTGGGCTTCCTCTTCTCCAACTCCGGCTGGTGAGCTATGCTCTCCATTCTTTCCATCTTAAGCTTCTTTATGATCACAAATAACTTACTAGAGCATTCACTTGTGCATAAGCAGCTCCAGTCTTGCTATAACTGAAAAGTTTACTTTATAACTTTTCGGTCTTTCATATCATTTTTCAAGCTCTAGGGTTTCCTGTGGGGACCCCGGTAATTATCTCCATAAGACCGAGATTAGACAAGGTCTTAGGGACATAATTACGGGTCTCCGGTAAATGAATTCCAATTTAACTCTATCCAAGTGAGGGGCTTAGCCGAATACTAGAGCCTCAACGATCATGCGCGCTACTCCTTTGCGAGCGCTACATGATTATCGATTCTCTTTCGATTCGAAGCACTACACTTAGTGAGTTAAATGGGGATTCATTAACAACGAGTATGACTTATATGGGCTCCCAAGATCAATGACCAATATACTCATACCCTCATCCAACGTTGATTACATCCATACAACGATACAACAAGAGATCAAAAGACATACCGCATAATAGTCAAAGTCTACTTATTACATACGCCGATCGCCAAATTCAAAGTAAAGTATCAAGTAGCATGAAGCAAGTAAATTAAGCAAAAGACCAGAGTGGTATGCCCATCACCCATCGGCAACCGATCGGGAGTTAAATGATAGCACACTACTCGTTAGTGTCACCCAAGTCAACACTAACAAGATCGTCAAACTCAAAATCTTCCCCACCTAAAAGGCCAAGAACATATGGTGAGTACAAGTGTACTGCAAGTCTTACACAAATAAAATTAGTTATGCATAAGGGTCATTCAAAGGATGGCTCATATTGGTTTAGTTTTGCGAAAGAGACGCAACAAATAACATCCTACACATACTAGTTTTTCATGTGCCCATATTAAAATCAGATTTGAAGTAGGAGTAAAGCATATAGTAAAGCATTTCAAGAATAAACAATTGAATCATGCAAAGACCAAAGTGGCAGCCCACTTTAATGTATTAAACACATGAACATCCTGCTCATGACGAATACCAAGTTCAACCACAATTTTAATTAAAAGTCTAACAATAGTAACTCCCGAACTCAAGCGGTTGTCCATAACAGTAGACACGCTATTCGAATAGATTGATACCGCAGGGGTGTACTACTTTACCCACACGACTTGATTAGACCGTAAGCCTCCGGATACCTCCGAATATAGCATACTTCCTATGGTATGCCGTACTGTAAATCAAGATACGTCATTTTCAGAAGAAGGCCCTATTGAGCTAAGTCCCCCTTGTGAGATGGTTCCTTGCCTAGTACAAGCATCTGATAGAACTTACTAGGGGGCTCACAAGTTATATTGGACATACCGATGTAATCAAAACAAATAGAATTGGTGCTCCCTTCCACACTATAAAGGATTACATCGGCTCCTAAGGGACATAGGATTTCACGGTCGCTATGCCCTTACACCACCATGGGACTTAACACAATAAAACCCTCCCTCTACTTAACCATACGGCTCCCAGCCCGCATGTGGCAGCACGAGTGTACTTGAATTAACGACGTTACCAAAGTTCGGTCCTCAATTGTCCAGACAAGTCCTTCCACTTGCCCAATGCTCGTGCACAAAGACACCATCACTAACCAACACTTGTCCGGACCAGATCTCATTTTAAAATGACAAATTTTAGCTCATAACACAAATACGAAGATCTGAATTAAAGTATAAAGAGGTAAGTATGTGTTTCCCATAATTGTCGGGTTAGCCCCGGCAATCAAACTACCGTATCTAGACTTGCATGACTAAGCAACCCATATTCAATAATCATCACATCCTATCTTAAGCATGTAGGTACTGGCATAATTCAAGATTAACCTCAAGCATAGGACATAACTAAACTACACATCACAAGAATATTTACATAATCAAAATAGCATGCAAGCAATTATCAATGCACTAACTTAACCAAAACTGGATCAAATATGATGCAAAAGAAAGTTCAAATGATGCTTGCCTTGCTGGTACAGTAGCTGCTCACTCTCAGTAGCGTAAGTGTCGATATCAATATGCTCTGGATCTATATAATTATAACATCAAATAAATACCTAAAAACAACTCAAAACCAAAATGCTCAAAAATGCATGATTTTTCTACAGTAGTTAGGTCATGATTTTAGATGGATTTAGGTAAAATAATTATTCCATTTGGAGTTATGAATTGAAGTTATGCTATTTTGAATTTCGTGTTTCATTAACCCTAAGTTATGTAATTTAATTATTTGGCCAAAATTTGTAGAACAGTGGGGGGGTAAAGGATTACATAGGTAAATAGGTAATATTAAGACAAGTTCAAAACAGTTGAGTTTGTCCAATTTGGAGTTTTTATGATTTAGTTATGTATTTTCAAAGTTATCAGCCTTTTATAGTATAACAATAATAGAGTTAAAGATTATATTCTCCCAAATATAGTTTCTGTGACAGAAGTAATATGGAGACCATTTTTAGAATTAAGTTCACTGAAAATTAAAATTATCAAAAGTGGTCTCACTATTTTTGGAGTTTCCAATAATTACTTATGCATTTTTGAAGTTATCACCCTTTCCTATTGCAACAATAATGGTTTTAACGGATTAATCTCCAAATAAAGCTCTCTGCTACAGAGACATGTTTGAAACCAATTTTAATATAAATTTCATTAATAATGGAAATTACCAGAAGTGGTTTCATTCAATTTGGAGTTAAAATGATTTAGTTATGCATTTTAGAAGTTATACATATTTTTCAGCTTATATTTAAATGGATTTCGAATTTCTTAAAGCATTGGTCATTTTTCCACCGAGCCGCGCACTAGCCGAGGTCACTGACCAGCGGGACCCCGCGAAAAACATTGACTCGGTCAACATTAACCTAGCCTACCGAGTACAAGCCAAAAGCGATTTTAAAAACGCTTTCTAGATCTGAAACATACTTTCGATCTTTCTCATCGAAAATATGTTTTCGCTAAATGTAAGGTGCAATCCATAACTTACGCAACCAACTAAACATGGCATGAGGCCCATGTGTAAGTGACTTCTAATCGCTAATACACTACTTAACCTCTAAATACGCCATTAGGTCTAAACTAAATGCCGCGTTACTGATGCGTCTTGACGAACCCGACAATCAAGAGCGCCGCCACGCTGCTCGCGGCTCGCCTGGAGCCGTGGTCCACGCGCACAAACCGAAAGCTTTGTGGGACCGCATAGCCATGCGCACTCCTGTAGTGGTGGCGAGGTCTGGCCGCCCGACATCGCGCTAGCCGAGCTAAGCGGCACCATCTCACGCAAAAACGCACAAAGCAGAGTAGAGCTCCGTAGCAACAAACAAGTGAATGACGAGGCCCTAGGGACTAAGTGGGAGTAACCTGAGCTGAAGAAAGTGCTCGGGGAACCACGGAGCTGCTGGAGCACTACCGGCGCCGAAGAAGAAAATGGTGAAGGCACGGTTTCACGAGGAGGAGATTCCCTGAGCAAAACCAGGTGGAATGAAAGATCAAGATAGGCTACGGATCATCTGAGGAAGCTATAAAAGCGAGGAACCGACGAGAGCCTTACCGGAGCAATGTAGGAGACGAAGGGTTCTACTTAAGCCGAACAGATCCAATCTTCGAATACACGCACACCTGTCGTGCATTGTCAAAATAAAGTTAGGGGAAAATATCAGAAACCCAAGGCATGCGATATGACGCGCTCGGGAGAGGATAATACCTCTCGAAGACGAACAAGGCACGAAGGTGACCTTCAGAGTGTGCTCCGGAGGTGAGCTAGAGCACGAAGGGGGAAACCGAGGCTACAAACAAAAGTACGAGCCGAGTTTGGCCAAAATAGAAAAGGCATTGATCACAGAGACGATCGGAACCAAGCGGAGGAAGCTTACACCGCGAGGAGCACGGAGAGCTTCCCTTCCTCACGCCGAGAGGAAGAGTGAGGAGAACTAGGTTCGAGGTGTCTTATGCTCGGCGATGACGGCAACAGAGAGGCGCCAAGTAACGAGCTCGGGATTGGCCGCAAGCGCGGTGAATTCACGGCATCAAGCGGAGCCGCTTCGTGCACGCCGGTGTCGCCACCGCGTGGCGTTAGATGCCCGAGCGCCGGCCAGAGGTAGATGATTTGTCCGACAACACGCCCACAGTGTCGTTGTCTCTCATTCGCGGCGAAGCCGAAACGTGGCCCACCGTGGACCGCTAGATCTAGATCCAAGGGCTGAGGTTTAAAAGAGTTAAGTGGTTCGGTGGTGAAGCGGTACGAATTCTGAGCCGTTGATCTTTCATCCGGCGGCTCGCGAGAGGTGCGTTTAGTTGATCAGGCTCAACCGAGTCGCATTGGGTTCGGTCAGAGGAATAGTAGCTAGGTTTAGGTTTTGAGTTTGACCGAGTTTAAATTTGAATGACCTACTTTGACTGAGGCTTAGAAATAGAAGTAAAATTCCAAAAATCATGAAATAATTTGTGGGGGTTCCTGGGAGTATATAGTTCCCATAAAAATTATGAAACCCCACTGTTCATATTAAAATTTGTGACATTTAAATTCAAACATGTTGTATGTCTATGAATGTTGTTTGAATTTTTAATTAGGTTCAAACTAGTCCAAAAAATTTTGGAAAAATTATATTTATTCATGCGAATTAATGTAGTATTTAAATAAATTGATTCCAGATGATGATCACAACTTTTTATTACAGATGCTAAAAGAAAACCGAAATTTGAAGTGTATGTTTATATGAAATGAGATTTTCCAAGTACAATATATTATGAAATTATTTGAATTGGATAATGCATGTTAGTGAGATTCTTTATAATCCATTTTAATCGTTGGGGCTGTGACAAACCTCCCCCCCTTACAAAAGATCTCGACCCGAGATCTGGGTGGAGAAGAATTAGAAAGTTTTCATTAGAAGTTATAATTTATGCTGTCTTGATTTCCTTCAAAGATAGTGTTGACATGTTATAATTATGCTATAAGAATGAATTTTTTACATTGATATGTTTTACCTTTCCTTCTTGATACGAAGGCACTTCATGTAGAGAAGAGGTCCGATATGCCGCCGATCCGGTCTTCACGTTCCCAAGTTGCTTCATCTTCCGTGTGGTTGCTCCATTGGACCTTGACGAACTTGATGTCACGATTCCTCGCCTTACGCCGGTTTCTTCGAGGATACGAATCGGCTCTCTCGATAAGATAGATCGGGTTGCAAGTCGAGTTCGCCCAACTCGTTGCTTCCGTTGGGACTCAAGACATTTCTTGAGTTGGGAGACATGGAAGACGTTATGCACGCCGAAAGTGAGGGTGGCAACCCAACCGGTAGGCCACCGATCCCAACTTAGCTAGAATACTGAAGGTCCAATATAGCGAGGTGCTAATTTACCTTTGATTTGGAAGCGATGAACTCCTTTCATAGGAGAGACTTTAAGATATACATGATCGTCCACTTCGAAACTCAACTCGCGACGACGACGGTCGGCATATGACTTCTGACGTGATTGAGCCGTCCTAAGTCGTTCGCGAATGACACGAACTTGTTCTTCAGCATCTTCCACCAAGGTTGGGCCATAGAATGGCCTCTCCCCGGCTTCGGACCAGTTCAAGGGTGTTCTACAAGCTCTCCCATACAATGCTTCGAATGGTGACATCTGAATACTGGATTGGAAGCTGTTATTGTATGAGAACTCGGCAAACGGTAAACATTTTTCCCAACTATCGCTGTAGGATAACACGCAAGCCCGGAGAAGGTCTTCCAAGACTTGATTTACCCTTTCAACTTGTCCATCCGTTTGCGGGTGATAAGCGGAGCTAAAGGATAGGTTGGTCCCCATTGCTTGATGCAAGCAGTTCCAGAAATGAGAGGTGAATTGGGGACCTCTGTCTGAAACAATCACTTTGGGTACCCCGTGGAGACAAACAATTCTTGAAATATAAAGTTCTGCTAGTTTGGCCCCGGTGTAGGTGGTCTTGATAGGAATAAAATGGGCAACCTTGATTAAACGATCCACAATCACCCATATAGAATCAAATCCAATTTTAGTTCTAGGAAGGCCGGTGATAAAATCCATGCCAACTTCTTCTCATTTCCACTGGGGAATGGGCAGGGGATCTAGAGTACCAGCTGGCTTCAAATGCTCACTTAACTCTTTGACATAGATCACACTCGGCCACATACTCGCAACGTGTCGCTTCATCTGCTCCACCACGCTTTCTTTTTCAAATCTTGATACATTTCGCACTCCGGGTGGATAGAGAATTTTGAGTTATGAGCCTCCTTGAGAATCAATTCTCTCAAGTGGCGATCAAATGGTACCACCATACGGTTTCCAAACCATAGAGTACCTTGTGCATCTTGCTTAAAACATTTAGCCTTGCCTTGTTTCATTAGTTCTAAAATTTGAGCCACTTCTAAATCAGTTTTGGCTTCCTAATCTGGTCCTCAAGTGTGCAAGTCACACCGAGGGCTGCAAGCTAACCTTCTTCAAATATCTCCACGTGTAGGCCTTGCAATGCAAAGACATAAGCCCGCAGAAAAGGAGTTACCGACAAACAGCTTGCATTGAGATTTTTCGCTCAATGCGTCGGCCACGACATTAGCCTTCCTCGGATGATAATGGAGTCTCATATCATAATCTTTAATCAACTCAAGCCATCTTCTTTGTCTCAAGTTCAGTCACTTGGGTGAAAATATATTTAAGGCTCTTATGGTGGTGTAGATCTCGCAACGATTACCGATGAGGTAATGTCGCCAAATCTTCAAGGCATGAACTACAGTCATGCGAGCTCTAGGTCGTGTGTGGGATAATTGGCCTCATGGGGCCTCAATTGCCTCGATGCGTAGGCCACCACTCACCGCCTTGCATAAGCACACAACCGAGCCCATGGCGAGATGCATCACAAGAGATATCAAAGCTCGTGAATGTATGGCGTAACAAGCACGGAGCTTCGTCAGCATCCTTCGTGGTTTGGAAGCTTTGATCGCATTCTGCCCACTCAAATTTCTTTTCTTTCTTTAGAAGTTGGGTCATAGACTTTGCAATTTTTGAGAAATTCTTGATGAATCTGGTAGTATCCCGCAAGTCCAAGAAAACTACGAATGTCGGTGACGCTCTTGGGTTGCTTCCACTCAAGGACATCTTGCACCTTACTAGGATCAACAATGACACCGCCTTAGATAGGATATGTCCCAAGAAACCAACCTCTCAAGCCAAAACTCACATTTTTGAATTTGGCGTCTGGTGATGGTATGAAGCTTTTCTAACACAAGTCTCAAATGTTGCTCGTGCTCAAGATCAGACTTAGAGTAGATAAGGATATCATCAATGACTTAGAGTAGATAAGGATATCATCAATGAAAACCACTACAAACCGATATAAGTATTCCATGAACACGGAATTCATGAGGTTCATGAAATAGGCTGGGGCATTGGTCAAACCAAAGGACATGACTGTGTACTCGTACAAACCGTAACGAGTAGAGAAGGCGGTCTTCGGAATGTCCTCGGTTCTAACTTTAATCTGATGGTAGCCTAACCTCAAGTCAATTTTGGAGAACACCTGAGCTCCACTAAGCTGGTCAAATAGGTCATCGATACGCGGAAGCGGGTACTTGTTCTTGACGGTGACCTCATTCAACGGACGGTAGTCAATACACATCCGTAGACTTTTGTCTTTCTTCTTGACAAAGAGAGCCGGGCATCCCCACGGCGAGGAGCTAGGCCTGATGAAACCCTTGTCTTGCAACTCCTTAAGTTGTTTTTTCAATTCTGCTAGCTCATTGGGCGGCATCCGATACGGCCTTTTTGAGATGGGCGCGTACACTGTGCAAGCTCAATGACAAACTCTACCTCTCGGTCAGGGAGCATACCTGGAAGTTCCTCAGGGAACACATCAGGATACTCACTCACTATTGGTACCTCCTCTAGCTCGAGAGAGGTACTCACCTTTAAAGCATCTGGATGTCGTCCTCGCTAGTCACTGAAATAGACCGCTGGGCACAATCAATCTTCCCCTGATTCTTAGATAACTGTGAGACCCCGGTTTATTAAACTTGTAATACTTGACCTTCCTCTGGTTCTAGTATCACAAATAGAATAATCCGCGTCTCGATGAATATGTGCCTCCCAGAACAAGCAGCACACATACATCACCAAAGCATGCATCAATTCCATGCAACAGAATATAACGAGTCTACCAAAATACATACATAATATAAGTTATTACAGAACAGTCGACCGGCCAAATGACATAAGTATCAAACAAGTAACAGCGGAAGCAAAAATTGCCATAAGATGGCTTAAACCAAAAGACGACCGGTTAGCCACATAACACCACAGGGCAACCGATCGCCGCCAAGCTAATCGCCCTTAAACCGCCACAAAGACAACTCACAAAAGTAAGGTCCATCGGACTCACTATCTTCCTCTGCACAATACAAGCAAAGCAGGTGAGTACAAAAATGTACTCGCAAGACTTACGAGTAACAAGCCTATACATAGCTACATGAAAGTTGTATTCAAAGGAATGTGGTTATATGGTTCTTTGGACGCACGAAGCCAGTTTTATTTGTAATAATGTAATAGGTTGAACAGCAGTTTGTAAAATCTGTTTAGGAGCATTTAAATAACAGCGAGTAAGCATAAGTATCAAGTATCCACCTAGAAGTGACTTTCCCCAAAGCCACCACAACATAGCATGAATCCTCGATTCATACCACCCATCAAGTTTTAATTTTTAAACAAAGTTGGAGTCTAACTCTTGAAAAGCTTATCCAAGCGTGTCCATAACCTAGGACGAGGCTATTCGAATAGTTTTAATCCTCGCAGGGTGTACCAATGTACCCACACTTGCATCGCCTTTTGCCAAGATATTAAGCACACTTCCTTTGGTATGTCAAGACGGCTAAGTCCTACTGAACCCTTTCCAATGGAATATGCTAATCAAGAGACGCACGATATGGGGTTAATCCTTAGTGATCTGCCGACGAAATATGGATCACAAGGACCCATACGTGGAGCAGACACACCGCCTCTGCGGGTGCTCCTCTCCCTACAAACGTGTCCATGTTGCATATAATCAAATATGCAACCCACAACGCGACTCATTAATTAACACAGCCCAAAGTACTCGGCTAAGAGAGGTCCCATATCCCTCTAGTGTGGTTAGCACGCACGTAATGCTCTGATAATGATACTCACAAGTAGTTCGGTCCTTAATTGACCGGGCACCATTCCAATCACACCCAAAAGATCACACCATCTTACCATTGTGCCCAAGTCTAAACTGCTTTCATTTTCAGTTTTAGTTTTGCAATTTAGACAAAGCACAAGGCTGAAATATACATATTATAACATTTGTGTGATCAAAGTTATCGACTTAGTCGATAACCGCCATTTCTACCGATAGCTAAGCATAGCTAAGCATAATGACACGTAAACTACTAAGTGACAAGGGTTCATCCAATAACCCAAAATCACGACAAGTAATCCTAGGCTCGTAGTAGAGGATTAAACATTTCCTACTGATTATGCAACTACTGGGCCAACTATCGACAATAGTTTAAAACAACATAGCAATGCATACATAGAATTTGCAAACAATATATTAGAATTTGAAAATAGTAGGAACAATATGATCAAATGAATGCTACATCTGCTTGCCTGGCTGAAGTGCAGGATCAGGCTGCTGTGGCTCAATATCAAGATTAATAACTTCTTCGGAACCTAACGCGAAAAGGCGATAAGCAAATAAGATCGAAGAACACCAAATAAACTCCAACAGCAAAAGATTTCCAAATCTAATGAAATTTGCACAACAGCTAGGGAATGATTTTAGACAGAGATAGGAACAAGAATCATGCAATTTGGACTTAACATGCAAAAGATATGGACAAAATATTCTTTTCAGCCTTAAAATCAATCTAATTAATTAATAGTACTGTTCATGACGAAATTTTCTAGAATGATCTAAGGTCTGAAATTTCTATAGCAGGTAGATTATGACATCCTAATAACAGCAAAGTTGAATTTACTAAATTTGGAGTTATACATGTTTACTTATGATTTTTCTAAGGTGTAAATCTAATGCAAGTCATTTTACAGAGTTATGAACATGCTCAAATCTTATTCCAAATGAAAGTATATTAACAGATGAGTTTAAAAATTGATTTTGCACCAATTGGAATTATACAGAAAAAGATATGCATTTTTCAAGGTTAAAACCATTTCTGGAATATTCAAAGTGACAGAAATCGAGTTATTTCTAGTTACCCAATTTCTGCTACTGAAATATGCTTAATTCCATTTTTATATTAAACTTAAGTGACAACAGAAATTATTACAGTTGGAAATACCTAAAAAGCAGTTAAAATGAATTAGTTATGAGTTTCTAAAGTTTTTATATCATTTTCAGTTGTTAAATAAATATTTACCAAAAAACAGACAAACTTAAACAAAAGAATAAGACATGGATGCTTATCAACTCTCAATCTAAAATCCTACGGCTTACGCGCGCCGGAAACAGCGCACGCGCGCGAAACCTAATCGGAGCCCACCGTTGGATCAAGATCCAACGGCGCACACGAGTGTATGCATTCGACGCGGTTGCTTGGGCCAATCCCACCAGATCGCGGATGGACGGTCCAAAGCGCACCAACGATCGGAAGGTCCGATTACATACAAGATCTCAACCATTGATCTCAAGATCGACGGTCGAGAGTGATGGAGGCAAACGGAGGGTCCGAATGCATACAAAGATCTGGGCCGCAGATCTAAAAACGAACGGTGGCTATTGACCAGAGTTCAAAAAGAAACGCTGACACGAGGGACCCGCTGTCAGTGACTTCGAGTCACAACCGCGAACGTTTTAACCCACGTGCACAGCGCACTGGGCCCACATGTCAACGACTAAGAGTGGCGGTTAGGACAAAATTAATGCTACTAATGATGATCATGAAATAGACCTAAGAGAGACACTAATGACTTCTGGATTTGGATTATAACCCCACGGGCCCACAAGTCAGCGACCCAGAGGTAAATTCCGACATCGATTAAATGCCGACACATTCAATTAACCAATGATTAATCTTAATGATGTCGGAACAGCACGGAGTCATGCCAGAGGGTGTTTTAAGAATGTTGGGCCCACTGGTCAGTGGCTCAACGACAAAGATTAAGACACAATTAATTAACTAATGATTGGAAATCATTGTGCAATTAAGGTGTCCTAAACAAATGACGAAAACAGGAGTTTTGCACCAGCAAAATCCCGATCGACTTTAACGGCTTGTCGCCGGCGACACTGGCCACGGCGGCGCCAACCAAGAACCAAAATGGAATCGCAATAGCACTACGAACCTAAAGGTGGCATTCTCGCCGGCGGTGAGGACAAAACGCAGCGGCTAGCCGGAAAATGAAAAAGGAGCTCATCGCTAAGTGCGAAAATAGCGAAAGCTCACGCTGTCCAAAGAAGCGGGTGCGAGCCTCTAGGGACTAATAAGAAGCTACCTTGATGAAGAGAAGCTTCAAAGATGGCGGAGAAGTTGGTCCACTGTGGAAGCTCACTGACTTGAAGAAGAAAGATTGAAAAGACCCCGAGGCAAGAGAGTGATACCACAAGATCAATATAGCTTCATTAAGGTCCATGTGGCTACATGAGCAAGTAATTAGAAAATGGAGCACTCACTGAGCCGAGGAAGAACATGACCG
Source organism: Ampelocalamus luodianensis (assembly GCA_036346255.1). Classification (NCBI taxonomy): domain Eukaryota; kingdom Viridiplantae; phylum Streptophyta; class Magnoliopsida; order Poales; family Poaceae; genus Ampelocalamus; species Ampelocalamus luodianensis. Next base: position 57,914,470 of record CM070622.1, on the reverse strand, counting down.
ATTTCACCTGAATTTGAACAAACCCCAAATTGACAATTCCGAGAATCAAATCCAAAATTAAGTGAGGGGAAATGTTCAAGATAGTAAAGAGATAAGGATAGGGCAAAGAAACATGAAGGAGGACCACTGGAACACCAAGAATACCAATGGAGTCAGACGGGTCAATAATGGCGACTCGCCATTTTTAGGTGTTAAGCTCCAATACTGTAAATGGAGCTTGATGGTGGTCTAAAGGAATACCAGGAAGTATTGAGAGTGCTTATAAGGCCTTGGAGGCATTAGGTTTGGACCACAAGCCTTTCTGGGCGGCAAAGCACGAGCACAAGGTGCGGCGGCAAGGAAAAGGGTAGTAGATGTGCATTAGGCATGGCACGGCTCAGAGTGTCTCCCATACCCCTAAATGTCAGCTAGGGCGACTGTAGGGAGCACGATTTGACACTGCCCTCTCCCCTGCACTATTCATGCACGGCCGGAGGTAGAAGAAGACCAGGAAAAGCACTTTGGCGATTTTCAGCCGTTGGATGAGACACAGACGGCTGAGATTGCGCCACGCCACTGAGGTTTAAAACACAACGAAGGAGATCGCAAGCCCTAGGATTAGGAATGAACGGCTCAGATTGCCCCACGTCGCGAACGTGGTTTACAACAGAGGGACAAGCGAGCGTTGGATCTTAATCCAACGGCTCCGATTCAAACTAACAACCGGAGGGTCCGAAGGTTTCGGAGGATCTGAACGGTTGGATGGAGATCTAACGGTCGACATTCGAACATGCAACCGGAAAGTCCGAATGTTTAATTGAACAAGGGCCGCGCGATCGAGATCCAACGGTTGAGATTCAAAGCGCGCTTTAAAAGAGAGACTCGGTGCAGTTAGGCGGTTCGATCAAAACGATTGACTCGAGCCCGAGTCTGACTCGAACCCGAGTAACAGTGAAATCGGTTTTGACTTTTGAAATAAAACAGAGACTTTGGAGGATTTATTTGAGGTAGCAAACTAACTCCAAAAATTATGAAATTTTTACAGGAGCTCGCTAACTCAGATATTAACCTTGTGTAAAATTTTCAGAGGTTTTTATGCTGCGAATAAATCTCCAAAAATTCTGCAAGACCCTGATTTAATGTTTGACTGAAAGTCAAACGAGTTTGACTGCCCTCTAAAATATTCAAACAATTTCTAAAAATTGTGAAACTTTTCAGAGGGGTCACGTATCATCATAGAAACTTTGGAAAAATATTTCCAGAGGATGATCACAATACTTGACATGATTATATTTTGGAGGCTCAAAATTTGGATCAAAAGATGTTCAAAGCATACAGGAAATGCATAATGTAAGAAAAAGTTTTGATTTCTACTGATTTTCTAACATTTGAACACAAGTCCAAAGTTGGGATGTTACAAAACCTCCACCCCTTACAAGAATCTCGTCCCGAGATTCAGTTTACTCGGAGAAGAAGGATGGGTAATCTGCACGAAGACGATCTTCGCGCTCCCAAGTTGCCTCATCTTCAGAATGGTTTGACCACTGAACCTTAAGGAACTTGATGACGCGGTTCCTTGTCCTTCATTCAGATTCTTCGAGAATACGAACAGGATGCTCAAGATAGGTCAAATTTTCCTACATGTCGAGATTTTCCAACGGAGTTTCCTCAATTGGAACACGGAGGCACTTCTTTATGTGTGACACATGGAACACATCATGCACACCCTCAAGTGAAGCTGGCAACTCCAATCTGTATGCAACAGCTCCAATCCTCTCGACGATGCGGTAAGGCCCAACATATCGAGGAGCTAACTGGCCCTTGATGCCAAAGCGCTGATGGCCATTCAAGGGTGAGACCTTGAGATAAACGAAGTCATTGGGCTCAAAGCTCAACTCCCGACGACGACGATCCGCATAGCTCTTTTGCCTGGACTGGGCCACGCGCAAATGCTCACGAATCACCGAACTCGGCTTTCGCCTCATTGATGGATCTCGCCCAAAATCGACGCCACCGTTTCACCAATTTAATGGGGTTCTACATCTCCTCCCATACAAAGCCTCAAAGGTGTCATACCAAGACTAGCTTGAAATCGTTGTTGTAGGAGAACTCGCAAACGGCAAACACTTCTCCCACTTCTTCCCATAGGAAAGAACACAGGCACGGAGCATATCTTCCAACACTTGGTTAACTCTCTCCGTCTGACCATCAGTTTGAGGATGATAGGCCGAACTGAAGGAAAGACGCGTGCCCATCGCCTCTTGCAGACTATGCCAAAAGCGAGAGGTGAAAAGAGAACCACGATCTGACACAATCGTTCATGGCACACCATGCAAACATACAATGCGAGACACATAGAGGTCCGCCAGCTGACTAACACTGAGATTGGTACGCACTGGCAGAAAATGTGCTACCTTGGTCAAGCGATCAATGACAACCCAGATAGCATCCTTCCCAAAAGAAGTACGGGGCAGACCGGTGATGAAATCCATACCAACGGAATCCCACTTCCACTCAGGTACTGGCAAAGGCTGTAGTAGGCCTGCCGGACGCTGATGTTCAGCCTTGACACGACAACACACGCCGCGACTCCGGCTACGAACTCGCAATCTCGCTTCATGCGAGTCCACGAGAATCTCGTCAAGATCTTGGTACATCTTGGTAGCTCCGGGATGGATAGACAAAGGAGAGTCATGGGCCTGCGGAGAATCAAATCTCGCAATTCCATGACCTTTGGAACCACAAGGCGCTGTCCAAACCACACAACACCGTGCTCATCCTCGTAAAAGCACTTAGCTGTCCCATTCTTGATGTTCCGCTTGATTTGGATCACACCCACATCCTGTCTGGGGCAGCTTTGATTTGCTCCACCAAAGTCGGTTGCACAACCAAGGTAGTAAGAGAACCATGCTCAATCTAGCCCAAGTTAAGCCGCTGAAATTCTTCAAGAAGGGCAGGTTGTTGCTCTTGAAGTAACAAGGTATTGCAATACACCTTGCGATCGAGTGCATCAAGAACAACATTGGCCTTGCCCGGTGATACCGAATGCCCATATCATAATCCTTGATCAATTCCAACCATCTCCTTTGCTCGAGGTTCAGATCTGTGGGTGAACAAATATTTCAAACTCTTGTGATCGAATACACCTCACAATGTTACCAATAAGGTAATGCCGCCAAATCTTGAGTGCATGAACCATCGCAGCCTAACTCCAAACCATGGGTAGGATAGTTGAGTTCATGAGGCCTCAATCGCCTCGATGCATAGGCCACTACCTTGCCTTCTTGCATAAGAACACAACCGAGTCCTTGACGAGAGGCATCACAATAGATATCAAAGCTCTTGTGAATGTTAGGAGAACAAGCACTGAGTCAAGTCAACCGCTTTTTAGTTCTTGAAAACTCAAATCACAAGCGTAAGACCACACGAATTTCTTTTCTTTCTTGAGCAATTCGGTCATGGGCTTAGCAATTTGGAGAAGTTCTCGATAAAGCGCGGTAGTAGCCCGCTAAACCAAGGAAACTCCTCACATCGGTGGATCGACTTGGGCTGCCCCCAAGATAGAACATCACTGACCTTGCTAGGATCTACTACTACACCACCTGCTAAAAGAACATGGCCCAAGAATGCCACTTCCTTCAACCAGAACTCGCACTTGCTGAACTTGGCATACAGCTGATGCTCACGCAACTTGCCCAACACAACTGCAAATGCTCAAAGATGCTCCTCTTCACTCTTGGAGTAGATAAGAATGTCATCAATGAAAACCACAACAAACTTATCCAAATACTCCATGAACACCGAGTTCATAAGATTCATGAACAAAGCTGGAGCATTGGTCGAGCCGAAGACATGACGGTGTACTCGTAAAGGCCATAACGAGTAGTGAAAGCCGCCTTTGAATATCTTCACCCTGATCCGACTTGATGATACCCCAACCTCAAGTCAATCTTGGAGAACACACAAGCTCCACCAATCGGTCAAAGAGATCATCAATCCGAGGCAAAGGATACTTGTTCTTTACCGTCACCTCATTAAGCGGACGGTAATCAACACACATACGCAGGGTCTTGTCCTTCTTCTTCACAAAAATAACTGGACAACCCCAAGGAGATGAGCTAGGACGGATGAAACCTTTTGCTTGCAGCTCCCCCAACTGCTTCTTCAGCTCCTCCAACTCATTAGGAGGCATTGATGCACGGCGCTTTGAAATTGGAGCCGATCTTGGCAAACAACTCAATAACAAACTCCAAGTCTCGAACTGGAGGCATACCAGGCAAATCTTCAGGGAAGACATCCACAAAGTCACAGACTGTGGGCACATCCTGAATCTCCATGGCTGGCTTAGCTTCAAGGGCACAAAGATGTGGCCCCTGCAACTGCGGTGAAATCCCAACTTGCTCGCCTGAGGAACTAGTGAGGTAGACCATCTTCCTGGCACAATCGATTTGCCCCAAGTGTTGGGACAACCAATCCATACCAAGAATCACATCCAGGCGCGCTGAGTCAAGTAAGATGAGGTTCGCCAAGAATTCCACTCCTTCAATATCAATGGGAACGTCCCGGCATTCTTGATCAGCTCTCATTTCCGCTCCCGGAGAGCGAATAAGCAAAGGAATCCCCAAAGGAACAAAGTGAAGGTCACAATCAGCAGCAAATAATCTCGAAATAAAGGAATGCGATGCTCCAGAGTCAAACAATACTGCAGCAGGACGATAACTAACAAGGAACGTACCCAACACAACGCCGCGCCTCGATCCTCCTCGGTCGAGATGTGGTTGACTCGACCACTCCCGACACCACAGGTCTTCGGATCACCGTCGGTGTGTGACCATTTCCCGCCCGTGTCCTCTATTAGGACGAGGCCGCTCGATCCTCGAGGGCAATCGCTAGCATAGTGGCCCTTCTTGTTGTTGCAGTAAACAGTGACATCGCGGCCGGGCTGCGAGCGCAACTGCTCTTTGGGTAGCAGTGCACGAAGTTGAAACATGGCTGCGGGGACGAGCGATCGGCGCCGACGGCCTCGGCGGTGGTGAAGCCAACGCCACGAGCCCTCGGTGCCGCCCAACACGGGGACGAGTGAGGCCGGCCTGCGGCAGATCGATGGGCCCCACTTGCGCTGCGGGACTCACCCAGCGCCGCGCCTTGTGCTCGGCGGCGATGGCCTTGTCAACCAAGGCCTGGAAGTTAGCAAAGTCCACAATAGATAGCTTGTCCTGCAGCTCCTCGGACAAACCATCCATGAACTTCTCCTGTTTGGCCTCATCAGAGGCCACCTCACCCGGAGCATAACGAGCCAAGTGATTAAACTCGTAAAGATACTCCGTCTACGCACTTGCGCCTGTTTAAGTGCAAGAAACTCCTTCTTCTTGAGCTTCATCAGGCCATCGGGAATGTGGGCCCGACGGAAAGCAGATCGGAACTCATCCCACGAGACAACGTGGCCTGCGGGCTGCATGGCGAGAAAATTCTCCCACCAAGAGAGTGCTGCACCCTCGAGCTGATGGGATGCAAAGAGTGCCCGCTCCTGCTCCTGGCACTGAGCGATGTTGAGCTTTAGCTCAATCAGCCGCAACCAATCATCCGCGTCCAAAGGGTCCTCAGACCGAGAGAAAGTAGGCGGCTGCGTACGGAGAAACTCCGCAAGCCCACCACGAGACTGGTGGCCACCACCTCCGCACTCGAAGCACCGGCGGGAGTGGAGGTGTTCTCGCGATGACCTCGTGATTCGGTCCGTCCATGCGATTCCGCCGACCGAGCGTAACCTCACCATGGTCGGAGGAGGAGAAGCTCCTCATCGGAACCAGCCTACCGATCGCTATGGTGGTTCTTGCCATCCTGCTCCACGTAAATAGATTAAACACAACTCCGAACAGGAGACAAAGAAAACAACCGACCACTCTACAAAGCAAACTTTAAAAGCTCAAGTAACAACATAAAACTGCAGCAAGATCACAAAGATAACAACCATCTTCCTATTATTACTAACTCGTATGGAAGGACGAGTAATCAATTTTTCAGGAAGGCAATTTCAGGATATTAACTTCTGTTTGAAAACAGCTAGGAAACAGGGTGAGAAATTTACTAAAGAAAGGTTAGACACTTAGCTAACTCATATCACTTCTTACCCGTGTATTCCCACAAATTTTAGTTGACTTAACCTCTCATTTCAGCACTTTTTACTACTTAAATGCTAGCTGTCCAGAAATTTCTGCTTGCTATCCAGATTTTTCTTCCTCCAGTCCCTGGCTGAAATTGGTAGCTTCAGGAGCTTCTAATCTTCACAAAACAGCCAACACTTTCATTTTATAACTCTCATGGTTTACCCAAAACCAATTTACTTGGTTAACAACTATCTTTTGAAGAAGATGAGAGAAAAATCAATTTTCAAATCCAGTTCGAAAGGAGGTGAGATAAGCAAGCTAAGATAGATAAGAAGTAAAATCTGAGAACTTACTTAAGATTTTCAGAAAAGCACTTGATATTTGGAAAGTAAGTTTTCAAAATATACTAGAGACGACCAAACTAGGGGTTTCTACGGTCAGTATGGCTCTGATACCAAACTCTGTGAGACCCCGGTTTATTAAACTTGTAATACTTGACCTTCCTCTGGTTCTAGTATCACAAATAGAATAATCCGCGTCTCGATGAATATGTGCCTCCCAGAACAAGCAGCACACATACATCACCAAAGCATGCATCAATTCCATACAACAGAATATAACGAGTCTACCAAAAGACATACATAATATAAGTTATTACAGAACAGCCGACCGGCCAAATGACATAAGTATCAAACAAGTAACAGCGGAAGCAAAAGTTGCCATAAGATGGCTTAAACCAAAAGACGACCGGTTACACATAACACCACAGTGGCAACCGGCCGGGCCGCCAAGCTAATCGCCTTAAACTACCACAAGACAACTCACAAAAGTGAGGTCCATCTGACTCACTATCTTCCTCTGCACAATACAAGCAAAGCAGGTGAGTACAAAAATGTACTCGCAAGACTTACGAGTAACAAGCCTATACATAGCTACATGAAAGCTGTATTCAAAGGAATGTGGTTATATGGTTCTTTGGACGCACGAAGCCAGTTTTATTTGCAATAATGTAATAGGTTGAACAACAGTTTGTAAAATCTGTTTAGGAGCATTTAAATAACAGCGCGTAAGCATAAGTATCAAGTATCCACCTAGAAGTGACTTTCCCCAAAGCCACCACAACATAGCATGAATCCCTGATTCATACCACCCATCAAGTTTTAATTTTTAAACAGGTTGGAGTCTAACTCTTGAAAAGCTTATCCAAGCGTGTCCATAACCTAGGACGAGGCTATTCGAATAGTTTTAATCCTCGAGGGTGTACCAATGTACCCGGACTTGCACCGCCTTTTGCCAAGCTATTAAGCACACTTCCTTTGGTATGCCTAAGCACGGCTAAGTCCTACTGAACCCTTTCCAATGGAATATGCTAATAAAGAGACGCACGTATGGGGTTAATCGTTAGTGATCTGCCGACGAAATATGGATCACAAGGACCCATACGTGGAGCAGACACACCGCCTCGGCTGGTGCTCCTCTCCTACAAACGTGTCCATGTTGCATATAATCAAATATGCAACCCACCACGACTCATTAATTAACACAGCCCAAAGTACTCGGCTAAGGGAGGTCCCATATCCTCTAGTGTGGTTAGCACGCATAGAATGCTCTGATAATGAGATACTCACAAGTAGTTCGGTCCTTAATTGACGGGCACCATTCCAATCACACCCAAAAGATCACACCATCTTACCATTGTGCCCAAGTCTAAATTGTTTTCATTTTCAGTTTTAGTTTTGCAATTTAGACAAAGCACAAGGCTGAAATATACATATTATAACAGTTTGTGTGATCAAAGTTATCGACGAGTCGATAACCGCCATTTCTACCGATAGCTAAGCATGGCTAAGCATAATGACACGTAAACTACTAATGACAAGGGTTCATCCAAATAACCCAAAATCACAAACAAATAATCCTAGGCTCGTGAGTAGAGGATTAAACATTTCCTCTCGATTATGCAACTCTTGGGCCAACTATCGACAATAGTTTAAAACAACATAGCAATGCATACATAGAATTTGCAAACAATATATTAGAATTTGAAAATAGTAGGAACAATATGATCAAATGAATGCTACATCTGCTTGCCTGGCTGAAGTGCAGGATCAGGCTGTTGTGCCTCAATATCAAGATTAATAACTTCTTCGGAACCTAACGCGAAAAGGCGATAAGCAAATAAGATCGAAGAACACCAAATAAACTCCAACAGCAAAAGATTTCCAAATCTAATGAAATTTGTACAACAGCTAGGGAATGATTTTAGACAGAGATAGGAACAAGAATCATGCAATTTGGACTTAACATGCAAAAGATATGGACAAAATATTCTTTCTCAGCCTTAAAATCAATCTAATTAATTAATAGTACTGTTCATGACAAAATTTTCCAAAATGATCTAAGGTCTGAAATTTCTATAGCAGGTAGATTATGACATCCTAATAACAGCAAAGTTGAATTTACTAAATTTGGAGTTATACATATTTACTTATGATTTTTCTAAGGTGTAAATCTAATGCAAGTCATTTTACAGAGTTATGAACATGCTCAAATCTTATTCCAAATGAAAGTATATTAACAGATGAGTTTAAAAATTGATTTTGCACCAATTGGAATTATGAGAAAAGATATGCATTTTTCAAGGTTAAAACCATTTCTGGAATATTCAAAGTGATGTAAATCGAGTTATTTCTAGTTACCCAATTTGTGCTTCAAATATGCTTAATTCCATTTTTATATTAAACTTAAGTGACAAAGTAAATTATTACAATTGGAAATACCTAAAAGCGATTAAAATGAATTAGTTATGAGTTTCTAAAGTTTTTATATCATTTTGATTGTTAAATAAATATTTATCAAAAAGACAAACTTAAACAAAAGAATAAGACGTGGACGCTTATCAACCTCGATCTAAAATCCTACGACACGCTACGCGCGGGAAGCAGACGCCGCGAAACCTAATCGGAGCCCACCGTTCGATCAAGATCCAACAGCGCAGACGAGTGTATGCATTCGGACGGTGCGGTTGCTTGGGCCAATCCTAGTCGTAGATCGGCAGATGGACGGTCCAAAGCGCACCAACGGTCGGAAGGTCCGATTGCATACAAGATCTCAACCATTGATCTCAAGATCGACGGTCGAGAGTGATGGAGGCAAACGGAGGGTCCGAATGCATACAAAGATCTGGGCCGCAGATCTAAAAACGAATGGTGGCTATTGACGAGAGTTCAAAAAGAAACGCTGACACGAGGGACCCGCTGTCAGTGACTTCGAGTCACAACCGCGAACGTTTTAACCCACGTGCACAACAGCGCTGGGCCCACATGTCAACGACTAAGAGTGGCGGTTAGGACGAATTAATGCTACTAATGATGATCATGAAATAGACCTAAGAGAGACAATAATGACTTTCGGATTTGGATTATAACCCCACGGCCCACAAGTCACACCTGCAGGTAAATTCCGACAGCGATTAAATGCCGACACATTCAATTAACCAATGATTAATCTTAATGATGTCGGAACAGCACGGAGTCGTGCCAGAGGGTGTTTTAAGAATGTTGGGCCCACTGGTCAGTGGCTCAACGACAAAGATTAAGACACAATTAATTAACTAATGATTGGCAATCATTGTGCAATTAAGGTGTCCTAAACAAATGACGAAGACAGGAGTTTTGCACCGGCAAAATCCCGATCGACTTTAACGGCTTGTCACCGGCGACACTGGCCGCGGCGGCACCAACCAAGAACCAAAATGGAATCGCAATAGCACTACGAACCTAAAGGTGGCATTCTCGCCGGCGGTGAGGGACCAAAATGCCGGCTAGCCAGAAAATGAAAAAGGGAGCTCTTACTGCTAATTGCGAAAATAGCGAAAAGCTCCGCTGCTGTCCAAAGAAGCGGGTGCCAGACCCTCTAGGGACTAATAAGAAGCTACCTTGATGAAGAGAAGCTTCAAAGATGGCCGGAGAAGCTAGTCCACGGTGGAAGCTCGCCGGACTTGAAGAAGAAAGATTGAAAAAGACCCCCTGAGCCAAGAGAGTGATACCACAGCATCAATATAGCTTCATTAAGGTCCACAGAAGCTACATGAGCAAGTAATTAGAAAATGGAGCACTCACCAGAGCTGAGGAAGAAGATGACCGATTTCAGCCGAATTTGAACAAACCCCAAATTGGACAATTCCTGAGAATCAAATCCAAAATTAAGTGAGGGGAAATGTTCAAGATAGTAAAGAGATAAGGATAGGGCAAAGAAACATGAAGGAGGACCACTGGAACACCAAGAACACCAATGGAGCTCCACGGGTCAATAATGGCGACTCGCCATTTTTGAGGTGTTAAGCTCCAATACTGTAAATGGAGCTTGATGGTGGTCTAAAGGAATACCAGGAAGTATTGAGAGTGCTTATAAGGCCTTGGAGGCATTAGGGTTTGGACCACAAGCCTTTCGGGCGGCAAAGCACAGAGCACAAGGTGCGGCCGACAAGGAAAAGGGTAGTAGATGTGCATTAGGGCATGGCACGGCTCAGAGTGTCTCCCATACCCCTAAATGTCGGCTAGGGCATCAGAGGAGCACGATTTGACACTGCCCTCTCCCCTGCACTATTCATGCACGACCGGAGGTAGAAGAAGACCAGGAAAAGCACTTGGGCGATTTCAGCCGTTGGATGAGACACAGACGGCTGAGATTGCGCCACACCACTGAGGTTTAAAACACAACGAAGGAGATCGCAAGCCCTAGGATTAGGAATGAACGGCTCAGATTGCCCCACGTCGCGAACGTGGTTTACAACAGAGGGACAAGCGAGCGTTGGATCTTAATCCAACAGCTCCGATTCAAACTAACAACCGGAGGGTCCGAAGGTTTCGGAGGATCTGAACGGTTGGATGGAGATCTAACGGTCGACATTCGAACATGCAACCGGAAAGTCCGAATGTTTAATTGAACAAGGGCGCGCGATCGAGATCCAACGGTTGAGATTCAAAGCGCTTTAAAGAGAGACTCGGTGCGATTAGGCGGTTCGATCAAAACAATTGACTCGAGCGAGTCCGACTCGAACCCGAGTAACAGTGAAATCGGTTTTGACTTTCGAAATAAAACAGAGACTTTGGAGGATTTATTTGAGGTAGCAAACTAACTCCAAAAATTATGAAATTTTTACAGGAGCTCCCTAACTCAGATATTAACCTTGTGTAAAATTTTCAGAGGTTTTTATGCTGCGAATAAATCTCTGAAAATTCTGCAAGGCCCTGATTTAATGTTTGACTGAAAGTCAATCAAGTTTGACTGCCCTCTAAAATATTCAAACAATTTCTAAAAATTGTGAAACTTTTCAGAGGGGTCACATATCATCACAGAAACTTAGGAAAAATATTTCCAGAGGATGATCACAATACTTGACATGATTATATTTTGGAGGCTCAAAATTTGGATCAAAAGACTTGTGACTTTGTATTTCCATAACTTCTTACAACAGATGTTCAAAGCATACAGGAAATGCATAATGTAAGAAAAAGTTTTGATTTCTACTGATTTTCTTACATTTGAACACAAGTCCAAAGTTGGGATGTTACAATAACCAATCCATCCCTAAGATAACATCAATGCCCACTGAACTTATCACTATTAAGCTTGTGAAAAGTTAACCTTTGTATTTCAATTTTACGCCCTCGCAGACTTGATCGGTGTAGAAAACCGACACGGGACTGAATATGATAAGGCGGGTGAAGCGTATGTATCTTGAATTGGTTAGCTGCAGCATACTCATTTTTAATAAATGAAAGAGATGCTCGAGAATCAAATAAAACCGGCGCGAGACACGAATTAACAAGTAGTGTACCTAGCACGACGTCAGTCGCGCGCTCGGCCGCCTCCTCATCGAGACGTGGTTGACGCGACCACGTGCATGCCGGGTGGAGTAGGTGCTGCCCTCGTGGTGGTGGCGGTGGCCTCGCCGAGTGGGTGGTGGCGCCGGAGCGAGTACGCCCGGCATCCTCGCCGCTTGGCGAGGCATCATGCAAGCATAGTGGCCCGACGGCACAAAGTGGAAACAAATAACGCTGGGCTTGTATGCCCTTGATCTGTGGTCTCTCGCCTCATTTGTGCCGCTGAGCTACGGTGGAGAAGGTCGTGGAGGTGCCACAGAAACCTCGGTGGTCTTGAAGGTGGGGCACGAGGTGCCCGAGGTAGTCTGGCGCGCCCGAAAACTACCACCGCCAGCGCCGTCTGTAAAGCCCTCCTCCTCTTCCTCGACTCATCCACTGTCATGCTCTCATGCTCCACCACTATCGCCTTGTTGACCAGATGCTGGAAACTCCTGAAATCATGTGCAGCTAACACAAGCCGCAACTCCTCGGTCAACCCATGGAAGAACCTGTTCCGGCGACGAGCATCTGTCGAGACATCGCCCGAGCATACCGCCAAGTAGTTGAAATCATGCAGTACTCGGTGGATCGTCCTCCGCCCCCGCTCAAGGCAGGAACCGCCGCCGCTTGATAAGCGGACTCCTCCGATATATGGGCCTCTCTAACGCGCGTCCCTCGAACTCGTCCCAAGTCGGGACGTAGCGGCGAGCTGCATGGCGAATAACTATCCCACCACGCGCGCCGCCGCACTCCGCCAACTGATAGCTGACAAACAAGACTCTCTCAACTCCGGTACACTACGCAATGTTCAGCTTCTTCTCTATGTTGTGCAGCCAGTCCTCTGCCTCCATCGGGTCCTTGCTACCCGCAAACGTCGGAGGGTTGGTCCGCTGAAACTCAACGAGACCTCCGTGCGCTCGGTGCGGGGCAGCTCCTCCTGCCGGATCGGGAGCTGGAGCGGTGTTACGTACGATCGCCTCAAGCATCCGGGTCTGGTCCATCCGGTTGCGCTCAATCATCATCATAAACTCGATCATGGATGGCGGCAGAGGGAGCACCTCCTTAGGCGGTCCGCCCTGCTGGGACGGCGGCTGAGAGGGCTCGCCATGCTCAGACGGTTGCTGGGATGACTGTCTTTGATCGTAGAAATCGCTCAGGGGTGCTAGACGTGGTACCCTAGATGGGGAGCCTCTGCCGCGCAGGGCTCCTGATCGCGTAGTCGGTCCTGTCATCCTGTATTAGACAAGGATGGTTAGTAATCAAGATTAAAAGCCATCACTTGGCCATACATGCACAATCGATATCAAAGAGCATGAAAACTATAACCTCAAATGGAACACCAAACATTAAGCGACATAAAACCAAATCGATACAACTCGTACATAAGCGCCGCAGCTTAAGATTACAATCAAATAGTAGTGTTTGCAAATAAAACATAACAGTTCGACATCCACTACCCTATTACATAAATCTAAGGATACAAGTTTAAACATAGAGCTCTCTGCCCTAACTACCTAGATATTATTCCGGTCAAAATTCACTGGAAAGTCATCGAGCAGGTGGTATCCATGGGATCCTGCGCCGATGATATGGCCTCCTACTTCAGGAAGACGATAGTCCGGCGGCGCAGAAATGTACGGTGAAACCTCATTAGCGCCATACAAGACATCCGGACGAATGAGCCTCATGTCATGCATAAGCCGCAAATGCTCACGAACTATAATGAGACGACGACGCCTCCCATAACTCATGCACTATGCGGCGATGCATTTGGTCCATTACGTGAACCAATCTCGCCAATCGCTCGACTTGGGGTCCTCCCAAACCGGATCCTAGCAAACGAGTTCACGTCCCTAGCGCGTGAGCGCATCGAAATTGATCATATGGGGGGCTAACTCACGCCGTCGAGTCGTGGCGACGCGACTCATGGCCACCAAAGCCACTTCTTGTAACGCCATGGCTTCGTACCACGCTACCGAAGCGTAAGGTATGCTCCCGTGACTTGTCTAGCAACGATATCTATCATCGCCATAAATTCCTCCATTCACGGTCCTCGATCACGGCGGTAGATGGAATAAGTGGGCTGATATGTGAAGTTCGCCCTCCACATCATGTCTCGCAAAGAACGCCGGTATCCATCCACTCCTTCACTTGAGTTTCCGGACAAGTGCGAGGGTTCATCTAAAGGCAAGAAGGCAAGGTAAGTTAGTTTCATAAACCAAAACAGATCCGGAGAGAAAAGATACTAAGATGGATAAGGAATAAAAGACATTCTTAACTTAAACTTTTTCAAAATACTTTGATAATTTGAAAATAATTTGACCAAGGTACTTACTAACTTAACGCAGTGCTACCTCTAACCTACAATAAGATGGCTCGATACCAATCTTTGTGGGGACCCTGTAATTATCTCCATAAGACCGAGATTAGACAAGGTCTTAGGGACATAATTCTGGTCTCCGATAATGAATTCAATTTAACTCTATCCAAGTGAGGGGCTTAGCCGAATACTAGAGCCTCAACGATCATGCGCGCTGCTCCTTTGCGAGCGCTACATAATTGTCGATTCTCTTTCGATTCGAAGCACTACACTTAGTGAGTTAAATGGGGATTCATTAACAACGAGTATGACTTATATTGGCTCCCATGATCAACGACCAATATACTCATACCCTCATCCAACGTTAATTACATCCATACAACGCATACAACAAGAGATCAAAAGACATACTGCATAATAGTCAAAGTCTACAGCTTATTACATACGGCCGACCGGCCAAATTCAAAGTAAAGTATCAAGTAGCAGCGGAAGCAAGTAAATTAAGCAAAATACCAGTAGTGGTATGCCCATCACCCATCGGCAACCGACTGGGAGTTAAATGATAGCACACTACTCGTTAGTGTCACCCAAGTCAACACTAACAAGATCGTCAGACTCAAAATCTTCCCACTGAAAAGGCTAGCAAACGCCCGCCGAGTACAAGTGTACTCGCAAGTCTTACACAAATAAAATTAGTTATGCATAAGGGTCATTCAAAGGATGGCTCATATTGGTTTAGTTTTGCGAAAGAGACGCAACAAATAACATCCTACACATACTAGTTTTTCATGTGCCCATTTTAAAATCAGATTTGAAGTAGGAGTAAAGCATATAGTAAAGCATTTCAGTAATAAACAATTGAATCATGCAAAGACCAAAGTGGCAGCCCACTTTGATGTATTAAACACATGAACATCCCGATCATGACGAATACCAAGTTCAACCACAGTTTTAATTAAAAGTCTAACAATAGTAACTCCCGAACTCAAGCGGTTGTCCATAACCGTGGACACGGCTATTCGAATAGATTGATACCCGCAGCGGTGTACTACTTTACCCACACGACTTGATTAGCCCGTAAGCCTCCGGATGCCTCCGAATATAGCATACTTCCTATGGTATGCGGCGGGTAAATCAAGATACATCATTTTCAGCAAGAAGGCCCTATTGAGCTAAGTCCCCTTGTGAGATGGTTCCTTGCCTAGTACAAGCATCGATAGCACTTGTTAGGGGCTCAAGTTATATTGGACATACCGATGTAATCAAAACAAATAGAATTGGTGCTCCTTGCACACTATAAAGGATTACATCGGCTCCTAAGGGGCACAGATTTCACTGGCCGCTATACCCTTACACCACCATGGGACTTAACACAATAAAACCTCCCCTACTTAACCATACGGCTCCCACCCGCGTGTGGCAAAGACGAGTGTACTTGAATTAACGTTACCAAAGTTCGGTCCTCAATTGTCCAAACAAGTCCGTCCACTTGCCCAATGCTCGTGCACAAAGACACCATCACTAACCAACACTTGTTGGACCAGATCTCATTTTAAAATGACAAATTTTAGCTCATAACACAGATACGAAGATCTGAATTAAAGTATACAGAGGTAAGTATGTGTTTCCCATAATTGTCAAGTTAGCCCTGCAATCAAACTACCGTATCTAGACTTGCATGACTAAGCAACCCATATTCAATAATCATCACATCCTATCTTAAGCATGTAGGTACTGGCATAATTCAAGATTAACCTCAAGCATAGGACATAACTAAACTACACATCACAAGAATATTTACATAATCAAAATAGCATGCAAGCAATTATCAATGCACTAACTTAACCAAAAGCGGGATCAAATATGATGCAAAAGAAAGTTCAAATGATGCTTGCCTTGCTGGTACAAAGAGCTGCTCACTCTCGATGAGCGTAAGTGTCGATATCAATATGCTCTGGATCTATATAATTATAACATCAAATAAATATCAAAAATAACTCAAAACCAAAATGCTAAAAATGCATGATTTTTCTACAGTAGTTAGGTCATGATTTTAGATGGATTTAGGTAAAAGAATTATTCCATTTGGAGTTATGAATTGGAAGTTATGCTATTTTGAATTTCAGGTTTCATTAACCCTAAGTTATGTAATTTAATTATTTGGCCAAAATTTGTAGAACAGTGGTGGGGTAAAGGATAAAACAAGTTCAAAACAGTTGAGTTTGTCCTATTTGGAGTTTTTATGATTTAGTTATGTATTTTCAAAGTTATCAGCCTTTTATAGTATAACAATAATAGAGTTAAAGATTATATTCTCCCAAATATAGTCTCTGTGATAGAAGTAATATGGAGACCATTTTTAGAATTAATTTCACTGAAAATGAAAATTATCAAAAGTGGTCTCACTATTTTTGGAGTTTCCAATAATTACTTATGCATTTTGCGATTATCATCCTTTTCCTATTGCAACAATAATGGTTTTAATGGATTAATATCCAAATAAAGCTCACACAGAGACATGTTTGAAACCAATTTTAATATAAATTTCATTAATAATGGAAATTACTGAAGTGGTTTCATTCAATTTGCATTAAAATGATTTAGTTATGCATTTTAGAAGTTATACATATTTTTCAAATTATATTTAAATGGATTTCGAATTTCTTAAAGCATTGGTCATTTTTCCACCGAGCAGCAGACTAGCCGAGGTCATCGACCAGCGGGACCCGCGAAAAACATTGACTCGGTCAACATTAACCTAGCTCGCCGAGTACAAGCCAAAAGCGTATTTGAAAACGCTTCTAGATCGGAAAACATACTTTCGATCTTTCTCGAAAATACGCCGCTAAATGCGAAGGTGCAATCCATAACTTACGCAACCAACTAAACATGGCATGAGGGCCCACGTGTAAGTGACTTCTCTAATCGCTAATACACTACTTAACCTCTAAATACGTCATTAGGTCTAAACTAAATGCCGTACTACTGATGTCGCGTTTGACGAACCCGACAATCGATGAGCGCCGCCACACTTGCTCGGCGGCTCGCGGAGCTGTGGTCCACGGCGCAAAGCCGAAGCTATTATGGGACCGCACAGCCATGCGCACCTCCGGTAGTGGTGGTGAGGTCGGGCTGCCCGACACCGCGGCTAGCCGGAGCTAGCGGCGACCATCTCACGCAAAAACGCACAAGCGCAGTAGAGCCCGTAGCAACAAACAAGTGAATGACGAGGCCCTATGGACTAAGTGGGAGTAACTGAGTGAAGAAAGTGCTCAGGAACCACGGAGCTCTTTGGAGCACTCTGCGCCGAAGAAGAAAATGGTGAAGGCACAGCCACGAGGAGGAGATTCCCGAGCAAAACCGGTGGAATGAAAGATCAAGATAGCCTACGGATCATCTGAGGAAGCTATAAAAGCGAGGAACCGACGAGAGCCTTACCGGAGCAAGGTAGGAGACGAAGGGTTCTACTTAAGCCGAACAGATCCAATCTTCTAATACACGCACACTGGCTGTGCATTGTCAAAATAAAGTTAGGGAAAAGATCGAAACCCAAGGCATGCGATATGACGCTCGGTTGAGGATAATACCTCTCAAGACGAACAAGGCACGAAGGTGACCTTGAGTGTGCTCCGAGGTGAGCTAGAGCACGAAGGGGGAAACCGAGGCTACAAACAAAAGTACGGTGAGGTTAGCCAAAATATAAAAGGCATTGATCACGAGATGATCGGAACCAAGCGGAGGAAGCTTACACGGCGAGGAGCACGGAGAGCTTCCCTTCCTCACCGCCGAGAGGAAGAGTGAGGAGAACTAGGGTTCGAGGTGTCTTATGCTCGGGCGATGATGGCAACAAGAGAGGCGTCAAGTGAGGAGCTCGGGGATTGGCTGCAGCGGCGGTGGATTCACGGCGTCAAGCGGAGCCGCTCGGTGCACGTCGGTGTCGCTCGGCGCGTGGCGTTAGATGCCCGAGCGCCCGGCCGAGGTAGACGACGGTGCGACAACACGCCCCACAGTCGATGTCTCTCGTTCGCGCGAAGCCGAAACGTGGCCCACCGTGGACCGCTAGATCTAGATCCAAGGGCTGAGGTTTAAAAGAGTTAAGTCGTTCGGTGGTGAAGCGGTACGAATTGTGAGCTGTTGATCTTTCATCCGGCGGCTCGCGAGAGGTGCGTTTAGTTGATCAGGCTCAACCGAGTCGCATTGGGTTCGGTTGGAGGAATAGTAGCTAGGGTTTAGGTTTCAGAGTTTGACTGAGTTTAAATTTGAATACCCTACTTTGACTGAGGCTTAGAAATAGAAGTAAAATTCAAAAAATCATGAAATAATTTGTGGGGGTTCCTGGGAGTATATAGTTCCCATAAAAATTATGAAACCCCACTATTCATATTAAAATTTGTGACATTTAAATTCAAACATGTTGTGTGTCTATGAATGATGTTTGAATTTTTAATTAGGTTCAAACTAGTCCCAAAAATTTTGGAAAAAATATATTTATTCATGAGAATTAATGT
Organism: Ampelocalamus luodianensis; assembly: GCA_036346255.1. Taxonomy (NCBI): domain Eukaryota; kingdom Viridiplantae; phylum Streptophyta; class Magnoliopsida; order Poales; family Poaceae; genus Ampelocalamus; species Ampelocalamus luodianensis. The sequence goes on along the minus strand of CM070622.1, from coordinate 57,895,692 downwards.
AGTATTTAAATAAATTGATTCCAGATAATGATCACAACTTTTTATTACAGATGCTAAAAGAAAACCGAAATTTGAAGTGTATGTTTATATGAAATGAGATTTTCCAAGTACAATATATTATGAAATTATTTGAATTTGATAATGCATGTTAGAGAGATTCTTTATAATCCATTTTAATCGTTGGGGCTGTGACATTTCCCATGTTATCTTTTCAGCTTAGTTAGTTCTTAGCTAAACCCTAGTAGCACAAGCAGTTGTTCTTTTGATTCTTAATGCCTTCTACTTAGCTTTGTAGCAAAGATCTGTCTCTATCAGCTGTTGTCGGCCAACCGACAACCTCTGTAATTTTGATAGTTTTCTGTAATCTGACCAATTAGGGTTAGTCTAGGGTATTATCTACTCTAAAGATCAGATTAAGCTTCAATTTAGAATCTTTTACTTAGTACATTTTCAATTAACCCGAAATCTGCAATCTGCCCTGTTTCCAATTCTTTTCAAAACCTGAAATTATAACTTGAACCTAAACCCTAATTCTTGACAATTAGTGGCAGTAGAGGGTAATATGGGTTATTATCTTTATTGGGGTAGATATAGCTTAAGCATGTTGTTAACCATGCATTACCATCTTGATCATACATTTTCCCTTTATCTTTTATTTGCTGTCAGTTCTTGTGTTCATTGGATGTTATTATTTTTTTTAGAATCTGGTTCTTCTGAAGTAATTGAGTCCAGTTCTGAACCATCAGCACCTGAACAAGAAGTTTATTACTATCAAGGCAAGCATCCTCTTTGCATCATATTGAACCCAAATTTCAATACTTTAGATTTTCAAATTCACAGTGATACTGTGCATGCTATTTTCTAAAGTATTTGTGATCTGTGAGTAGTTAGCTACATACCAATAATTGTGGCTTACCCTGAATTAAATTCATACACTTATGCCTTAAGATAGTATCCTTGTTCTGTTAATTTATCCTGTAGCTGGTGCTTAGCTTCGCAGTTAGTACAACGTTAGTTGGTTGACAAGCTTATCTTGTGAACCATGGGAAAAATAAAATACTTTTGATTCAGATCTTAGGATCTGTTTTGTGAACTAAATTCAATCTTTGATTTCTTGTTCAAAGTTTCAAAACTAAATTTAATTTCAGCCTTAAAAGCATATATAAGATCTGGACAAGTGGTTGCTAGTGATGGTGCCTTTGTGCACGAGATTGGGAAATGTGGTGGTCTTGTCTGGATCAATTAACGACTGAACTCTGACTATTAAATTCAAGCCCCAACTTACTTCCACACGTGGTGTATGGGTGTTGTTTGGTTAAGTAAGGGGTTGGTGTTATTGAGTTGGGGTGCAGGTTGATAAGGATATATGTGTTGATTGCATATGACATATGTGCTTGCTTATCAGTAACATATGCCACATGTGTTTGGTTTCGTACCATGTCATATCATATGTTCTTAAGCGAGGACTTCAATGTCTCAGGGTTCATAAGGCTTCGATTTCAATACTATATGTGGGGAGCACAACTTTTGTTTCTTTTATTGAATCGGATGTTCCAGTAACATGTGTGCCCTGTTGGTATAGGGGTATAGCCTACACTAACGAGGATCGATGCACATAGGTAGCCCAACTCAATAATGTCAACTTGTTGAAAAATACCAAATCTTAGTTTCCGATTCGGCATACCAAAGGAAGTGTGTCATCATTCGGAGGCATCCGAAGGCAACAGGCTTACTAAGTCGTGTGCTAAAGATGTATACCCCTGCAGGGTATTAAAACTATTCGAATAGCTGTGTCCACGGTCATGAACGATACTTGAGTTGATGTCACCTGTATAGAATTTTGATTTAAACTACTTTGTTTGGGTTCTGGTTCGGCATGAAGGGGATTCATGCAATATCTTTGTTGTGGTGGAAAACCACTTTATTATTGTTGTGTTTTATAATTACATGTTATGTTATTTACTGTTTTAGTTCAAATCAGTTTATAAAATCGCTTTGTTAAAATCTAGCATGTGTAGGTTAAGATGTATTGCTTTATGTAAAATTGAACTATTATAACCTTCGTGTTGTCAACCTTAAGCATGTACAAATTCTAATCCTTTGAATAGGTTCTATCAAACACTTTTTCTTAGTAGTTTGTGTAAGTCTTGCGAGTACCTTCTGTACTCAGGTGCTTTCACCACTTGTTGCAGGTGAGGATGGGTATTTGTATGAGGTACCGTTAGCGAAGAGCAGGCGCACGCTAACGAATGAAGCTATTTCTAGTCTCCACGCAATAGCCTACGGGTGATGGGGCCATTGGTGGCTTTTTTTATTTAATCTTTTGCTTCATTTGTTAAACTTTGCTAGTGACCCGAGTCACTTGGTATTGTAGTACTAAACCGAATTGTAACCTTCGTTTAATTATGTAAATGTATGTCTTGTATGTGTATGATGCAATGTTGTTTAAGGATATATGTGCGATGGTCACTGATCCTGGGAATCATTGTAAGACATATATCCGGGAACCTGAATATTGGATTTGTTAAATTTATACTTCTAGCATGATCTTTAATGAGGGAACCGAACTGTTGCTTAATAAAGAATTATACTACAGTATAATTTTAATTCGGCACATTTCCAATAATCAGGGGTCCTTAGAGCGTTGGTATCAGAGCATACGTTGCCTGTAGGTTAGAAATAGCATGGCCGTTAGCATTAGAGAGTCTGCTGAGAAATTATTTTCAAGCTAGTAAAATAATTTCGGAAAGTTTAAGTATGATATCTTTTATTTCTTATCTTCCCTAGTATTAATTCTTTTCTCAACTTTCTGTTAGTGTTTCAACAATAAATTGCTTACTTACATTGTCTTTTGTCTATAGATGAGTGGGTGGTACTTGGTTAAAGAGACCCAAGCTGAAGATGTAGATGGGTTTCTGGCTTTGCTGCGGGACATGATGTGGTGGGCCAACTTCACCTATCAACCAGAGTACACCATCTATCGCCGAGATCGAGGACCCGGGATGGAAGGTACCGCGCCATCATCAACGTCATTGCTAGACAGGTGGTGGGTAGTATCCCAAACTGTGTCCAATCACATGCCACTTCTGGGTCTATGGCTATTCAGGAAGCTGCTAGTAGGATGATGAGCCTTCTTCGTCATGATTTGACGGAGTTGTCTCAACCACCCTATGATCACTTCCCGAAGCAAGGCCCTAGTGCAGAAGTGAGCACATTTGATCAGATTCAGTTTGGAGAAGACCCTCAGGTGTGACAGTTCGCGAGGATGGTTCGTATCATGGACAAAATCCATCGCTGTCTTGTTCGGGAGCTGTGGAAAACTCGGCATCATCTTAACGAGGCCCAAGAGTACCTTAGACTTGGAGTCAACATGAATCGTGTTCCTCGCAACGTGCTTTATGGTGACAATGAGGTCTCTCCCGCTGCTGTTGCACCACCAGATTTTCAACTTCCAGAAGTGGTCGGGTTTGTTCCTATTTATGCACAAGTGTGTCAAGCCCGGATGACTGCAGGCTTTCCTCGCACTCTTCGGACTGCACCTCTTGGAGGTCATCGGCCACTACTAGGTTCTCCAAGGCGTCTGATCAGTCCTTTGGATCCCATAGACACGGGTTCCCCTGGGGCTCATCTGCTGAATGAGTTTCCGGTGAACTTTAACCGTGATCTTTATGCTAGTTCATCGATGATGAACCCTCGTTGATAAGTGTTATAACCGATGAGTAGTTGCCCTTAAATAAATGTAATAGGGTAGTTTGTATTTTGTAAAAGTTATGTAAGTTAGACTTTTGGTTTGTATTATGACCATGATAACCGACTTATATGTGGGAATGGGGCCGAACTCCTTCTTGCTGTATGTATGGATTTTATGATTTTGGTGTTGATCTGGATGCATGTCATAGCATAATGCATGGTTAAGTTTAGTGTTTGTTTCTTTTCTATTTAAAACCTTGTTTGTGATTGCTCGAGTATATCCTTGTTATGTTGTTAACCATTGTGTGTTAACAGGATGACAGGACCCACTACTCGTACGCGAGCACAACAAGAGAAGAGATTTTCAACTCTAGTGCCCTACTCTTAGGGAGAGCAGGTGAAACCCTCTAGTTCTCGTGGTCCGCAAGGTGGTCACCAGGAAGAGGAGCTTCCTCTGCTGCCCACCATGGCTGATGTGCTCATGCAAATAGAGCGCAACAGGATGGACCAGACGCGCATGTTAGAACAACTTGTGCATAATACTTCTCCCACTACCACACTAGCTACCAGGGTAGGAGGCCATCATGTGCAGGGAAGTCTTGCTGATTTTCAGCGGACCAACCCGCCAGTGTTCTCCAGCTCCCAAGATCCGATGGAAGCTGAAGACTGGCTTCGGACTATTGAGAAGAAGATGTTAATTGCTCAATGTTCCGAGAGGGAGAAAGTCCTATTTGCTAGCTACCAATTGGATGGAGCGGCTAGCATTTGGTGGGATAATCTTCTTGCCGTCCGGCTGCTTTGGACACGTCCCTACTTGGGATGAGTTCATGGAGGTCTTTCGCGGCGCTACATTCTGAAGGAGTAATGATGATCAAGCAATAGGAGTTTCTCGCTCTTAAGCAAGGACGGAAAAATGTGAGTGAATATCTTCATGAATTCAACTTCCTTGCGGATATGCCCCGATGATGTTTCGACCGACTCCGTCGTTGGAACCGATTCTTGAATGGGTTATCCGAGGAACTACAGATGGTCAGTAGCATTGCATGACTTCGAAATTTTCAACATCTTGTCAACAAAGCCAATGTTGCTGAAAGCAAGAGCAAGGCTTTGGAGGAGTCATGCAAGCGACAGAGGACTTCTCAGTTTGCAGCTAGTGGCAATTCGCCAAGACCTCGCATGTGGCTGCCTAGACCTCCGCGAGCACCAGCTCCTTTTTCACCGAGGCGGCGGTGTTTGCACTCGTCCATCTCCTCCACAAGGCAGCCGAGACCTAGTGGAAGTCAGCTGACACTGTCAACAATGTCAACCTAGGGTTATTTGTTTTCATTGTGGTCGCCCGGGGCATTATGCCAACAAGTGTGTGGCGAAGCAACAAGAGTTGCCTCCTGTTCGACCTTATTCGGTGCCTGTGCGACCAGCACCTTCGCAGAGGCCACCTATCAAAGCTAATCCAGTCGATCCGCGGACATGTGAACTAGATCATCTTCTTGAGGAGGCGGTGGACTTTTGACGTTGTTGTTGGTATGCTCCTAGTTAATTTCAGTCCAGCTACTATTTTATTTGACTCTGGAGCATCGCATTCTTTTGTTAGGAGTCAATTTGCTGTTCAACACTAGTTAGACATGCATACACTCCAGCCGCCTTTTATTATTCAATCACCTGGATTAGTTTTTAAGACCAATCAGATCTGCCGTGGGGTTAACATACAAATCTTTGTAGTAAAATTTTTAGCAAATCTAATTGTGATTGATTCTAAAGGGATGGATGTCATTTTGGGTATGGATTGACTGTCCAAGAACGAAGGGCAAATTAATTGTGCCCAACGGTCTATTTCCATGACAAATGAGGATGGCATTCACATTGTTTATCATTCCAAGACCTCTGGTTCTCATCTTTGTGCTCACCAAGTTGATACCACTCCTTCATTGGAGTCAGTACCAATTATTTGTGAGTATGTTGATGTCTTTCCTGAAGACCTTCCCGGTGTACCACCAGATCAGGAAGTGGAATTCGTAATTGAAATAGTTCCTGGAACTGCTCCCATATCTAGAAGCCCTTATCGAATGCCTCTCAATGGGCTAGTTGAATTAAAGAAACATCTTGGAGAATTGCTTGACAAATGTTTTATTCGCTCGAGTTCCTCACCTTGGGGATGCCCGACCATCTTTATCAAGAAGAAAGACAAGAATCTGCGGATGTGTGCGGACTACCGTCCGTTAAATGAAGTCACCATCAAAAACAAGTATCCCTTGCCTCGAATTGATGATCTTTTTGATCAGTTAACTGGAGCCCGAGTCTTTTCAAAAATTGATTTACGTTCGGGCTATCATCAAATCAAGGTTAGAGCTGAGGACATTCCAAAAACAGCTTTTTCTACTCGTTACGGGTTGTACGAGTATACTGTCATGTCCTTTGGCCTAACAAATGCTCCAGCTTATTTCATTAAACTTATGAATACGGTATTCATGGATTTCTTGGATAAGTTTGTGGTCGTGTTCATTGACGACATTGTTATTTATTCCAAGTCTGTCAGAGACCATGAGCAGCATTTGAGACTTGTGTTGGAAACACTTCGCAACCATCAGTTGTATGCTAAATTTAGCAAGTGTGCCTTCTGGCTCAAGCAAGTCGCATTTTTGGGACATGTGTTATATGAAGGAGGTATCGCTGTTGACCCAAGTAAGGTGCAAGATGTACTAGACTGGGAACAGCCCAAGAATGTTCCTGATATCCGAAGTTTCCTTGGACTTGCGGGTTATTACCTTAGGTTCATTGAAAATTTCTCCAAAATTACAAAACCTCTGACTCAGCTTTTGAAGAAGGAGAAAAATTCGAATGGTCAGCTAACTGTGAGGAGAGTTTTTGGCTTTTGAGAACCCTCCTGACTAAAGCTCCAGTTCTCACCCTTCCATATATTCATAAGAGCTTTGATATTTATTGCGATGCATCTCGCCATGGGCTTGGTTGTGTGCTCATGCAAGAAGGCCGAGTTGTGGCCTATGCATCCAGGCAGTTGCGACCTCATGAAGTCAATTATCCTACTCATGATTTGGAATTCGCTGCCGTAGTTCATGCATTGAAGATTTGGCGACATTATCTTCATGGTAATCGTTGCGAGATCTATATTGATCATAAAAGCCTAAAGTACATATTCACTCAAGCTGATTTGAATATGAGGCAGAGAAGATGGCTTGAATTGATCAAGGACTATGATATGGGTGTTCATTATCATCCAGGCAAAGCCAATGTTGTGGCTGATGCTTTAAGCAGAAAGTCACAGTGCAACTGCATATCATCTGTACCTATGGCTAAGAGCTTGTGTGCTGATTTTCAGCGCTTAAGTCTTGAAATGGTGGGAGAAGGATTTCTCGCTGCCTTAGAAGTGGAGTCCACACATGAAAATCAGATTCTAGAGGCTCAGAAAACTGACACCGAGGTAGCTGAGATCAAGAAAAATTTGAAGCGAGTAAAGCCAACGAATTTTACAAGATGCCCGAGGTATCATTCGATATCACAATCGTTTGGTGGTACCCTCAGATCCTCAACTAAGAGGGCTTATTCTTAAAGAGGCTCATAACTCCAAGTTTTCCTTACATCCTAGAAGTACTAAGATGTACCAGGATTTGAAGAAAACATTTTGGTGGAGCCAAATGAAAAGGCAAATTGCTCAGTATGTTGTTGAATGTGATATTTGCCAAAGGGTTAAAGCCGAGCACCTGAAGCCAGCCGGTACCCTTCAACCTTTGCCTATTCCACAATGGAAATGGGAAGAGATCGGTATGGATTTTGTTACCGGTCTTCCAAAGACTCTGAATGGATCCGATGCCATTTGGGTAGTCATTGATCGTCTAACGAAGGTGGCTCATTTTATTCCTATCAAAACCATCTTCAATGGCAAGCAATTAGCAGAGCTCTATATTGCTAAGATTGTTTGTCTTCACGGTGTTTCGAAGGTCATTGTTTCTGACCGAGGGCCTCAGTTCACTTCCCATTTCTGGAATTGTTTTCATCAAGCTATGGGGACTGAACTCTCTTTCAGCACTGCGTATCATCCTCAAACTAGTGGTCAAACTGAGAGGGTGAATCAAGTGATGGAGGATCTCCTTAGAGCTTATGTGCTGTCATATGGCAATAACTAGGAGAAGTCTTTGCCATATGTGGAGTTTTCCTACAATAATAGCTACCAAGTAAGTATTCAAATGTCACCTTTTGAAGCTTTGTATTGGAGAGCTTGTAGGACTCCATTGAATTGGTCCGAGTCTGGTGAAAGACCATTCTATGGTCCGGACTTGGTGGTAGAAGTAGAAGAGCAAGTTTGCCTGATTCGAGATCGTTTGAAAACTGCACAGTCTCGTCAAAAAAGCTATGCCGACCATCGTCGTCATGAGTTAATCTTTGAGGTGGATGACCATGTCTATCTTAAAGTATCACCGATGAAGGGCACTCATCGCTTTCAGGTGAAAGGAAAACTAGCACCTCGTTATATCGGACCGTTCCGAATCATTGCAAAACGAGGAGTTGTGGCTTATCAATTGGAACTACCTGAATCTCTCTCAGCAGTACATGATACTTTTCATGTTTCTCAGTTGAAGAAATGCCTTCGTGTTCCTACTGAGGCCACTGCTTATGGGGGTCATGATCTTCAACCAGACCTTTCCTATCAGGAGCAATCAATGCGTATCCTCGATGAAATGGAACGTAGGACAAGAAATCGCACCGTCAAGTTCTTGAAAATTCAGTGGGCTAATCATTCTGAGGATGAAGCCACTTGGGAGCACGAAGATCTGATGCAGATTGAGCACCCCCACCTCTTTGCTGTTTAGAAATTGCCTTTGAATCAAGAAAGGCAAGGTCAAACAAAGCAATGTAAAAGAAGATGTAATAACAACACCATGTTGTTTTGTATGATCTTCGTTTTGCTACCTTTGAAAACAATCAAGACAACAGACGTTGTAATATTTCTTTTCTATCTTTGAAGGAAATTAAGTCAACAGGTGTTGCATTTCCAGAAAAGTCGTTTCAACTTCATTCCTTTCCAACTTCTAATCTGCCCGGAATCTCGGGACAAGATTCTCTTAGGGGGGTAGGTTTGTAATAGCCCCAGTTTTATGAAACAGTAATAAAATACTTTATAACAGTAATGAGGTATTGTTCATAACAGTAATGAGATGTTGTTCATAGCATGACTATTCATTTTTACAAATTGGGCATTATGTTACAAATTAAAACCTTCCTTTTCTAGCCAAAATCGAAAACCTATTTGAAGTTTCAAAGGAAATACAAGTCAGAGCTTGTATTATGACTGGAAAATGTTTTTATCCAATACCAGATAAGTTATCTAGGCCAAAAATAATTCTTGTCAAATTTTCATAACCTATTCTGACCTTAGCAAAATTTCTTGCTTTTAAACAAACCTATATAGTCCATGTGACCTATTTATGTATTTTAATAAAAGAAACTCTGGATTTTATATTTTATCTGGGATTCATGGCATCCCAGAAGTCTCCCTTCAAAATTTCATATTTTTACAAATTTGTTTGCTATTTTTAAAGCCTTAGTCAAACTTTTGGAGATATAAAATGATTTAGTCAACCTTGTCAGCCTAACCCGAGTCGGTATGCACTGTAGCGACCGAGCAATATGGGTTTAGGTCTAAACCGCCGCACCCGACACGTTCCCGAGCGTGACCAAACCTCCAATGAACGCGAACCGTCGATTCCTTGATGAACGGCCAAGATTCGCTAAGCCGCGTAGACTATCCACATGCGCGAAGCAATTTCCATCGTTGGATCTTCTTCCAACAGCAATCCGCTTTAATTCAAAACTCTAATGCATATCCAATCCTCAGCCGTTAGATCTTAATGAACGGGCTGGATTTATTGGGCCGTTCGGGTCATCTGTGCAGAGCCATTCCATCTTGGTCGTTGGATTTTCAATAAGCGGGCGGATCTAGTGGGCGTTCGGGTCACGAACGCCACACTAAATTGGAGACCTTGGATCTAAATCGGGCGATCGAGTGATTGTGCCGTTCGGGCCATCCCGATGAGCCACGCAATCATGACCGTTAGATCTAGATCCTGCGGTACGCCATTTTCGGGCAATGCCATTTTTAAATGGTAAAAGCCGAAATGAGCGCGAGCCATTGTATCCTCAATCAACGGACCAGATCTTGTGGGCCGTTCGGGTTGCCCGAACGCACCACTCAACCTCCACCTTTGGATCCTGATCGGACGGACCGCATCCATTGGGCCGTTCGGGTCACCGGACTCCTCTTCAATCTCCACCATTGATCTTAGATCCAACCGCGCCGTACTTTTCAATTCAAAAATTCAAAGACGCACATTAAATTGCGACCGTTGGATTTAAATCCTACGGTACTCATTCGAGCCGCGTGCGCTTAGGGCTGGATCTTGATATGGCCGTTAGATTGGAATCGTGCGGTCCATATTGAAAGATATCGGTTGCATGTTATTTGTCCATCTTATCGTCGCCGTCCATTTCCAATCGAACGGCTGCCAATCTTTTGAGCTTACGGTGAGATGTATTATCGTATTTTGATGCGGCTGACAGCGGGGCCCGCTTGTCAGCGACGCCTCTCTCTTCCTTCTCGCGTCTGTACATCGCCGCTGACTTCGTTGCCGGAGAAGTAGTGTTCCGCCGCGATTTTGGCAAATCTCTCCTTAACACCTAGCACTATATTGCCACCACATCCACTCTAGAACCATCTCGGTTGCTCTTGAGGTTCAAACCGTATATAAACCCTAGCTTTTGAGCTTATCCACCATTGTCGACCGAGAGAGCTTTCTTCATCTTTTCCATTCCATTGAAGTATCCCTGGCTCTCACTTCTTGTTTATCCCTCCTGATGCTTTAGTCACTTTGTGATGTGAGTTTAGCATCATTTGTAGGTGGAGCTCGTGATTTTGCTCTCTGTTGAACCGAGCCGATTGGAGCCCACCGTGGTGATTTTTTTGCTCCGGTGAGGCATTGTAACACCTGAGCTTGAAAAGGCCTAGAATGCTACTCAAATAAGTCATCTAAACAAGTTATGCTAGAACACATTACAAATTTTCGGCAGAACCTCCCTTTTATAGTTACCTAAACTGGGAGTTCCCAATAACAAATAGCACGTAAAAGAATTCCAACTTGCAATTCAATTAAGATTAAATTAAAACTGACTACTCATTACCATAACGTACATAGTAACAAAACATCCAGGTATAGGTCAAGAGCTTCCAAAATGACTACTCCTTTATTACAGTTTACTCCATCAAAGCAATAATCATAAAGTGCACTTAAATTAATTCATTCAACTATTGTTTAATGTTCTTTTGCATTCTAATGTGGTAAATCCTGCGCAAGTGCAATAAGGCTAATCCTTCTTTCTCCCCATGCATGCCGGTATCGAAATTGTACCAAAACAAAGCAAATAACAAGCAGTGAGTCTAACGACTCAACAAATATAATAAAAGGCATAAACAACATTCATGCTTGTAAACTCATCAACCGTATTACACAAACCTTGCACCAATTACGTTATATTCACATGATATGCAAGATGCTCAAGATGCTCTTTATCTTTCTCTTTCTCTTTTGCATTTTACCGGTAATGCAAAGTGCGCACCCGTCGGTGCACACCCATGCCTGTGCCATCTGGCACAGGGACCATTGCCCATACTCTACAAGTATGGGGACCTAAGCCCATGCTCTTCAAGCATGGGGACCTTTAGCCTGCCATAAACATGCCGGGGACCTCAACAAATGCTTGGTCCTCACATGACCAAGACTTCAACAACCATCATGATGCATATATATGAAATCTCGAATTAACATAGACATGCATCCACAAAAACATTGCATGTGAATAATCAACACATACTACCAATGTTCATAATCAAGATTTCATAACATTCAAATGCCCAAGAATATCATTTTACTCTTTATGCTGGAAATCATGAATATTACTAAACATACCATCATAGCAATCATGGATAGCACAAATGCCCCTAGAATCTATCAAACATTGCCATTCAATGATTCCTATATACATCATTATACTTGCCTTAACTGCGAGAGAGCGAGGGACGTGTAGAAGGTGCTGCCTCTGTGATCAAACCACCACCTGAATTTATTTATAACACACACTAAGATAACGGTAGTAGACCAAACAAACCATAAAACAACAATCACTAACTCGCACAAGCGTTTAACCCGATCTCAACCCAAATCCTAAAAGTCAATCTGTCTCCTCGGTAGACAGTTATAAAACAAAAATCCATATCTATTGGCACAGGAGTCCAAATGAGGTGTTCTTGGACTTTCTGGAAAGGTAATTAAATTTTCCAAATAAACCTAGTTGAGCGGCCCTTCTAAATCGGCCATCTAATACCACTACCAAGCCAAATTAACAGACATCAATATTCACGTCGGGTTCTCTGGACAGTACACTAGAACCACCATAACTCTTGCTACGAAAGTCCAAATCTTGCGTTCTTTATCTCTCGGAAAAGGTATGGAAATTACCTACATTTTTCGTTATAACGAGATCCCCTGATTTCCACTTTAACTAACAGTTTTATCCATTTCCTACTATCGCCCGAAAGTGGCGGATCAGCAGGACAATGATCAAAAATTCATAACTCTCAGACCGTTAATCGGATTTGGGCGTTATTAGCGGCCAATTAAATCTATGAACAAAACCCATCTATCTATAAGAGATGGGATTCCCAAATGCTGCCTCTAACAATATGAAAACCGTCATCCAATGTACTGGACAGAACGCGACCTAACCAAAGACGAAACTCGATCTACCAAAACAAAGTAAATTGCAACTAATGCACCTAAACCAGTGAAGAACGCGCGATGTTAACCTTGTAAAATCGCATCAAGAAGAAGAACTTGCCCCGCAAAGATGAGCTCCTTCCTTCACCTTCTTCTCCTTTCTTGGCCGGTCACCCCGGGTGCGATCTCCCTCTCTACTCCACTCGGCCGGCAGCGGGGATGGATGATCTTCACCGGCAGCAAGGGGAGGACTAGGGGAGGTGCAATGGTGGAGGCGCAAGGGGGGAGAGTGGCCAGGGAGGAGGTTGGGGCGCAAGGTGGAGGAGGGGGAGGGAAGTGGCGGCCACAAAGGGGGGAGGGGTGGGAGACGTGAGGGAGTGGGGGGTGCGGCTAGGGTTTGGGGGGAGTGGTGCCCCCCCTTTGGCCGTCCACCCTTGAGCCCTCATGGGCCGGGGCCCAAGCCCAAGTTAGGTTAAAAACAGTGAATTCCCCCCTCTCTAACTGTTGAATTGAGCATTTTCCAATTGGTCCTTCCCGTAAATCTATTTAATTCTCTCCCGAATATTTAATCTCTCCCGACTATTTGTTTATCACACTTTCGGGTATTACATTCTACCCCCCTTAATAGGATTCAACCCCGAATCTAAACGCCAAACTTCACGAGATAAATCCGAGACTCGAAACTTAACAACAAAGAATACATACCTGTTGTAAACAAGTCTGGATATAGCTTGCGCATGCGAGACTCCAGTTCCCAAGTGGCCTCCCTTTCAGTCTGCTGCGACCAAAGCACCTTAACATACTTCAAAGTTTTGTTCCTCAACTCTTTTTCTGATCTTTCCAGAATTCGCACTGGTTTGGACTCAAAGGACAGATCCTGCTCAATGTTTAGAGGTTCTAGTGAAACATGATGCTCCGGATCACGTAGGAACTTCCTCAACATAGATACGTGAAAAACGTTATGCACTCCACGCATAGACTCTGGTAGGTCCAAGCGGTATGCCAACTTCCCGATCCGAGCCAAGGTCGTGAATGGCCCAACGTACCTCGGGCTAAGCTTCCCTCTGGTACCAAACCTCACCACACCCTTAGTGGGAGATACTCTCAAGAGCACCTGAACCCCCACTTCAAATTCCAAGTCTCTTCTACTCACATCTGCATAACTTTTCTGTCTGCTCTGAGCTGCTAATAAGTTTTGTCTCACCATAGCCACTCGTTCAACCGTATTTTGTACCCAATCTGGACCCAAAACTGCCTTCTCACCCACGGCTTCCCAGCAAAGGGGTGACCTGCACTTACGCCCATACAATACCTCAAACGGAGCGGCTTTTATGCTTGTATGGTAGCTGTTATTGTAAGCAAATTCTGCCAATGGCAACTGATCCTCCCAACTACCCTTCCAGGACAGAACACAGGTCCACAACATGTCCTCCAGGGTCTGAATAGTGCGCTCTGACTGTCTATCTATCTGTGGATGAAAAGTTGTACTCAGACAAAGTTGTGTGCCCAGTGCACTCTGCAAACTCTCCAAAAACTTGGATACAAACTTGGCATCCCTGTCAGAAATGATGGTCTTTGGCACACCATGCAATCTCACAATCTCCCGCACATAGATAGGAGCCAAGTCGCTCGCTAAGTTGGTCGTGCGGATGGGAATAAAATGTGCGGATTTGCTGAACCAATCCACTATAACCCAAACCGCATCCTTACCTCGCGGTGATCGAGGCAACGGAACCACAAAGTTCATAGAGATATCATCCCAAGGCCATTGAGGGACCTCCAATGACTGCAATAACCCTGCAGGACGCTTATGTTCTACCTTCACTTGCTGACAAACGCCACAAGAGGCTACATAATTAGCAATATCCACTTTCATTCTTTTCCACCAGAAGTTCTGCTTTAGATCACGGTACATCTTCGTCTCACCGGATGAACAGTATACGGAGTGCGATATGCCTCCCTCAGGATGTCATCCTTAACCCCCGCCTTCTGTGGCACACAAAGACGACCCTTAAATCGCAAAGTTCCAAACCCATCCAAACTGAAATCTCCTTCCTTGCCCAGATCCAGACGTTTCCTGACCCTCTGCAATAACTGGTCACTCTGTTGTGCTTCCCGCACGCGCTCTGGAATGGCTGACTCTAAAATCAACTCGGTTTTGGCATGAGCCATACCTGCATAGCAATAAGATATTTCCATACGGTCAAAATCTGCAATTAAACAATCTAGAGCAGCCGGCGTCACCTTGCGACTAAGAGCATCAGCCACCACATTGGCCCTGCCTGGATGGTGCTGAATCGTGAGATTGTAATCCTTGATCAGCTCCAACCATCTACGCTGCCTCAGATTCAGATCCTTCTGTGTGAAAATGTAATTAAGGCTTTTGTGATCAGTAAAAACATCACAAGATTCACCATAAAGATAGTGTCTCCAAAGCTTCAAGGCCAACACTACCACGGCCAACTCTAAATCATGTGTTGGGTAGTTCTGCTCATGCTTCTTCAGCTGTCTAGATGCGTAAGCCATAACCTTACCATCTTGCATGAGCACACAGCCCAAACCAACTCGAGAAGCATCAGAGTAAACTGTGAATCGCTTCCCGGACTCAGGAATAGTGAGAACAGGAGCAGTCACCAACCTTTCCTTCAAAGTCTGAAAACTGCGTTCGCAATCATCATCCCACCAAAACAACACATCCTTCTAAGTGAGCCTGGTTAACGGCTTCGCAATGATGGAGAAATGTAATACTCCAGAGTAGAAATCGGGAGAAAACCAAATATTTTAAATAAAAAGTATTAATTAGAATTTGATGCGGGAGAAGGATCTATTGGGAAACGTTATTTAAACAGTTATTGGAGGGCTTAGCAGCAAATTTTGGACAGCGTGGGCCAAGGCCTCGTGCCCATGGGCATTTGGCCCATTGGTGGGAGGAGGAGGCCGGCCTTGGGGGCCAAACCCTAGGATGCCCCTCCTCCCCTTTGGCCGCCCCACTTCCCCATTGGCCGCGCCTCCCCATCTCCCTTGGCTGCCTCCTTGCTCCTTGCGCCCCACCATGCCCCTGCCGCCGGCGAGGATCGTCCACCCTGCTGCCCTGCTGTTGGAGGAGGAAGGCGAGGCTCTTCGCGGGCTGTTGTTCAAGAAGGAGAAGGAGGGGAGGGACAAGGAGAGGATCGTCTTCGAGGCTAGATCATCGCCGTCCCGCGGGTCTTCAAGGGTAACGAAGTGTTTCCCGCTGTTTGATGAGTTTTAGTTGCGAATCCGATTAGTTGCATTAGATCGTCTTGCTGCGGTAAACGTTCAGTTCTGTCCAGGAAGTTGTGCGACGGTTTTCGCGACCTTAGAGGCAGAATCAGAGGATCCCATCTCCTAGAGTTTTGTAGGTCTTGTTCTTAACTTTCATTGGCTACCGAGTTCACTCGATTCCGAGGTCTGAGTCAAAAGTTATGGTCGATTTAGTTTCTGCTGCCAGAAATCTGACGAGAATAAACTGTCTGGATATTTCCTAAAATATGATAGGAAATTGGAAGAATATGAAAGTTCACCCAACTAGGTTATTGTAGATAATTCGATAACCTTTTCAGATTGTTAAAGAACGATCAATTCGGAGTTATATCTCAAAAGTTATGGTCATCTGAATATTGCTGTTGGACTGCTGTCCAGAGACGGTTTTCTGTCAGTAAGTCGGTGTTCTGCAGTGTTAAAGATTGTCGTTTTGCGTAGGTTGAAGGTAGAATTGGGTCTGGGCCTCTCCTAGAAAGTTGTAGATATCGTAGTTACCTTTCATTGCCGACAAGAATCAAGTCATTCGGACTTCGGTAGCCAAAGTTATGAATTTATTAGTATTTCTGTGTTTCTGGAGAGAAGCAGAATTACTAGTGTTGGTTAACCTGATAGAAGCGCATATTTAGAGGGGTTTCCAGAGGGTCTCACCATAACGAAAAACGAGGCTAATCCTCTTAGCTTTCAGGAAAACTAAAGATCACTAAATTCGGACGAACGTAGAGAAAGTTATGATAGTTTCTTTGTCGCTGTTCAGAAACCCGCCGTGAAATATTTGCTCTGATTAAATGGATTGGTAGGACTAGTAGATGGCCGAATCAGAGGGTCTCCCCAACTAAGTTTATTTAGAAATTTTAATTACCTTTCCAGAATGTCCGAGATCATCTTATTTGGACACCCGAGCAGAAAGTTACGTATTTTAGAAGCTAGCTGTCTGCAGTGACTGATCGCTAGAAATTATGAGAATTAGAAAATGCTAAGATGTTAGCGAGTTCAATTACGATGCTACTTATGATTTTGGTCCAGAATGTTGGACTTAGAATGGGGTTTTCTTCATGTCCAGATGTGGGATTGGTACCGGAGGCAGCACCGTCTTCACGTCCTCCATTCGTACGCGGTTAAGGCAAGTGCATTGTTGTTTGAATGATTGGCTATATTGTGTGTTATTTGTTATATGGTTGCATAGCAAGATGGTATACTTGATGAATGCTTAAGTATGGTTATTTCTCAAATGATGCTCATGTTTTACTATGGTTAAGTGTTGTTGTCTTTTGGTAATTTGATGATGATTAAATGATGAGCATGTGCATATTGAAATCATATTGAGGCTTGGTCACGTGGTGACCAAGTGTGTTTCCCTTTGAGATTCCCGTCATGAATATGACGGGCCCGAGATCCCCTCACTCGTGGAGTGTGGGCTTGAGGTCCCCGTTACTTGCGGAGTAACGGGCAATTGGTCCCTGTGCGTGCGCGCACAGGCATGGGTATGCGGCGACGGTTGCTTACTCTGCATTACCGATGTAATGCACACAGAAAGTTAAAGTTAAAGGATCCTTGAGCATTGCATTTGCATATGAGATGTTCTATTGTTGATCTCCTTTACATGGTTGCTGATGTTATGGTTTCTTTATGTACTTGCTGAGTCTATGGACTCACCCTTGCTTTTATTGTTGTTTTAGGTACCCGAACCAAGAACGTCATGCGTGGGGGGAAGTAGAATGCTAGTCACACACATGCCACCTGAACTAAATAAAGATGAATGATCTTCAGAACGTGATTGATTTTAATAAATGCAAAGATTATTATGTTTTGTCTCATGCAATGGATTAAATGTAATAATGATGTGTAGTGGAACTTCATAACTCTTTAGTTATGTTAAATACTTAGCATGTCTTCGATTATCTTTTGATGTCTTTGGATGAAAGTTTTAGTTAATATTTGGTTAATCTGTGTGTTGGAACCTTCGTGTAATTAACTTTACAAGGGAGGTTCTGCAAATTTATTAAGATTGTATAGATTAGAATTATTAGAGTTTGTTTAGTAGTATTCCGTGCTCATGTCGGGTCAGGGTGTTTCTGATTGGTATCGAGGCGGGCGGTAGGTCCGTGGTGATTGGATTTACAACCTAGGCAACTTAAATTGCTAAAATTTTGTAATGGTTAATGAACTTGTAAACTGACACTTTGGTGCACTGATGAGGATGGGATGGGTCAAGCATTGCATTTACGCATCTGTTGAGTTGTATTAATGATTCCTGTTTTGAGATGATCTGTTATATCTATAGTATAATACTATGGTTATTATGTGTGGGGGTAACCCATGTTGAGAGGTGGAGGTAGTGGTTGTGGTCCTGGGCTATACCAGGTTACATCACCATTCGTGCTATAGGAATAGCGAAGTATCCACATGAGAGATCATAGTCTGAGCGTTGGTAGTAGTATGTTTAAAAGAGTTGTTCTCTTCCCCGAATTTGAATTTGGTCAACTCTTATCCAGTTGAGATTGATGAGTTTCTCTTGGGTTATTTATTCTTGTGGTTGATGGGTTGCTTTGAAAAAAAAATATTGGTGTGTTTTCTTTGGCTTAATTTGTCCTGTAAAGCAATCGTTATTTTCCCAACTGATGAGGTATTCTTGCGGCTGGTGAACCGAGTTGATTGTCAAGTTTGACCTTTATTTTGGAGTTTTGTCCTTCTTATTGGAAAGCATGACCCATTTATCCGGTTGATGTTCTTGAATAATGAAAGTTTCCTTTTGCAAGTCCTGTAGTACGTGGAAGTTTTGATTCAATATATTTCTTTTGGGTATCTTGAGTGTTGAAGTTGAAAAGTTCTTTTATACAAGAAAACGCCAAACCCTTTAGCGATGTCATCTCGTGGTTAAGTGGGAGGTTATAATCGGAGAAGTTAGTGAATATGATATGAGTTATCAAGTTGGAGTGCAGAGTGTGTTGTATAATCGATCCTAACTAAGATCCCTGGAAGGAAAGTTGATTAATTTGATGGTGTCATGTAGTAGTTCTTGTTGAACTGTGATTAGGTGTACGGCTATACCTAATTGGAATCAATAGAGTTATTAACCACTGTGGAACATTAACGGAGTGGTTGATCCCTGGAGTTGTTTAGTTTGCTAAACTAGTTAGATTATTTGATCTTAATGGATTAATCTAACTGTGCAGAAAAGAGAAATATAAGATGTGTTCGACTATCGTCTTGGTAGATATTAATATAGAAATCTTCTTTAATTGGCTATTTGATGATCTTATTTATGCTCGTGGGAGTACAAATAGATATAGGACCATCACTTCGTCCATGATTGAATAATCATCAAAAGTTTATGATAACCTCTAGATTGGAGTTAGTGTGTACTAAATAAGTATGAGCATTCGAATATCTTGTGTTTTCATTGGAAAGGTTTATGATGGGATTTAATAGGTGACATGTGTTTGCTTGATGGTGAGATTGTCAGATAATAGTATGTCTTTGATGAAAGGGTTTTGGTGTAACCTTGTAAATTGTGTAGTAGGTTCCTTGAAAAATACGGTGGTTGTTATAGTGAGGGTGTAAGAATTTGGTGTACCCTCATTTGAAGAAGAGAGGATAAAGTGAAATGTAACAGTTTGGTCAGTTTTTGGGGACTTTATAAAGGAAGAGTTGATGATAACGAACCTTGCTAAGAGTGAAATATTCTTGATGTTAGTAATAAGGTCTACAAGAGATTGTGACGTGTTGGAGTGGTGATGATTCTTCTGGAGAGAAAGTAAGTTGATTGTTTTAATAACGGTTAAATGAAATATTTGGAGTTTTGTATTCGTGATCTTTTGGGGACTCATGATTTTTGCAGTAGATAAAATTAGTTGAGCAATGTGACATATGGAAAGGTTCCGTTTGGTTCCGAAGTGATGAATGTGTTTTGGTATTAAAGACATCTCTTGTTTGGTTTGACAAGTAATGTTGTAATCAAAGAGATTACTTTCGTTGTGTTAACGGAAAATGTTTACCATAAGTATTTGAGGTTGGAGCTAAAAAAAAATGTAATCCGCAACTTTCTTGTTGTCTCGGCTGAAGAGTTTCTTGGGTTTGCATAGCAATGTTTTATTATGATTTATGGTGGTGGAAAAATTTCTTCTTGTGGGACTTGTGCCCTCGACAGTGGGCTCGTATCTTGTTTTCTGAGATCCTACTATTTGACTGTCTCTCTTGGTCTCGTGCTCACTTCGAGGAGCCACGATTTCTTGTCTGTTGAACCTTCTATCTATTTATTTCTTCCTTTTGAGTAAAGCATTAACCAAGTTGTGTTGTCAAGTGTTATAAAGAGTAATATGGTGATTGGTTGGAGGTGGTCAAGTATTTGGAGCTGTTGAGATTTTTTCAGAACCAATCAATTTGAAGAGCGATATAAAGTGAATTGGTTTGATTTACAACACCGAGAGAATTCTATTTAAATGGAAAGTTGTCGATGAGATAAAAGTGATTAGTGTTGCAACTAGTGGAACCTATTGCGAATTATGATCCAAAGAACCTTTGTCCGTGTTGGAATATTGGGATTATCGAAATTATGGACTCTTGATAAACTTATCGAGTATCGCAATTGGATACTTAGCATGTTTGTGCGTAAGAATTGTGGTGGTGAAGTTTAATGAAAGTAGCGGCGTGGAGGAATCTAAGTGTCATGCTGATTAATGGGATAGCAGAAATCGTTGAACTATTGTCAACTATAACTCAGCCTTAGCAAGTAACCTTATGGGAGTTAAATTATTTCTAAGGATGTCATGGTCAAAGGATATATTTATTTATTGACGCTAGTGATTGGGTATATTTGAATGTCGGTTAAACAGTTAGGGTTTGGCGAATGGGTATATTGTGGTTGTGTAACTGAATTGGATTGGTGTGGATTAGAGAAGGTCTAAGACTTGTGAAATAAATCGTCTTGGGGCGGTTACTTGATTATGTGCAGAAGTGGTAGAATAAGAGTGGATTTCGAGTAGTGGAATGATCACTGATAGTATCCTTTGGGGCTAGTATATGAGAGTGTGGGATGTGAATTTGAAATTGTTCATCCTTAACGGATTAAGGGATGTGATGGTGGGTGAAATCTATATTGAGTTGTGTTGGAAATTATTTTGACAAGTTCATTCGGTAGGAAATTGGCTAGAGTACAATATTGTGGATTGGAAGAGTCTCCCTACATAAGTGTGGATTTTGTGTTCGGTAGAGCATAGGTTTGAGGTTGCCAATTTAAGAGAAATGAGTTAATCGTTATACGATGATTTGGGATCCTATGGTTTAAGAGAAAGTTGATTTCTTAAAAGAAAGATTTTGGTAAAGGGTGTGATCTTGGATAGTTAGATGCTTTCTTAGTTCTTACTTGAACTATGTGGTTATGATGGATGTCGATTATAAATTGAGTTGGTTCTTGTCGGTATGTGTGATTCCTACCAGTTAGAAAAAAAAGGGGTAAGACTGGTTTTGAGTAATTTCGCTTTTGGCTTGTGTGGCATTATTTCTAAACTGCCTATTTTGGAAAGTGGAAAAGATTTCGTGGTAAATCCATTGATTTTGAATTGGGCTCTTCTAAGAGAAGGTGACTTTGAGTTGGTTGCATTTTGACTCCTTTGTTTTCAGTTGAGTTCTTCGGATAAGTGAGTTGACTGGTGAGTTCTTTGTGCGTCCCTTGTTAAAGGAGATGCTGCTTGCTTAGGTAAAGTGATCGATTGAGTGTTGGAACAAGAGTTCTGCGGGTTCTGTGCACGATGTATACTGTACAAAAGGAAGTTTAACCAAAGGTGTGTTGAATAGGTTCCTTAGTCACGGGAATATGTAGATTGGCGTATCGCTAGGACCGCCTCGAGTACATGCGTGGAGTACGTAAGGTCTTGTATATTTGGTGATGAGAGAGTACATGAGAGGTCCGAAGCTTGAGTTTTTGGTTAGAGCTGTTGGCCAACGAGTAAGACCTTACCTTAGAGCCCGTGTGTTGAGTGTACCTGTAAAGGTCGAGACTAGTATTGAGGTGGAAGACCTTAGTATCCGTCAAGGTGTTGTGAGGCCATAAGTCCAAGAGGGAAGCGACTTGTGAATTGGAGTCTCACTTGCGCGCACACTATCTGGAGTTATTCAAGAGATTGTGGGAATGTTGGTAAGCTTTTTCATGAGTATACCTTGGCGTAGCGTTGTTAGAATTCGGGACGAATTCAGTTTAAGGGGTAGAATGTAATACTCAGAGTAGAAATCGGAGAAAACCAAATATTTTAAATGAAAAGTATTAATTAGAATTTGATCCGGGAGAAGGATCTATTGGGAAACCGTTACTTAAACAGTTATTGGAGGGCTTAGCAGCAAATTTTGGACAGCGTGGGCCAAGGCCTCGGGCCCATGGGCATTTGGCCCATTGGTGGGAGGAGGAGGCCGGCCTTAAGGGGCCAAACCCTAGGATGCCCCCTCCTCCCCTTTGGCCGCCCCACTTCCCCATTGGCGCCGCCTCCCCATCTCCCTTGGCTGCCTCCTTGCTCCCTTGCGCCCCACCATGCCCCCGCTGCCGGCGAGGATCGTCCACCCTGCTGCCCTGCTGTTGGAGGAAGAAGGCGAGGCTCTTCGCGGGCTGTTGTTCAAGAAGGAGAAGGAGGGGAGGGACAAGGAGAGGATCGTCTTCGAGGCTAGATCATCGTCGTCCCGCGGGTCTTCAAGGGTAACGAAGCGTTTCCCCCCGCTGTTTGATGAGTTTTAGTTGCGAATCCGATTAGTTGCATTAGATCGTCTTGCTGCCGGTAAACGTTCAGTTCTGTCCAGGAAGTTGTGCGACGGTTTTCGCGACCTTAGATGCAGAATCAGAGGATCCTATCTCCTAGAGTTTTGTAGGCCTTATTCTTAGCTTTCATTGGCCACTGAGTTCACTCGATTCCGAGGTCTGAGTCAAAAGTTATGGTCGATTTAGTTTCTGCTGCCAGAAATCTGACGAGAATAAACTGTCTGGATATTTCCTAAAATATGATAGGGAAATTGGAAGAATATGAAAGTTCACCCAACTAGGTTATTGTAGATAATTTGATAACCTTTTCAGATTGTTAAAGAACGATCAATTCGGAGTTATATCTCAAAAGTTATGGTCATCTGAATATTGCTGTTGGACTGCTGTCCAGAGACGGTTTTCTGTCAGTAAGTCGGTGTTCTGCAGTGTTAAAGATTGTCGTTTTTGCATAGGTTTAATGTAGAATTGGGTCTGGGCCTCTCCTAGAAAGTTGTAGATATCGTAGTTACCTTTCATTGTCGACAAGAATCAAGTCATTCGGACTTCGGTAGCCAAAGTTATGAATTTCTTCGTATTTCTGTGTTTCTGGAGAGAAGCAGAATTACTAGTGTTGGTTAACCTGATAGAAGCGCATATTTAGAGGGGTTTCCAGAGGGTCTCACCATAACGAAAAACGAGGCTAATCCTCTTAGATTTCAGGAAAACTAAAGATCACTAAATTCGGACGAACGTAGAGAAAGTTATGATAGTTTCTTTGTCGCTGTTCAGAAACCCGCCGTGAAATGTTTGCTCTGATTAAATGGATTGGTAGGACTAGTAGATGGCCGAATCAGAGGGTCTCCCCAACTAAGTTTATTTAGAAATTTTAATTACCTTTCCAGAATGTCCGAGATCATCTTATTTGGACACCCGAGCAGAAAGTTACGTATTTTAGAAGCTAGCTGTCTGCAGTGGTGATCGCTAGAAATTATGAGAATTAGAAAATGCTAAGATGTTAGCGAGTTCAATTACGATGCTACTTATGATTTTGGCCAGAATGTTGGACTTAGAATGGGGTTTTCTTCATGTCGGATGTGGGATTGGTACCGGAGGCAGACCGTCTTCACGTCCTCCATTAAATGCGGTTAAGGCAAGTGCATTGTTGTTTGAATGATTGGCTATATTGTGTGTTATTTGTTATATGGTTGCATAGCAAGATGGTATACTTGATGAATGCTTAAGTATGGTTATTTCTCAAATGATGCTCATGTTTTACTATGGTTAAGTGTTGTTGTCTTTTGGTAATTTGATGATGATTAAATGATGAGCATGTGCATATTGAAATCATATTGAGGCTTGGTCACGTGGTGACCAAGTGTGTTTCTTTGAGATTCCCGTCATGAATATGACGGGCCCGAGATCCTCACTCGTGGAGTGTGGGTTGAGGTCCCGTTACTTGCGGAGTAACGGCAATTGGTCCTCGTGCGTGCGCGCTGTGCATGGGTATGCGGCGGCGGTTGCTTACTCTGCATTACCGATGTAATGCACAGAAAGTTAAAGTTAAAGGATCCTTGAGCATTGCATTTGCATATGAGATGTTCTATTGTTGATCTCCTTTACATGGTTGCCGATGTTATGGTTTCTTTATGTACTTGCCGAGTCTATGGACTCACCCTTGCTTTTATTGTTGTTTTAGGTACTGAACCAAGAACGTCATGCGTGGGGAAGTAGAATGCTAGTCACACACATGCCACTGAACTAAATAAAGATGAATGATCTTGAACGTGATTGATTTTAATAAATGCAAAGATTATTATGTTTTGTCTCATGCAATGGATTAAATGTAATAATGATGTGTAGTGGAACTTCATAACTCTTTAGTTATGTTAAATACTTAGCATGTCTTCGATTATCTTTTGATGTCTTTGGATGAAAGTTTTAGTTAATATTTGGTTAATCTGTGTGTTGGAACCTTCGTGTAATTAACTTTACAAGGGAGGTTCTGCCGAAATTTATTAAGATTGTATAGATTAGAAATATTAGAGTTTGTTTAGTAGTATTCCAGGCTCATGTCGGGCTGGGGTGTTACAAGAAATCTTGCACAAAACGCCGATAATAGCCTGCCATACCAACGAAACTTCTCACTTCTTGGATATTGGTCGGCCTTCCCCATTCTACCACTGTGGAAATTTTACTCGGATCAACTGATATTCCCTTATCATTGATAATATGCCCTAAGAATCCCACTTAAGACATCCAGAACTCGCACTTTTTTAGCTTGGCATAAAACCTATTCTCTCTTAGCGTCTCCAACACCAGCCTCAGATGACACTCATGATTCGCTTCAGTGTTTGAATAGATCAAAATATCATCAATAAAACGACGACAAAATCATCCAGATACTCATGCAGCATCCTGTTCATAGTCTCCATGAAAGCAGCAAGGGCATTCGTTAGTCCAAAAGACATAACTTTAAATTCAAAGTGCCCATACCTTGTAGAGAACGCCGTTTTCTCAATATCCTCCTCTCGGATAGGAATCTGATTATATCCCGACTGAAGGTCTATCTTTGAAAACACCTTTGGCTCTCTCAACTGATCAAATAAATCTTCAATACGAGGCAAAGGGTACTTATTCTTG
Organism: Ampelocalamus luodianensis; assembly: GCA_036346255.1. Lineage (NCBI taxonomy): Eukaryota > Viridiplantae > Streptophyta > Magnoliopsida > Poales > Poaceae > Ampelocalamus > Ampelocalamus luodianensis. Next base: position 57,870,579 of record CM070622.1, on the reverse strand, counting down.
ATTGTCAGCTGGTTGAGAGCACGGTAATCGATACACATGCGCCAACTTCCATCCTTCTTCTTGGTAAATAGAACAGGAGCTCCCCAAGGAGACACGCTAGGTCGAATAAGATCTTTCGCTTTTAGATCATCCAACTGCTTCTTTAGTTCCTGCTGGAAAGGACGTGCCAAACGGTACAGGGTCATAGAAACCGGTCGAGCACCTGGTACTAAATCAATCCGAACTCCACTAGACGTGGTGGGGGCATCCCTGGCAACTCCGCTTGAAATACATCTAAGAATTCCCGAACCACCGGAATTATTTCTACAGTCAAAGAGGAACTTGGCTTCCCCACTAGAGACAAAATAAACCCACTTTTTGCGGCTCGTCTACCCGGATACAAACTAGCCAGCACACAGAGTGAATAGGTGGGGGCACTACCCTGAAAAACTATCTCTTGCCTAGACGGAGCTTGAAGAGTTACTGTCTTCCAAAAACAAGATATGACAGCACGGTAACTATGCAACCAATCCATTCCCAAAATAATATCAAACGGGTCCATTTTCATAACCATCAGATTTGCAACAAAGTCCTCTCCATCTAAAGAAATCACACATCCGGGACAGACTGTAGAACTAGAAAGCATTCCCCCAAGCGAATTAACTAGAACAGACTGAGCTATATGCTGCATACTCAAATTGGCCCGGCTAGCAAACTCTAACGATGCAAAACAGAAAGTAGACCTAGAATCAAACAAAACGAAAGCCTCCACTGAATCCATCAGAAGCGTACTGTCACCACATCGGGACGACCCACTGTCTCAGCAGTCGGCATGGCGTAGGAGACTGATGCTGGGGCGGCTAGTGCCCTAACACCCTGGTATGGTGGTGCTGGAGGTGCTGAAGGTGCCACAACTAGAAACTGAGCCGCAGGGGGAGGCGGCCAAAAATACCCTAGTGATGGGATTCCTCTAGGAGTAGGGTAGTAGGGATGAGGCTGCATCCAGGACTAAGTAGGAGCAGCTGCTAGCATCTGTACAGACCCTCGAGAAGAAACAGCTGACTCTGGTGCTGTCGTCGGAACTGGCTCCCACTTGATAATACTAGCGGGATTCCTCCTGCAAACCAACGCCTTGTGGCCCTCCTGACCACAGTGGCGACAAACACTCGACCAGGTACACTCCGAAGCACGATGTTCATTGCCACACTTAAAGCATGTCATACCTTGCCCTGGGACCAGACGCATCCTAGGAGCACTCGCTGATGGTCGAGAAGTGGAGGATGATTGTGGCTTTGTGAACCTGGACTTGAAGGAATTCTGTGTGCCCTTGAACTTCTTGGAAACTGGCTTCAGAGATGACCCACTTCCTCCTCTGAAACTCTTCTTCTGACTGCCACCAGCACCCTCAGAAACCATGGTACCTCCTGTACCTGGTAGCTCCTCCCCAAGCTGCCTCTCTAGCTCCATGCCCCTGGCTTGCTCAACCAGGGAGCTAAAATCACGCAACTCCAATGCCCCCAACACTTGACGAAATTCCTGCCTGAGCCCTCTTCGAAACCTCTTAGCCTTCTCCGCCTCATTGGTAGCCACAGCTGGAACGAAGTGGATTACGTTATTGAAACCCACTTCGTACTCTGTCACCGACATCTTGCCCTGCTTGAAACTGTTCAATGACACCTCCATCCTTTCCACAAATGACGCAAGATAAAACCTCCTCCTGAACTTCTCCACAAATAGTTCCCAAGTTGCTGGTCCATGGGTAGCGGTTCAAGCAGACAGGACTCCTTCCCACCAGAGATCTACTTGCCCCTTCAAGTGAAAGGCCACGAACTGCACCTCGCTCGAAGTCAAACCCAACGCCCCCAAATGCCTTTCTATGTGCCGAAGCCAGTTAGCAGCATCCACTGGCATCCCCAGTCCATCAATAGTGTCCAACCTCAAAGCATTCCACTGATGCAGCCCCATAGCAACCACCGCGGGTGCTACCGCAGGAACCACCATAGGCGCAGCAGAGGTGCGGCTGGTGGAGTCTGGTTCTCCTGAACCGCTGAAGCGTCCTCCTCCTCTGATTCCGCAGGACTAGCCTCCCCGGCTACAGAGTTCTGAACTTCGGGCGGGGCATTGCTTGGCCTCACCCGGCACCCTGCCGACCACGACCACGGCCTCTACCCCTTGCCATCTCTAAACATCACAAACAAGAATAATTCAAATATTAAGCACATCATCACACTAAGACAATCAACAGGAACGTAAATGCAATGCAAGAACCCAACCCCACCTACTGTGCTTAGTGTGTCAAAAATTAATATTTCATTACCCACGGATCTACAGCCCGCTCTGATACCAACTGTAACACCCCAGCCTGACAAAGGCCTAGAATGCTACTCAAATAAGTCATCTAAACAAGTTATGTTAGAACACCTTACAAATTTTCGGCAGAACCTCCTTTGTATAGTTACCTAAACTCGGGATTCCCAATAACAAATAGCACGTAAAAGAATTCCAACTTGCAATTCAATTAAGATTAAATTAAAATTGACTACTCGTTACCATAACATACAGAGTAACAAAACATCCAGGTATAGATCAAGAGCTTCCAAAACGACTACTCCTTTATTACAGTTTACTCCATCAAAGCAATAATCATAAAGTGCACTTAAATTAATTCATTCAACTACTGTTTAATGTTCTTTTGCATTGCAATGTGGTAAATCGTGCGCCAGTGCAATAAGGCTAATCCTTCTTTCTCCCCATGCATGCCGGTATCGAAATGGTACCTAAACATAGCAAACAACAAGCAGTGAGTCTAAAGACTCAGCAAATATAATAAATGGCATAAACAGCATTCATGCATGTAAAATCATCAACTGTATTACACAAACCTTGCACCAATTGAGTTACATTCACATGATATGCAAGATGCTCAACATGCTCTTTATCTTTCTCTTTCTCTTTTGTATTTTACCGGTAATGCAAAGTGCGCACTCGTCGGTGCACACCGATGCCTGTGTCATTTGCACAGGGACCATTGCCCATACTCTGCATGTATGGGGACCTAAGCCCATGCTCTTCAAGCATGGGGACCTTTAGCCCGTCATAAACATGTCGGGGACCTCAACAAATGCTTGGTCCTCACATGACCAAGACTTCAACAACCATCATGATGCATATGTATGAAATCTCGAATTAACATAGACATGCATCCACAAAAACATTGCATGTGAATAATCAACATATACTACCAATATTCGTAATCAAGATTTCATAACATTCAAATGCCCAAGAATATCATTTTACTCTTTATGCTGGAAATCATGAATATTACTAAACATACCATCATAGCAATCATGGATAGCACAAATTCCCCTAGAATCTATCAAACATTGCCATTCAATGATTCCTATATACATCATTATACTTGCCTTAACTGCGAGAGAGCGAGGGACGTGTAGAAGGTGCTGCCTCTGTGATCAAACCACCACCTGAATTTATTTATAACACACACTAAGATAACGGTAGTAGACCAAACAAACCATAAAACAACAATCACTAACTCGCACAAGCGTTTAACCCGATCTCAACCCAAATCTTAAAAGTCAATCTGTCTCCTCGGTGGACAGTTATAAAACAAAAATCCATATCTATGGCACAGGAGTCCAAATGAGGTGTTCTTGGACTTTCTGAGAAGGTAATTAAATTCTCCAAATAAACCTAGTTGAGGGGCCCTTCTAGATTGGCCATCTAATACCCCTACCAAGCCAAATTAACAGACATCAATATTCACGTCGGGTTCTCTAGACAGTACACTAGAACCACCATAACTTTTGCTACGAAAGTCCAAATCTTGCATTCTTTATCTATATGAAAAGGTATGGAAATTACCTACATTTTTAGTTATAATGAGATCCCCTGATTTCCAATTTAACTAACAGTTTTATGCAGTTTCCTACAATCTGCCCGAAAGCTGGCCGATCAGCAGGACAGCGGTACTGAAAAATTCATAACTCTCAGACCGTTAATCAGATTTGGGCGTTCTTGGCGTGCACTTAAAGCTATGAACAAAACCCATCTATCTCTAAGAGATGGGATTCCCAAATTCTACCTCTAACAATATGAAATCCGTCGTCCAATCTACTGGACAGAACACGACCTAACCAAAGACGAAACTCGATCGACCAAAACGAAGTCAATTGCAACTAATGCACCTCAACCAGTGAAGAACGTGTGATGTTACCCTTGTAGAATCACAGCAAGAGGAAGAACTTGCCCCGCAATGATGAGCTCCTTCCTTCACCTTCTTCTCCTTTCTTGGCCGGTCACCCCGGGTGCGATCTCCCTCTCTACTCCACTCGGCCGGCAGCGTGGATGGATGATCTTCACCGGCAGCAAGGAGAGGACTAGGGGAGGTGCAAGGTAGGAGGTGCAAGGGGGGAGAGTGGCCAAGGAGGAGGTTGGGGCGCAAGGTGGAGGAGGGGGAGGGAAGTGGCGGCCACAAAGGGGGGAGGGGTGGGAGACGTGAGGGAGTGGGGAGGGGTGCGGCTAGGGTTTGGGGGGGGAAGTGGCGCCCCCCCTTTGGCCGGCCACCCTTGAGCCCTCATGGGTCGGGGCCCAAGCCCAAGTTGGGTTAAAAACAGTGAATTCCCCCCTCTCTAAGTGTTGAATTGAGCATTTTCCAATTGGTCCTTCCCGTAAGTCCATTTAATTCTCTCCCGAATATTTTGTAACACCCCAACTCTCAAAGAGCCTGGAATGCTACTGGAATTATACTATTCTAGCACAAACTACTAATTTTTTGCAGAATCTTATTTGTTTAAACAGCTATACTGAGAGTTCAACAATAAAACATGGCCTTTAACAATATTTCTCATAATCAAGTCTACTCATTCCTGCATGATAATCAAAATGAACATACCAAGACTGGCAACCTCATTATTACAAATAATCAGATACTCAAACCAAAACCATATATGGTGATAACCAAACAGTTTATTTATTTCTAAATTGGGGCTAAGTGGCAAACGCCTTAAGAGTGTGAGGTTGTGAGTGCAACAACTTCTATTCCCTCCCATGCATGTCGTTCCCGCCTCTGGTACCTAAAACACATTAGAGCAAGGGTGAGCCTAAAGACTCAGCAAGTATCAACAAGGCCATAAACAAGAACACAAACATAGCATCGATGATCCTCAATTAACATCACACTAAACATAGCCATTTAACTCATGATATGCAACCAATGCAATGCTCCTTTGAACTTTATCCCTTTTCGCATTTTACCGGTAATGCGGGGTATACAACCGTCGCTGTATACCCTTGCCTATGCCCTCTGGCACAGGGACCAATAGACTATACACCACATGTATAGGGACCTTTGCCCATCATCTTAATGATGGGGACCTCTTTGTTCATTAGCCCACATTCCACGAATGTGGGGACCTCAAGCCCGTCATCTACATGACGGGGACCTCAACTGTATGTGCTTGGTCACCACGTGACCAAGTCACCTGTATGCTCTCAACATGCATAGGCACCAAGATAACATTTTCATATGCAGGAATACAACATATTCTCATTGGCACAGAAGCAATAACAACATGCGGAAGAACCTTTAACCATAACTAGCAGTCATCAAAACAAATAGTAACTCATCTCATAAACAGGCATGCATGGCTATATGATCAAGATACACCACAATCATATCATGCAAGCATACATATATTATAGCCCGAATACTTGCCTCAACCGTGCGAGAATGGTGGACGCGACGAGGGTGCTGCCCCTGGGACCACGCTCCCACCTGAATTTTAAGATAACCCAAACTAAGACCAACATACTGAACCAAGAGCATAAGAACAACACAAATAAACTTGCTAAATCCCCCAAGTGTTTCCCAACTTCCAATTTCTAGCGATCGATTTGGCGCACACTGTAGACAGTCAACTTCTAAAATACATAACTTTCTGCTCATGAATCCAAATAAGATGATCTTAGACTTTCTGAAAAGGTAATTAAATTACCTAAATAAACCTAGTTGGGGAGCCCTTTTGATTCTTCCATTTACTTCCCCTACCAGGCCAATCGACAGAACATCAGAATTCACGTCGGGTTCTCTGGACAGTGCACTAAAACAACCATAACGTTTGCTACGAAAGTCCGAATCTTGCGTTCTTTATCTCTCTGAAAAGGTAGAGAAATTACCCACATTTTTCGTTATATTGAGTCCTCTGATTTCGTCCTTAACTAATAGATTAATTCAGATTTCTACAGACTAACCCAATACTGACAGATCAGCAGGACAGCAATACAAAAAAATTCATAACTTTCTAACCGTTAATCGGATTTGAGCGTTCTTGGTGGCCAATGAAATCTAAGAACAAGACCTACAAAACCCTAGGAGATCAAAACTCCTAATTCTGCCCCTAAGGCCGCGAAAACCGTTGCACAACTTCCTGGACAGAACTGAACGTTTACCGGCAGCAAGACGATCTAACGCAACTAATCGGATTCGCAACTAAAACCCATCACATAGCGGGGGAAACACTTCGTTACCCTTGAAGACCCGCGGGACGACGATGATCTAGCCTCGAAGACGATCCCCTCCTTGTCCCTCCCCTCCTTCTCCTTCTTGAACAACAGCCCCGCGAAGAGCCTCGCCTTCCTCCTCCAACAGCAGGCAGGAGGGCAGCAGGGTGGAGGCGACTTGCGGAGGATTGGGGGCGCAAGGGGGAGAGGGAGGCTGTAATATCCCGAGTTTCATTTGAGAGTGCAATACAAATTGAGAGAGAATTAGTGTAATTCTCCGATAGTGCTAGAATTAATTTTCGGGAGAGAATAATTAATCGGTAGAAGGTTTCTTTTGGAAAACGTTTAATCGGGAGATTAGAAGGGTTTTCTGTGTTTTTGGACAACCTGGGCTGGGCTAGAGGCCCATAGGCCCATCTAGTGGCCAGCCAACTTAAAGGGTGGGAAACCCTAATTTTCCCCACTTCTCCCTCTCCTCTCCCTTTGGCCGCCGCCCCTTGGCCTCCCCCTCCCGTGCGCCTTGCCTCCTCCCTCCTGGTCTTTCCTCCATGGTGCTGCCCTCAAGACTTCTTCCCGCTGCGGTGTTGGTCTCCTTCCGTTGCCGGTCTTCGCAAGGATCGGGACGACGATCGTGGGCTGTGGAACAAGAAGAGAAATCACCACCAACTTCTTCTTGAGGCTCACTCAGCGTCATCTCCCACGTCGTCAAGGGTAACGATGTGTTCTTGGGATTTCTAGAAGTCTTTCGTTAAGTGAGCGAGTAGTTTTGTTAAATTCCAGTCTGTCCGCGTTTCGTTCAGTTCTGTCCAGTATGTTGGAGGGTTGTTTCGGTTATTTTTAGGCAGAATCTGAAGGTTTTGTCTCCTAGAGATATGTAGGCCTCGTTCTTAAGTTTCAGTGGCCACCAAGTTTACTTGATTCCGAGGTCTGAGTCAAAAGTTATGGATGTTTTAGTACCTGCTGCCAGAAATCTGACGAGAATAAACTGTCTGGTTATTTCCTAAATTTTGAAAGGAAATTGGTCGAAACTGAAAGTTCACCCAACTAGGTTATTGTAGAGGATTCGATGACCTTTTCAGATTGGTAAAGAACGTTCAATTTGGAGTTACCTAATGAAAGTTATGATCTTTTAATTCTGCTGTTCATTCTGTTGACAGTTTCTGTACTGAAAGTTCAAGCATTTATTAACCCATTAAATTGGCCAAATTGGTTTATCACGTCAACTAAAGTATTGTAGATTAGTCAGTTAAGAAGCTACAGCAATTGGGTTTACCATTTTTCGACTTCCAGACATTGAGTTATGTTAATTTCCGTGCTGCTGTCCAGATATAGTTTATGGCAGAAATCGTTGTTTTCAGTTTAGGCTTTGTAAGAATGACTTGAGTCATCGGAAAGCAGGTAGAACGCCGATTAGTAGTGTTGGGTATATTATGTCCTTATTGAAATTATTTTACTTGTTTAGGAGGTGAAGCCTCGGGTTTAGGAGTATCACCTTTGCCGACTAACGCGTCGCATCGCGGAAGGCAAGTACGTTGCCACCCTTAATGATTGTGATTGATGAATGTTTATATGGTCATGCTGTGATTTTGTATGATACGAGAAGATGGATTGTCTATGTTCTTTCATATGTGTTGAATCCATGTTTTGTTATCATGTCTTTCAATATTCGTATTTCATTCTATGCATTCATTATGCATGTTTCATCCACGAAAGTGGATTGCAAGTCCCACCATTCCGGTGTGGGCGTGTTGGACATTGTCATGTCCGCCCACGGAGTGGATTTGAAAGACCCATTAATTCCGAATGGGCATGTAAGACCCATTAACTCCAAGATGGGCAATGTTGGACACCGTATGAAACGTTCTTCATACGGAAGTGGATCCCGCATTTTTGTTAAGATGCGGGCTTGAGTGAACACCGACGGGTGTTTCACCGCTATACTGCGTATATGCATGTGTGCAGTCCATTCCTTTGATTTTGAGCATTCATATCATGTCTTCATATGTAGTCATTGTGATGTGATCGAACTGATGATGAGTTTGTCTTATTCATATTGAATGATTATCTTATTGATATATGTACTTGCTGAGTCATGGACTCACTCTTGCGTTGTTTGTTTATTTTAGGTAACCCCGATGTTGGCTCACTTGGGAGGAGTAGACACGCACTACTCGCTCACATCATCCTATTCATGTTCAAGATTAAATTTAGTTCTATCTTACATTCGTTAATGATGAACTGTAATAATTAAATTATAATTGGTGAAGGAAGGATACCTTCTCCACATTGAGGTTGATTTATTATGCATATGAACTTTCATTATCAATGAACTGAAATAAATAGATTAGATGGTGAAGGAAGGATACCTTCATCATGTCTTGGTTGTTTCGATACTATCATTAGTTGATTTTATTCGAATTCTTCGCAATATGGATGTATGTTAGATGTTTTAGCGACATCTTGGCTTCGAATAGCGTGGGTGTTACGATTGGTATCGAGCGGGCTTTAGGTCCGTGGTTAATAGAAGAACATTAAAATGACACACTGTGTACGATAGGTGGGGTTGAAATTACATTGCTTCGCATTATCTGTTGTAATGTTTCATTTGTTGAGCAAATGTTGAATTGCTTCGCATCGTTATTCTTGTTGTTAATCTATGATGTGCTATGATATTCAATATCTATAAACTAATACTATGATTGTCATGATATGATCCTGTATATTCATAATTGAGTATTTCGTGAAGCGTGATGTTATCGGATGATAAGAAGTGGAGGTCGTGGTTGTTACCCGATTCACGAGTTACACCACCGCTCGCAGAACGTGGTTAGAGGAGTAGTTACCAGAGTACCATAGTTTGGTGTTAGCGTGAGTTGCTTTAGAAAGTTGTTCTCTTTCTTGATTTCGAATTTGGCAATTCTTGTCCTGTGGTGGTTGATGAACTTCTCCGGGGTTTGTGGTCCATGATAGTTATGGTTTTCCATAGATCCCTCGTGGTTCTCTGAAACAATTATTGCTTTTCGACTGTTGAGTTGTTTCTACTACTTGTGATCGTTGTCAATTGGCAAGATTGATGTTTTCTTGGTTGCTCCTTCTTTCTCATTGGAAAAGAATGACTCATTTACTCGTTTGATAACTTGGTTAGTGAAGAGTTTTCCGCTGTAAGTTCGTTTGCATGGGGAAGCTTTGGCTTTATGCGTTTCTTTTAGATTACTTCGAGCGTTGAGGTTTGAAGTCTCTCTTTGTCTGTAGTAAGGTGTTAGAATCCTTTGTGATGTCTTGCCATGCTTAAATTGAGAATTTATAACTAAGCGAATAAATTGTTACGATATGAGTTACCAAGTTGGGTTATTAGCATGGTGCAAATCAACTATTCTTAACTACCATCTATGAAAGTGAAATTGATTAATTTGAAATATCCTTGTATTTGATACATCTTTGTATGTTAAATAAAGACTGTCCATATCTGCTCGAACCTATAGATCTTACATAAGAGCTAGATTTATCTATTTCATGGTATGCTAAAATTGTTGAAACTTGTATAAAGGACCGGATGGGTGCGGTGTATCGATTCGTGAAACCTTGTTTATAGAAAATTATGTTAGTGAATCTTTAATCATGTTTTGAAATGATTTCGAACAAAGGTGAAATGTGAGTCTATGTTTATATATGGTTATGTGTTTGCAAATGGAATTAGTACCGTATGTTCATACATGATTAATACAATCATCATTTGTTATTGAGCGCTAAAGAAGGTGTTGAGCAACACCCACGATGGAGTAGGCAATTTAGTAAGTAGTCTTTGATAGCGTGTCTTGTGATATCATTATTGCTTAGCATAATCTTGTTATGATAAATTTGTTTCAACCTTGTGGTTTGTGTTCCCTTTGGGAAGTTTTAGGATGGAGTAATAAAGTTTGATGACTCTTGGTACTAGTGTATGTTGTCGATGTTATTAAATAGTCAAAATGTGAGAATGAGGTTAATTCTCGTAGTATTTGATCACCCATGGTGATATTTTCTAAATGATCAAGTTTCAAGTTTTGTGTTCTTGATCTTTTGAGGTTCGAGCTTTATGTGGTAAATGAAGCTTATCGAGTAACGATATGTTACAAAGTTGCAATGGTTCTTGATGATGCAAGTGCTTGATTTTGAATACTTATTTGTTCTTATCTCATTAAGGTTCGATATTCTCTTCTTGCGAGGCTTATGCGTTCAACCGTGGACTCCACTTATGTTCTGTGAGTTCATTGCTTAATTGGTTTCTTATCTTGGTCCCATGTTGGTCAGTGAGTGGTGGATGAGTTTTCTAGTTGGTGAAAATCGTTTCCATTTGTCTCTTCTTTTGAGAAAGAATCAACTCATTCTTTTCACGTGGGTCTTTTGAAGTGTTTTCTAAGCTGTTGTTGTGAAATTGATGTTAATACCCATAGTAATTTGATCGCCTTGGTGATATCGTTGAGATGAGAATAATTCAAGTTTAGCTTTTGTGATATTTTCTTTGAGCTATTGAATCATCCGGTATTTGAATTTTTTTAAATAAATTAAGGTATTGGATTGTCTGTTGCTTCTTAAGAGATTTGTGTGATTTAATTTTAAAGGCTCTTTGTCCGAGTTGACAACGTAAGGTTGCAATCAAAGAAGTTATGTTGGTTCCTTTAAGAGGAGAATAATCGCTTGCTTTTCATGAAATCCGTAATTGGAAATGTTTGAGTTTGGTGGTGAGATTATTTGGATCTCATGTTTAGTGTGTAGTTGAATTGTTCGAACAAATAGGACGTATTGAGGAATTTTATTGGTTCTTATTTAGTCCGTGTGGTTTGAACTAAAGACCTTATCTTGTTCATTGTGGCAAAGCGTTGTTAGTCAAAGAATTAATTTCAAGTGTTAAAGGAAAGAGTGCAGAGGAATATTTGAGAATTTGAGTCAAGTTTTGTAACTCGTGGTTATTTGAATTGTTCATAAACTTTTTGCTCTTTTCACTCAAGAGTTGTCGAGTTTCAATCGCAATGTCATTTTCTTATTGGTTGTTATTTGCTATTTCCATTTTGAGGTGATACGTACCCTCATTGTGAACTCAACTTCGTTTTTCCGCATCTTCATTACAGATTATTTCTTTTGGTCTCGTGCTCCTTGTGAGCGACAACATTTTCTGTGTGGTGAAAGTTGTTCTTGTTCGCCTCTTTCTTTTGAGAAAGGATCAACCGTTTTGTGCTATAAAGTTTTACAAATAGTGAGTTGTTAATTGTTTGGTGGTGGTTAAGTGATTGTAGGGGTGAGATTTTGCTACCCAGCTATTGGAGAAGTAATAGAAGATGAGTTGGTTTTGACTGAACCTCTTGGAGGAAGTTGATTCGAGATGGAATGTATGGTTTCGAAGTAAAATTGTATATTGTTCGACTAAGTAGGACCTATGGTATAGTGTAGTTCCAGAACCTTGGTTCATGTTGGAATGTTGGGGATTATCAAATGTATGGAAACCGTAATCAATTTTATAGAGTAACTCTATTGAAAGTATCGTGATATTGTATGAATGATTCCTGATGATGTCAATGAGTGAGTATGTCGAATTGGGGAATCTTAGAGATTTAATCCGATGATTTCATTATTTGTTATAAGAGGAATTCGTTGTAGAGGTCTCAGAGGTTAAATTTGGGCTTTCCATTTTCATGCTAAACTTTTGGTCGCCCAAAGATTTGTGTGTAGGAGATAGAAAACTGGAGTATTCTGAGTAGTGGAATGATTGGCGATAGAACCCTTTTGATGTAGTTCATGAGCGGGTGTACTGAAAATTCTGATGTGATATTCTTGAAAGTTGGAGGTGATGAGATTGTATGGGTTTTTTAGGTGCTTTGGTGTCTTCTATCAAATTAATGTCATCAGTTGAATGAGTTGTCTAGAGTATTCAGTGGAATCAATAGGGTCTCTCTACAACGGTGTGGAAGATGTATTTCGATTTAAACCTAACTTGAGTATGTTAAATGAAGATGGTTGAGACCGTGTGGTATGCGATGAATTCGAATTCCAAGGTTGGAGAGATGTTTTATTCCAAAAAGTGAAACTAAGGGAAAAAAAATGTCTTCTTGATTAGTGAAGCGTTTTCTTAATTCTCGCTTGAGCTTTGTGCTGTTGACCAATGTCTTTCGTAAGTCGAGTTTGACTCGATTTTGGTATGTGTGGTTCTTATCGGTTCGGAAGAATAAGGAAGTTCGATTTGGGCATTTAAAATGATTCCTCCTTTGGTTTTCGTGGCGTTTATTCGCAAACCGCCACTTGGAGGGTGGAAAGGTTTCGTGATGAAATTCGATTTCGGATTTTACTCTTGATGCCAGTTGGTAACATCTAGTTGTGACGTGAATCTTTCTTATTCGGATGGTTTTTGGTAAAAGAGTTTGCTTAAAAGAATTCGATTGTATGTTTAGGTTAAAGGAGGTGATCCTTGCTTTAGTGAAGAGTTCGATTGAAAGGTGGAACATGAGTTTCGTGTTCTTCGTGCTTGTCGTGTGGTTCGGTTTCAATGGGAAGGTTAACCCAAGGTACATTGGGTTGTTTTCGTTAGTTGGCGTATCGCCAGACTATCTCGAGTACATGCGCGAGTACGTAACGTCTTGTATGTTCTCGTGTTGAGTGAGTTCTGGGAGATCCGAGTTTGAGATTTCGTTTGCGCCGTGGACGGCGAGTAGGATCTTACCTTCGAGTCTTGTCCAATGAGTGTACCTAGAAATGTCGAGTTGAGGGTTAATACGAGCGTCGTTTACGTCCTTATGTTGTGGTCCCATTAGTTCGAGTGAGGCCACTTGGAAGATGGAGTTTCGTTTGCGTGATCGATATCCGGATTCGTTCAAACGGTGCTTGTTTGTCGTTGTTTCATTCCATCCACGATTTTCTTTCGTGTAGATTCGTGTTTAGATTCGGTCGAATCCTTTTAAGGGGGTAGAATGTAATATCCCGAGTTTCATTTGAGAGTGCAATACAAATTGAGAGAGAATTAGTGTAATTCTCCGATAGTGCTAGAATTAATTTTCGGGAGAGAATAATTAATCGGTAGAAGGTTTCTTTTGGAAAACGTTTAATCAGAGATTAGAAGGGGTTTTCTGTGTTTTTGGACAACTTTGGGCTGGGCTAGAGGCCCATAGGCCCATCTAGTGGCCACCAACTTAAAGGGTGGGGAAACCCTAATTTTCCCCACTTCTCCCTCTCCTCTCCCCTTTGGCCGCCGCCCCTTTGGCCTCCCTCCTGTGCGCCTTGCCTCCTCCCCTCCTGGTCTTTCCTCCATGGTGCTGCCCTCAAGACTTCTTCCCGCTGCGGTGTTGGTCTCCTTCCGTTGCCGGTCTTCGCAAGGATCGGGACGACGATCGTGGGCTGTGGAACAAGAAGAGAAATCACCACCAACTTCTTCTTCGAGGCTCACTCAGCGTCATCTCCCACGTCGTCAAGGGTAACGATGTGTTCTTGGGATTTCTAGAAGTCTTTCGTTAAGTGAGCGAGTAGTTTTGTTAAATTCCAGTCTGTCCGCGTTTCGTTCAGTTCTGTCCAGTATGTTGGAGGGGTTGTTTCGGTTATTTTTAGGCAGAATCTGAAGGTTTTGTCTCCTAGAGATATGTAGGCCTCGTTCTTAAGTTTCAGTGGCCACCAAGTTTACTTGATTCCGAGGTCTGAGTCAAAAGTTATGGATGTTTTAGTACCTGCTGCCAGAAATCTGACGAGAATAAACTGTCTGGTTATTTCCTAAATTTTGAAAGGAAATTGGTCGAAACTGAAAGTTCACCCAACTAGGTTATTGTAGAGGATTCGATGACCTTTTCAGATTGGTAAAGAACGTTCAATTTGGAGTTACCTAATGAAAGTTATGATCTTTTTAATTCTGCTGTTCATTCTGTTGACAGTTTCTGTACTGAAAGTTCAAGCATTTATTAACCCATTAAATTGGCCAAATTGGTTTATCACGTCAACTAAAGTATTGTAGATTAGTCAGTTAAGAAGCTACAGCAATTGGGTTTACCATTTTTCGACTTCCAGACATTGAGTTATGTTAATTTCCGTGCTGCTGTCCAGATATAGTTTATGGCAGAAATCGTTGTTTTCAGTTTAGGCTTTGTAAGAATGACTTGAGTCATCAGGAAAGCAGGGTAGAACGCCGATTAGTAGTGTTGGGTATATTATGTCCTTATTGAAATTATTTTACTTGTTTAGGAGGTGAAGCCTCGGGTTTAGGAGTATCACCTTTGCCGACTAACGCGTCGCATCGCGGAAGGCAAGTACGTTGCCACCCTTAATGATTGTGATTGATGAATGTTTATATGGTCATGCTGTGATTTTGTATGATACGAGAGAAGATGGATTGTCTATGTTCTTTCATATGTGTTGAATCCATGTTTTGTTATCATGTCTTTCAATATTCGTATTTCATTCTATGCATTCATTATGCATGTTTCATCCACGAAAGTGGATTGCAAGTCCCACCATTCCAAGTGTGGGCGGTGTTGGACATTGTCATGTCCCGCCCACGGAGTGGATTTGAAAGACCCATTAATTCCAGAATGGGCATGTAAGACCCATTAACTCCAAGATGGGCAATGTTGGACACCCGTATGAAACGTTCTTCATACGGGAAGTGGATCCCCGCATTTTTGTTAAGATGCGGGCTTGAGTGAACACCGACGGGTGTTTCATCGCTATCTGGTATATGCATGTGTGCAGTCCATTCCTTTGATTTTGAGCATTCATATCATGTCTTCATATGTAGTCGGTTGTGATGTGATCGAACACGATGATGAGTTTGTCTTATTCATATTGAATGATTATCTTATTGATATATGTACTTGCTGAGTCATGGACTCACTCTTGCGTTGTTTGTTTATTTTAGGTAACCCCGATGTTGGCTCACTTGGGAGGAGTAGACACGCACTACTCGTTCACATCATCCTATTCATGTTCAAGATTAAATTTAGTTCTATCTTACATTCGTTAATGATGAACTGTAATAATTAAATTATAATTGGTGAAGGAAGGATACCTTCTCCACATTGAGGTTGATTTATTCTTGCATATGAACTTTCATTATCAATGAATGAAATAAATAGATTAGATGGTGAAGGAAGGATACCTTCATCATGTCTTGGTTGTTTCGATACTATCATTAGTTGATTTTATTCGAATTCTTCCATAATATGGATGTATGTTAGATGTTTTAGGCGACATCTTGGCTTCCGAATAGCCGAGGGTGTTCTGAGGCAGCCAATGGGAGGAGGCGGCCAAAGGGAGAGGGAGGGCAGCCTAGGGTTTGGGAGGTGGCGCCCCCCCTCCACTTGGCCGGCCACCCACATGGGCCAGGGGCCCAAGCCCAAGTTGTGATGAAACAACATTTTTCCCCCTCTCTGACTATTAAATTGTGCATTTTCTACTTGGCCCTTCCCGAAACTCCAAATAATTCTCTCCCAAACATTTAATCTCTCCCGAAAATTCACTTATCCCACCTTCGGGATATTACACTCTACGCCCCTTAAAAAGAATCCGACCCCGAATTCGAACCACACTTAACACCAAGGAATAACATAGCTACAAGCTTAAAATCAATATTACTCGTCTACTATGAATAACTCAGGCACTGGCTCGCATGCAGACTCAATTTATAAGTCGCTTCCCTATCTTAGGCTTATGGGATCTCATCACCTTAATGGATATCCAAAACCAACGTCTTTCACCTCAACACTAGTCTTGACCTTTACAGGTACACTTAACACATAGGACTTAGAGGTAAGGTCTTACTCGATGGCCAACAGCTCTAACAAAGTCTCAAGCTCCCGACCTCATGTGCTCTCTCAGCACCGAAATGTATAAGTCATAGCGTACTGCTCGCAAGTACTCGAGACGGTCCTAGCGATACGCCAATCTACAAATTCTCATGACTGAGGAACCTATCCAACACACCTTTGGTACCGAAGTACCTCGTCTGCACAGAACACGCCGAACTCTTGTTCCAACTCTCAGTCGACCAGTTTACCTTTGCAAGCAACATCTCCTTTACCAATGGACGCACCAAGAACTCGCCTACCAACTCACTTAACCGAAGAACTCAAATGAAACCAAAGGAGTCAAAGTGCAACCAACTCAAAACCATTTTCCCTTAGAAGAGCCCAACCCACGAACAAAGGATTTACCAATAAAATTTTTTCACTTTCCAAATAGGCAGTTTAGGAATAAATGACACACAGCCCAAAAGCGAAATCATTCGAGAAACCAGATTAACCTTTCTTTTTCTTTTTTTTTTTTTTTTAATTGGAAGGATTCACACTTACTGACAAGAACCAACTCAATTTGTAATTGACACCAATCATAAACACATAGTTCAAATAGGAACTAAGAGAATATTTCACTATCCAAGATCACACCCTTTTTCTCAGTCTTTCTTTTAAGAATTTAACTTTCTCTTAAACCATAGGATCACAAATCATCACATAACACATTAACTTATTTCTCTTAAATTGGCAACCTCAAAGCTATTCAACCGAACACAAAATCCACACTTATACAGGGAGACTCTTCCAATTCACAATATCACACTCTAGCTAACTTTTTTACCAAATGAATTATTTTGACAAAATAATTCCAACGCAACTCATTGTAGGTTTCACCCACCATCACATCCCTCATTCTTTTAAGGATAATCAACTTGAAATCCACCACATTCACTCTCATTTACTGTTTCCCCAGGATTCTTTCAGAGATCACTATAACTCTTGGAACCTAACACTGGAACCAAGATGCTAGCATAACAAATGCAAAGCCCAATTCAACCTCTACGACTCTTACAATGAATGTTCGGTATACTAGCTATGTAAACCTCAAATCTGATAACCAAAATTTCACACAGCTCAACATTCCTTACTAATCAAGTAACCACCCAAGGCGATTCATCTTACCAATCTTAGACCTTCTTTAACCTACACCAATCAAATGCAGCTACTTGTCCACAATATACCCACTCACAATATCCTAACTGATTGGTCAGGATTCAAACATACTCAATCACTAACATCAATAAACGAATATATAAATTCTTGACCAAGCTATCCTTAGAGTTAATCTAACTCCTATAGGGTTACTCACTGAGACCGAGTCACACTTGACAATACTCAACTATTCCTGTTATCCAATTAATTAGCACAACACTTAGGTTTCTCCACACCGCTATTCTCATTAAACTTCACCATCAAAACTATTCTACACAATCTTACTAGGTATCCAATTGTGATACTCTAATGAATTTACCAAGAGTCCATACTTTCGATAATCCCAATATCCCAACGTGGACAAAGGGTATTGATCAAAACCAACTCACTTTCTACTGTTCTTCAAATAGCTGGGTTCTCAAAATCTCACCACTATCAAATACTTGTCCACCATATTACATTTTATAAGACTCTGGCAACACAAGTTAGTTAATTCCTTTCTCAAAAGGAAGAAACAAACAAAAACTAGTCTCAACGCACAAGAACAACGTTGCTCCTCGGAGCGAGCAAGAGAACAAGAGAAACAGTCGAATAATAAAGATAACGGAAAACAAAATACAAGTCTACTGATGAGGGCACATGTCCCATAAGAAGGAACTTTCAACCTCCAATACTTATGGTACACACTTTCTGTTAACAAAGAAAACAATTTTCTTTGATTACAACATTACTTGCCAACACAAACCAGAAATGTCCTTTAAAACCAGATCACACTAACCACCTAGGAACCAATAAAATGCTTTTGACATATCACTTGCTCGAATCAAACTCAATCACCACAATACTCAAGAGGTCCAAATAATCACAACCGCAAAACTCGAAACACTTTTACTAAATCCAAATTACAAAAGACGATCAATTTACTTTACTTCTAAAAGAATCATCACCACACACACAAGTCACCATCTCTCGCAGATAATCTTACTAACATCAAGAATAATACACTCTGAACACGAATCTTTATCATCAACTATTTCATTAGAAAGCCTCCAAAGTTTCACCTCATTGTTTCATACTTCCTTTTCATCCCATCTTCAAAGCAGTGTATACCAAATCCATACTACCCCACTACATCAACTTCTTAAGTTTGGAAGGGGTCTGCCACCCAATTGAAAAAGTCCTACCCAAAAATCTTTCATCAAGGACACATTATCATCCGATATTTTCACAATCATGTGGGCATAAGCCACCTATTATATCATATCAATTCAACTTTTAGCGATGCTCAACATCAAACTTCAACACACAACAGTTATACTACAACCATTGTTGTTATCAACTGGCTTCATTATGAAATCTAATTACTACCTACTTTCCTTCCCAAATCACATGGATATTAACAAACACATATTCAACTGTTCCTCCTCATATTTGAATTTTGGAAAAAAAATACACTAAAACTTCACAAATCGAAATCTTCTATTGATCAAAAGTCTCAACAACACTATAACCCAATTCATCGTGTCATCTTATATAGAAGAACCACATAGAACTCCTCCCATAAATTCTAGATCCACCGATATTCAATCCATTCAACCGGTTGTACACAATTCCAATAACTAATCATACTAGTGAATATGTAAATCTAGCATTTCCTCTAGTTTCCCTTTCCACACATTTAAATTAATCCATGGGAACCAAAGAACCCAACAAGTTTAGCAACCTAACAATTTTTAATGACCAGACTAATTCATCAATGTTCCATACTTCTTGATATCTCTTTTGACTCCACATAGGTGTGGACATACTCTGAGTCACTACTCATATACAGTTCATCAAGAACTGGTAGAAGACAACATCAACTTAATCAATTTCACTCTCAAAGACACTAGTTAAGGCTAATCATGCACCTTGCCACTAATCCAACTTGACATCACAACCGCTATCAATTATCTCACATACTTACAAACTCTCACTTAACACAACAAATCATTGCAAAAGAGAGTTGACACTCTCTTTCTCTATGAAGAGGGTCTAAATTTCAACACTCCATCTACTCCAAAAGAAATAAGTAGAATCAAAACTTTATTCAATGAACTTTGTGAAAGATAATTCCCATATCCAAATTACCAAACAGACACCCGGGTCACCTTCATCAACAAGAAAGGTAAGATTCTCAAGAAAAGAACGTTTGCAAGTCGCAAAGATAGCTCACACTCGGCAAGTCAACAATTGTTTTGTAAAACAAAGATGGACCAATTGTAACCAAAACACTAACAATTTGTTTTATTACAATCTACGACTTAACCAAGACACGACATAGTCAAAAGAACTTTGATGCTTCCTCTCATAAAAGAGAAGTATCAACTTCGAACTCAAATCCCGAAAAGAGTGCATGGGGGCCAAAGCTTTCTTACGTTGTAAGGACAAATAAAATAAAGCTTCCATTGACCAAAGTTCCAAGTAAAAGATCAATCTTATAGACCATCTATGTTTAAAAACAGCAAAACAACTCGTCATTCGAAGAACAAATGTTTGCTTTAAGGAGCCAACAACAACCGATGAACACTCATCAACTGAAATAACCACTGACCCAAGAGAATTCATCCACCGGTCGGACCAAGAATAACCATTCCAACTCAAGGAAGACAATAACCTTCCCAAAGAAACCGGATGGTGGTGTAATCACGGCGACCCAAGGCTAAAACCACAAGCTTACCCTCTCAACATCTACTATCATCAAATATAACAATCTTAAAGGCAACCCATAAGTATTCATACCCATTTCACATCAGAAATGATCAAAGCAATACAACGGAAACGTAAATGCAATGCAAAAACCCATTCCCAACTACTGTGCTTAGTGTGTCAAGTTTAATAATTCAAATACCACGGACCTACAACCGCTCTGATACCAACTGTAACACCCCAACTCTCAAAGAGCCTGGAATGCTACTGGAATTATACTATTCTAGCACAAACTACCAATTTTTGGCAGAATCTTCTTTGTTTAAACAGCTATACTGAGAGTTCAACAATAAAACATGGCCTTTAAAAATATTTCTCGGAATCAAGTCTACTCATTCCTGCATGATAATCAAAATGAACATACCAAGACTGGCAACCTCATTATTACAAATAATCAGATACTCAAACCAAAACCATATATGGTGATAACCAAACAGTTTATTTATTTCTAAATTGGTGCTAAGTGGCAAACGCCTTAAGAGTGTGAGGTTGTGAGTGCAACAACTTCTATTCCCTCCCATGCATGTCGTTCCCGCCTCTGGTACCTAAAACACATTAGAGCAAGGGTGAGCCTAAAGACTCAGCAAGTATCAACAAGGCCATAAACAAGAACACAAACATAGCATCGATGATCCTCAATTAACATCACACTAAACATAGCCATTTAACTCATGATATGCAACCAATGCAATTCTCCTTTGAACTTTATCTCTTTTCGCATTTTACCGGTAATGCGGGGTATACAACCGTCGCTGTATACCCTTGCCTGTGCCCTCTGGCACAAGGACCAATAGCCTATACACCACATGTATAGGGACCTTTGCCCATCATCTTAATGATGGGGACCACTTTGTTCATTAGCCCACATTCCACGAATGTGGGGACCTCAAGCCCGTCATCTACATGACGGGGACCTCAACTGTATGTGCTTGGTCACCACATGACCAAGTCACCTGCATGCTCTCAACATGCATATGCACCATGATAACATTTTCATATGCAGGAATACAACATATTCTCATTGGCACGGAAGCAATAACAACATGCGGAAGAACCTTTAACCATAACTAGCAGTCATCAAAATAAACAGTAACTCATCTCATAAACAGGAATGCATGGCTATACGATCAAGATACACCACAATCATATCATGCAAGCATACATATATTATAGCCCGAATACTTGCCTCAACCGTGCGAGAACGGTGGACGCGACGAGGGTGCTGCCCCTGGGACCACGCTCCCACCTGAATTTTAAAATAACCCAAACTAAGACCAACATACTGAACCAAGAGCATAAGAACAACATAAATAAACTTGCTAAATCCCCCAAGTGTTTCCCAACTTCCAATTTCTAGCGATCGATTTGGCGCACACTGTAGACAGTCAACTTCTAAAATACATAACTTTCTGCTCAAGAATCCAAATAAGATGATATTAGACTTTCTGAAAAGGTAATTAAATTACCTAAATAAACCTAGTTGGGAAGCCCTTTTGATTCTTCCATTTACTTCCCCTACCAAGCCAATCTACAGAACATCAGAATTAACGTCGGGTTCTCTGGACAGTGCACTAAAACAACCATAACTTTTGCTACGAAAGTCCGAATCTTGCGTTCTTTATCTCTCTGAAAAGGTATCAAAATTAACCAAATTTTTCGTTAGATTGAGATACTCTGATTTCGTCCTTAACTAATAGATTAATTCAGATTTCTACAGACTGTCCCAATACTGACATATCAGCAGGACAGCGATACAAAAAAATTCATAACTTTCTAACCGTTAATCGGATATGAGCGTTCTTGGCGGTAAATGAAAGCTAAGAACAAGACCTACAAAACTCTAGGAGATAAAAACTCCTAATTCTGCCCCTAAGGACGCGAAAACCGTCGCATAACTTCCTGGACAGAACTGAACGTTTACCGGCAGCAAGACGATCTAACGCAACTAATCGGATTCGCAACTAAAACCCATCAAACAGCGGGGGAAACACTTCATTACCCTTGAAGACCCGCGGGACGATGATGATCTAGCCTCGAAGACGATCCCCTCCTTGTCCCTCCCCTCCTTCTCCTTCTTGAACAACAGCCCCGCGAAGAGCCTCACCTTCCTCCTCCAACAGCAGGCAGGAGGGCAGCAGGGTGGAGGTGACTTGGGGAGGATTGGGGGCGGAAGGGGAGAGGGAGGTAGCCAAGGGAGATGGGGAGGCGGCAGCCAATGGGAGGAGTGGGGCGGCCAAAGGGAGGGGAGGCGGCCTAGGGTTTAGGGGAGGTGGAGCCCCCCCTCCACTTGGCCGGCCACCCACATGGGCCAGGGGCCCAAGCCCAAGTTGTGATGAAACAGCATTTTTCCCCCTCTTTGACTATTAAATTGTGCATTTTCTACTTGGCCCTTCCCGCAACTCCAAATAATTCTCTCCCGAACATTTAATCTCTCCCGAAAATTCACTTATACCACTTTCGGGATATTACATATTTAATCTCTCCCGACTATTTGCTTATCACACTTTTGGGGTATTACAGGCATGCTTCATTCTTTCGTGTAAAGATCATGTATTATGATCTATATAGCTCAAGTCTACCATTATTTTTATTCTTGTTCAGACAAGTGATCTGGTTTTCAAACTTTTCCTATTGTCGGCCGAAATCTGGGCTTCCTCTTCTCCAACTCCGGCTGGTGAGCTATGCCCTCCATTCTTTCCATCTTAAGCTTCTTCATGATCACAAATAACTTACTAGAGCATTCACTTGTGCATAAGCAGCTCCAGTCTTGCTATAACTGAAAAGTTTCTTTTATAACTTTTCGGTCTTTCATATCATTTACATGCTCTAGGGTTTCCCATGTTATCTTTTCAGCTTAGTTAGTTCTTAGCTAAACCCTAGTAGCATAAGCAGTTGTTCTTTTGATTCTTAATTCCTTCTACTTAGCTTTGTAGCAATGATCTGCCTCTATCAGCTGTTGTCGGCCAAACCGACAACCTCTGTAATTTTGATAGTTTTCTGTAATCTGACCAATTAGGGTTAGTCTAGGGTATTATCTACTCTAAAGATCAGATTAAGCTTGAATTTAGAATCTTTTACTTAGTACATTTTCAATTAACCCGAAATCTGCAATCTGCCATGTTTCCAATTCTTTTCAAAACCTGAAATTATAACTTGAACTTAAACCCTAATTCCTGACAATTAGTGGCAGTAGAGGGTAATATGGGTTATTATCTTTATTGGGGTAGATATAGATTAAGCATGTTATTAACCATGCATTACCATCTTGATCATACATTTCTCTTTATCTTTTATTTGCTGTTAGTTCTTGTGTTCATTGGATGTTATTGTTTTTTTTTTAGAATCTGGTTCTTCTGAAGTAATTGAGTCCAGTTCTGAACCATTAGCACCTGAACAAGAAGTTTATTACTATCAAGGCAAGCATCCTCTTTGCATCATATTGAACCCAAATTTCAATACTTTAGATTTTCAAATTTACAGTGATACTGTGCATGCTATTTTCTAAAGTATTTGTGATCTGTAAGTAGTTAGCTACATACCAATAATTGTGGCTTACCCTGAATTAAATTCATACACTTATGCCTTAAGATAGTATCCTTGTTCTGTTAATTTATCCTGTAGGTTGTGCTTAGCTTCGCAATCAGTACAATGTTAGTTGGTTGACAAGCTTATCTTGTCAACCATGGGAAAAATAAAATACTTTTGATTTAGATCTTAGGATCTGTTTTGTGAACTAAATTCAATCTTTGATTTCTTGTTCAAAGTTTCAAAACTAAATTTAATTTCAGCCTTAAAAGCATATATAAGATCTGGACAAGTGGTTGCTAGTGATGGTGCCTTCGTGCACGAGATTGGGAAATGTGGTGGTCTTATCTGGATCAATTACGGACTGAACTCTGACTATTCAATTCAAGCCCCAATGTACTTCCACACGCGGTGTATGGGCGCTGTTTGGTTAAGTAAGGGGTTGGTGTTATTGAGTTGGGGTGCAGGTTGATAAGGATATATGTGTTGAT
Organism: Ampelocalamus luodianensis; assembly: GCA_036346255.1. NCBI lineage: Eukaryota > Viridiplantae > Streptophyta > Magnoliopsida > Poales > Poaceae > Ampelocalamus > Ampelocalamus luodianensis. The sequence continues at coordinate 57,846,365 of CM070622.1, read as the reverse complement.
TGCATATGACATATGTGTTTGCTTATCAGTAACATATGCCATATGTGTTTGGTTTCGTACCATATCATATCATATGTTCTTAAGGGCAAGGACTTTGAATGTATCAAGGTTCATAGGGCTTCGATTTCAATACTATATGTGTGGGGGAGCACAACTTTTGTTTCTTTTATTGAATCGGATGTTCCGGCGTAACATGTGTGCCCTGTTGTCGTAGGGGGTATAGCCTACACTAACAGGATCATCGCACATAGGTAGCCCAACTCAATAATGTCAGCTTGTTGAAAAATACCAAATCTTAGTTTCCCCTATCGGCATACCAAAGAAAGTGTGTCATCATTCGGAGGCATCCGAAGGCAACGGGCTTACTAAGTCGTGTGCTAAAGATGTATACCCCTGTAGGGTATTAAAACTGTTCGAATAGCTGTGTCCACGGTCATGGACGATACTTGAGTTGATGTCACCTGTATAGAATTTTGATTTAAACTACTGTTTGGGTTCTGGTTCGGCATGAAGGGGATTCATGCAATATCTTTGTTGTGGTGGAAAACCACTTTATTATTGTTGTGTTTTATAATTACATGTTATGTTATTTACTATTTTAGTTCAAATCAGTTTATAAAATCGCTTTGTTAAAATCTAGCATGTGTAGGTTAAGATGTATTGCTTTATGTAAAATTGAACTATTATAACCTTCGTGTTGTCAACCTTAAGCATGTACAAATTCTAATCCTTTGAATAGGTTCTATCAAACACTTTTTCTTAGTAGTTTGTGTAAGTCTTGCGAGTACCTTCTGTACTCAGGTGCTTTCACCACTTGTTGCAGGTGAGGATGGGTATTTGTATGAGGTACCCGTTAGCGCCGAACAGGGCGACACTAACGAATGAAGCTATTTCTAGTCTCCACCCAATAGCCTGCGGGTGATGGGGCCATTGGTGGCTTTTACTGTTTAATCTTTTTCTTCTGCTGTTAAACATTGTTAGTTACCTTGAGTCACTTTGTATTGTAGTACTAAACCGAATTGTAACCTTCTGTTTAATTATGTAAATGTATGCCTTATATGTGTATGATGCAATGTTGTTTAAGGATATATGTGCAATGGTCATCGATCACGGGAACCATTGTAAGATATATATCAGGAACTGAATATTGGATTTGTTACTTGTTAAATTTATACTTCTAGCATTGTTCCTTAATTAAGAATTATGCTATAATATAATTTTAATTCGGCACATTTCCAATAATCAGGGGTCCTTACAAAATAGATAGGTGATGATGTAGATGATGATGATAACCTTGATTATAGTTGATAAACTATTGTTTATGGCTTTATTATGTATTTGCTGAGTTTTGGATTCACTCTTACTTTATCGTTGTTTTTGGATGACCATTAACGATATTTCACTTGGGAAAGGCTAGCTCACTTGGAACAACGAACCCACACTCAATTACTTGATTCATTGGATATGAGAACCTTTATTATAGAGCAATGAATTATATTTAGGACTTGATAGTTTTGAATGACCTAAGATGATAGGTTAGACTTGAATATACATTCAATAGACTTTATTGGATTGGTTTTGCATTGTTCTTGGATTATTATCTTGCTATGCTTCCTAGAAAATAATTATCTACGATTGTTATATCATTACACTTGTTTTCATGTGACCCGCGGCTTTCATCGTTGAGATGCTTGCTGTAATTTATTATAAAATAACGTTAAAATTAATAGTTAGTGTAGTTAATGGCATTCTGGGCTCCGTGTTGGGTCAGGGTGTTACAGTTCGTATCAGAGCGGGTTTTAAGCTCGTGGTGAATAGATTAACAACTTAGGTAAACTTAATTTATTAAATATTTGCTTTAGGACTAGTACAATTAACTAAAATTTGCTAATAGTTAATTAACTTAAAATTTTGACACACTAGTGCACAATAGGATGGGAATGGGCAAAGCATCGCAGTTGCATTTCTGTTATGTCGCATTGATTTATGTTATGAGATGATGTTGTATGCTTATGATTCGATATGTGATTGATATGAGTGATGGTAGCAGATGCGAAGAGGTAAAGATCATTGTCGTGGCCACAGGCATGGCCAGGTTGTACCTGTAATATCTCGTTTGAATATAAAACAAATAAGTGTTTAGTACAAAAATTAAATAGAATTAGAGAAGGGATTGGAGGTTTTAGAGGGACAGTTTTGCATCTATTGGAGAACCTGGGCCGTGGGCTTTCGGCCCACGGTGTTTGGACCAAGTGGGAAGCTAGTTTAAGAAGGGGCACCAAACCCTAGGGTACTGTAGCGCAGCGTACTATTGTATACGATGTCACTGTAGCAACTCCCTTCCTCCCTGCATTCTCCATTGATGCTGCCCAAGAGAAGGTAGGAGATCCCTTCGGTTGCCACTAGACAAGGAGAAAAGAGGAGGAAGAGAGGACAAGAAGAGGAGAGGAGCATCTCACGGGGAATTGAGTGGGTACACATGTCTTCGAGGGTATTTGTTCAATTCCCCACTGTTTTTATTAAAGTTAGATTCATAATTGTCATCTATTAGAAGATCGTTGCATTGTTGCGATTAGAATCAAAAATCTGTGTTCTGTTGCTCTTCAGTTCTCGTGTAGATTGAGTCCGAATTGGAGGATTTCATCTCCTAGAGAATGGTAGGTCTCGTTCTCACCTTTCAATATGTTCAAAGATTACCCAAATTGGAGTTGTGGCTTAAAAGTTATGTTGATTTTACTGCTGCTGTCCAGAAAGTCTAACGAACTTTGGCAGTCGTCTTGTTCATTAATTTAGATTTTATTAAAGGCCGATTCAGGGATGTCCCCCAAAATTATCGTTGTAGGTAACTTCATTAGCTTTCAGGATTGATAACTAACACCCTTTTTGGATTTGTAGAACAAAAGTTGTGTACGTTTCAATTTGACTGTCCAAATTGTAAGTCGAGTTCCGACAATAGTTTTGATCTGCGTGCTACTTTTTGTTAAAGGAAAAATCTGAGTTTCATGCCAACTAGACTTTTGAAGGTTATGATCTTAGCTTTCTAGAATGACAAAAATTTGGATTTTGGTTAATCCAATCAAAAGTTATTAATTATTTGGTTTAGACTTTCATCTGATATCTAGACATGGAAGTTGGCCGAATTAGAAAGGATCACCAACTAAGTTATTGTAGAGGATTTAAGTATGTTTCCATAGAGTCTAAGATCACTCATTTTCGAGTTTCAGAGCAAAAGTTATGAAGGTTTTAATACCGCTGTCCAATATGGTCTCATGCTAGATTGTTGTCTAAATTGAATAGAACAATTGTATGAACCTTGGGTTTATGAAGATGAGATTAAGCATTGCGAGTAATGTCATGTTCACATTATTCTTATTCAAGTAATTCAATTATGTAGGAGGAGAGGGTTTGAGATTAGTGGCTTTGTCCTTGCCTCCTAACGCATCGCAGTTCGAAAGGTAAGTATATTGTGTGATTTATTGTTGTTGTTTGTTCATATTACTTGATGTTCATGCCATGACTGGCTACTATAGTCTGTGAGTAGTTTTCAATGATTTCTGTTTCGATCCATGTATGAGAATCCATACTTCTTGAGATTTTGTTTCACAAATTCATATATTCATTCATTCATTGTTCATAATTCACCCACGGGAGTGGGATGTAAAGACCCATCAATTCTAGTATGGGCATGTAAGACCCACCATTCCAATATGAGCAGATTGGATCCCCGTTATGAAATATTTTTCATACGGGCCTTGAATCCATGCATTTTGATAATGCGGGCATGAGTTAACACCGATGGGTGTTCACCGGCTATACCGGTATAAGCAGAAGTGGAGTTCATGCATTTCATTCATTCATGTAATTTCTGCTATTCTACGTTCATAATCTATAATGTGATTGTCATGTTCTTATTCATTATTGTTCATATTATTCCTTTATACTTGCTGAGTGGTAGACTCATTCTTGTTGTGTTTATTTATTTTCGGTAAACATTGAAGATGGCATGCTTGGGAGGGAATAGTCACAGAATACTTCATTCACATCACTTTAATCACCTTTAATTAGATGAACTAGTCATTACCTTCTATTGGATAAATGTTGGATTGTAATAATTGGAGTTTGATGGTTGATGTCCTCTTCCATTATGATATGTTGAGATAGTAATCGCCTAAGATCTTCGTATAGTCTATTGATAGGTTTATTATAGATGATTCAATATGATTAGGTAATTAGAGTTTGATATGTTGTTGAATTCTGATTCAATTCTTATGATCATTCTATCATTTGTTGATTTCTACATGATATTAGTTGACAAATTGCTGAAATTATTTTGTATTGTTGGCGTATGCTAGACTTCTAGGTAATATCTTGGTTTCTGCATAGCCAGGGTATTATAGTTGGTATCAGAGCGGGCTTTAGGTCCATGGTAATTGAAATGCTAAATTGACACACTGTTTCCGTTTCCGTTTTGTCGCATTGTCAATCTATGTTATGGTATACTTTCTATACATATGAATTTATTCTATGATTGTTATGAGATGATTTTGTATATTTATAATTGATTATAATGGTTATATATGATGGTAGCGGATGTAACACCCCAGCTCAACATTGGACCTAGAATGCTACTAAAATAAAATTGAACAATACTACTAAGACCCTTTATCAAATTTTTCAACATAACCTCCTTTGTATAGTTAACTATACCGAGGTCTCTGCAATTAAATAACAATAACAATGATTCAATATCTAAATTCATTCAAGCATGCAGGATAGTCTATTCTGATGAAGCAATAAAATGCATAATCAAAATTCACTAATCTCATTATTACAAATAAGCCAAAACATTCAACCAAAGCTATGAGTGACTCTCAATCAGTTTGCTTATTTATATCATATAAACTAAATGTTATTCTTCCTTTAAGATGAAGGGTAGTGAGTGCATCCAAGAAAAACTACTCCCTCCCATGCATGTCGTTCTTGCCTGTGGTACCTAAAAGCACAATAAAGCAAGAGTGAGCCCAAAGACTCAGCAAGCATCAATAAAGAAACACTAAGTTCACAATTATAGCATTAACATACCGAAAGAAGCATTACACTAAGATAACTCCCATGCTTATGTAATGCGAACATGCAATGCATCTGTTAATCTTTATCTCTTTTCGCACTTTACCGGTAATACAGGGTATACAACTGTCGATGTGTACCCTTGCCTGTGCCCACTGGCACAGGGACCAAGAGCCTATACTCCATGAGTATAGGGACCTTTGCCCATCATCTTCATGATGGGAATCTCTATTCAATGCCCACAATCCACGAATTGTGGGGACCATATGCCCACCATTTACATGACGAGGACCTCAACTGTATTTACTTGGTCACCACGTGACCAAATCTCAAATAGGCTTTCAATATGCATATGTATTATGACTCTATCTTTCATTAACATATGAATCAACAATACATACCAAAATCTCAAACCTCAGATAACATGTAGGGCATTACCAACATACATAGGCGATCTTTAACCATAAACATGCATTCACCAAGTTTAATTCAAACTCATCACACTATCATCCATGCATGACTAATATTATTAAGACACAAGCAATCACAATCAAACAATTGCAATTACGCTACAATCAAGATACTTGCCTCAACCATGCGGGAACGGTGGACGCGAAGAGGGTGCTGCCCTTGGGACCAAACTCCCACCTAAATATAATTATAACCAAGCTAAGACAATCATACTAGACCAAAGGCATAATTAATAGCACAACTCAACTTGCTAAACTCCCAAGCGCCTTCCAAATTTCCAACTTCTACCGATCGATCTGTCTCCTATGCTGTCAGTCAACTTCTAAAATACATAACTTTCACTACAGGGGTCCAAACAAGGTGTTCTAATACTTTTTAGAAAGGTAATTAAATTCCCCAACTAAACCTAGTTGAGTAGCCCTTCTGAATCGGCCATCTAATACTCCTACCAAGCCGATTTAAAAGACATCAATTTTCACGTCGGGTTCTCTCGACAGTACACTAAAACCATCAAAACTTTTGCTACGAGAGTCCAAATCTTGCGTTCTTTAGCTTTCGGGAAAGGTATAGAAATTACCTGTAACATCCCAATTTTGGACTTATGTTTCAAATGTAAGAAAATGAGTAGAAATTAAAACTTTTTCTTACATCTTGTATCTCCTGTATGTTCTAAGCAATTCTTGTAAAAGGAATTATGGAAATAACAAGTCTTTTTGACCTAAACCAAGTCCTTCAAAAGCAATCTTGTCAAAAACTTGGTCATCCCTTGGAAATATTTTTCCTAAGTTCTAGGGTTGATGTGTGACCCCTCTGAAAAATTTCACAATTTTTAGAATTGTTTGAATACTTTTGGAGGTCAGTCAAACCAAATTGAAAAGTGGTCAAACCATAGTCCAGTGCCTTCCTGAATTTTTAGAGGAAAATATACAGCACCAAAACCTCTGAAAATTTTACACAAGATCATTAAGTGAGTTAGCAAGCTCCTGTAAAAATTTTAGGATTTTTGGAGATGGTTTTATACCTCAAACAACTCCCCAAAGTTCAGTTCTTCTAAAAATCATTAAGTCAACTCTAGTTCGAGTCAGACTCGGGCTCGAGCCCGAGCCAACTCAACTGACTCGGTCGAGCCAAGTCCTTAAGTCTAGTTTGGGTGCGAATGTTTCGGCCGTTGGATTAGAATCCAATGCCCCCGACCTAACCTACCATTCTCGGACCTCCGAAGAACTGGCGTGCTCTGGACCGTCCATCTTTGATCGTAAGGCTCACGACCACCCTAGGTCGTCTTCTTCCTCACGCCGTGCGCAGCAACAGTGCGCGGCGTGGCCCTGTCATGTATCGCTCCCTCGTCAACGCTTGCTGTCGGGACAGTAGCGGCGTGGCAGTGCTTTCGGCTCAAAGCCGTGTCTCGCGCTGCTCGCACCGCTCCCAGCTCTGTCGCGGTTTTGAGTTAGTCGTAGCTCACCGCGGGGGCCCCCTTTCGTTTGTGCCGTGCTCGTTAGTTTCAAAAGTCCCTGAGCTCCTCCTCTAGTTCCCTTCCACACCTCCAGTCACCCCCCAGCTCACCTTCTGTTTGTGGAGCCTAAATCTCCGAAAACACCAAGTCCGCCATTTTCGAAACTTGGTAGCTCTTCGTCGTCGTCGGAGCTCCAGTGGTTCTTTAGTCTATTTCTCACTTTATTTGTGGACCTCCTGTCGTCGCAGGTCCTCTCCCTAAGTCAATTTGGCTTGCATTCTCAGGAACAACCTAATTGGAAGTTTTTGGATCTTCGCGACCGCAAGTGCTCTCCTTCATTCCCATGTCCGGTAAGACCTTCTCCGTGCAATTCTTTGGTGCTGGACCACCTCCGGGTCATCGCAAGTTTATCCTGACCATTCTTTTTACCACGCGTTGCTCAGAGCATCTTGTCACCGTCATCTTCTTCACCTCCGGTGTCGGTCTCTGCCACTGGGTCTCCTCCGTCTTCCCTCGGACCTCCCCTGCACCTTGGTGAGTTCACTGTAGTCCCTTTGTGCTCTAGGGCCCACTAGATTAGCTCATAGCGGAGCTCTTCGCTGTTTTCGGTTTTCGCCGAAGGTGATCCTCTGCCCCTCTCCGGCTCGCCGGCGTTACAGGCCAGCTCCTCTGCCGAGAGTGGTTCCATTATGTTCGCAATAGTATTGGGATCATTTTGGTACAGTTGGTTGGCGCCGCCGTGGTCTTGGTCGTCGGCGACGTGCCGGCGAGCTCAGTGCGGTGCTCTGTACTTTGTCGCGATTTTGTCAAGTCATTAGACCTCCTCGGTTTCATCCTAGCCATTCACGACCTCCCAAGGTTTAGAGCCTTAGACTTATTTATGAAAAGCTTTAAGTCTCAGGACCTCCTAGGGTTAATCTCAGCCGTTGATGACCTCCTCAGATTAGCTTTGAGCCGTAGGATCTTTCTTTGTAAAGCCTTTAGCGTCAGGACCTCTTTGGTGCAATCTTGGTAGTTAAAAGACCTCTGTTGGTGTAGCTCATAACCGTTGGATCCTCCTCTTGTAAAGTCTTTAGCCGCAGGACCTCCCTCCGCTTAATCTTTACCGTACAGGACCTCCCTATGGTGATCTGTGCCATCCAGATCTCTTTCCGTTAAAACCTTGCCTTTGAGGACCTCCGAGTAAATCTAGGCCATTCAAGACCTCCTCTGGTAGACCTTGACCGTCCAGGACCTCCTCCTCGCGGAGATCTAAGCCTTTAGGACCACCCCCGAGTAGATCTGGACCGTTCAAGACCTCCTCATGGAAATCTTAGCCGTCCAGATCTTCTCCTGTTAAAACCCTGTCGCGTAAGACCTCCTCGTTAAATCTCGATCATTTAAGATCTCCCCCGTAAGATCTTAGCCGTCGGGGTCTCCCTCATTTAGATCTGTCGCGTAGGACCTCCTCCGAGTAAATCCAGGCCGTTCAAGACCTCCTCCATATATCTTTAATTTTAGGACCTCCCCAACAGCTCTGGACCGTTAGATCTTGATCTAACGGGCCAGACCTCCTCGGTGCATTTTGAGTTATTAGTGCCCCGATCGTTTTTCGCCGTCCATCTCTAGATCAACGGTCTAGGTCGTTTGGGCCGTTCGGACCACCCGAGTGTCCCCATCGTTTTGAGCCCTCCATCTCTTGATCAGCGGTCGTGGTTGTTTGGAGCTTTTGGATCTCCCGAACGTCCCAATCCGCGTGGACCGTTGGATCTTGATCCAACGGTGGGGTCCCGTGGGCCTCCTCGCGCGCGTGTGTTGTGTTGCGGCGTGCGTGGGCCGTTCGATTTGCGATCAACGACCCACATTCGTCCACGTTGTTTCTTTTTAGTAAGTTTGTTTTTATTTTGGTAAGTCTTTATTTGTCAACTAAAAATTGTTTTAAAACTTTGAAAACTCATATCTAATTCATTTTAAAACCTTTTCATATGATTCCAATTGGGATAAATTCATATTTAACTAAAGTTTAATATAAAAATGCATTTAGACAATGTTCTATGCCAGAAAATTTTGTAAATAATATTGTATTGATTTCAGCCATTTTAGAATATTCCAGAAATTGAATTGCACCTTGTAAAATGCATATCTTTTTCTATATAACTCCAAAATGTGCAAACTCAAGCTTGTAAATTTTCTCTGTTAGCATACTTTAATGTGAAATAGGGCTTAGCCCATATTTATATTCCTGAAAAGTGATATATGCTAGATTTACAACTTAGAAAAATCATAAGTAAATCATTTTTACTCCAAATTGAGTAAACCCAACTTTGCTGACCTTAGGATGCCAGTATCTACCTAGCATAAAAATTTCAGACCTTAGATCATTCTAGAAATTTTTGCCATGAACAGTACCAGTAATTAATTTAGTTGAATTAACAGGCTGAGAGAAGTTGTTTTAGCCATAACTTTTCCATACTTAGTCCAAATGACTTGATTCTTGTTTCTAAATTCATTTAAAATCATACCCTTACTGCTGGGTAAATTTCATGAGATTTGGATTGTAACACTCTGGCTATTCGGAAGCCAAAGTGCTACCTAAAGACCTAACATATAACCATACAACGGAATAATTTCAACAATAATTCATCAACTAAGTTAAAAAGATCAACATCTTTTAGAACCTAAGCAGGTATTAGAACTGAAACCAACAGCAGACCACAAATTCCAAATATTTAAGTCTACTGAATCCATTAAGATAATCATATCCAACGAATGATTAGGGAACATAAGCAGTTATTTAAACAACCTTAACAAAGAGAAAGTTATCATCCACATCTAAGTTTATTTATTACAGTCCATCACTTATTGAAAGAAAAACAGAACCTAATTCTTTTATTGAAGCTGGTGTAAGGTGAAGTGAATGAGTAGTGCGTGTCTACTCCCTCCCAAGAGGAACATCATCAACAATCACCTAAAAATAAATAAACAAAGCAAGAGTGAGTCCGAGACTCAGCAAGTACAAACAACAATTGTGAACAGGACAAACTCTACACAGAATCCGAACATACAGCGAATGAATAATTGAATGCATGAAATGAATGGATTTAATGAATGAAAGGACTGCACACGTGCTTATACCGGTATAGCTAGTGACACACCCATCGGTGTTCACTTAAGCCCGCACCTTAACAAAAGTGCGGGGATCCATGTCCCGTATGAAGAACGTTTCATACAGGTGTCCAAATCTGCCCATACTGGAATTGATGGGTCTTACATGCCCATACTGGAATTGATGGATCTTTCTATCCACTCCCGTGGACAGGACATGACAATGTCCAAATCTGCCCACATTGGAATGGTGGGTCTTACAATCCACTCCCGTGGACGAAACATGAATTATGGATGCATGAAAGAATTATTGAGTAAAGAATATCATCATCTCTAGGTCTGGGAATATCTAAAATGAAAGAATATAAACTTTGAACCTTCTCATGTAACATAAGAAATCACAACACAAACATTCACGCATTCATAATTCACATTTGATAAGATTATCAAAGTACTTATGAACAATGACTAGAATCATAACCGAACATATGAATTTCACATACGGAAGGAACATAGTCATCGGAACTTCTCACGTATCAAATGAAAACACAATACGAACATCAAGCACCCAACATACACAATTCATACAAACGTCAGTGTACTTGCCTTTAGCGTTGCGATGCATTAGGAGCTAACGACGATGCCGCTAATCTCGGAGCCTCACCTCCTACACCATTAGTTTAATCAATAAGAACCACGAAGTCAAGACACTACTTGCTACACTTACCCCAACACCCCAACATTTAACTACACAATTTTACTCCAATTGAACTACATTCCATCAGAAAACTATAATGGGCAGCAATACTAAAATTAACATAACTTTTGCTCTGAAATTCATAAAAATGTAAACTCAAGTTTGTTTGAAAGGTAACAAGATTATCTACAATTCTGAATATACCAAGCCCCAAAAGACCGATGAGCATCCTCTGTCAGAACTGCCCGACACTTCTGGGCAGCAGCACGAAAATGGCCATAACTTCTAATTGGCTAAACCAAACTTAGAGTTCTTTATCAATATCAAAGCTAAGACTCAGGCCTACAAAAACCTAGTTGGGTGAAAGCCCTGAATTTTCCATTAACTTGATCATATATTAAAAGGCAATTCGACAATTCATTCTCGTCAGGGTTCTGGACAGTCAACTTAAAACGTGCATAACTTTTGTTCTACAAATCCAAATGGGGTGTTCTTTATCAATCCTGAAAGCTAATGAGATCACGTACAAAAGTTGTTTGGGAAAGACTTCTGAATCATCATCTACCTAGGTCAAATTTTAACAATTACAGTGTCTGCTAATTCTCGTCAGAATTCTGGACAGCAGAAACTAAAACGATCATAACTTTTGATCCGTACGTCGGAATTTAGTGTTCTTGGAGGCCACCGAAAGCTAAGAACAATACCTACATTACTCTAGGAGATGGACCTCTCAAATACGGCCTCTAAGATCACGAAACGGGCCACACAACATTCTGGACTGAACTAACTTTCTAATCGCAGCATTTCGATCTAATCAATTATGATCCAAATCACATCTACCACTAATCAAACGATGAGGATCGGCATTCGTTACCCTTGCAGTACCCAGGAATGAACAACAGCCCTGCGAAGAGCCTCGCCTTTCTCCACCAACAGCAAGCAGCAGGGGGCACCTAGCACCAGGAAGGGCAGCAGGATGTAGGTGGCTTGGGGAGGATTGGGGGCGCAAGGGGGAGGGGGCAACAGGGTGGAGGCGGCCTGGGGAGGAGAGGGGCGCAAGAGGGAGAGGTGGGGAGGAGGGAAGTGGCGGCTAGGGTTAGGGGGAAGGGATGGCGCCCTCCCTCTATGGCCGCCCCCCTCTTGGGCCTTCGGGGCCAAGGCCCGGGGCCCAAGATGGCAAAATTTCACAAAAACCCCTATCCAATTGATTATTCTCTCTTTTACTTATTGCGATTACTAAAAACTACTGAATAAATTTCCCTCTCGGATTGAAATTCTCCCTAAATCGATAATCAGGGTATTACATGGATAACTTTTGCTTTTGGATTTCTTTTGGTGTTCTTCGTTCTTATTGGTTTTATCGCATTTTGATTTAGGTTTCGAAGGAATTATTGATTACGTGAGTGATCCTCTGCAGCAAAAAAGTGATCTCCAGCAAGGCAAGCAGTGTAACATCATTTGATCATATTGCTCCCACTACTTTTAAAGTCTAATATCTTATTTGCAAAACCTAAGTATGCATGCTTCTTTGTGTCAAGATTAATTTTGTCGATTAGAGATAGTTAATCCCATTGCATTATTGCCCTGAAATTATTCTCCCCTGCCACTGCCATAGGTTATTATCCTCACTAGTGAATTAGAGTCCGGTAAATGATTTATGGTCTTTTTATTGTCTTTGCGATATGATGCTTAGCAATGCTTAGTTACCGGTAGAATTGGGCGGTTATCGACTTAGTCGATAACCTTGATCACACAAACTTATTATGACTCTATGTTTCAGCCTTTGTGCTATGTTTATTTGTTAAAAACTAAAAATGAAAACAAAATGATTTGGACCTTGGCACAATGGTAAGATGGTGTGCTTTTGGGTGTGATTGGAATGGTGCCCGAGTCAACAAGAACCGAACATCTTGTTACACTAAACCAAACATTCTTGCGTGCTAACCACACTAAAGGGATATGGGACCTCTGTTGACTAAGTACTTTAGGGGGTGTTAATTAATGAGTCGCGTGGTGGGTTGCATATTTAACTATATGCAACATGGACATGTTTGTGGGGAGTGGAGCACCCGTCTCGGCCGGTGTATCCTACTCCACGTATGGGTCCTTGTGATCCATATTTCGTCGGTAGATCACTAAGGGTTAACCCCCATACGTGCGGCTCTTGATTAGCATTGTTCATTGGAAATGTCTCGTAGGACTTAGCCGTGCCGACATACCAAAGGAAGTGTGCTTAATAGCTTGGCACAAAGGTGGTCTGAAGTGTGGGTACATTGGTACACCCCTGCAGGGTTTTGAACTATTCGAATAGCCTCGTCCTAGGTTATGGACACGCTTGGCAAGGTCTTTCAAGAGTTAGACTACAACCTTTTAAATTAAAACTTGACATGGGTGGTACGAGTGGGTAACTCGTGCTATTGTTGCGATGGATATTGGGTTAGTCATCTTCAGGGTGTCTTTATGCTATTACTTATTGTATCGCTGTTATGTATGCAAATAAAATTCAGATTATTAAAACTGCCTCCAAACTTATTATCTATTGCAAATAAAACTTGCTTTATGCTGAAAGTTAACCTTGGGCCTTCTCCTTTCATTGAAGCCTGCATGTAGTAGTAACTAGGTTTGTTACCCGTAAGTCTTGCGAGTATATTTTTGTACTCATTTTGCTTAATTGTTGCAGATGAAGAGGTTAGACCCCAAGGGATTGACTTTGGTGAGTTTTGCTTCGGTGTGGACGACTAGCTTGGCGGCCCGGTCGGTTGCCTTGTGGGTTATGCCTAACAGGTCGTATTTTGGTTAAAGCCATCTTATAGCACCTTTTGCGTCTGCTATTATTGATACTCTGTTGTATTTTGGCCAGTCGGCTCTTTTGTAATAACTTTATATTATGTATGTCTTTTGGTAGACTTGTTATAATATGATGTATAGAATTGATGCATGATTTTGTAACGGGGTGTGTATACTGCATTTCTGGGAAGTATACATATCTCGAGGCTTGGTTTATTTGGTTTGTGATGCTAGGGTCAATGGAAGGTTAAGCATTACAAGTCAAATAAATCGGGGTCTCACATTACCCACATTTTTCGTTATATCAAGATCCTATGATTTCTTCTTTAACTAATGGCTTAACCCAGTTTTCTACAAACTATCTGGTTGTTGACAGATTATCAAGACAACGACACTAAACAAACCGTAACTCGCTGACCGTTAATCGGATTTGGGCATTCTTGGCGGCCATAGAAAGCTAAGGACATAACCCAACTATCTCTAAGAGATCAACACTTCTGATTCGGCCTCTAAGAAGGCGCACGCAACAATCGGATAGATTTGAATCTCTTATTTGCGGACTTTGATCCAAACAAATCTAATCGATTTCTCCTCTACGACTAATCAAACAACGACAACTGATAATCGTTACCCTTGGAGCACCCACGAAGACCATGGTTGATCCTTGAAGACTCTCCCCGCCTTCTTGATCAGCAGCCTTGCGAAGATCCACTCCGTCCCTGCGAGATACGGGAGATCGGCACCAGGGTGGCTCGGTGATGGAGGTGCGGCACCGAGGGACTTGGGGCGGCGGCAATGGAGAGATGGGCGGCTCCACAGTGGTGGCGCAAGATGGAGGGGAGAGTGGGGTGGCGTCCAAGGGGTGGGGAGGGAATAGGGGTGGCTAGTGTAATACCCCGAATATCAAATAGAGAGAACATATTATTCGGAAGAGAAATTTATTCAAATTTGAATGCTCTAAAGTTTAGAGAAAATTAAAAGAAAACTCAAGATTTGAGGGGATTGGACCTTGGGCTTTCCTAGAGCGTCCTAACCAAGTGGGCGGCCTTGTAGTGGAGTCAGAGAGGGTGCCCTTCCCAAAACCTCTCCATTGCGCCTTGGTCCAACACCTCCTCCTTGCGCTCCATTGATGTCCTCCCCTTCTATGCAAAGAGGAGAAAAGAAGGAAAGAAAGAAAGAAGAAAAAGGAAGAAGAAGAGAAGGAGAAGAGAAGGAAGAGGTCGCCCTTGCCCCAAAACCTGTAGCTGCTGTTCGTGTGTCCACCGGGTTAATTTCATGTGTAGCATGTGGTCTCCTAGAGAATTGTAGGTTATGTTCCAGCTTTCGTTGCTACTCTACCAAGTTGAGGAAGAAGCTCAGAGTCTGTTGCCGATTCCATGGTGGAAGGAGAAGAAGGGAGAAGAAGAAAGGAGGAGAACAAGAAGATCCTCTTTGTGGGTTTTTGTTCAGCGTTTCACGTGTCTCTAAGGGTATCAATTCGTTTTCCGCTGTTTTGATGTTGTTTAGATGCGAAACCGATTAGAATCGTTTGGATCAAAGTCGATCTGTGATGATTAGAATCATCCGGTATGTTGCGCGGGCTATTTCGATGTCTTAGAGGCGAATCAGAAGTTTTGATAGAGTTATTTAGATAATGTTCTTAGCTTTGGTGTCGCCAAGAACACTGATTATGACGTCACGGATCAAAAGTTATGAATTATTTAGTGTGATTCAGGATGGTGGTGTAGTTAATTAATACTTATTCAGGTGTTGGAACCTCCATGTAGTTAACTTCTGCGAATCTGCTAGTGTTCTGACAGATTTTAGTAATCTAAATAAGAGCGATCTGTTAAATGGAGAATTAGGGGATCTCAGTATAACGAAAGTTGTAGATAATTGTCGTAGCTTTCAGGGAAGCCCAAGAACACGAAATTTGGACAAATGAGCTGAAAGTTATGATAGTTTTAGTGTTATGTCAAGAGAACCTGACGTGAAATTGATGTTCTGATAATTAGCTCGATAGGGTTATTAGATGGCTGAATCAGGAGGGCTCACCAACTAGGTTTAGGTGGAGATTTTTAAGCTTTAAATAGAGTCTAAGAACACTTAATTTGGACTCCTGTACTAAAAGTTATGAATTTTAGAATGTGACTGTCCACAGATGGGAGAGAGCAACATTTAGAAATTGGGGTTGGGTTCGCGCTAAAGGAACTACACGAGTTTGTGTTTACTCTTATGGTTTGTTTGGTCCATTACTGTTGTCTTAGCATTCTCTTAAATGAATTTTAGGTGGGGGGCTGGTTCCGGAGGTGGCACCCTCTTCTCGTCCTTCGTTCCCACACGGTTGAGGCAAGTGCATTGTTTGTACCTTGTTTGTGATTGCTTGGACATGAATGCGTGTTTGATACATGTTTGTGTTGTATGGCTGTTGGCAAGTGTGCATAATAAGAATGGTGAATGTTCAAAGTATGTGTATGCTTTATGCATGAATGTTGTTATTGACTTTGGTACTTTGATGATGAATAGAGGTGGTGCATATGCATAATGATATCATGTTGAGGCCTGGTCTTGTAATGACCAAGCATGCACATCTTTGAGGTCCCCGTCATGTATGTGACAGGCTTGAGGTCCCCATACTTGTGGAGTGTGGGCTTGAGGTCCCCAATACTTGCGGAGTATTGGGCAATTGGTCCCTGTGCTTGCGAGCACAGGCATGGGTATGCAGCGACGGTTGCATACTTTGCATGACTGGTAAAATGCAAAAAGAGATAAAGAGAAGGAATCCTTGAGCATTGCATATGCATGTGGAATGATTTAATGATGTGCTCCTAAAAGTGGATGTTGATGTGATGATTTGAATTATATGCTTTTTTATATATATACTTGCTGAGTCTGTGGACTCACTCTTACTTTCTTTGTTGTTTTAGGTACCCAATTCAAGAACAACATGCATGGGAGGGTGTAGCACTATGATCACACACACACTGCCATGAACCTTAATTCTCGGACCATGCCTTAATAAATAAGTAACTTCTTAAAGGATTCATCATGATTATGTTTCCGCGTTGATTTCTTTGTAATAATGATGAGTAGCATAGTTGGATGTTTGAGGATTTGTTTAGTTGGTTAACAAGTTCCTGAATGCTTATTGATGATATTGAATGTTACAATATTTAGTTATAATACCCTTTTTATCTGATGAAACCTCTGTGAAGTTAGAAATACAAAGGAGGTTCTGCCGAAATTTAGTAAATTGTCTTAGCTTAGATTTGTGTAAGGTTACCTTAGTAGCATTCCAGGCTCATGTGGGGTTGGAGTGTTATAGCTAGGGTTTTGGGGAGAGGGTGGCGCCTCCCCCTTAAGGCCGGCCAACAGCCCACATGGGCCTAGGCCCAAGCCCAGGTTGCCGGATAAACGCGGAAACCCGTCGTTGTTCTCCTGATTAATCTTTTTTCTAAAAGAAACCTTCTCTCGATTAATTATTCTCTCCCGATTATTTATTCTCTCCCGGTTAATTCCTTTCGAATACTTTTGGGGTATTATAGCGGATGTCGAGAGGTAGAGTCGTGGTTATGGCTTTGGGCATTGCCAAGCTATACCACCATTCGTGGGTTGGGATAGTGAAGTGGTTACCTCGGGTAACTTAGTTACATGTGATGAGGATGAGTTCTTTTGGGAATATGTTGTCTTCCTTGAGTTTGTATTTGGTTTTCTGGTTATAGTCGCAGTTGATGAATTTTCTCGAGTTAGTATTATATTTCAGCTGACGAGTCTTCATTGGTCTTTCTTGGTTCCATAAAGTGACTACTTGTTCTTCTGACTGCTGATCTATTGTTGCTTCTTGTGAACGTTGGTTATCAGCAAGATTGATCTTTTCATGGGAGTTCTGCCCTTCTTATTGGAAAAATGTGACTCATTTATTCGCTTGGTATTTCGGATACTGAGATTTTTCTATTGCAAGTTATTTAACATATGAAAGTTGTGGCTTTATGTATTTCTTTTAGATTATTTCTAGTGTTGAAGTTTAATACCTCTTTTTCTGAAAGAATGTGTTAAGATCCTTAAGTGATGTCTTGTCATGCTTAAGTAAGAGGTGTTAATTAAATGAATAAATTGTTTTGATACGAGTTACCAGGTTAGGTTGTTAGCATAGTGCAAATCAATTATTCTTAACTAGTATCCATAGAAGTGAAATTGATTAATTTAAAATATCATTGTATTTGGTACATGATGAATTTTAGATAAGAGTTTGTCCATATCTGTTCAGAACCTATTGTTCTTAAGAAGTGTGGAAGATTAATGAACTAGTTTGATCATTAAGTTTGAATAATCTACTAAATTTGTTAGATGAATTGGAATCTAGGTCCTCTTTGGTTATTCTAACCGCTAGTGACGGTTAAGTTAAGGATACATTCAAATGTTGCCTTCATAAATATTAATCTTGACTCTGTCTTCTATTTAGATACTTGATGAATTTGTACAAATGCTAGATTCACCTATTTTTGCCATGCTAAATTGTTGATATATGTATGAAGTAATGGATGAAGGTTGTTGTATTGACTTGCGAGACTTTGTCATATAAATATTCTACTGTTGAAGTTTAAAGATATTTCACTCTAATTTCTGAACAAAAGGTAGAACCTTGAATCTATACTCATGTCTGTTTGTGTTTGCACACAGAGGTAGGACCATGAATTAATGCTTCCATGATTAGATATTCATCAATTGATAGTAGTAATGACTAGAGAGCTATTAGTGTGTGCAATTTTGGCGTTGAGCGTTAGTAAGGGTGAAATGGGTGACATCTAATAAGTGATTTAAACTGGTGTGTTTTATGAGATTGTCATGTACTAGTATGAGCTTGTTAAAAAGATTTGTTTCAACATTGTGGCTTGTGCACTAGGTTTCTTTTGTAGAATAAGTTGTTATTACAATCTTATATGATGATGGAATTTTTTTATGACATGATTTGTTGTGTTTCTTTTGGAAGACTTATTGATGTGGTAGCAAGGTATATTGAATTTTACCAATAATGTATGTTATTGATATTAATGAAATGGTTAGTAATGTGAGGGTGATGTTGATTCTTTCATAGAGAAAGAAATTTGATCGCCTTTCGTGATATGTCTTAAATGAAAATATTTCAAGTTTTGCATTCATGATCTTTTGGGGTTCAAGTTTTATGTGGTAATCGAAGTTTGTCGAGTAAAGCGACATGTTACAAAGTTCTATTGATTTTTAAGTGATTCGTGTGATTTATTCTTAAAGGCTCTTTTGCCTGAGTTGGCAATGTGAGGTGGCAATCAAAGAGAATTATTATGTTGATTCCTTTAAGAAGTGAAAAATTTGCTTGCTTTTCGTGATATTCCGTAAATGAAAATGTTTTGAGTTTTGCGGCCAAGAACATTTGGATCTCATGATTTATGTGGTAGTTCAACTGTTCTGAGTAAAAAGACGTGTTGAAGTTTTTATTGGTTCTTAAGTGGTTCTTATGGTTGGGTCTTAAGAACTTATCTTGTTTGAGCTGGCAAAGTGATGCAGTAATTATAAAAAATAACTTTCCTTGTTAAAGGAATGAGTGATGTATAAGTATTTGAGATTGAAGTCTTGTGTTATATCTTGCGGTTTAATTGAGTGTGCCTAAACCATATGCTTTTGCCACATAAGAGATTCCTAATTTTAAAAGGCAATACCTTCTTCTCATTTGGAGTTTGATCTTCCCTTCGTGTGGAATTGTGCCCTCAAACGTGGACTTCACTTATGTTTTCTGAGTTCATTGCCTAATTGATTATTCCCCTTGGTCCTGTATTTACTGCGAGTGGTAAACGTTTTTCTAGTTGGTGAAAATTGTTTTCATTTGGTTCTTCTTTTGAGAAAGAATCAACCTATTTGTTTCACATGGGTCTTCCGGTGTGTTACTAATTGTTGTTGTGAGGCCTTGGGTTGTGAGTTATTTGAGGTGCATTAGAGGATGAATAGATTTCGTGTATAATTATTGGAGAGAATTTTAGTTATACAGGATGTTTGTCTTTGAGACTAAACTAATTGCATTGTTGCAACTAATAGAACGTATAGTGGTTTGTGGTCCAAAGTTTTGTTTGTTTTGAGTGGAACATTAGAATCATCGAAAGAATGGAAATCTTGATCAGTTTATTAGAGTATTGTGACTGGGTGGTTTGACCAGTTGTGAAGGTGAAATAGGATGTTATAGTATAATGAGAGAAAGATTAGTGAAGAAATCTAATCGTCAAAGGAATTAATAAGAAGACAGATATTGTTGGATTATCATTAGGCGTGGCTTGGTTCAATGAGTAACTCTCTTGGAGTTAAATCCTTCAAAGGATAGTTTGGTTAAGGATATATTTGTCCATTGATGTTAATGATCGAGTATGATTAGATAGTGGGATTTTATTTATCAAATCAAAGGATTTCCCTAACATTTACACCAGAAGTTCATTATAGGAGTCTTGGAGGTTAATTTTTGGGCTTCACATTTTATCTTTGAGACTTTGGTTGCCCAAGGATTTTGTGTAGAGAAAGAAGAATAATGGTGGATTCTGGATTATGAGATGATCATTGATAAGACCATTTTGGTGTAGTACATCAGAATACGTGTTGTGAATCATGATTGGTTTTTATTAAAGGATTGAGGTGATATGATTGAGTGTGAAATATGTTTCGAGATGCATGGGGAGTCATCTGCCAAAGTAATTCCATCAGTAGAGAAGTTGGTAAGAATAAGTCTTGTGGTGTCAAGAGAGCCTCCCTATAAAGAGGTGGTTGATGTATTCGTTTGAGCATGGCATCGAGGTTGCCAATTTAAGAAAAAAAAGTGTCATGCGATGAATTGGACTTCCATAATTTGAGAGAAGTTCTGTTCTTAAAGAGGAATTGAGAAAAGTGTGGCCTTGGGTAATGAAACGTTCTTTGATTCCTATTTGAGTTGTGTGTTTATGACAGAGGTCATTTGCAATTGGAGTTGGCTTTATGTTGGCATGATGATTCTTTCTGGTTCATGAAAACAAAAAGAAGGGTTTGATTTGGACATTCGATTGACTTTTCCTTTGGCGTATGTGGTGTTTATTTGCAAACTGCCTAACTGGAAAGTGAAAAAGTTTTCATAATGAATCTTCTATTTTGAATTTGTCCCTTTTAGTGGGGAGTTGGTGATGCACGATTTTGTCGAGAACTCTTTGTTTTCACTTGGGTTCTCATTGTAAAATTATTATTTGAAAACGAGTTCTGTTATGCATTCCTGGTTAAAGGAGGTGCTCCTCGTTAGATGAAGAGATCATTTGAGAAGTGGGACGAGAGTTTTGTGTGTTTTGTGCATGTTGTGTGTTTCGGTAGCCGAAGGGAAGTTGGCCCAAGGTACTTTGGCTGTTTTCGATAGTTGTGAGGATCTTGGAAGATGGCGTACCGCCAGGACCGTCCTGGGTCCATATGTAGGGTACGTATCGGCTGGTATGTTCTGATGCTAGATGAGTAGCTGGGGGATCTGGAGGGTTGAGGTTTCGTTAGAACCGTTGACCGGCGAGTAAGACCTCACGTCCAAGTCTCTCCTAGTACGTATACTGGAGAGGTCGGAACGAGCGTTGAGGCATAAGACATTGGTATCCGTCGTGGTGCCATGGTCACATCAGTATGAGAGAGAAGCAACTGGGGAGTCGGAGTTTCGCATGGCAAGCAATACCCGGAGTCGTTCATGTCGGGTACGTGTTATCCGTTGTTAATTTCAGTTGTGATGTTCTTGCGAATAGAACGACAAGAAGAATACATGGTTGAATTCTGTTTAAGGGGGGTAGAATGTAATATCCCGTTTGAATATAAAACAAATAAGTGTTTAGTACAAAAATAAAATAGAATTTGAGAAGGAATTGGAGGTTTTAGAGGGGCATTTCTGCATCTATTGGAGAACCTGGGCCGTGGGCTTTCGACCCACGGTGTTTGGCCCAAGTGGGAAGCTAGTTTAAGAAGGGTCACCAAACCCTAGGGTACTGTAGCATGGCGTACTGTAGCGCACCGTCACTGTCCTCCCTGCATTCTCCATTGATGTTGCCCAAGAGAACGTAGGAGATCCCTTCGGTTGCCGCTGGACAAGGAGAAAAGAGGAGGAAGAGAGGAGAAGAAGAGGAGAGGAGCATCTCACGGGGGGAATTCAGTGGGTACACGTGTCTTCGAGGGTATTTGTTCAATTCGTCGCTGTTTTAATTCAAGTTAGATTCATAATTGTCATCTATTAGAAGATCATTGCATTGCTGCGATTAGAATCAGAAATCTGTGTTCTGTTGCTCATCCGTTCTTGTGTAGATTGATTTCAAACTAGAGGATTTCATCTCCTAGAGAATTATAGGTCTTGTTCTCAGCTTTCAATATGTTCAAAGATCACCCAAATCGGAGTTGTGGTTTAAAAGTTACGATGATTTTACTGCTGCTGTCCAGAAAGTCTGTCGAACTTGGGCAATTATCTTGTTCATTAATTTAGATTTTGTTAATGCCGATTCAGGGGTATTGTAATACTCCGGAAGTGTGAGAAGCCAATAATCGGGATAAATTGATTTAATCGGTAGCGCTTAATTTTATTCGGGGGCTTGTTTTTTCGTCAAAACTTGTTTAGAGAGGGGATTACTGGTTTTCTTGGCTTTTTGGGTTTGGGTGTGGCGGTGGGCTGGCCGGTCCACCTCTTGAGGAGGCACCATGGGCCTAAAGCCCATGCGCCCCACACCCCTAACCCTAGCCGCCACCCTTTCCCTCTCCCTCCCCTTGGCCACCACTTTCTTCCTCCCACCTCCCTTGGCCGCACCTCCTGCAACCCCAAGGCGACCTCCTCCCTCCATTGGTGGCAGCCGGCCCTTCTTCCTCCATTGGTGGCAGCAACCCCTTCTTCCTCCCTTGGTGCTGCTGGCCGAATCAAGGGAGAGCCCGGAGGCCGTCAACCATTGGTGTTTCGTGCAAAGGTCGGTGTCTCACGCTTCTCCTAGGGTAACGAGTGCTGATCCCCATGGATTGATTAGTGGTAGAGGTGTTTTGGTTCATTCTTTTGTTAGATCGATTTGCTGCGAGTAGAAAGTCAAATCTGTCCAGAAGGTCGCGTGGTCTGTTTCGGGGTTTTAGAGGCCGAATTTGAGATGTTCATCTCCTGGAGATGTGTAGGCCTTGTTCTTAGCTTTCGGTGGCCGCCAAGATCACATGATTCCGACTTTCGAGTCAAAAGTTATGTTAGTTTTCGTCTCTGCTGTCCAGAATCCTGACGAGAAAAAAATGTCAAGTTGTCTTTTAAAATATGAGGGTGTTAATGGAAAATTCAGGGCTTTCACCCAACTAGGTTATTGTAGGACTTGGTCTTAGCTTTTGATATTGTTAAATAACACTCAATTAGGAGTTGTAGATTAAAAGTTATGATCGTTTTCATACTAAATGTACTGCTGTTTCAGTTATCTGTCAGTAAATTAAATTGGCCGAATTTGGTTACCTTGTCAACTAGAGTATTGTAGATATGTCAGTTAAGAATACATAGAAATTGGTCTCACCTCATTCCGAGTTCAGACCAATAGATGTGATTTTACCGTTCTGCTGTCCAGTTTGGGTTGTGCACAGTAGTATGTTTTCATATTAGAGCTAATTAGTTAATTGTGGATTGTCGGGAAGGCGTTGTAGAACGTTAATGGAAGCGCTTTGTTATATGTTGTATTTATATCGGTACTTATACAGAGGCGAGAGGCTTCGGTTTAGGGACATCTTCTTTACTTACTACCATGGCGCTTCGCGGAAGGCAAGTACTTTGTTGATTTTAAGTCTTGTGATTGTGAATGTTTACATGAATATGTTGTGACATCTTGTGATACCGGAATCTTTGAGCTGGTTATGTTCTTTCAATATGTGGAGTATATGCTGAAAGATGATATTAGCATTGTTCATGTTCATATCATGCATCCTTTTATTCATGTTATGTCCACGGGAGTGGATTGTAAGTCCCACCATTCCAATGTGGGCAGGTTTGGACATTGTCATGTCCCGTGCATGGGAGTGGATTGAAAGACCCATCAATTCCAGTATGGGCACGTAAGACCCATCAATTCCAGTATGGGCAGCTTTGGACACCTATATGAAACGTTCTTCATATAGGACTTAGATCCCCGCACTTTTGTTAAGGTGCGGGCTTAAGTGAACACCGACGGGTGTGTCACTCGCTATACCGGTATAAGCATGTGTGCAGTCCATCCTTGATTACATTCATTCATTTCATGTATTTCTTAAGTGCTCATTCGATGAAATGTTCGCATCCTTAAATGGTGATGTCATGTTTGTATATGTGTTCTGTTTCTTTCACTGTACTTGCTGAGTCGTGGACTCACTCTTGCGTTGTTTGTTTATTTTAGGTAACCCCTGATGTTGGCTCACTTGGGAGGGAGTAGACACGCACTACTTGTTCACATCATCAAATTCATGTTCAAGATTTAATTTTAGTTTTATCTTTTATTCGTTAATGATGAACTGTAATAATTAAATTATAATTGGTGAAGGAAGGATACCTTCTCCACAATGATGTTGATTTATTACTGCATGTGAACCTTCTTTATTGATAATCAGTATTAAATAACTTAGAAGGTGAAGGAAGGATACTTTTACCATGTCTGTTTATTTTAATCTTGTCATTAGTTGATATACTTATTTCAAATTCTTCCGCATTATGGTTGTATGTTAGATGATTTAGGTGACATCTTGGCTTCGAATAGCCAGGTGTTATAGTTGGTATCGAGCGGGCTTTAGGTCCGTGGTTAATAGAAAAACATATTAAAATGACACACCGTGTACTGATGAGGTGGAGTTGAAATTACATTGCTCCGCATTATCGTTGTTATGTTTGATTGTTGAGCAATTGTTGAATTGCTACATACTATTATTCGGTTGTTAATCTATGATTTGCTATGATTGTCATGAGATGATCCTGTATATTCATAATTGAATATTTTGGTGAAGCGTGTTGTTAACGGATGTTAAGAAGTTGAGGTCGTGGTTGTTGCTCTGGGATTCACCAGGGTACACCACCGTTCGTGATATGTGGACAGGGGAGTAGATACCCCGAGTACCATAGTTTTAGGTGTTAAGCGTGAGTTGCTTTAGAAAGTTGTTCTCTTCCTTGATTTCTGAATTTGGCAATTCTTGTCCTGTGGTGGTTGATGAATTTCTCCTGGGTTTGTGGTTCATGATAGGTTATGGTTTTCAATAGATCCCTTGTAATACCCCAAAAAAATTAAATCGGGAGAGAATAATTAAATCGGGAGAGAATAATTAAAATCAGGGGAATATTTCTTTTAGCAAAGCGATTGAACAGGAGAAAGAGGGGTTTTAATGTAATACTTCAATTTATTCTACGAAAAAAAGCGTTCAAAAGAGAAATTAGACATAAAAAAGGGTGGTTTCTGCAGTTTTTCGGCAACTTGGGCCTTAGGCCTTGGCCCAGGAGGCCCACGAGGGGTCGGCCACCAATAAAAGGAAGGGGGAAAACCCTAGATACACTGTAGCTACAGTGCCGCCGCACTGTAGCACGGTTACTGTAGCACACCTCTCCTCCATGGTGGTGCCGCCCTCCATTGGTGCCTCCCTTTCTCGCCGTCGGTGCTCCCTGCTGCCGATCAAGTGAAGAAAGGAGAGGAGATCAACTTCGTGGGGAGAGTTCATCATCTTGCTGCGATTCTACAAGGGTAACGTCGCGTGTTCTTCGTTGTTTGATACGTAATAATTGCGGTTGATGTCGTTTGGTAGATTGATTTGCGTCGGTTTAATAGATCGCGTTCTGTCCAGATTATTGCGCGGTCAGTTTCGTGTGTTTAGAGGCCGAATTAGGAGTTTTAGTCTCCTAGAGTTATGTAGATAATGTTCTTAGCTTTCAGTGGCCGCCAAGAACGCCAAAATCCGATTAACGGTTAGAAAGTTATGAATTGTTTAGTGCCGCTGTCTGGTTAATCTGTCAACATCCTGACAGTCTGTAGAAAACTGAGTTAATCTATTAGTTAAAGACGAAATCATAGGATCTCAATATAACAAAAATTGTAGGTAATTTCCATAACTTTTCAGAGAGATAAAGAACGCAAGATTTGGACTTTCGTAGCAAAAGTTATGATGGTTTTAGTGTACTGTCCAGAGAAGCCGACGTGAAAATTGTTGTTCTGTAGTTTGGCTTGGTAGGGGCAGTAGATGGCATAATCAAAAGGGCTCCCCAACTAAGTTTATTTGGGTAATTCAATTACCTTTCCAGAAAGTCTGAGAACAACTCATTTGGACTCCTGAGCAGAAAGTTATGTATTTTAGAAGTTGACTGTCCGCAGTGATCACCAAAGCGATCGCTAGAAATTGGAAGATTGGAAAACGCTTGGGAGATTAGCGAGTTCGTTTGTGTTGTTATTTATGCTTTTGATCCAGTATGTTGGTCTTAGATTGGGGTTATCTTTATGTTTAGGTGGGAGCGTGATCCCAGGGCAGCGCCCTCTTGAGTCCACCGTTCTCACGGTTGAGGCAAGTATTCGGGTTATAGCATATTTATGCTTGTATCTTTGAGAGTGTTTGTGTTTTGCTCGTAATAGCCATGCATGAATGTTAATGTGATGAGTTTCCATTTATCTTGATGAATGCTAGTTATGGTTAAAGTTGATGTTATTGTGATGAGTTCCAATTTTATCTGGTGAATGCAAGTACTCGATTGAGAGAATATGTATGAATGTTTGATAGAAGGTGCTAGTACTTTGATGCGTACTAACCATGCAAGGTTGATAGTGTGACATGTATGATTAAGGATGGTAAATATTTGAGATATGATTAATTATTATTCATGAAGGATTGTTCATGTTTGCTAGTATTATGAATATATGTGCTATTCATGGATACTAGAATGCTAAGAATGTCAATGATGAGGAATGCTAGAAGTATGATTAAGTTTATTCATGCACGTCGTTGTTGTGAATCCATATGTATGATGGTTTAAAGTTTTGTTCATGTGCATCATGCAATCATATTGGAGGATTGGTCACGTGGTGACTATGCATGTTCGAGGTCCCGTCATGTAGATGACGGGCTTGAGGTCCCACATTCGTGGAATGTGGGCAATGAATAAAGAGGTCCCCATCATAGAGATGATGGGCAAATGTCCCTATACATGTGGTGTATAGGCTCTTGGTCCCCTGTGCGGAGGGCGCATGCAAGGGTATACATCGACGGATGTATACCCGCATTACCGTAAAATGCGAAAGAGATAAAGTTCAAAAGGTGCATTGCATTGATCGCATTCCATGAGTATGAAAGCTATGATTAGTGTAACGTTATTGTGGATCATTGTTGCTATGCTTGTGTTCTTGTTTATAGCCTTGTTGATACTTCTTGAGTCTTTGGGCTCACCCTTGCTTTGATATGTTTTAGGTACAACTGGCAAGAACGACATGCATGGGAGGGAGTAGATGTTGGATGCACTCACTACCTCACGACCATAAGGCGTTTGCCATTTAATTACACATCAAGATTAAGTAAACTGTTTGAGAATCACTCATAGATGGTTTTGAGTATTTATGTTAATTGTGATAATGAGAATAGCAAGTCTGAATTTTGTTTATTCGATCATCTTGCAAGCTTGTGTAACCTTGATTATGAAGATATTGATAAGTGTCATGATTAATTGTTGGAACTTCGGTATTGTTGACTATACAAAGGAGGTTTTGCTGAAAATTTGTAATTGGTCTTAGTTTAGTTTAGTCTAATTTAATTTTAGTAGCATTCCAGGCTCAATGCTGAGATGGGGTGTTATAGTTGGTATCAGAGCGGGCTTTAGGTCCGTGGTTAATAGAAAAATATTAAATTGACACACTGTGCACAGTAGGTGGGGTTGGGAATTACATTGCTTCGGCATTATCTGTTGTTATGTTTCATTTGTTGAGCAATTGTTGAATTGCCTCTGTCTTTTTTTGTTGATAATCTATGAAATGATATGTTATGATATTCTATATCTATGAATCTATTCTATGATTGCCATGAGATGATCATGTATAATCATATTTGATTATATTGTTTATGCGTGTCGGTAATGGTTGTTAAGAAGTGGAGGCCGTGGTTGTGGCCTTGGACTTTGTCTGGTTTTACCACCGTTCGTGGTAGACGAATAGAGTAGTTACCCCGAATACCATAGTTGCAGGAGTTGAGCGTGAGTTGTTTTAGAAAGTTGTTTTCCTTCTTGACCTCAAATCTTGGCAAATTCTTGTTTTGTGGTGGATGATGATTTTCTCTTGGGTTCGTGGTTCATGGTAATGGTTGTGTTTCAATGGTCTCTAATGGTTCTCTGAAACAAGTATTGTTTTTATTTGTTGAGCTGTCTTTACTACTTGTGATCGTCCTCAATTGACATTCTTGATAATTCTATGGTTGTTTCTTCTTTCTCATTGGAAAAGAATGACTCATGTATTCGTTTGAAAGTTTGGGTAATGAGAGTTTCATTTGCAAGTTTGTTAACATGAGAAAACTTTGGCTCTATGTATTTCTTTTAGATTATTCGAGTGATGAAGTTTAATGCATCTCTTTTACGTTGGAAATTGCTAAAATCCTTTTCGATGCCTTGTTATGGTTAAATCGAGATTGTAATCAAATAACTTGATATGGTATGGGTATCAAGTTGAGTCATTGGTATGGTGAATAATTAATATTAATTAGTAACCTTGGAAGTGAAATTGATTAGGATGATGTTGTCTTTTCTAGTTCTTGATGAGCGGTATATATGAGTAGTGATTGAGAGATATCAAGGAGTATGGAACCTTGATGAACTAGTCTGGTCATTAAAACTGTTTAGGTTGTTAAACTTGTTGGGTTCTTTGGTTCCCATGGATTAATTTAATTGTGTGGAAAGGAAAATTAGAGGAATACAGATTTACATATTCCCTAGTATGATTAGTTATTAGAATTGTGTACAACCGGTTGAATGGATTGAATATCGGTGGATCTAGAAATTATGGGAGGAGTTCTATGTAGTTCTTCTATGTAGGATGACGCGATGAATTTGGTTGTAGTGTTGTTGAGACTCTTGATCGATAGAAGATTTCGATTTTTGAAGTTTTAGTGTATTTTTTTGCCGAAATCCAATGTGAGGAGGAACAGTTGAATATGTGCTTGTTAATATCCATGTGATTTGGGAAGGAAAGTAGGTAGCAACTAGATTTCATAACGAAGCCAGTTGATAACAACAGGGTTGTCGTATAACTGTTGTGTGTTGAAGTTTGATAATGAGCATCGCTAAAAGTTGAACTGATATGATATAATAGGTGGCTTATGCCCACATGATTGTGAAATAATTGGATGAAATTGTGTCCTTGATGAAAGGGTTTTGGTAGGAGCTTTTCAATTGGGTAGTAGACCCCTTCTAAACTTAAGAAGTTGATGTAGTGATGTTGTATGATTTTGGTATACTCTCATTTTGAAGATGGGATGAAAAGCAGTATGGAACAAATTGGTGAAACTTTGGGGGCTTTCTAATGGAATAGTTGATAATAAATATTCATGTTCAGAGTATATTATTCTTGATGTTAGTAAGATTATCTGCAAGAGATTGTAACTTGTGTGTGGTGATGATTCTTTTAGAAATAAAGAAATTTGATCGTCTTTCGTAACTTGGATTTTGTAGAAGTGTTTCGAGTTTTGCGAAGGTGATTAATTGGATCGCTTGAGTTATGTGGTGATTGAGTTGCTTTGAGCAAAGTGATATGTTGAAAGATTTTATTGGTTCTTAAGTTGTTCCTACGATTTGGTCTTAAGAGCTTATCTTGTTTAAGCTGGCAAAGTGATTTAGTAATCACAGAAAATAACCTTCCTTGTTAAAGGAATGAGTCAAGTATAAGTAATTGAGCTTTAAGTCTCGTTTCGCATCTTGCAGTTTATTTGAGAGAGCTTAAACCTTGTGCAGTTGCTCCATAAGAGTTTATCAATTTTCAAAGGGCATTACCTTCTTCTCATTTGTGGTTTGGTATTCGTTTTCAGTAGGGCTTGAGCCCTCGACTGTTGACTTTCCCTTATGTTTTTTGAGTACTTGGCCTAAGTGACAGTTTCCCTTGGTCTTGTGTTCACTGTGGGTGGCACATGTTTTCCTAGTTGGTGAAAATTGATTCCATTCGCTCTTTCTTTTGAGGAAGAATCAACCTATTCGTTTCACCTGAGTCTTTTGAGGTGTTTAAAAATTGTAATTGTGAAACTGTGGATTGTAAGTTATTCGATGAGCATTGGAGGACGAAATAATTTTGTAATATAGTTCTTTGAGAGAGGTCTAACTCAATGGAAGTTTGTCTTATGAGGTTAAACTGATTCCATTGTTACTGACTAGTAGAACCTATAGTGATTGTGATCCAAGATCTTACGGTTCACTTGGGTGGAACATTAGAATTCTGAAAGTATAGAAATATTGATCAATTTTATAGAGTATCGCAATTTGGTAGTATTGTGAGGCTATGAAAGTTATTCTTGATGATGTGGTTTAATGAGAGTGGAATTACAAAGTAATCGAATCATCATGTCAATTAATGGGATAATGAAAAATGTTGAGTAATGTCAAGAGTGATTTGGCTTTAAATGAGTAATCTTCTGAGAGTTATAATCTTTGTAAAGGTAAACTGGTCAAGAAAATATTTTCATGATGATGTTGATGAGTAAGTATGTGGGAATTGTGGATTTTCAGGGATTTAATCTAAGGATTTTCCTATCTTTTATATGAGAAGTTAGTTGCAAGAGTCTTGGAGGTTAAATGTGGATTTTGCATTGTTATGCTAGAACTTTGAGTCGCCCAAAGATTATGTGTAGAGGAAGTAGAATAAGGGTGGATTGCGAACAGTGGGATGATCGTTGATAACACCCTTACGGTGTAGTCTGAAAGAGTGTGTGATGTGAAATCGAGATGTTTGTTCTCAAAAGGGTTGAGGTGATATGATCGTGTGCAAGATCTAATTTGGGGATACTTTCGAGCGCCATCTGTCAAATGAATTTCACAAGAAGGAAATCGGTTAGAGAATGTTTTGTGAGATCATCGAGTCTGTTTCAAAGGTGTAGACACGGTGTTTGATTTGGGTTTGGCATTGAGATCACCAAGTTAAGAGTAACAGGTTAGTGTGTTGTGTGATGAATCGGGATTCCAAAAATTGAGAGAAATTTTATTTCTAAAGGAGAAATTGAGAAAAGATTGTTTTCTCAGTCTTGAAACACTCTCTTGATCTTGTATGAGCTATGAGTTTTTGACTGACGTTGTTCGCAATTTGGGTTTGACTTTATGTTGGCTTGTGTGGTTCTTATCTATTCATAAAGAAATGATGGATTTGGTTATTCGAGTGATTTCTCTTTTGGCGATCGTGGTGTTTATTTGCAAATTTTGTAATTTGAAGGTGGAAAGATTTTCGTGATAAATCATCGATTCGAATTTGACTCTTTTAGTACCGAGTTGGTAACGTTTGGTTGCGATGAGAGTCCTTGATTTTCAGTTGGGGTTGTTGTTGTTTTGCTAGTAGATGTGAGATAGAATTGGGTCGAATTGCTTAAGGAAGGTAGAATGTAATACCCCAAAAAATTAAATCGGAGAGAATAATTAAATCGGGAGAGAATAATTAAAATCGGGAATATTTCTTTTAGCAAGCGATTGAACAGGAGAAAGAGGGGTTTTAATGTAATACTCCAATTTATTCTACGAAAAAAAGCGTTCAAAAGAGAAATTAGACATAAAAAAGGGTGGTTTCTGCAGTTTTTCGGCAACTTGGGCTTTGGGCCTTGGCCCAGGAGGCCCACGAGGGGTCGGCCACCAATAAAAGGAAGGGGGAAAACCCTAGATACACTGTAGCTACAGTGCCGCTGCACTGTAGCACAGTTACTGTAGCACACCTCTCCTCCATGGTGGTGCCCCCCTCCATTGGTGCCTCCCTTCCTCGCCGTCGGTGTTCCCTGCTGCCGATCAAGTGAAGAAAGGAGAGGAGATCAACATCGTGGGGAGAGTTCATCGTCTTGCTGCGATTCTACAAGGGTAACGTCGCGTGTTCTTCGTTGTTTGATACGTAATAATTGCGGTTGATGTCGTTTGGTAGATTGATTTGCGTCGGTTTAATAGATCGCGTTCTGTCCAGATTATTGCGCGGTCAGTTTCGTGTGTTTAGAGGCCGAATTAGGAGTTTTGGTCTCCTAGAGTTATGTAGATAATGTTCTTAGCTTTCAGTGGCCGCCAAGAACGCCAAAATCCGATTAACGGTTAGAAAGTTATGAATTGTTTAGTGCCGCTGTCTGGTTAATCTGTCAACATCCTGACAGTCTGTAGAAAACTGAGTTAATCTATTAGTTAAAGACGAAATCAGAGGATCTCAATATAACGAAAATTGTAGGTAATGTCCATAACTTTTCAGAGAGATAAAGAACGCAAGATTTGGACTTTCGTAGCAAAAGTTATGATGGTTTTAGTGTACTGTCCAGAGAAGCCGACGTGAAAATTGTTGTTCTGTAGTTTGGCTTGGTAGGGGCAGTAGATGGCATAATCAAAAGGGCTCCCCAACTAAGTTTATTTGGGTAATTCAATTACCTTTCCAGAAAGTCTGAGAACAACTCATTTGGACTCCTGAGCAGAAAGTTATGTATTTTAGAAGTTGACTGTCCACAGTGATCACCAAGGCGATCGCTAGAAATTGGAAGATTGGAAAACGCTTGGGAGATTAGCGAGTTCGTTTGTGTTGTTATTTATGCTTTTGATCCAGTATGTTGGTCTTAGATTGGGGTTATCTTTATGTTTAGGTGGGAGCGTGATCCCAGGGGCAGCGCCCTCTTCGCGTCCACCGTTCTCACACGGTTGAGGCAAGTATTCGGGTTATAGCATATTTATGCTTGTATCTTTGAGAGTGTTTGTGTTTTGCTCGTAATAGCCATGCATGAATGTTAATGTGATGAGTTTCCATTTATCTTGATGAATGCTAGTTATGGTTAAAGTTGATGTTATTGTATGAGTTCCAATTTTATCCTGGTGAATGCAAGTACTCTGATTGAGAGAATATGTATGAATGTTTGATAGAAGGTGCTAGTACTTTGATGCGTACTAACCATGCAAGGTTGATAGTGTGACATGTATGATTAAGGATGGTAAATATTTGAGATATGATTAATTATTATTCATGAAGGATTGTTCATGTTTGCTAGTATTATGAATATATGTGCTATTCATGGATACTAGAATGCTAAGAATGTCAATGATGAGGAATGCTAGAAGTATGATTAAGTTTATTCATGCACGTCGTTGTTGTGAATCCATATGTATGATGGTTTAAAGTTTTGTTCATGTGCATCATGCAATCATATTGGAGGATTGGTCACGTGGTGACTATGCATGTTCGAGGTCCCCGTCATGTAGATGACGGGCATGAGGTCCCCACATTCGTGGAATGTGGGCAATGAATAAAGAGGTCCCCATCATAGAGATGATGGGCAAATGTCCCTATACATGTGGTGTATAGGCTCTTGGTCCCGTGCGGAGGGGCGAGGCAAGGGTATACATCGACGGATGTATACCCGCATTACGATAAAATGCGAAAGAGATAAAGTTCAAAAGGTGCATTGCATTGATCGCATTCCATGAGTATGAAAGCTATGATTAGTGTAACGTTATTGTGGATCATTGTTGCTATGCTTGTGTTCTTGTTTATAGCCTTGTTGATACTTGCTGAGTCTTTGGGCTCACCTTTGCTTTGATATGTTTTAGGTACAACTGGCAGGAACGACATGCATGGGAGGGAGTAGATGTTGGATGCACTCACTACCTCACGACCATAAGGCGTTTGCCATTTAATTACACATCAAGATTAAGTAAACTGTTTGAGAATCACTCATAGATGGTTTTGAGTATTTATGTTAATTGTGATAATGAGAATAGCAAGTCTGAATTTTGTTTATTCGATCATCTTGCAAGCTTGTGTAACCTTGATTATGAAGATATTGATAAGTGTCATGATTAATTGTTGGAACTTCGGTATTGTTGACTATACAAAGGAGGTTTTGCCGAAAATTTGTAATTGGTCTTAGTTTAGTTTAGTCTAATTTAATTTTAGTAGCATTCCAGGCTCAATGCTGAGATGGGGTGTTACATCCCTCTTGGTTCTCTGAACCAATTATTGTTTTTCGACTGTTGAGTTGTTTTTACTACTTGTGGTCGTTGTCAATTGGCAAGATTGGTGTTTTCATGGTTGCTCCTTCTTTCTCATTGAAAAAAATGACTCATTTACTCGTTTGATAGCTTGGTTAGTGAGAGTTTTCCGCTGTAAGTTCGTTTGCATGGGAAAGCTTTGGCTGTATGTGTTTCTTTTGGATTACTTCGAGCGTTGAGGTTTGAAGTCTCTCTTTTGCTGAAGTAAGGTGTTAGAATCCTTTTGTGTTGTCCTGCCATGCTTAAAATGGGAAGTTATAACTAAACGAATAAATTGTTACGGTATGAGTTACCAAGTTGGGTATTAGCATGGTGCAAATCAATTATTCTTAACTACCATCCATGAAAGTGAAATTGATTAATTTGAAATGTCCTTGTATTTGATACATGGTGTATGTTAAATAAAGACTGTCCATATCCGTCCAGAACCTACAGATCTTACATAAGAGCTAGACTTATCTATTTCCTAGTATGTTAAAATTATTGAAACTTGTATAAAGGACCGGATAGGTCTTGATGTATCGATTCGTGAAACCTTGTTTATAGAAGATTATGTTAGTGAATCTTTAATCTTGTTTTGAAATGATTTCTGAACAATGGTGAAATGTGAATTTATGTTAATACGTGGTTATGTGATTGCAAATGGAATGATGAATTTTGTAAGTAGTCTTTATAGCGTGCCTTCTGATATTGTTATTGCTTAGCATAATCTTGTTATAATAAATTTGTTTCAACCTTGTGGTTTGTGTTCCCTTTGGGAAGTTTTAGGATGGAGTAATAAAGTTTGATGATTCTTGGTACTAGTGTATGTTGTCGATGTTATTAAATCGTCAAAATGTGAGAATGAGGTTAATTCTCGTAGTAATTTGGTCACCATGGTGATATCTCCTAAATGATCAAAATTCAAGTTTTGTGTTCTCAATCTTTTGGGGGGCGATATGTTGCAAAGTTATAATGGTTCTTCAGTGATGCAAGTGCTTCGATCTTGAATACTTATTTGTTCTTATCTGTTAAGGTTCGATATTCTCTTCTTGTGAGGCTTATGTTTTCAACTGTGAACTCCACTTATGTTCTATGAGTTCATTGATTAATTGGTTTTTCCTTGGTCCCGTGTTCAGTGCGAGTGGTAGATGAGTTTTCTAGTTGGTGAAAGTCATTTCCATTTGTCTCTTCTTTTGAGAAAGAATCAACCCGTTTTTTCACGTGGGTCTTTCGAAGTGTTTTCTGAATGTTGTTGTGAAATTGATGTTAATACCCATAGTAATTTGATCGCCTTTGGTGATATCGTTCAGATGAGAATATTTCAAGTTTAGCTTTCGCGATATTTTCTTTCAGCTCTTGAATCATTTGGTAGCTGAAATTATTTTAAATAAATTAAGGTATTGGATTGTCCTGTTGCTTCTTAAGAGTTTTGTGTGATTTAATTTTAAAGACTCTTTAGTCTGAGTTGGCAACGTGAGGTTGCAATCAAAGAAGTTATGTTGGTTCCTTTAAGAGGAGAATAATCTGCTTACTTTTCATGAAATCTCGTAATTGGAAATGTTTCGAGTTTGGTGGCTGAGATTATTTAGATCTCATGTTTCTTGTGTAGTTGAACTTTCTGAACAAATATGACGTATTGAAGAATTTTTATTGGTTCTTAACTAGTCCTTGTGGTTTTGACTAAAGACCTTATCTTGTTCGTTGTGGCAAATTGATGTTAGTCAAAGAATTAATTTCAGTGATAAAGGAAAGAGTGCAGTAGGAATATTTGAGAATTTGAGTCAAGTTTTGTAACTTGTAGTTATTTGAATTCTTCATAAACTTTTTGCTCTTTTCACTCAAGAGTTGTCTAGTTTCAATCGCAATGTCATTTTTTTTTCTTATTGGTGGTTATTTGCTATTCCCTTTTCAAGGGGATGTGTGCCCTCCGCTGTGAACTCAATTTTCGTTTTTCCATATCTTCATTGCTAGATTATTTCTTTTGGTTTCGTGCTCACTGTGAGCAGCAACATTTTCCTGTGTAGTGAAATTTGTCCTTGTTCGTCTCTTTCTTTTGAGAAAGGATCAACAGTTTTGTGTTGCAAAGTTTTACAAAGCGTGAGTTGTCAATTGTTTGGTGGTTATTAAGTGATTGTAGGTGTGAGATTTTGCTACCAAGCTATTGGATGGGTAATAGAAGATGAGTTGGTTTTGACCGAACCTCTTGGAATGTATGACTTCGAAGTAAAACTGTATAGTGTTCGACTAAGTAGGACCTATGGTATAGTGTAGTTCCAGAACTTTGGTTCATGTTGAAATGTTGGGGATTATCAAATGTATGGAAACATTAATCAAATTTGTAGAGTAACACAATTGGAAAGTATTGCGATGTTGTGTGAGTGATTCTGATGATGTCAATGAGTGAGTATGTCGAATTGTGGGGATGTTAGAGATTTAATCCGATGATTTCACTATTTGTTAAAAGAGGAATTCGTTGTATAGGTCTCGGAGGTTAAATTTGGGCTTTCCATTTTCATGCTAGACTTTTGGTCGCCCAAAGATTTGTGTGTAGAGGAGATAGAAAACTAGAGTATTCGAGCAATGGAATGATTGTCAATAGAACCCTTCGATGTAGTTCATGGCGGGTGTCTTGAGGGTTACGATGTGTTATTCTTGAAAGTTGGGGGGTGATGAGATTGCATGGGTTTTGAGGTGCTTTGGTGCCTCCTATCAAATTAATGTCATCAGTTAAGGAGCTGTCTAGAGTGTTCAGTGGAATCAATAGAGGCTCTCTATAAAGGTGTGGATGATGTATTTCAGTTTAAGTCTAAATTTGATGATGTTAAATTAAGAGGTTTGAGACCGTGCGGTACGCGATGAATTCGAATTCCAAGGTTTGAGAGATATTTTATTCCAAAAAGTGAAACTAAGGAAAAGATATCTTCTTGATTAGCGAAGCGTTTTCTTTATTCTCGCATGAGCTTTGTGCCGTTGACCAATGTCTTTCGTAAGTTGAGTTTGAATCGATTTTGGTATGTGTGGTTCTTATCGGTCCAGGAAGAATAAAGGAAGTTTTTGATTTGGGCATTCAAGTGTTTTCCCCTTTGGTTTTCGTGACGTTTATTCGCAAATTGCCACTTGAAAAGTGGAAAGGTTTTCTTGATGAAATTCTGATTTCTGGATTTTACTCTTCAGTACCGAGTTGGTAACGTATAGTTATGATGTGAATCTTTCTTATTCAGATGTGTTTTGCCGGTAAAAGAGTTTGCTTAAAGAGAGTTTTGTCGTATGTTTCTGGTTAAAGGAGGTGATCCTTGCTTTAGTGAAGAGTTTAATTGAGAGGTGGAACACGAATTCCTTGTTCTTTGTGCACGTCGTGTGGTTCGGTATCAATGGGGAGGTTAGCCCAAGGTACGTTGGGTTGTCTTCGCTAGTTGGCGTATCGCTAGGACCATTTCGGGTCCCTACGCGGTGAACGCAACTTTTGGAATGTTCTGGTGCCGAGTGAGTACCTAGGCGATCCAGAGTTTGATTATTCGTTAACGTCGTGGACAATCGAGTGAAATCTTACCTTCGAGTCTTGTCCGATGAGTGTACCTGGAAGTACCGGGTTGAGTGTTAGTTCAGACGTCGTGTTACGTCGTTGTGTTGTGGTATTTTCAGTCTGAGGGAGAGGCTACTTGGGAAGTTGGAGTTACGTGTGCGTGAGCTTTAGCCGGTGTTGTTCACAACGGGTACGTAGTTACCGTTGTTTGTTCTCAGTCGTGGTTGTTCTTTCGCTTAAGTGTGTTTAGATTCGGGGTCGAATCCTGTTAAGGGGGGTAGAATGTAATACTCCGGAAGTGTGAGAAGCCAATAATCGGGATAAATTGATTTAATCGGTAGCGCTTAATTTTATTTGGGAGCTTGTTTTTTCATCAAATCTTGTTTAGAGAGGGGGGATTACTGGTTTTTCTTGGCTTTTTGGGTTTGGGCTGTGGCCAAGTGGGCTGGCCGGTCCACCTCTTGAGGGGGGGAGGCACCATGGGCCTAAAGCCCATGCGCCCCCACACCCCCTAACCCTAGCCGGCCACCCTTTTCCCCTCTCCCTCCCCCCTTGGCCGCCACTTTCTTCCTCCCACCTCCCTTGGCCGCACCTCCCTGCAGCCCCAAGGCGACCTCCTCCCTCCATTGGTGGCAGCTGGCCCTTCTTCCTCCATTGGTGGCAGCAACCCCTTCTTCCTCCCTTGGTGCTTTGGCGAATCAAGGGAGAGCCCGGAGGCCGTCAACCATTGGTGTTTCGTGCAAGGGTCGGTGTCTCACGCTTCTCCTAGGGTAACGAGTGCTGATCCCCATGGATTGATTAGTGGTAGAGGTGTTTTGGTTCATTCTTTTGTTAGATCGATTTGCTGCGAGTAGAAAGTCAAATCTGTCCAGAAGGTTGCGTGGTCTGTTTCGGGGTTTTAGATGCCGAATTTGAGATGTTCATCTCCTGGAGATGTGTAGGCCTTGCTCTTAGCTTTCGGTGGCCGCCAAGATCACCTGATTCCAACTTTCGAGTCAAAAGTTATGTTAGTTTTCGTCTCTGCTGTCCAGAATCCTGACGAGAATAAACTGTCAAGTTGTCTTTTAAAATATGAGGGTGTTAATGGAAACTTCAGGGCTTTCACCCAACTAGGTTATTGTAGGCCTTGGTCTTAGATTTTGATATTGTTAAATAACACTCAATTCAGAGTTGTAGATTAAAATTTATGATCGTTTTCATACTG
Source organism: Ampelocalamus luodianensis (assembly GCA_036346255.1). Lineage (NCBI taxonomy): Eukaryota > Viridiplantae > Streptophyta > Magnoliopsida > Poales > Poaceae > Ampelocalamus > Ampelocalamus luodianensis. The sequence continues at coordinate 57,807,939 of CM070622.1, read as the reverse complement.
CTGTCTTATTTGTGTAGACAGATTCTGTACTGCTGTTTCAGTTATCTGTCAGTAAATTAAATTGGCCGAATTGGGTTACCTTGTCAACTAGAGTATTGTAGATATGTTAGTTAAGAATCCATAGAAATTGGTCTCACCTCATTCCGTGTTCCAGACCAATAGATATGATTTTTACCGTTCTGCTGTCCAGTTTCGGGTTGTGCCTGAGTAGTCTGTTTTCATATTAGAGCTAATTAGTTAATTGTGGATTGTCGGGAAGGCGTTGTAGAACGTTAATGGAAGTGCTTTGTTATATTTTGTATTTATATCGGGTACTTACGTATGTAGGCAGAGAGGCTTCGGTTTAGGGACATCTTCTTTACTTACTACCGCAGCGCTTCGCGGAAGGCAAGTACTTTGTTGATTTTAAGTGTTGTGATTGTGAATGTTTACATGAATATGTTGTGACATCTTGTGATACCCGGAATGCTGAACTAGTTATGTTCTTTCAATATGTGGAGTATATGCTGAAAGATGATATTAGCATTGTTCATGTTCATATCATGCATCCTTTTATTCATGTTATGTCCACGGGAGTGGATTGTAAGTCCCACCATTCCAATGTGGGCAGGTTTGGACATTGTCATGTCCCGTCCACGGGAGTGGATTGAAAGACTCATCAATTCCAGTATGGGCACGTAAGACCCATCAATTCCACTATGGGCAGCTTTGGACACCTATATGAAACGTTCTTCATATAGGACTTGGATCCCCGCACTTTTGTTAAGGTGCGGGCTTAAGTGAACACCGACGGGTGTGTCACTCGCTATACCGGTATAAGCATGTGTGCAGTCCATCTGTAACACCCCAACTCACAACGAGCCTGGAATGCTACTGGAATTAAAATGAAACTAAAACTTGATACCAATTTTTGGCATAACCTCCTTTGTATAGTCAACTATACCGAGGCTCTAACAAATAATCATGGCAATTAACAATAAACTCCATATTCAAGTTCATTCAAACATGCACGATAATCTATTAAACATAACCAAATTTTGCTATTCTCATTATTACAATTAATCTGAATCTCAAAAACCATCCATAAGTAATTCTTAAGGTTGAGTGGTAGTGCGTGCATCCAAACATCTACTCCCTCCCATGCATGCCGATCTTGCCAGTTGTACCTAAAACATATCAAAGCAAGAGTGAGCCCAAAGACTCAGCAAGTATCAACAAGGCTAAAGCTAAACTCACAGTCATAGCATCAATATACCAAAGTAAACATTACACTAAACATATCCTTCATGCTTATGTAATGCGACCATGCAATGCACCTTTTGAACTTTATCTCTTTTTCGTATTTTACCGGTAATGCGGGGTATACATCCGTCGATGGATACCCTTGCCTGTGCCCTCTGGCACAGGGACCAAGAGCCTATACACCACTTGTATAGGGACCTTTGCCCATCATCTTAATGATGGGGACCTCTTTACTCATTGCCCACATTCCACGAATGTGGGGACCTTAAGCCCGTCATCTACATGACGGGGACCTCGATCATGCATAGTCACCACGTGACCAATCCTCCAATATGATTGCATGATGCACATGAACAAAACTTTAAAACATCATACTTATGGATTCACAACAACGACATGCATGAATAAAGTTATTCATACTTCAAGCATTCCTCATCAATGACATTCTTAGCATTCTAGTATCCATGAATAGCACATATATTCATAATACTAGCAAACATGAACAATCCTTCATGAATAACAATTAATCATAACCCAAGTGTTCACCATCCTTAAACATACATATCACACTAAAAAGCATGCATTGTTATTACACATCAAAGTACTAGCACCCTATATCAAACATTCATCATTATTCTCTCAATCAGAGTACTTGCATTCACCAAGATAAATTGGAACTCATTACAATAACATCCATGCATGGCTATTACGAGTAAAACACAAACACTCTCAGCATAAAAACATAGTTATGCTATAACCCGAATACTTGCCTCAACCGTGCGAGAACGGTGGACGTGAAGAGGGCGCTACCCCTGGGATCACGCTCCCACCTGAACATAAAGATAACCCCAATCTAAGACCAACATACTGGACCAAAATCATAAATAACAACACAAATTAACTTGCTAAACTCCCAAGTGTTTCCAATCTTCCAATTTCTAGCGATGGATTTGGTGTTCACTACGGACGGTCAACTTCTAAAATACATAAATTTCTGCTCAGGGGTCCAATTAAGATGTTCTCAGAATTTCTGGAAAGGTAACTAAATTTCCCAAATAAACTTAGTTGGGGAGCCCTTTTGATTCTGCCAAATACTACCTCTACCAAGCCAAACTACAGAACATCAAAATTCACGTCGGGTTCTCTGGACAGTACACTAAAACATCCATAACTTTTGCTACGAATGTCCAAATCTTGTGTTCTTTAACTCTATGCAAAGGTATAGAAATTACCCATATTTTTCGTTATATTGAGGTCCTCTGATTTCGACCTTAACTAGCAGATTCATCCCATTTTCTACAGACTGTTCAAAACTGACAGATTAACAGAGCATCGATACTAAAAAAATCATAACTTCCTGACCGTTAATCGGATTTGGGTGATCTTGGTGGACACTGAAAGCTAAGAACAAAATCTACATATATCTAGGAGACCAAACCTCCTAATTCGGCCTCTAAACACATGAAACTGGCCGCGCAACATTCTGGACAGAATTGATTATCTACCCGCAGCAATTTGATCTAATCAATTCTAAGCAATTTCGCATCTACTACCAATCAAAAGATGAAGATCGACATCCGTTACCCTTGAAGAACCTGATGAGCACCATGAACACACGCCTACGAACACTCCCCTTCCTTTCACCCTTCTTCTTTTCTTCTTCTTGACCGATCTACCTCCCGAGCGTTCCTCCTTCTTTAATCTCGACACCGGTAGCGGGGAGCCCCTTCCTTGACCGGCAGCAGGATGAACACCATGGGAGGAGGCGCATAGGCAGAGAAGGTGGCCAAGGGAGAGAGGGAGCAAGGGGTGGCGGCCACAAGTGGGGAGGAGGGGAAAATGGGAGGGGCGGCTAGGGTTTGGGGAGGGTGGCGCCTCCCCCTTTGGCCGGCCACCACAAGGCCAAATGGGCCTAGGCCCAGGCCCAAGTTGTCCCACTTTAGCAGAAAACCCCCTCTCAAAACACTGCTAAACTATTTAATATTTGGTCCCTTTCCTGTTTCGATTAATCTCTCCCGATTAAATATTCTCTTCCCGATTACATCCTTTTGAATACTTTTTGGGGTATTACACCATCCTTGATTACATTCATTCATTTCATGTATTTCTTAAGTGCTCATTCGATGAAATGTTCGCATCCTTAAATGGTGATGTCCTGTTTGTATATGTGTTCTGTTTCTTTCACTGTACTTGCTGAGTCGTGGACTCACTCTTGCGTTGTTTGTTTATTTTAGGTAACCCCTGATGTTGGCTCACTTGGGAGGGAGTAGGCACGCACTACTTGTTCACATCATCAAATTCATGTTCAAGATTTAATTTTAGTTCTATCTTTTATTCGTTAATGATGAACTATAATAATTAAATTATAATTGGTGAAGGAAGGATACCTTCTCCACAATGATGTTGATTTATTACTGCACGTGAACCTTCTTTATTGATAATCAGTATTAAATAACTTAGAAGGTGAAGGAAGGATTGTAACACCCTGGCTATTCGGAAGCCAAGATGTCACCTAAAACATCTAACATACATCCATATTGCGGAAGAATTCGAATAAAATCAACTAATGATAGTATCAAAACAACCAAGACATGATGAAGGTATCCTTCCTTCACCATCTAATCTATTTATTTCACTGTAACACCCTGGCTATTCGGAAGCCAAGATGTCACCTAAAACATCTAACATACATCCATATTGCGGAAGAATTCGAATAAAATCAACTAATGATAGTATCAAAACAACCAAGACATGATGAAGGTATCCTTCCTTCACCATCTAATCTATTTATTTCAGTTCATTGATAATGAAAGTTCATATGCAGTAATATATCAACCTCAATGTGGAGAAGGTATCCTTCCTTCACCAATTATAATTTAATTATTACAGTTCATCATTAACGAATGTAAGATAGAACTAAATTTAATCTTGAACATGAATAGGATGATGTGAACGAGTAGTGCGTGTCTACTCCCTCCCAAGTGAGCCAACATCGGGGTTACCTAAAATAAACAAACAACGCAAGAGTGAGTCCATGACTCGGCAAGTACATATATCAATAAGATAATCATTCAATATGAATAAGACAAACTCATCATCGAGTTCGATCACATCACAACCGACTACATATGAAGACATGATATGAATGCTCAAAATCAAAGTAATGGACTGCACACATGCATATACAGTATAGCCGTGAAACACCCGTGGGGTGTTCACTCAAGCCCGCATCTTAACAAAAATGCGGGGATCCACTTCCCGTATGAAGAACGTTTCATACGGTGTCCAACATTGCCCATCTTGGAGTTAATGGGTCTTACATGCCCATTCGGAATTAATGGGTCTTTCAAATCCACTCCGTGGATGGGACATGACAATGTCCAACACCGCCCACTGGAATGGTGGGACTTGCAATCCACTTTCGTGGATGAAACATGCATAATGAATGCATAGAATGAAATACGAATATTGAAAGACATGATAACAAAACATGGATTCAACACATATGAAAGAACATAGACAATCCATCTTCTCTCGTATCATACAAAATCACATCATGACCATATAAACATTCATCAATCACAATCATTAAGGGTGGCAATGTACTTGCTTTCCGCGATGCGACGCGTTAGTCGGCAAAGGTGATACTCCTAAACCCGAGGCTTCACCTCCTAAACAAGTAAAATAATTTCAATAATGACATAATATACCCAATACTACTAATCGGCTTTCTATCCTGCTTTCCTGATGACTCAAGTCATTCTTACAAAGCCTAAACTGAAAACAACGATTTCTGCCATAAACTGTATCTGGACAGCAGCACGGAAATTAACATAACTCAATGTCTGGAAGTCGAAAAATGGTAAACCCAATTGCTGTAGCTTCTTAACTGACTAATCTACAATACTCTAGTTGACGTGATAAACCAATTTGGCCAATTTAATGGGTTAATAAATGCTTGAACTTTCAGTACAGAAACTGTCAACAGAATGAACAGCAGAATTAAAAAGATCATAACTTTCATTAGGTAACTCCAAATTGAACGTTCTTTACCAATCTGAAAAGGTCATCGAATCCTCTACAATAACCTAGTTGGGTGAACTTTCAGTTTCGACCAATTTCCATTTCAAAATTTAGGAAATAACCAGACAGTTTATTCTCGTCAGATTTCTGGCAGCAGGTACTAAAACATCCATAACTTTTGACTCAGACCTCGGAATCAAGTAAACTTGGTGGCCACTGAAACTTAAGAACGAGGCCTACATATCTCTAGGAGACCAAACCTTCAGATTCTGCTTAAAATAACCGAAACAACCCCTCCAACATACTGGACAGAACTGAACGAAACGCGGACAGACTGGAATTTAACAAAACTACTCGCTCACTTAACGAAAGACTTCTAGAAATCCCAAGAACACATCGTTACCCTTGACGACGTGGGAGATGACGCTGAGTGAGCCTCGAAGAAGAAGTTGGTGGTGATTTCCTCTTCTTGTACCACAGCCCACGATCGCCGTCCCGATCCTCGCAAGACCCGCAACGGAAGGAGACCAACACCGCAGCGGGAAGAAGTCTTGAGGGCAGCACCATGGAGGAAAGACCAGGGAGGGGAGGAGGCAAGGCGCAGGGGGGGAGGCCAAAGGGGCGGCCAAAGGGGAGAGGGAGAGGAGAAGTGGGGAAAATTAGGGTTTCCCACCCTTTATGTTGGCTGGCCACTAGATGGGCCTATGGGCCTCTAGCCCAGCCAGTTGTCCAAAAACACAGAAACCCCTTCTAATCTCCCGATTAAACGTTTTCCAAAGAAACCTTCTACCGATTAATTATACTCTCCGAAAATTAATTCTAGCACTATCGGAGAATTACACTAATTCTCTCTCAATTTGTATTGCACTCTCAAATGAAACTCGGGATATTACATTCTACCCCCCTTAACCCCGAATCTAAACACCGAATCTACACGAAAGAAAATCGGATCGGAATGAAACAACGACAAACAAGCACCCGTTTCGAACGAATCCGGATATCGATCACGCAAACGAAACTCCATCTTCCAAGTGGCCTCACTCTCGAACTGATTGGACCACAACATAAGGACGTAAAATGACGTCTGTACTAACCCTCAACTCGACATTTCTAGGTACACTCATTGGACAAGACTCGAAGGTAAGATCCTACTCGCTGGTCCACGGCGCAAACGAAATCTCAAACTCTAGATCTCCCAGGAACTCACTCAACACGAGAACATACAAGACGTTACGTACTCCGCGCATGTACTCGAGACAGTCCTGGCGATACGCCAACTAGCGAAAACAACCCAATGTACCTTGGGTTAACCTTCCCATTGAAACCGAACCACACGACAAGCACGAAGAACACGAAACTCATGTTCCACCTTTCAATCGAACTCTTCACTAAAGCAAGGATCACCTCCTTTAACCGGAAACATACAATCGAATTCTTTTAAGCAAACTCTTTTACTGGCAAAACCATCGAATAAGAAAGATTCACGTCACAACTAGATGTTACCAATGGCATCAAGAGTAAAATCCAAATCGAATTTCATCACGAAACCTTTCCACCCTCCAAGTGGCGGTTTGCGAATAAACGTCACGAAAACCAAAGGAGGAATCATTTTAAATGCCCAAATCGAACTTCCTTATTCTTCCTGAACCGATAAGAACCACACATACCAAAATCGAGTCAAACTCGACTTACGAAAGACATTGGTCAACAGCACAAAGCTCAAGCGAGAATTAAGAAAACGCTTCACTAATCAAGAAGACATTTTTTTCCCTTAGTTTCACTTTTTGGAATAAAACATCTCTCCAACCTTGGAATTCGAATTCATCGCATACCACACGGTCTCAACCATCTTCATTTAACATCCTCAAGTTAGGTTTAAATCGAAATACATCTTCCACACCGTTGTAGAGAGACCCTATTGATTCCACTGAATACTCTAGACAACTCATTCAACTGATGACATTAATTTGATAGAAGGCACCAAAGCACCTAAAAAACCCATACAATCTCATCACCTCCAACTTTCAAGAATATCACATCGAATTTCAGTGAGACCCGCTCATGAACTACATCAAAAGGGTTCTATCGCCAATCATTCCACTACTCAGAATACTCTAGTTTTCTATCTCCTCTACACACAAATCTTTGGGCGACCAAAAGTTTAGCATGAAAATAGAAAGCCCAAATTTAACCTCTGAGACCTCTACAACGAATTCCTCTTATAACAAATAATGAAATCATCGGATTAAATCTCTAAGATTCCCCCAATTCCGACATACTCACTCATTGACATCATCAGGAATCATTCATACAATATCACGATACTTTCAATAGAGTTACTCTATAAAATTGATTATGGTTTCCATACATTTGATAATCCCCAACATTCCAACATGAACCAAGGTTCTAGAACTACACTATACCATAGGTCCTACTTAGTCGAACAATATACAATTTTACTTCGAAACCATACATTCCATCTCGAATCAACTTCCCTCCAAGAGGTTCAGGTCAAAACCAACTCATCTTCTATTACTTCTCCAATAGCTGGGTAGCAAAATCTCACCCCTACAATCACTTAACCACCACCAAACAATTAACAACTCACGATTTGTAAAACTTTATAGCACAAAACGGTTGATCCTTTCTCAAAAGAAAGAGGCGAACAAGAACAACTTTCACCACAGGAAAATGTTGTGCTCCACAGTGAGCACGAGACCAAAAGAAATAACTGTAATGAAGATCCGGGAAAACGAAAGTTGAGTTCACAATGGAGGTACACATCACCTCAAAATGGAAATAGCAAATAACAACCAATAAGAAAATGACATTGCGATTGAAACTCGACAACTCTTGAGTGAAAAGAGCAAAAAGTTTATGAACAATTCAAATAACCACGAGTTACAAAACTTGACTCAAATTCTCAAATATTCCTACTGCACTCTTTCCTTTAACACTGAAATTAATTCTTTGACTAACATCGCTTTGCCACAATGAACAAGATAAGGTCTTTAGTCCAAACCACACGGACTAAATAAGAACCAATAAAATTCCTCAATACGTCCTATTTGTTCAGAACAATTCAACTACACACGAAACATGAGATCCAAATAATCTCAGCCACCAAACTCGAAACATTTCCAATTACGGGCTTTCATGAAAAGCAAGCAGATTATTCTCCTCTTAAAGGAACCAACATAACTTCTTTGATTGCAACCTTACGTTGTCAACTCAGACCAAAGAGCCTTTAAAATTAAATCACACAAATCTCTTAAGAAACAACAGGACAATCCAATACCTTAATTTATTTATAAAAAAAAAAAATTCAGCTACCAGATGATTCAATAGCTCAAAGAAAATATCACAAAAGCTAAACTTGAATTATTCTCATCTGAACGATATCACCAAGGCGATCAAATTACTATAGGTATTAACATCAATTTCACAACAACAATTAGAAAACACTTCAAAAGACCCACGTGAAAAGAATGAGTTGATTCTTTCTCAAAAGAAGAGACAAATGGAAACGATTTTCACCAACTAGAAAACTCATCCACCACTCGCACTGAACATGGGACCAAGATAAGAAACCAATTAAGCAATGAACTCACAGAACATAAGTGGAGTCCACAGTTGAACGCATAAGCCTCGCAAGAAGAGAATATCGAACCTTAACAGATAAGAACAAATAAGTATTCAAAATCAAGCACTTGCATCATCAAGAACCATTGCAACTTTGTAACATATCGTTACTCGATAAGCTTCATTTACCACATAAAGCTGAACCCCAAAAGATCAAGAACACAAAACTTGAAACTTGATCATTTAGAAAATATCACCATGGGTGATCAAATTACTACAGAATTAACCTCATTCTCACATTTTGACTATTTAATAACATCGACAACATAGACTAGTACCAAGAGTCATCAAACTTTATTACTCCATCCTAAAACTTCCCAAAGGGAACACAAACCACAAGGTTGAAACAAATTTATCATAACAAGATTATGCTAAGCAATAACGATATCACAAGGCACGCTATCAAAGACTACTTACGAAATTCGTCTACTCCATCGTGGGTGTTGCTCAACACCTTCTTTAGCGCTCAATAACAAATGATGATTTATTAATCATGTATGAACATACGGTACTAATTCCATTTGCAAACACATAACCATATATAAACATAGACTCACATTTCACCTTTGTTCAGAAATCATTTCAAAACATGATTAAAGATTCACTAACATAATTTTCTATAAACAAGGTTTCACGAATCGATACACCGGCACCCATCCGGTCCTTTATACAAGTTTCAACAATTTTAGCATACCATGAAATAGATAAATCTAGCTCTTATGTAAGATCTATAGGTTACGAGCAGATATGGACAGTCTTTATTTAACATCAAGATGTATCAAATACAAGGATATTTCAAATTAATCAATTTCACTTTCATAAATGGTAGTTAAGAATAGTTGATTTGCACCATGCTAATAACCCAACTTGGTAACTCATATCGTAACAATTTATTCGCTTAGTTATAAATTCTCAATTTAAGCATGGCAAGACATCACAAAAGGATTCTAACACCTTACTACAGCAAAAGAGAGACTTCAAACCTCAACGCTCGAAGTAATCTAAAAGAAACGCATAAAGCCAAAGCTTTCCCCATGCAAACGAACTTACAGCGGAAAACTCTTCACTAACCAAGTTATCAAACGAGTAAATGAGTCATTCTTTTCCAATGAGAAAGAAGGAGCAACCAAGAAAACATCAATCTTGCCAATTGACAACGATCACAAGTAGTAGAAACAACTCAACAGTCGAAAAGCAATAATTGTTTCAGAGAACCAAGAGGGATCTATGGAAAACCATAACTATCATGGACCACAAACCCCGGAGAAGTTCATCAACCACCACAGGACAAGAATTGCCAAATTCCGAAATCAAGAAAGAGAACAACTTTCTAAAGCAACTCACGCTTAACACCTGAAACTATGGTACTGGGTAACTACTCCTCTAACCACGTTCTGCGACGGTGGTGTAAACAGTGAATCCCGAGTAACAACCACGACCTCCACTTCTTATCATCCGATAACATCACGCTTCACCGAAATACTCAATTATGAATATACATGATTATCTCATGACAATCATAGTATTAGTTTATAGATATTGAATATCATAGCACATCATAGATTAACAACAAGAATATGATGATGAAGCAATTCAACATTTGCTCAACAAATGAAACATTACAACGAATAATGCGGAAGCAATGTAATTTCAACCCCACCTCATTGCACGTGTGTCATTTTAATGTTCTTCTATTAACCACGGACCTAAAGCCCGCTCGATACCAATCTGTAACACCGGCTATTCGGAAGCCAAGATGTCACCTAAAACATCTAACATACATCCATATTGCGGAAGAATTGAATAAAATCAACTAATGATAGTATCAAAACAACCAAGACATGATGAAGGTATCCTTCCTTCACCATCTAATCTATTTATTTCATTGTAACACCCGGCTATTGGAAGCCAAGATGTCACCTAAAACATCTAACATACATCCATATTGCGGAAGAATTCGAATAAAATCAACTAATGATAGTATCAAAACAACCAAGACATGATGAAGGTATCCTTCCTTCACCATCTAATCTATTTATTTCAGTTCATTGATAATGAAAGTTCATATGCGATAATATATCAACCTCAATGTGGAGAAGGTATCCTTCCTTCACCAATTATAATTTAATTATTACAGTTCATCATTAACGAATGTAAGATAGAACTAAATTTAATCTTGAACATGAATAGGATGATGTGAAGCAGTAGTGCGTGTCTACTCCCTCCCAAGTGAGCCAACATCGGGGTTACCTAAAATAAACAAACAACGCAAGAGTGAGTCCATGACTCAGCAAGTACATATATCAATAAGATAATCATTCAATATGAATAAGACAAACTCATCATCGGGTTCGATCACATCACAATGACTACATATGAAGACATGATATGAATGCTCAAAATCAAAGGAATGGACTGCACACATGCATATACAGTATAGCCGTGAAACACCCGTCGGTGTTCACTCAAGCCCGCATCTTAACAAAAATGCGGGGATCCACTTCCGTATGAAGAACGTTTCATACGGTGTCCAACATTGCCCATCTTGGAGTTAATGGGTCTTACATGCCCATTCGGAATTAATGGGTCTTTCAAATCCACTCCCGTGGGACGGACATGACAATGTCCAACACGCCCACACTAGAATGGTGGGACTTGCAATCCACTTTCGTGGATGAAACATGCATAATGAATGCATAGAATGAAATACTGAATATTGAAAGACATGATAACAAAACATGGATTCAACACATATGAAAGAACATAGACAATCCATCTTCTCTCGTATCATACAAAATCACAGCATGACCATATAAACATTCATCAATCACAATTATTAAGGGTGGCAATGTACTTGCTTTCGCGATGCGACGCGTTAGTCGGCAAAGGTGATACTCCTAAACCCGAGGCTTCACCTCCTAAACAAGTAAAATAATTTCAATAAGGACATAATATACCCAATACTACTAATCGACTTTCTACCGCTCTCACGATGACTCAAGTCATTCTTACAAAGCCTAAACTGAAAACAACGATTTCTGCCATAAACTGTATCTGGACAGCAGCACGGAAATTAACATAACTCAATGTCTGGAAGTCGAAAAATGGTAAACCCAATTGCTGTAGCTTCTTAACTGACTAATCTACAATACTCTAGTTGACGTGATAAACCAATTTGGCCAATTTAATGGGTTAATAAATGCTTGAACTTTCAGTACAGAAACTGTCAACAGAATGAACAGCAGAATTAAAAGATCATAACTTTCATTAGGTAACTCCAAATTGAACGTTCTTTACCAATCTGAAAAGGTCATCGAATCCTCTACAATAACCTAGTTGGGTGAACTTTCAGTTTCGACCAATTTCCATTTCAAAATTTAGGAAATAACCAGACAGTTTATTCTCGTCAGATTTCTGGCAGCAGGTACTAAAACATCCATAACTTTTGACTCAGACCTCGGAATCAAGTAAACTTGGTGGCCACTGAAACTTAAGAACGAGGCCTACATATCTCTAGGAGACCAAACCTTCAGATTCTGCCTAAAAATAACCGAACAACCCTCCAACATACTGGACAGAACTGAGCGAAACGCGGACAGACTGGAATTTAACAAAACTACTCGCTCACTTAACGAAAGACTTCTAGAAATCCCAAGAACACATCGTTACCCTTGACGACGTGGGAGATGGCGCTGAGTGAGCCTCGAAGAAGAAGTTGGTGGTGATTTCCTCTTCTTGTTCCACAGCCCACGATCGTCGTCCCGATCCTCGCGAAGACCGGCAACGGAAGGAGACCAACACCGCAGCGGGAAGAAGTCTTGAGGGCAGCACCATGGAGGAAAGACCAGGGAGGGGAGGAGGCAAGGCGCACAGGAGGGAGGCCAAAGGGGGCGGCCAAAGGAGAGGGAGAAGTGGGGAAAATTAGGGTTTCCCCACCCTTTATGTTGGCTGGCCACTAGATGGGCCTATGGGCCTCTAGCCCAGCCCAGTTGTCCAAAAACACAGAAAACCCCTTCTAATCTCCTGATTAAACGTTTTTCCAAAGAAACCTTCTACCGATTAATTATACTCTCCCGAAAATTAATTCTAGCACTATCGGAGAATTACACTAATTCTCTCTCAATTTGTATTGCACTCTCAAATGAAACTCAGGATATTACAAGGATACCTTTACCATGTCCTGTTTATTTTAATGCTGTCATTAGTTGATATACTTATTTCAAATTCTTAGCATTATGGTTGTATGTTAGATGATTTAGGTGACATCTTGGCTTCCGAATAGCCGTGGTGTTACGGTATCCCCAAAACGATTGTTGTAGGTAATTTCATTAGCTTTCAGGATTGATAAAAAACACCCTTTTTGGATTTGTGGAACAAAGGTTGTATACGTTTCAATTTGACTGTCCACATTGTAAGTCGGGTTCCGACAGTAGTTTTGATCTGTGTGCTACTTTTTGTTAAAGGCAGAGTTTCATGCCAACTAGACTTTTGAAGGTTATGATCTTAACTTTCCATAATGATAAAAATATTGGATTTTGGATAATCCAATCAAATTATTTACTATTGCTGTTTAATTCTGTCAGATAGTTTATGGTTTATACTTTCATCTGATAACTAGACATGGAAGTTGGCCGAATTAGAAAGGCTCGCCAACTAAGTTATTGTAGAGGATTTTGGTATATTTCCATAGAGTCTAAGATCACTGATTTTTGAGTTTCAGAGCAAAAGTTATGAGAGTTTTAATACCGCTGTCCAGTATGGTCTCCTGCTAGACTATCGTCTAAATTGAATAGAACAATTGTATGAACCTTGGGTTTAGGAAATTGAGATTAAGCGTTGCAAGTAATGTCATGTTCATGTTGTTCTTATTCAAGTAATTCAATTATGTAGGAGGAGAGGGTTCGAGATTAGAGGCTTCGTCCTTGCCTCCTAACGCATCGTAGTTCCATTTGTTCATATTACTTGATGTTCATGTCATGATTGACTACTATAGTCTATGAGTAGTTTTCAATGATTTCTGTTTCGATCCATGTATGAGAATCCATATTTCTTGAGATTTCGTTTCACAAATTCATATATTCTTTCATTAATTGTTCATGATTCACCCACAGGAGTAGGATGTAAAAGACCTATCAATTCCAGTATGGGCATGTAAGACTCACCATTCCAATTTGGGCAGATTGGATCCCCGTTATGAAATATTCTTTATACGAGCCTTGGATCCTCGTATTTTGATAATGCGGGCATGAGTGAACACCGACGGGTGTTCACTGGCTATACCGGTATAAGCAGAAGTAGAGTTCCTGCATTTCATTCATTCATGTGATTTCTCCTATTCTACGTTCATAATATATAATGTGATTGTCATGTTCTTATTCATTGTTGTTCATATTATTCTTTTGTACTTGCTGAGTCATGGACTCATTCTTGCTGTGTTTATTTGTTTTAGGTAAACATTGAAGACGACATGTTTGGGAGGGAATAGTCACAGAACACTCCATTCACATTACTTTAATCACCTTTAATTAGATGAACTTTTAATTACCTTCTATTGGATAAATGTTGGATTGTAATAATTGGAGTTTGATGGTTGATGTCCTCTTCCATTATGATATGTTGAGATAGTAATTGCCTAAGATCTTTGTATAGTCTATTGATAGGTTTATCATAGATGATTCAATATGATTAGGTAATTAGAGTTTGATATGTTGTTGAATTCTGATTCAATTCTTATGATCATTCTATCATTTGTTGATTCCTACATGATATTAGTTAACAGATTGCTGAAATTATTTCGTATTGTTGATGTATGCTAGACTTCTAGATAATATCTTGGTTTCCGCATAGCTAGGGTGTTACCGTACCACCATTCGTGGTATGGGAATAGTGAAGAGTTTTTCTTGGGTAATTTAGTTACCAAGGTTGGGGATGAGTTCTTTGGGGAAGTTATTGTCTTCCTTTAGTTTGTATTTGATTTTCTGGTTGTGGTTTCTTGTGGTTGATGAACTTTCTTCGGACAGTGGTCACAATGAAGTTGGTGGGTTTTCCATTGGTCTTTATTGGTTCTATAAGGCGATTTTTTGTTTTCCCGACTATCGAACTATTTGTGCTGTTGCGAGGATTATTGATGGGAAAGGTGGATCTTTTCATGGGAGTTCTATCTTTCTTGTTGGAAAACATAAATCATTTGTTCGCTTGGTATTTGGACAATGGAAGTTTTCTTTTGCAAGTTCTTTATCATGTAGAAGCTATGACCTTACGTATTTCTATTGGATTAATTTGAGTGTTGATGTTTAATGCCTCACTTTTATTAAACAAAGTGTTAAAATTCTTTTGTAGTGTCTTGTTATGTTTAAGTGTGAGGTTGTAATAATATAAATTAATTAATATGGTATGAGTTATCTGGTTGGGTCAGTAGCGTGATGCATAATTAATCTTAAATGATGTCCTCGGTAGTGTAGTTGATTAATCTATTGCTGTCTTTTAATAGTTGCATGAGAAATTATGATTAAGAGAATATCTATTCCTAATTGGAATCAATAGGGCAATTGAGAAGTGTGGATCATTGATGAACTGATGGATTAAATCATTATGATTGTTTAATTTCCTAAACATGATTAATTGGTCTCTTTGTTTAACCTCACCGTTCGAAGTGGTTAAGTTAAAGAGGTGTTAGATTATTGGCTTAGTAGATATTAATCTTGAATTTGGCTTCTATTTGGCTATTTGATGATATTATGTAAATGCTAGATTTTCCTAATTCTTATCATGCTAAAATGATTGAAACATGTATAATCGACTAGATGAACGTTGATATATCACTTTGTGAAACCTTATTTCATAAAAGATTATGTTATTGAAACTTCAATAATATTTTGCCCTAATTTTTAAGCATAAGGTGGAATGTTGAGTATGTGTTTGTGTACCTATGTGATTGCAAATAGAGATAGGACCATAAATATTTCCATAATTAATATGATCGTCGGTTGTTAATATAATCTCCACAGTACAATTAGTATACGTTAAAATTGGTGTTGAGCATCACTAAGAATTGAATGGGTGAAATTTAATAAGTGATTATTATTAGTATGCATTGCGAAATTGTTGTATGATAGTATGACCTTGTTAAAATAGTTTTGTTTCAATATTGTGGCTTATACACTAGGTTTTCCCTAGATCAAGTTGATTGTCGCAATTTTATTGAGATAACCAAAAAATATTATGAAATAGTTTATTATGTCTTTAGAGAGTTGTACAATGAGATAGTAGGCTATGATGATTCTTGCTAAGAGTGTGTAATGACGAGGTTAGTAAGACTCTAAGGGGTGATGAGGGAAGTGTTGATTCTTCTAGGAGTAAAAGAATTTGATTGTCTTTCGTGATATCATTTAAATGAAATGTTTGGAGTTTTGAATTCGTGAACTTTTAGAGTTCATGATTTATTTGGTAGATGAAATTGGTTTGAGCAAGTGGCATGTTGGAAAGCTTTATTGGTTCTTAAGTGATTCATGTGATTTAGTCTTAAAAACTATTTTTGATTGAGTTGGCAAAGTAATATTTTAATCAAAGAAAATTATTTCTTTGTTAAAGGAGAGAGTGTAGTGGAAGTTTATTCATCTTTATTTGGTTCATGATGTGAGTGTGTGACTATCAATCTATTTCCCCCATGCATGTTGTTCTTGGATCAGTACTTAAAACAACAATAAAGCAAGAGTGAGCCCACAGACTCAGCAAGTACATATTAACAATTATAACATCAGCATCCAAAGCTAGAAATGCAACAATAGAACATCTCACATGCAAATGCAATGCTCAAGGATCCTTTCTCTTTATCTCTTTTTGCATTTTGCCGGTAATGCAAAGTATGCAACCGTCGCCGCATAAACATGCCTATGCTCGCAAGCACAGGACCAATTGCCCATTACTCGCAAGTAATGGGAACCTCATAACACCCCAATTTTATAAACGATAATGGGACCTTTGTTCATGACATTCTTATTCATAATTAACGATTTGGAATTGCTTTGTTACCAACTAAAACTTTCCTTTTAGCCAAAATCCAAAGCTCATTTGAAATCTCAAAGGAAATACAAGATAAACCTTGTATTATGACTGGAAAGTGTTTTCATTAAAGCCTAAATAAATTATCTTGACCATAAATAATTTTTGTTGAATTTTTAGAAATTATTTTGGCTGGGAGAAAAATGTTTGCTTTTAAATAAACATTTTGGGCTAAGATAATTAGTTTTGTATTTTACAAAGTGATAATAAAAGTTTTAGAATTTATTTGGGAAATATATCATCCCAGTAGCCTACAGTAAAAATCTCATGATTTTACAAATTTATTTGCTATTTTTGAAAGCCCAGTCAACCCTTTGAGCATTTGAATAGGGCTCGTCAATTGATCTGGTCGGAACTCAAGACCTAGTACTGTAGCGACTTGAGCCATGTGTTAGGGTCCAACCCAATCAACCTGGTCCGTCCCTGTCACGCTCGGGCGCGAGCCCGAACCCCATACGTGATGAGAGCCGTCGATTTTCAATCGAACGGGCGAGGCTACGACGCTACGCGAGCTGTCCACGTATGCGCCTAACCTCCACCATTGGATCTTAATCTAACGATCGAGGTCAGTGTATGCAATCGGACAACTCCGGAGCCCTTCTCAATCTCCACCGTTCATTTCCGATCCAACAGCGCTGCCCTTTTTCTTTTTAAACCTAAAGGCGCGCTTTTCTTTGGGTCGTCAGATTCAAATCCTACGTCGTCCCTCTTTCCCGCGTGCTATTAAGGCCTGCGTTTCTCTGGGCCGTTAGATTATCATCGTATGGTCGAGCGATGTATGCATTCGGACGACTCGGATTCTCCTCGATCTCCGCCGTCCATTCTTGATCTAACCGCGTCGCTCGTTTCCTTTTGAAGTCAAAGGCGCGCTTTTATCTGGGCCTTTGGATTTAAATCCCACGGCGCTCCTTTTTGACCGAGCGCAGTTAAGGCCCAAATTTAGTGGGCCATTGGATTTTAATCGTAGGGTCCAGATTTGTGTATGCAATCGGACCATCCGGTTCATTTTCCCATCTCGACCGTAGAACTCCAATCTAACGGTGCCGCGTCATCTCATCTAGTTGGGTGACGTGTATTCTTTTATTTGACCGTTGGATTCCAATCCAACGTCCAGATTTGAAAGTAGGCCCCGAAATCCTTTTGGGCTCCGTTTTAATCTCGATCGACCGATTGAGATCGCACGGCCCATATTAAAAGATGGCGATTAAAACCTTTTAACCTCTCTATTTATCACGGCCGCCCATTTTTAATCGGACGGCTGATGTTCTTTTGAGCTTTAGGAGGCGCGCGCAACTGAGGATGACACAGGGACCCACATGTCATATGTTGCCTCCCTTCTTCCTTATCTCTGCGCGCAGCCCTCTCTGTAAACTAAGGAGATGATTTATCCCAAAGTTTATGCATCTAATTTTTGGGGATATTTAGCTAAGTAGACACCTCATCAACTCTAGACCTTTCCACCTTGCCCTATAGCTCAACATCTATATATAAACCCTAGCTTTTCTTTATTACAGTGTTGACCGAAGGAGCTTTTCATCCTCCATTCTTTGTCCGATGGAGTTCCTTGCTCCTGTCCATTGCTTATCCATCTTAAGCACTGATTTCACCTTGGACTAAGGTTTTAACATCTTTTGTAGGTTAAATCAGAGTTTATTTCTCTGTCGATCAACATAGGGTTTTTTAGAATCTTTGGTGTCTTTCCTATCTGGTAAGTTAAAACCTTAGTTTTAACATCTTGAGCACCTTAAGGACCTTAGGAGCTCGGATGAATCATTCACTTGTATATCAGTAGCTTCAACTTCATGGCTGTAAACTGAAAAGTTGTTATTCTAACTTTTCAGTCTTTCATGTCATTTTCAAGAATTAGGGTTTCTCCTGTCAACTTATCATCCTAGTTAGGTCTCAACTAAACCCTAGTAGCATAACAATTTATTCTTTTAATTCTTGTTATCATCTATTTAGCTTGTTAGTAGGGATCTGCCTCTGCTCCTTATTGTCAAACTAGCAGGCAATACAAGTTTTCTTCGACCTTTGATAATCTAACCGATTAGGGTTAGATTAGGGTTAGTTTAGGTGTTAAATACCCTAATAGATCAGGCTAAGTTTCATTTTTGAACCTTTGCTTGATCTATTTTCCTTTTTCCCAAAGTTTGCAATCTGTCCTGTTCCTGCTCTTTTCAATTTTCGAAAAAGCGAAACTTGGTTCTAGACTATAGTTTCATTATTTAAAAGTTGTATCCGATAAAGCTGGGTTATTATCACTATTAGGGTAGTTATGGCTTAAGCATCTTTGTTAAACATGCATCTTCATATTGATCATGCATATTTCTTTCAAATTGTACTTATTGTCGATTTTGGTATTTATTGGATCTTATTGCTTCTTTTAGAATCTGGTTTTGCTGAAGTGATTGAACCTATTTACGAGCAACTTTGAGCACACATAGCAGTATACTATTATCAAGGCAAGCATCCTCTTTGCACCATGTTGATCCCAAATTTTATACTATAGTTTTTCCAAATACAGTGACATCTGTGCATGCTATTTTTCTGAAAATACCAATATGATCTGTATTAATTAGTTATGACCTAACATGATGGATTACCTCAATTGTCACCATACACTCAACCTTAGCATAGTAATGTATACTATAATATATTTTCAGATTTTGCTTAGATATGCAGTCTAGAGACTTTAGAGTTTGACAAGAATATCTTGTCAAACATGGAATCACAAATGGCTTTACATTACTTTAAACTCTTTGCCCAGTTTACTTATGTCGAAATGATTTTTATATTTAAATTGATCTGGACAAGAGGAAGCTAGTGATGGTGCTTTTGTGCACGAGATTGGGATTTGTGGTGGACTTATGCGGACCAATTAAGGACCGAACTCGACTATTCAATTCAAGTCCCCACGTACTTCCACATGCGATGTATGGGCGCTGTTTGGTTAAGTAAAATGTTAAGACTATTGGGTTGGAAACAGGAGAGTAAGGATATGTGTATTGACCTTGTATGGCATAGATGCTTTGGTCTTATGATTGCGTTTTATGCCATGTGAGCTTGTATGTCGAGATCGGATGTTCTTAGAAGGGTGAGGCGTATATGTGCTCGGTTGCATGTCATGTACCTTAAAGGTACCGATTGCAATGTACTATGTGTAGCGAACACAACTGTATTTCTTTTGATTGGGTCGGCATTCGAAGCGCAACATGTGTGCCCGGTTGAGCGGATGCTATCGAGCGTTGTTTAAGCGAGATCGGTTCACACATGGGTATCCAACTCAATAGTGTTAACTTGTTGAAAAATGCCAAATCTTAGTTTCCCGGTCGGCATACCAAAGGAAGTATGTCATCATTCGGAGGCATCCAGAAGGCAATGGGTCGACTAAGTCGTGTGGGTAAGTTGTACACCCCTGCAGGTATAAAGCTGTTCGAATAGCCGTATCCACGGTCATGGACGATAACTTGAATTGATGTCACTGTATAGAAATTTTGATTTACAAATCTGGTTTCGTTTTTGGCTTTGCATGAGGATTCATGCCTTTGTCATTATTTACATTATGTCATTTACTTACTGTTCTAATCCAACTTTGATTTATTAAACCGCTTTATCAAAATTTAGTCTTTGTAGGTTAAGATGTCTGCTTTATGCAAAACTTAACCATTTTACCTTCTGTTGTAGCCTTATGCATGTATAAATTCTACTTTTGAATAGGTTCTAATAAACACTTTCTTTTATTAGTTTGTGTAAGACTTCTTTGAGTACCTTCCATACTCAAGGTGCTATCACCTATTGTTGCAGTGAGGATGGTTATCTTTATGACGTGCAGTTAGCGCCGATCAGGTGATGCTAACGAGTAAAGCTACTTCTTTCCTCCACGCAATCGCTCATGGTGGATGGGGCCATTGGTGGATTTTGAACATTTATTTTGCTTCCATTGTTGAACTTGTTGTAGTGACCAAGTCACTCTATAATGTAGTACTAGAACAAGTTGTAAACTTATGTTTAATTATGTCAATGTATGACTTGTATGTATTTGATGCAATGTTGTTAAAGGATATATATATGCAATGGTCGTTGATCCTGGGAACCATTGTGAAATATATATATCCGGGAATCTTGTTTATTGGAATTGTCACTTGTTAAATTTATACCTTTAGCATGATCTTTAATAAAGGCGATGCTCCTTAATTAAGAATGGTGCTACAGTATAATTTTAATTAAGTACATTTCAATATCGGCATACGGCGTTGGTATCAGAGCATATGTTGCCCGTAGGTTAGAAATAGCATGGTCGCTAGCATTAGAGTTTTCTGTGAAATTATTTTTAACTTATCAAAATAATTTCAGAAGACTTTAAGTGTGACATCTTTTATTCCTTACCCATCTTAGCTTCTAATTCTTTTCTCACTATTTATTGGACTTGTCCAAAATATTTTCAGTGCTTTTGTCATTTTCAAAAAGAGAGATATGTTAGTATTCACCCAGAAGAGCAATGGCGAAAGGACGAGAAGACGTTGTCGTACTACGATATTAGGATTACATTAGGGACTATGAATAGATAATATCCACCATATTTATTTTTCCTATCTTGTAGAAGTTATATTTTGTTGTTTGACCGTTCGCTCTCTTTTGGTTTCAAGTAATTGCGCATTGCCTATGGGCGTATGTATAGCAATTATGTCGGAAAACTATGAAATGTTTTATTGGATCTTATCTTTGGCCTTTGCGCTTTGCGTCTTCTTTTGGTATAAATTTTGGTGCATTCATATCATTTATGCATACTAAGTTTAGTACTTTCCTTATTCCGCCAAAACTATCTTTCGCACTCAATTGAGTGTATCCTTTTTCTGTCCTCTAACCATCCGTGTGACAATAGGATGGTAGAACCTAGTACTCCTTTGAGCACTCAACCCGGGGAGTCAAGTAAGGCAATTGTTGAGGTTAAGATGCATCGACCTTGTGGTGAAGAAGGACACTACATCAATCGATGCATTACAAATTGTCCCAAGCGTGACGGAGACCATCCACCGTAAAGTCAAACTAATAAAGTCACTTGTTTTCTCTGCGAAGGGCACGATCTTGTCCCAAAGAGTGTCATCTACACCAGATAATCACTGAGTCAGTTGGACTACAACAACAGATTCTTCACGCCGTCATCCTCAAGACAACCACTGGACAAAGAGGTACACAAAGACAGCCCGGAGAGAAGCCAATAAGCCGACGTCAACAAAACAAGAAAGTTACTTGCTTTCATTGTGGCCGCCTTGGCCATTATGCTAATCAATGCTTTGCAAGACAGCGAGGGATGCCCCGGACTTATCAAGCTCCTACACCACCACTAGATCCACCACGACCAAGCACCTTTGTACCTAGACTTCCTAATTCTTGTGTGTAGTCAAGAATTAGTGAAAATCAGCCACCCATTGTCAGCAATGTCAAGCCTGGTGTGATCTGTTATCACTATGGATGTCCTGGACATTTCGCAAACCAGAGCTTTGCTAAGAAACGTGGGTTGTGTAACATCCCCATTTTGGCTTGTGTTTCAAATGTAATAAAATGAGGGTAAATTAAAACTTTTCCTTCATCCTTTTACTCTTGAAACTTTTCTGAAATTCTTGTAAAGGAATTTTGGGAAATTCAAAATCAAAAGCCTCATTTATCAAGACAACAACCTCCTTGGTCAAATCTTTTGTTAAACCCTTGGAAATAATTTTCCTTGGTTCTAAGGTTGCTTGGTAGCGCCCTAAATTATTTCATGCTTTTAGAAATTATTTGAATAATTTTGGAGTGCGAGTCAAACCAACATTTCAATTGGTCAAACCCATTTATCACTTCTGGAATTTCTAACATAAAATATAATGCATAAAAACTTCAGAAAGTTTTAGGGAGTTCAATCATCTATCTACTTAGCTCGGTTAAAATTTCATCAAATTTGGAGTTCATTTGGCCCTCAATTAAATCCTCAAATATTCAGCACAAAATTCAAATTAAAACAGGTCTAGTCTCGTTCACCCGACCGAGCTCGAACTCGAGTCCGACTTCGCCGAAGTTGGCTCGACCGCAGCTGCGTCCCCACCGACCGCACTGGCTCGCGCGCTGTCTGCGTCGACACTGTGGGCCGGTGTCGTCGCTGGTCATCTTCTTCTTCCAGCGCCCACGTGCGCATGAAGGCGGTGAAGTCGGCGGGAGGGCGCGCCTAGTCACCTCCCCATCTGCTCCTCGGCGGCATGCATTTATTATGCTCGAGCCGCCACAGAGTCTCCTTCTACTCGCTCCCGTCGCTCGGCTCCCATGACTGAGTGGACCTCCCGTGAGAGCCGTTGCGGACCAAGCTCCCTCTTCTACTTAAGCACCCGCTCTCCTTCTTTGTCCTCCTTTCACCCTTCCGCACCCGGTTGGCACCCTTTCTTCGTGCTTGAGCTCAACCCCAAGATCACCCGACCGCCATTGCTTTGAAGCTTGAGCTCCTCGGTGAAGGCGGTACTCCTGAGACTCATTGTCACCATTCTTTGCTCTAGCTCCTTCTTCTTACCTCTGTGATCTTTAACCCTCGGTCAATTTGTTTGGTATCCCAGAAGCATTTGAATTGGAGGTTTCCCCTTTCGCCGTGAGTCACCCCCTTCGTCTCCGGCGCCGGTGAGTGCTCCATCTCCTACCTTCTTGCTCAGAGACCCTAGGTGAGCTGTCAAGGAGCTAACCGCACCACTCTTTGGTCCTCTATTTCTCAGGATTGCTTGCCCCGCGTTGTCTTCCTCGGCTCCGGTGGCGGTCGTCGTCGCTGGAACTCCCTCGACCTCCCTTGGACCTCCTCTGGGCCCAGGTGAGTTCACAATGACCTCCTGTAGCTTAAGCACTCGATAGTCTAGGTCGCGGCGAAGTCCTTCTCGGTTTTCACTTTTCCCCGTACTTGATCTCCGCCTCGTTCCGGCTCGCCGGCGATATGGGTCGGGTCCGGCGACATTTGTGCCCTCAAAATGTTCGCAATGGTATTGCGAACGTTTTTGCCCCGTCGGACCGTCGCCGTGGTCGTGATCGCGGCGACAAGCCGATGACCAAAGCCGTGTCCTTGGTCATTGTCGCGTTTTGTCAAGTCATTGGACCTCCTCGGGTTCATCGTGACCCTCGGGACCTCTCGTGTTAGATTCACACCGTGGGATCTTGTCGGCAAAAACTCTAGCTCCCAAGACCTCTTGATTTAATCCTAGCCCTTAATGACCCCTTCTGTTTAGATCCACCGTAGATCCTTTGTTCCGTATTAGCTAAGTCCTAGGACCTCTCGGTTGTGGTCTTAGCCGTTCATGACCTCTTGGTGTTGATGCGGACCGCTAGATCTCCTAGTCTAAGTCTTTAGCGCGGGACCTCCCACCATTTGGAATCCGGCGTTAAAGACCTCCGTGGGTTAAATCCCACCGCTAGGATCACCCTCCTCCTTGGGGTCCTCTTTGCAAAAGACCTCCTTGATGGTCCTCTCATGCGAAGAGGTCACCCGTCGTTTTGTCAAACCGCCTCTCGAACCTCCTTGGGGTCCTCCTTGCAAAGGTCCTTCCTTAGTCGTTTTCTAAAAACCACCTGAGCCACCCCACCAAGGTCCTCTTTTGCAAAAGACCACCTGGTCTTTTGTAAAGAAAACCTTCAGAACCACCCGGGGTCCTCTTTACAAAAGACCACCCTTGGTCTCTTCGAAGAGAACCTCAGACCTCCTCGTCTTTGGTCTTAACCATGAGGACCTCCCGCCTAGATCTGGACCACTCGGGACCTCTCCCATGGAGATCCGAGCCATCCAGATCTCTCTCATAGCACTTGTGTTGGAGGACCTCCCGAGGGACATCTCGACCGTTAGGACCTCCTCGGTGAGATCCTAGCCGTCAAGACCTCCATTTGTTAAGCTCACCGCTTAGATCCTCTCCTCCGATCGGATCTAGACCGTTAAGACCTCCTCGGAAATCTTAACCGTCAGACCTTCCCTTAGCGAGTTAGCCGTAGGACCTCCTCGTGGGCTGGGGCGCGAGATCCGGATCGGCGTCCACGACCTCCCTAGTGCGCAAGGACCTCCTTCGCGGGTCTTTGTGCATCCGAGTGGTCGGGCCGTTGGATTCAATATCAACGGCTAAGACCTCTCTAGGTCGCGGCAAGGTCTTTGCGCCCGGGAGCTCGTCGGGTTTTAGCATCGAGATCGTGAGCCGTGCGATCTTTGATCAACGCCCACGACCTCCCGATTTTATGGGTTTTCAGATTTAGTCCAGAAGCTTTTAATTGCACATATTAATTGTTTTAAACTTCAAAATTGCATAACTTTTTCTCTGTAGCTCAAATTTAACAAACTAAAGTTCTATAAATGCATCTGTTAAAGTACTTTAGCTTAGTATAGGTTTTGATGAGTCTTTAATCTGAAATTAATCATGTCTTAGATTTAAAACTAAGAAAAATCATAACTAAATCATTTTAACTCCAAATGACCTGAAATTTTATATGGGTTACCACTATACCAGTAGGTAGCTACCATAAAAGTTTCAGCTTCAAAATCTTTCTAGAAAATATTTTTGCTCTGATTGCTAATTATGGCCGAAATTAGGTTTTTAGAGAATATCTTTTGCACCACAAATCCAAATTAAGTTTTTCAGTTTCTATGTCTAGGTATGTTCGTATTTTACCTTGTGTATAAATTTCGTCACATTTGGATAATTTTGCTTGCTCTTTTGTTTAAGTGTTGCTCGTCTTATTGGTTGTTTCGCTCTTTCGCTTAGGATTCGATATTTGCGGTAATCCGAGAACGACCCTCCGCAACAAATTGAGCAACAGCAAGCAGGCAAGCAGTTTGATCATTTCCCATTAATCCCATTACTTTTAAAGTCTAATATTTTGTTTAACTTCTATGTATGCATTGCTATTTTGTTGTTAAATTGATTAGTTAGACCTCTAGTTGCATAATCTGTAGGTAAATAATTATCCTCTACTACAGAGCCTAGGTTATTTCTTTGTGATTAGAGTTCGTTGGATGAGCTCTTGTCACTTAGTAGATTCGAATAAATATTGCTTAGCCATGCCTAGCATCGGTAGTATTGGGCGATCATCGACTTAGTCGGTGATCTTGATCACACAAATACTTATATTATTCCATTATGTCCAACCCTTGTGTTTTACCATTTTGCAAATCAAAACTAAAAACAAAAGTTATATCTTGGCTTAGGCACAATGGTATGTTGGGTGATCTGTTGGGTGTGATTGGAATGGTGCCTAAGTCCCTAAGGACCGAGTTACTTGTGCCATTGATCCAAGCAATTGTTGCGTGCTAACCACACGAGGGGGATATGGAACCTCTCTTGACTAAGTACTTTGGGAGGTGTTAATTATGAGCTGGTTGGTGGGTGTGTTCTTGTGTGTGTGTGTTGTGGTGTTGGAGGAGCATTAGCGGACCAGGTTAGGGTGTCTAATGTGTCTTTCTCCGTGGGTTGCGGCTCTTAATTAGCATCGTCCATTGGAAAGCGTCTTGTTAGACTTAGCCATGTCCGCATACCAAAGGAAGTGTGCTAACCGTGGGTGGTGGAAAGCGGTCTATCGTGTAGGTACATTGGTACACCCTGCAGGGTTAAAACTATTCGAATAGCCTCGTCCTAGGTTATGGACACGCTTGGTTATTTCCCACAAGAACTAGACTACAACCGTTTAAAAACTTAAACTTGACATGGGTGGTATGAAGGGGTACTTCATGCTATTGTTGTGGTGACTATGGGTTAGTCACTTCTAGGTTGGTGTTGTTCTCTATCTATGTTATTATTGTCTCTCTTTATTTGAACACTAAAAGTTAATTGCAAACTTGCTTTGAATCTATTACCTTATTGCAAATGAAAACTTGCTTTATCTTGAAAATAAGTCTAAAGCCTCATCCACTTAAATAAAGCTTGCATGTAGTTAATTATAGTTGTTATCTCACACGTCGGTCTTGCGAGTACAAAACAAGTTTTGTACTCATCCGCTTTGCTTAATATTAATTGTTGTAGAGGAAGAAGGTGAGCCCCAAGGGCCTCACTTTTGTGAGTCATGTTCTGCGCTGTTTGGGACGATTAGCTTGGCGGTCCGGTTCGTTGCCTTGTGGGTAAAGGCACACCGATTGGCTTTTGTTTATCGCCATCTTATGGCCATTTTGCTTCCATTGTGTATTTACTTATCTTATGAATTTTGGCAGTCGGCCTCTCTTTGTAATAACTCTCTTTATATTATCTATGTCTTTCGATTTGTTGCTTTTGCTTGGCTCTATGTGTATGAATGGAATTGATGCATGATTTTGTAGCGGGTGTGTATCATGCATTGGGAAGTATACATATCTCGAGGCTTAGTTTATTTGATTTGTCTTGTTAGGACCAAGTGGATGGTTAAGCAGTACAAGCGAATAAACAGGGTCCTCACAAAGTTTGGTATCGAGCCATTCACCGTAGTAACTCAAGCTTGATCGTCTTTAGGATATTTTGGAAAGCTTAATTTCAAAGTATCAAATGATTTATGAAAGTTTAAGTAAGTTCTCGATTTTATTCCTTACCTATCTTAGCTTTCTTCACTCGTCTTGCTCTAATTTGAGTTTTAAAAGTGTTTTCCCTTTCCTTCTCTCAAAAGATAGTCATTATCGATTAATTGGGTTTTGGGACCAATGAGCTTGGCAAATTGAAATGTTAGCCGCCTCTACAAGGTTTTGAAGCTTCCGAAGTTGAAGATTTCAATTAGGAGGCTTGGATGCGAAATCGGACAGCGATCATTCAATTTCGGACAGAGCTCAAAGGTTCTAACGGGGTAGAAAATAAGAGGTTAACCAAGTAAAACTTGTGGGAATAAAAGGGTAAGATGTGATACTAGTTAGCTAAGTATCTAACGTTATTTTTATCGCCTTAACCTTGTTCTTGAGTAGTGTTAGGCTGGTTGTAGTGTGCTGAAATTTTTATCTTCTCACACTATTACTCGTTCATTCAATACGGGTTAATGGCATTGAGAAGTTGAGCTTGGTTTGGAGTTTCCTTGCTGTTTTGGAGCTTCTTTGGAAACATTTAAAGTTGTTACTTGCTGTTTTTGGCTTTCGGTTAGGGTGATGTCTCATTCCCCTAATCGTTAGCTTTCGCTTTCATCAACTTCTAATGTTAGTGCTTTGGTTTCTAACCTAAGTTTCTTAAAGAGGATGGTGGAGGTACTCGTAGCGGCCGTGGTCGACTGGTTTGGATCGAGAGCTTCCGCCTCCTCAGATGCCATGGTGAGGTCCTTCTCAAGATCGGCGCAACCGCTCGGAGGGCAGGAGGTCTCTGCTGGATGTTATTGCGCGCAACACCTCGCCCTTTCGGTGCCTCGGAGATCCGGGCGGGGTGGACATCGATCCGTGGGGGCCTTGCTGAGTTTCTTCGCACTCGGCCCCGCGTTCTCAGTCCGAGACCCATTGGGCGCGAATGATGGCTGCGTCGAGTTGAGCGTAAGCTCGGCGTTGCTCGATGCTGGACCAGACAGGCACTCTTTGCATCCATCGGCTTGAGGCGGCACTCTCACGGTGGGAGAACTTTTGGCCATGCAGCCCGCCGCCACCTTTGTCTCTTGGGATGAGTTCGGACGGCGTTCGTCGAGCTCACATCCTGCCGGCTTGATGAAGTCAAGAAGAAGGAGTTTCTCGCGCTCAAGCAAGGCGTAAGTCGGTGATGGAGTACTGCACGAGTTCAACCACTTGGCTCGTTATGCTCCATCGAGGTGGCCACCGATGAGGCCAGCGGAGAAGTTCATGGAGGGTTTGTGCGAGGAGGCTGCAAGGCAGGCTCTCCATTGTGGACTTTGTCGACTTCCGGGCCTTGGTAGACAAGGCCATTGTTGCCTGAGCACAAGGCCAAGGCGTGGCGAGTCCCATAGCGCAAGTGGGAGGCCCGATGTCCGCACAGCCGGCCTCTCGTCCTCGTGTCGGGCCTACTCCGGGGCCCGTTCGTGGCTTCCTACCACCGAGGCCGCGGCACAGTTCCTCGCCCTCCGCAGCCGTGCCCGATCACGTGCGCTGCGAACCAGCGAGTGGCCCCGCAATCCGTGCCGGGTCACTGCTTTTCGTGCAAACGAGAAGGGCATTATGCCAATAGTTGCCCTAACAGATCGAGCGGCCTCGTCCTAATGGAGGACGCGGGCAGGGAGGTGGTTCTTCCCAGGATCAGAAGGTTGTCCCCGCTACCCAAGGCGTGGGTAGTGGCCGCGTCAACCTCATCTCCGCGGAGGAGGCACAGGAGGCACCCGACGTCGTGTTGGGTACCCTTCAGGTTAACTCTTTCCCTTTCTGATTTTGTTTGATTCAAAGCATCTCATTCTTTTGTTTCGAGTCTTTTCTTTCTTTGTGGGAGGTCTCCTTTTACTCCATTGTTGGTCCCGCTGCTCATTCGCTCTCCGGTTCGGAGTTGAGCTGAGTCCGAGTGTAGGTATGTCCTGTTGAGATAGAAGGGTAGGATTCTTGGCAAACCTTATCCTCCTTCGATCGGCGAGCTTAGATGTAATCCTAGGCATGGATTGGTTGTCTCAGCACATGGGACAAATTGATTGCGCTAAGGAGGCTCATCTACCTCACCAGTCCTTCGGCGCGAGGTTCGCTTACCGGAAGGCAGGTCCGCATCTCTTCGCGCTCGGCGAAGCCGCTCTAGATATTAGTGAAGTCCCGGTGGTATGTGACTTTGTTGATGTCTTCCGACGACCTTCCGAGGATGCCACCGATTCGAGACCTCGAGTTTGTCATTGAGTTGGTTCCTGCATCGCCCGATTTCAAAGAGGCCTTACCGGATGGACCCAATTGAGTTGGTGGAGTTGAAGAAGCGGTGGGTGAGCTTCAAGAGAAGGGTTTCATCCGCCTAGCTCATCTCCTTGGGGATGCTCACCATCTTTGTCCGAAAAGGACAAGACGCTGCAAGATGTCGTTGATTACCGTCCACTTAATGAAGTAACGGTAAAGAACAAGTACCCTTTGCCCGTATCGATGACCTCTTCGATCAATTAAGCGGAGCTCGAGTCTTCTCCAAGATTGTTTTGAGAGTGGGATATCATCATGTTCGGATTCGACACGAGGATATCCCAAAGGCGGCTTTTTCTACTCGTTATGGCTTGCATGCGAGTATACCGTCATGTCATTCGGCAACCAATGCTCGGCCTTGTTCATGAACCTCATGAATTCGGTGTTCATGGAGTATTTGGATAGGTTCGTTGTGGTCTTCATCGATGATATCGTTATCTACTCTAAGAGCGAGGAGGAACACACCGAGCATTTGAAGCTTGTGTTGGGCAAGCTCGCGAGCACAAGTTGTATGCTGAAGTTCGACAAGTGCGCGTTACGGTTGAAGGAAGTAGCCTTCTTAGGCCATATTCTTTTGGCGGGAGGCGTAGTGTGGATCCTAGCAAGATCGGCGATGTGCTCTCGAGTCACCTACCGGTCACCGGTTCGGAGTTTTCTTGGTTTAGCGGGATATTATCGTCGCTTTATCGAGAACTTCTCCAAGATAGCGGCCGATGACGGAGTTGCTCAAGAAGGACAAGAAGTTCTCGTGGTCCGCTGATTGCGCAGGAAAGTTTCCAGCGCTTAAGAAGCGATTGACCACCGCTCCCGTTCTTGTTCTCCCGATGTCCGCCGGCTTGATATCTTTTGCGACGCTTCTCGTCGAGGCCTCGGTTGTGTCCTTATGCAAGAAGGCAAGGTAGTGGCCTATGCATCAAGGCAATTGAGACCTCATGAACTTAACTATCCTACCCATGACTTGAGTTGGCCGTGATCCATGCACTTAAGATTTGGCGACATTACCTAATCGGAATCGTTGTGAAGTGTATTCGGATCACAAAAGCTTGAAGTATTTGTTCACCCAACCGCACATGAACCTCGTGCAAAGGAGATGGTTGGAGTTGATCAAGGACTATGACATGGGTATTCACTACCATCGGGCAAGGCCAATGTCGTTGCGGATGCGCTTAGTCGCAGCGCATTGCAATGCATTGTTGCTTCAGAGCATCACCCCCTCTTCTAGAGGAGTTTCAGCGTCTCAACCTGGGTTTGGTTGAGCATGGTTCCTCGCGCCTTGGTTGTACTGACCAACCTTGGTGGATCGGATCAGTCCGCTCGTGATCGGATGTTGGGGTAAACCGCATCAAGGAAAATGTCAAGAACGAACGACCAAGTGCTTCTCCGTAGATGAGCTTGGTGTCTTGAGGTTCGGCAGCGCTCGTGGTTCCAAAGGACATAGAGTTGCGGAATTTGATCCTCCGAAGCCCACGATTCCCGTTATCCATTCATCCGGGGCCACGAAGATGTACCGGATCTTCGCCAGAGATTTTGGTGGACCGAATGAAGAGGGAGATCGCGAGGTTCGTTCTTCGAGTCGCGACGTTTGTCGTCGTGTCAAGGCCGAGCATCGGCGTCGGTGGATTGCTTCACCCTTGCCCATTCGGAGTGGAAGTGGGATTCGTCGGGATGGATTTTATCACCGCCTACCCGGTCACCGCGGGCAATGATGCCATTTGGGTTATCATTGACCGGTTGACAAAAGTGGCGCACTTTCTTCGGTCAAGACCAAGATTCGTGACCGGTCACCTTGCGGAGCTCTATCTCGCCAGATAGTGAGCTTGCATGGGGTGCGAAGACGATCATTTCGATCGTGGTTCCATCTTCACTTCAGATTACGGCATAGCTTGCAAGAAGCTATGGGAACTCGTCTTTCTTCGACATGACATATCACCCCAAGCAGATGGTGGACCGAGAGGGTCAACCAAGTT
Organism: Ampelocalamus luodianensis; assembly: GCA_036346255.1. NCBI lineage: Eukaryota > Viridiplantae > Streptophyta > Magnoliopsida > Poales > Poaceae > Ampelocalamus > Ampelocalamus luodianensis. Next base: position 57,776,217 of record CM070622.1, on the reverse strand, counting down.
TTGGAGGACATCTTTGCGAGCTTGTGTTCTTTCCTATGGGAAGCACGGGAGAAGTGCTTGCCATTCGCGGAGTTTTCTTACAACAACGACTTCCAAGCCGGTCTCGGCATGGCACCATTTGAGGCCTTATACGGGAGAAAGTGTAGAACCCGTTGAACTGGTCTCGAGACCGGTGAAAGACCTTTCTTTGGCGGGCTCAATTAATGAGGCGAGGGTCAAGTCCGACTCATTCGTGATCGCTTGCGCTGCAGCTCAATCGAGCGAGAAGAGCTATGCGGATCGTCGTCGTCGTGAGTTGAGCTTTGAGCCCAATGACTTCGTTTATCTCAAGGTTTCTCCTCCGAAAGGTCACGAGCGTTTTGGTGTCAAGGAAAGTTAGCTCGGATATGTCGGCCCCACCGTATTATCGAGAAGAAGGAGCTGTTGCCTACAAGTTGGAGTTGCTGCTGCACTTGCGGGAGTACATGATGTGTTCCATGTGTCCCACTAAAGAAGTGCCTCCGTGTTCCAACAGAGGAAGCTCGTTGGAAACTCTTGATGTCCGAGAAGATTTGACCATCGCGGCGTCTGTTCGCATACTCGAGAAGGTGAACGAAGAACGAGGAATAAGACCATCAAGTTCCTTAAGGTTCGGTGGTCGAATCATTCCGAGGATGAGGCTACTTGGGAGCGAGAAGATCGTCTCGTGCTGGACTACCCTCTTTCTTTTCCGAGTGAACCAAATCTCGGGACGAGATTTTTGTAAGGGGGGGAGGTTTGTAACATCCCCATTTTGGCTTGTGTTTCAAATGTAATAAAATGAGGGTAAATTAAAACTTTTCCTTCATCCTTTTACTCTTGAAACTTTTCTGAAATTCTTGTAAAGGAATTTTGGGAAATTCAAAATCAAAAGCCTCATTTATCAAGACAACAACCTCCTTGGTCAAATCTTTTGTTAAACCCTTGAAATAATTTTCCTTGGTTCTAAGGTTGCTTGGTAGCGCCCTAAATTATTTCATGCTTTTAGAAATTATTTGAATAATTTTGAGTGCGAGTCAAACCAACATTTCAATTGGTCAAACCCGATTTATCACTTCGGAATTTCTAACATAAAATATAATGCATAAAAACTTCTGAAAGTTTTAGGGAGTTCAATCATATATCTACTTAGCTCGATTAAAATTTCATCAAATTTGGAGTTCATTTGGCCCTCCAATTAAATCCTCAAATATTCAGCACAAAATTCAAATTAAAACAGGTCTAATCTTTGTTCACCACCGAAACTCGAACTCGAGTCCGACTCGGCCGAGTTGGCTCGATCATGGCTGCGCCCCACCGATCGCACTTTTGGCTGGCTCGCGCTCTGTCGCGACCTGTGGGCGGTGTGTCGCTGGTCATCTTCTTCTTCCGCGCGCCACGCGTGCGATCGAGTGGCGGTGAAGTCGGCGGGAGGGCGGCGCCTAGTCACCTCCCCATCGCTCCTCGGCATGCATTTATTATGCTCGAGCACGCCACAGAGTCTCCTTCTACCTCGCTCCGTCGCCGGCTCCCATGACTGGCTGGACCTCCCGTCGAGAGAGCCGTTGCGGACCAAGCTCCCCTCTTCTACTTAAGCACCCAGCTCTCCTTCTTTGTCCTCCTTTCACCCTTCCGCAGCCCAGTTGGCACCGTTTCTTCGTGCTTGAGCTCAACCCCCAAGATCACCCTGACCGCCATTGCTGAAGCTTCGAGCTCCTCGGTGAAGGCGGTACTCCTGAGACTCATTGTCACCATTCTTTGCTCTAGCTCCTTCTTCTTACCTCTATGATCTTTAACCCTCGTTCAATTTGGGTGGTATCCCCAGGAAGCATTTGAATTGGAGGTTTCCCCCTTTTCGGCCGTGAGTCACCCCCTTCGTCTCCGGCGCCGGTGAGTGCTCCATCTCCTACCTTCTTGCGCAGAGACCCTAGGTGAGCTGTCAAGGAGCTAACCGCACCACTCTTTGGTCCTCTATTTCTCAGGATTGCTTGCCCCGCGTTGTCTTCCTCGGCTCCGGTGGTGGTCGTCGTCGCTGGAACTCCCTCGACCTCCCTTGGACCTCCTCTGGGCCCAGGTGAGTTCACAATGACCTCCTGTAGCTTAAGCACTCGATAGTCTAGGTCGCGGCGAAGTCCTTCTCGGTTTTCACTTTTCCCCGTACTTGATCTCCGCCTCGTTCCGGCTCGCCGGCGATATGGGTCGGGTCCGGCGACATTTGTGCCCTCAAAATGTTCGCAATGGTATTGCGAACGTTTTTGCCCCGTCGGACCGCGCCGCCGTGGTCGTGGTCGCCGGCGACGAGCCAGTGACCAAAGCCGGTGTCCTTGGCTGTTGTCGCGTTTTTGTCAAGTCATTGGACCTCCTCGGGTTCATCGTGACCCTCCAGGACCTCCCCGTGTTAGATTCGCACCGTGGGATCTTGTCGGCAAAAACTCTAGCTCCCAAGACCTCTTCGATTTAATCCTAGCCCTTAATGACCCCTTCCTGTTTAGATCCACCCGTAGATCCTTTGTTCCGTATTAGCTAAGTCCTAGGACCTCTCGATTGTGGTCTTAGCCGTTCATGACCTCTTCGGTGTTGATCCGGACCGCTAGATCTCCTAGTCTAAGTCCTTAGCGCGGGACCTCCCACCATTTGGAATCACGGCGTTAAAGACCTCCGTAGGTTAAATCCCGGCCGCTAGGATCACCCTCCTCCTTGGGGTCCTCTTTGCAAAGACCTCCTTGATGGTCCTCATGCGAAGAGGTCACCCCGGTCGTTTTTGTCAAAACCGCCCTCTCGGACCTCCTTGGGGTCCTCCTTGCAAAAGGTCCTTCCTTAGTCGTTTTCTAAAAACCACCCTGAGCCACCCCACCAAGGTCCTCTTTTGCAAAAGACCACCCCTGGTCTTTTGTAAAGAAAACCTTGAGAACCACCCCGTGGTCCTCTTTACAAAAGACCACCCCTTGGTCTCTTCGTAAAGAGAACCTCAGACCTCCTCGTCTTGGTCTTAACCATGAGGACCTCCGCCTAGATCCGGACCACTCAGCACCTCTCCCATGGAGATCCGAGCCATCCGATCTCTCTCAGATAGCTTGTGTTGGAGGACCTCCCCGAGGACATCTCGGCCGTTAGGACCTCCTCGGTGAGATCCTGGCCGTCAAGACCTCCCATTGTTAAGCTCACCGCTTAGATCCTCTCTCCGATCGGATCTAGACCGTTAAGACCTCCTCGGAAATCTTAACCGCCCGGACCTTCCCCTTAGCGAGTTAGCCGTAGGACCTCCTCGTGGAGCTCGGGGCCGCGGATCCGAATCGGCGTCCACGACCTCCCTAGTCGCAAGAGGACCTCCTTCGCGGTCTTTGTGCATCCAGTGGTCGAGCCGTTGGATTCAATATCAACGGCTAAGACCTCTCTAAGCGCGGCAAGGTCTTTGCGCCCAGGAGCTCGTGCGGGTTTTAGCATCTGAGATCGTGAGCCGTGCGATCTTTGATCAACGGCCCACGACCTCCCCAGTTTTTATGGGTTTTCCAGATTTAGTCCGAGAAGCTTTTATTTGCACATATTAATTGTTTTAAACTTCAAAATTGCATAACTTTTTCTCTGTAGCTCCAAATTTAACAAACTAAAGTTCTATAAATGCATCTGTTAAAGTACTTTAGCTTAGTATAGGTTTTGCAGTAGTCTTTAATACTGAAATTAATCATGTCTTAGATTTAAAACTTAGAAAAATCATAACTAAATCATTTTAACTCCAAATGACCTGAAATTTTATATGGGTTACCACTATACCAGTAGGTAGCTACCATAAAAGTTTCAGCTTCAAAATCTTTCTAGAAAATATTTTTGCTACAAGTGCTAATTATGGCCGAAATTAGGTTTTTAGAGAATATCTTTTGCACCACAAATCCAAATTAAGTTTTTCCAGTTTCTATGTCTAGGTATGTTCGTATTTTACCTTGTGTATAAATTTCGTCACATTTGGATAATTTTTGCTTGCTCTTTTGTTTAAGTGTTGCTCGTCTTATTGGTTGTTTTCGCTCTTTCGCTTAGGATTCGATATTTGCGGTAATCCCAGAACGACCCTCATAACAAATTGAGCAACGACAAGCGAGCAAGCAGTTTGATCATTTCCATTAATCCCATTACTTTTAAAGTCTAATATTTTGTTTAACTTCTATGTATGCATTGCTATTTTGTTGTTAAATTGATTAGTTAGACCTCTAGTTGCATAATCTGTAGGTAAATAATTATCCTCTACTACCGAGCCTAGGTTATTTCTTTGTGATTAGAGTTCGTTGGATGAGCTCTTGTCACTTAGTAGATTCGAATAAATATTGCTTAGCCATGCCTAGCATCGGTAGTATTGGGCGATCATCGACGTAGTCGGTGATCTTGATCACACAAATACTTATATTATTCCATTATGTCCAACCCTTGTGTTTTACCATTTTGCAAATCAAAAACTGAAAACAAAAGCTATATCTTGGCTTGGGCACAATGGTATGTTGGGTGATCTGTTGGGTGTGATTGGAATGGTGCCTAAGTCCCTAAGGACCGAGTTACTTGTGCCATTGATCCAAGCAATTGTTGCGTGCTAACCACACGAGGGGGATATGGAACCTCTCTTGACTAAGTACTTTGGGAGGTGTTAATTATGAGCTGGTTGGTGGGTGTGTTCTTGTGTGTGTGTGTTGTGGTGTTGGAGGGGAGCATTAGCAGACCGGTTAGGCTGTCTAATGTGTCTTTCTACCGTGGGTTGCGGCTCTTAATTAGCATCGTCCATTGGAAAGCGTCTTGTTAGACTTAGCCATGTCACGCATACCAAAGGAAGTGTGCTAACCGTGGTGGTGGAAAGGCGGTCTATCGTGTGGGTACATTGGTACACCCTGCAGGTTAAAACTATTCGAATAGCCTCGCCCTAGGTTATGGACACGCTTGGTTATTTCCACAAGAACTAGACTACAACCTTTTAAAAACTTAAACTTGACATGGGTGGTATGAAGGGTACTTCATGCTATTGTTGTGGTGACTATGGGTTAGTCACTTCTAGGTTCGTGTTGTTCTCTATCTATGTTATTATTGTCTCTCTTTATTTGAACACTAAAAGTTAATTGCAAACTTGCTTTGAATCTATTACCTTATTGCAAATGAAAACTTGCTTTATCTTTGAAAATAAGTCCAAAGCCTCATCCACTTAAATAAAGCTTGCATGTAGTTAATTATAGTTCGTTATCTCACACGTCAGTCTTGCTATGAGTACAAAACAAGCTTTGTACTCATCCGCTTTGCTTAATATTAATTGTTGCGAGAGGAAGAAGGTGAGCCCAAGGGCCTCACTTTTGTGAGTGTGTTCTTGCGCACTGTTTGGGACGATTAGCTTGGCGGTCCGGTTGGTTGCCTTGTGGGTAAAGGCACACCGATTGGCTTTGTTTATCGCCATCTTATGGCCATTTGCTTCATTTGTGTATTTACTTATCTTATGAATTTTGGCAGTCGGCCTCTCTTTTGTAATAACTCTCTTTATATTATCTATGTCTTTGATTGTTGCTTTTCCTTGGCTCTATGTGTATGAATGGAATTGATGCATGATTTTGTAGCGGGTGTGTATACTGCATTTTAGGAAGTATACATATCTCGAGGCTTAGTTTATTTGATTTGTACTGTTAGGACCAAGTGGATGGTTAAACAGTACAAGCCGAATAAACCGGGGTCCTCACAGGTTGCCTCCTGTTCAACCTTTCCCAGCTGTTGTTCGTTCAACACAATTTTCAAAGACATCTGTTAAGTCTGATCCAATTCCAATTCGAGATCGGGTGAACCAGATCACGGCTAAGGAAGCGGCTGAAGCACTTGATGTTGTTCCTGGTATGCTCCTGGTTAATTTCAGCACTGCCACTATTTTATTTGATTCTGGAGCATCCCATTCATTTGTTAGTAGGCAGTTTGCTACTCAACATCGGTTAGTTGTGCATCATCTTCATCCACCCCATAGTATCCACTCACTTGGGTCAGTCTTTTTGACTAATCAAGTCTGCCGTAATGTCAATATAAATATTGAAGGGGTAGACTTTTGGGCTGATTTGATTGTGACAGATTCTAAAGGGTTGGATGTTATTTTGGGAATGGATTGGTTATCCAAGAACCTTGGGCAAATTAATTGTGCTCACAAATCCATTTCTTTAACTAATGAAAGCGGCACTTGATCGTTTTTCAATCCGGGACGATGAGTTCTCATCATGTGCTCACCAAGTTGATACTACTCCTTCCTTGGAGTTAGTACCAATTGTCCGTGAGTATGTTGATGTTTTCTGAAGACCTTCCCGGTTTGCCACCAGATCGGGAAATGGAATTTGTTATTGAACTCGTTCCTGGAACTGCTCCTATATCCAGGAGTCCTTATCGAATGCCTGTCAACGAGTTGGTTGAATTAAAGACACAACTCGGAGAATTGCTTGACAAAGGATTTATTCGACCGAGTTCCTCACCTTGGGGATGCCCGGCAATCCTTGTCCAAAAAGAAGGACAACACTTTGCGGATGTGTGTAGTTTACCGTCCGTTAAATGAGGTCACTATCAAGAACAAGTATCATTTGCCTCGAATTGATGATCTTTTTGATCAGTTGGTTGGTGCCCGAGTCTTTTCAAAGATTGATTTGCGATCGGGCTATCATCAAATCAGGGTTAGAGCTGAGGACATCTCTAAAACAGCTTTCTCTACTCGTTATGGTTTGTACAAGTACACTGTCATGTCCTTTGGTCTGACCAATGCTCCAGCTTATTTCATGAACCTTATGAATTCGTTGTTCATGGATTTCTTGGATAAGTTCGTTGTCGTGTTCATTGACGACATCCTTATTTATTCCAAGTCTGATAAGGACCATGAACAACATTTGAGACTTGTGCTGGAAACACTTCGTCGGCATCGACTGTATGCTAAGTTTAGCAAGTGTGCTTTCTGGCTCAGAGAAGTTGCATTTCTGGGACATGTGTTATCTGAAGGAGGTATCGTTGATCCAAGCAAGGTACAAGATGTACTAGATTGGAAGCCTCCAGAGTGTCCACGAGATCCGAAGTTTTCTTGGACTTGCGGGTTATTCTTGAGGTTCATTGAAATTTTTTCCAAAATTGCTAGACCTTTGATTCAGCTTTTGCAGAAAGAGAAGAAATTTGAATGGTCAGCTAAGTGTGAGGAGAGTTTTCGACCTTTGAGAACTCTCTTGACTAAAGCTCCAGTTCTCACTCTTCCGGGTATTCATAAGAACTTTGACATTTACTGCGATGCATCTCGCGATGGGCTTGGTTGTGTGCTTATGCAAGAAGGCCGAGTTGTGGCATATGCATCCAGGCAGTTGCGTCCTCATGAAGTTAATTATCGTACTCATGATTTGGAATTGGCTGCCGTAGTCCATGCATTGAAGATTTGGCGCCATTACCTTCTTGGTAATCGTTGTGAGATCTATCACGATCATAAAAGCACAAGTACATATTCACTCAATCGATTTGAATATGAGACAAAGAAGATGGCTTGAATTGATCAAGGACTACGACATGGGTATTCATTATCACCCCGTAAGGCCAATGTTGTGGTGATGCTTTAGCGTAAAGTCACAGTGCAGCTGCATGTTCTCCCTACTGCTGCCAAGGACTTGTGTGCTGATTTTGGTGCCTAAGTCTTGAATTGGTGAAAGAAGGTTTTCTCTTTGCATTGCAAGTAAAGCCTACATTAGAATCTCAGATTCTTGAGGCCCGTAAACCGATGCCGAGGTGGCCGAAATTAAGGAAAACTTGAAGGCGGGTAAAGCCAACGAGTTTTCTGAATATGATCGCGGTATGATTCGATATCGCAACCGTTTGGTGGTACCTGCAGATACTCAACTGAGGAGTATAATTTTTAGAGAGGCTCATAATTCCAAGTTTTCTTTACATCCCGGAAGTACCAAGATGTATCAGGATTTGAAGAAAACATTTTGGTGGAGCCAACTGAAGAGGCAAATTGCTCAGTATGTTGCTGAATGCGATATTTGCCAAAGGGTTAAAGCCGAACATCTAAAGCCAGCTGGTACTCTTCAACCTTTGCCTATTCCATAGTGGAAGTGGGAAGAGATCGGTATGGATTTTGTTACTGGTCTTCCCAAGACTTCCAATGGATCCGATGCCATTTGGGTAATCATCGACCGTTTGACAAAGGTGGCTCATTTTATTCGGTCAAAACCATCTTGATGGCAGCGGCTAGCGAGCTTTATATTGCTAGAATTGTTTGTCTTCATGGTGTTCCCAAGGTCATTGTTTCTGACCGTGGCCCTCAATTTACTTCCCATTTTTGGAATTGTCTTCATCAGGCTATGGGAACTGAGCTCTCTTTCAGTACTGCCTATCATCCTCAAACTAGTGGTCAAACTGAGAGAGTGAATCAAGTAATGGAAGATCTTCTTTGAGCCTATGTGCTATCTTATAGCAAGGACTGGGAGAAATCTTTGCCATATGTGGAATTTTCCTACAATAATAGCTACCAAGCAAGTATTCAAATGTCACCTTTTGAAGCCTTGTATGGGAGAGCTTGTAGGACCCCATTGAATTTGTCCGAGTCTCGTGAAAGATCATTCTATGGTCCGGACTTGGTAAAGGAAGCGGAAGAGCAAGTTAAATCGATTCGAGATTGTTTGAAAACCGCAGTCTCGTCGGAAGAGCTATGCTGATCATCGTTGTCGTGAATTAAGCTTTGAGGTAGATGATTATGTCTATCTTAAAGTGTCACCCATGAAGGGTACTCATCGTTTTCAGGTAAAAGGGAAGCTCGCACCTCGTTATATCGGACCCTTCCGAATCATTGCAAAATGAGGAGCTGTAGCTTATCAACTGGAACTACCTGAATCACTCTCTGCAGTGCATGATACTTTTCATGTGCCTCAATTGAAGAAATGCCTTCGTGTTCCTATTGAGGCAACTGCTTATGAGCATCTTGATCTCCAACCTGACCTTTCCTATCAAGAGCAACTAGTACGTATCCTCGACACAATGGAACGCAGGACAAGAAATCGTACTGTCAAGTTCTTGAAAATTCAGTGGGCTAATCATTCTGAAGATGAAGCCACTTGGGAGCGTGAAGATCGATGCAGATTGAGCACCCCCATCTTTTGTTGTTTAGAATTTTCCTTTGAATCAAGAAAGGAAAATTTGAACAAAGCAATGTAAGCAAAGATGTAATAATAACACTATGTTATTATGTAAAGTTCTTCTCTGTTATCTTTAAGGAAATCAAGACAAATGATGTTGAACTTCCTTATAAATCATTTCAATTTCACTTCTTCCTAATCTTTAACTTGTTCCAAATCTAGGGACGAGATTTTCTTAAGAAGTAGGTTTGTAACAGCCCCAATTTTATAAACGATAATGGGACACTGTTCATGACATTCTTGTTCATAATTATGATTTGGAATTGTTTACCAACTAAAACTTTCCTTTTTAGCCAAAATCCAAAAGCTCATTTGAAATCTCAAAGGAAATACAAGATAAACCTTGTATTATGACTGGAAAGTGTTTTCATTAAAGCCTAAATAAATTATCTTGACCAAAAATAATTTTTGTTGAATTTTTAGAAATTATTTTGGCTGGGAGAAAAATGTTTGCTTTTAAAAAAACATTTTCGGGCTAAGATAATTAGTTTTGTATTTTACAAAGTGATAATAAAAGTTTTAGAATTTATTTGGGAAATATATCATCCCAGTAGCCTACAGTAAAAATATCATGATTTTACAAATTTATTTGCTATTTTTGAAAGCCCAGTCAACCCTTTGAGCATTTGAATAGGGCTGGTCAATTGATCTGGTCGGAACTCAAGACCTAGTACTGTAGCGACTTGAGGCATGTGTTAGGGTCCAACCCAATCAACCTGGTCCGTCCCTGTCACGCTCGGGCGCGAGCCCGACCCCATACATGATGAGAGCCGTCAATTTTCAATCGAACGGGCGAGGCTACGACGCTACGCGAGCTGTCCACGTATGCGCCTAACCTCCACCATTGGATCTTAATCTAACGATCGAGGTCAGTGTATGCAATCGGACAACTCCGGAGCCCTTATCAATCTCCACCGTTCATTTCCGATCCAACAGCGCCGCCCTTTTTCTTTTTGAACCTAAAGGCGCGCTTTTCTTTGGGCCGTCAGATTCAAATCCTACATCGTCCCTCTTTCCCGCGTGCTATTAAGGCCTACGTTTCTCTGGGCCGTTAGATTATCATCGTATGGTCCAGAGCGATGTATGCATTCGGACGACTCCGGATTCTCCCTCGATCTCCGCCGTCCATTCTTGATCTAACCGCGTCGCTCGTTTCCTTTTGAAGTCAAAGGCGCGCTTTTATCTGGGCCTTTGGATTTAAATCCCACGGCGCTCCTTTTTGACCGAGTGCAGTTAAGGCCCAAATTTAGTGGGCCATTGGATTTTAATCGTAGGGTCCAGATTTGTGTATGCAATCGGACCATCCGGTTCATTTTCCCATCTCGACCGTAGAACTCCAATCTAACGGTGCCGCGTCATCTCATCTAGTTGGGTGACGTGTATTCTTTTATTTGACCGTTGGATTCCAATCCAACGTCTAGATTTGAAAGTAGGCCCCGAAATCCTTTTGGGCTCCGTTTTAATCTCGATCGACCGATTGAGATCGCACGGCCCATATTAAAAGATGGCGATTAAAACCTTTTAACCTCTCTATTTATCACGGCCGCCCATTTCTAATCGGACGGCTGATGTTCTTTTGAGCTTTAGGAGGCGCGCGCAACTGAGGATGACACAGGGACCCACATGTCATATGTTGCCTCCCTTCTTCCTTATCTCTGCATGACCCTCTCAGTAAACTAAGGAGATGATTTATCCCAAAGTTTATGCAACTAATTTTGGGGATATTTAGCTAAGTAGACACCTCATCAACTCTAGACCTTTCCACCTTGCCCTGTAGCTCAACATCTATATATAAACCCTAGCTTTTTGCTGTTACCAGTGTTGACCGAAGGAGCTTTTCATCCTCCATTGCTGTCCAGTGGAGTTCCTTGCTCCTGTCCATTGCTTATCCATCTTAAGCACTGATTTCACCTTGGACTAAGGTTTTAACATCTTTTGTAGGTTAAATAAGAGTTTATTTCTCTGTCGATCAACATCGGGTTTTTTAGAATCTTTGGTGTCTTTCCTATCCTGGTAAGTTAAAAACCTTAGTTTTAACATCTTGAGCACCTTAAGGACCTTAGGAGCTCAGATGAATCATTCACTTGTATATCAGTAGCTTCAACTTGCTGTAAACTGAAAAGTTGTTATTCTAACTTTTCGGTCTTTCATGTCATTTTCGAGAATTAGGGTTTCTCCTGTTAACTTATCATCCTAGTTAGGTGTCAACTAAACCCTAGTAGCATAACAATTTATTCTTTTAATTCTTGTTATCTTCTATTTAGCTTGTTAGTAGGGATCTGCCTCTGCTCCTTATTGTCGGCTTAACCGACAATACAAGTTTTCTTCAGCCTTTGATAATCTAACCGATTAGGGTTAGATTAGGGTTAGTTTAGGTGTGAAATACCCTAAAAGATCAGGCTAAGTTTCATTTTTGAACCTTTGCTTGATCTATTTTCCTTCTTCCCAAAGTTTGCAATCATCCTGTTCTGCTCTTTTCAATTTCAAAAAAGCTGAAACTTGGTTCTAGACTATAGTTTCATTATTTAAAAGTTGTATCCGATAAACGGGTTATTATCACTATTAGGGTAGTTATGGCTTAAGCATCTTTGTTAAACATGCATCTTCATATTGATCATGCATATTTCTTTCAAATTGTACTTATTGTCGATTTTGGTATTTATTGGATCTTATTGCTTCTTTTAGAATCTTGTTTCTTTGAAGTGATTGAACCTATTTTCGAGCAACTTTGAGCACAATGTAAGTATACTATTATCAAGGCAAGCATCCTCTTTGCACCATGTTGATCCCAAATTTTATACTATAGTTTTTCCAAATACAGTGACATCTGTGCATGCTATTTTTCTGAAAATACCAATATGATCTGTATTAATTAGTTATGACCTAACATGATGGATTACCTCAATTGTCACCATACACTCAACCTTAGCACAGTAATGTATACTATAATATATTTTCAGATTTTGCTTAGATATGCAGTCTAGAGACTTTAGAGTTTGACAAGAATATCTTGTCAAACATGGGAATCACAAATGGCTTTCTGTTACTTTAAACTCTTTGCCCAGTTTACTTATGTCAGAAATGATTTTTATATTTAAATTGATCTGGACAAGAGGAAGCTAGTGATGGTGCTTTTGTGCACGAGATTGGGATTTGTGGTGGACTTGTCTGGACCAATTAAGGACCGAACTCTGACTATTCAATTCAAGTCCCCCACGTACTTCCACATGCAGTGTATGGGCGCTGTTTGGTTAAGTAAAATGTTAAGACTATTGGGTTGGAAACAGGAGAGTAAGGATATGTGTATTGACCTTGTATGGCATAGATGCTTTGGTCTTATGACTGCGTTTTATGCCATGTGAGCTTGTATGTCAGTATCAGATGTTCTTAGAAGGGTGAGGGCGTATATGTGCTCTGTTGCATGTACGTACCTTAAAGGTACCGATTGCAATGTACTATGTGTAGCGAACACAACCTGTATTTCTTTTGATTGGGTCGGCATTCCGACGCAACATGTGTGCCCTGGTTGAGCAGATGCTATCGACGTTGTTTAAGCGAGATCGGTTCACACATGGGTATCCAACTCAATAGTGTTAACTTGTTGAAAATGCCAAATCTTAGTTTCCGGTCGGTATACCAAAGGAAGTATGTCATCATCGGAGGCATCCAGAAGGCAACGGTGACTAAGTCGTGTGGGTAAAGTTGTACACCCGCAGAGGTATAAACTATTCGAATAGCCGTGTCCACGGTCATGGACGATAACTTGAATTGATGTCACTGTATAGAAATTTTGATTTACAAATCTGGTTTCGGTTTTGGCTTTGCATGAGGATTCATGCAATATCTTATTTACATTATGTCATTTACTTACTGTTCTAATCCAACTTTGATTTATTAAACTGCTTTATCAAAATTTAGTCTTTGTAGGTTAAGATGTCTCGCTTTATGCAAAACTTAACCATTTTACCTTCTGTTGTAGCCTTATGCATGTATAAATTCTACTCCTCTGAATAGGTTCTAATAAACACCTACTTTTATTAGTTTGTGTAAGACTTCTTGAGTACCTTCCGTACTCAAGGTGCTATCACCTATTGTTGCGGTGAGGATGGTTATCTTTATGGCGTGCCGTTAGCGCCGATCGGGTGGCGCTAACGAGTAAAGCTACTTCTTTCCTCCACGCAATCGCTCATGGGTGGATGGGGCCATTGGTGGATTTTGAACTTTTATTTTGCTTCCGCTGTTGAACTTGTTGTAGTGACCAAGTCACTCTATAATGTAGTACTAGAACCGCAAGTTGTAAACTTATGTTTAATTATGTCAATGTATGACTTGTATGTATTTGATGCAATGTTGTTAAAGGATATATATGCAATGGTCGTTGATCCTGGGAACCATTGTGAAATATATATATCCGGGAATCTTGTTTATTGGATTTGTCACTTGTTAAATTTATACCTTTAGCATGATCTTCAATAAAGGGGCAGCACTGTTCCTTAATTAAGAATGGTGCTACAGTATAATTTTAATTAAGTACATTTCCAATATACCGGGGCGCCCACACCTCAAGCCCACACTCCACAGGTGTGGGGACCTCAAGCCCGTCACATACATGACGGGGACCTCAAAGATGTGCATGCTTGGTCATCACAAGACCAGGCCTCAACATGATATCAATATGCATATGCACCATCTCTATTCAGCATCAAAGTACTAAAGGCAATAACAACATTCATGAATAAAGCATAGCCATACTTTGAATATTCACCACTCTTATTATGCACACTTGCCAACAGCCATACGACACTAACATGCATCAAACACGCATTCATGTCCAAGCAATCATAAACAAGGTAAAAACGATGCACTTGCCTTAACCTCGTGAGAATGGAGGACATGAAGACGGTGCTGCCTCCCATACCAATCCCCCACCTAATACATTAAGAATATAAACTAAGACCACAGCAATGAAAAACATGAATTATATAAGCGAACACATCAAGTAGCAGATTGCAACGCGATCCGACCCCACTTTCCTAAATCTTGAACTGCCCTCTGTGAACAGTCAAGTTCTAAAATTCATATCTTTCCGTACAGTGGTCCAAATTAGGTGTTCTTGGACTTCATTGAAAGTTAATCAAATTTCCCAACTAAACCTAGTTGGTGAGCCTCCCTGATTCGGCCATCTAAAATCGCTTTTAAGCTGATTAACAAAACATCGACCTCACGTCAGACTTTCTGGATAGAGCACTACAACTATCATAACTTTCAGCTCATTCATCCAAATTTCGCGTTCTTGTGCTTCCCTGAAATCTACGACAATTAGCTACAACTTTCGTTATACTGAGATCCTCTAATTCTCTCTTTAACTGATCGCAAAGGTCAGATTACTAAAACCTGTCCAGAAACTGACAGGGTTGCAGAATAGCCGCACCATTAAATTCATAACTTTTGCTACAGAGGTCCAAAAATTACGTTCTAGAACTTCATTGAAAGATATTGACGTCCTCTACAACTTCCTAGGAGACGTCCGAGACCGAATCCGCACTTAACTATATCAAAACGTCCCTCTAACACGATGTGCCCTTAGGCGACAGAATTACCGACATAGAACAATTAAGCGCTAAAACATCTAAACAAGGGGAAAACGCGGTTACTCTTGAAGAACCGATTGCCGGGCACGATGAGCACCCACCAGCGAACTCTCCCCCCAAAGATGGTCCTGTTCCCCTCACCTTCTTCCTCCTCCAACAGCCGGGCACCTCCAGCGATCTCCTTCTTCTTGGCCAATCGATCTCCCGGGTGATCGCCTTCTTCCTCCAATTGGGGTGGCTACTGTTCACGGTACTGTAGTGGTGGTGGGTACTGTAGCACACCATGCTACAGTACCACTTCTAGGGTTTCCTTCCTCTTTTTATTGGTAGCCAGCCCCTCATGGGCCTAAATGCTGTGGGCTGGAAGCCCATAGCCCAAGTTGTCGAAATTATGCGTAAATCCCCCTCTAATCTCCTGTTAAAACACTTTTCTAATTGATCCTTGTCTCTAATTTATTTCTTCTCTCTCGAATACATTTGGGGTATTACATTCTACCCCCCTTAAATGGAATTCGACCCCGAATTCTGCTCACAATTAACGCCAAAGAATAACCACCGCTAAGAACATACTGACATTACCACATACCTGGAGTGAATAATTTTGTATTCTGATCGCGCATGTGAGACTTCAATTCCCAAGTCGTCTTCCTCTCGAATTATGGAACCACGCACCTTGATGCAAGCGGCGTGTTACGCCTTATTACTCGCCCCATCCTTTCAAGAGTCACTCAACGGATATGACTCAAGGGCACGATCTTACTCGCGGTCACCGGCTTCAACGAATCTTCACACTCGAATGGCTCTAGCATTCTCGTAACACCATTCACCCAACACGTTATATTCCTCGCTCCATGACTCGAGACGGTCCTAGTGAATGGCTTTCTTAGAAGTCCCCGTAACTTCGAACAACCAAATATACGTTAGACTATCTATCTCTTCGGTCAAAACCACCAAACTTGCATGTAACATAAAGAACTCTTGTTCCATCTCTCAGTCGACCTCTTTATCTTAACAAGGAGTACCTCCTTTAACCAGGGACACACAACAGAACTCGACTAAAAATAAAGGATTCTCATTGCAAACACGCATTACCAACTCCCCACCAAAGAGAGTTAAATTCAAAACCAAAATATTCATCATGAAACTCCTCCACTTTCCAATTAGGTAGTTTGCCAACAAACACCACATAAGCTAGAGGCGAAATCACTCAAATGCCCAAAATAGCCATTTCCTTTCTTTTCTTAACCAAAAAGAATCACACATATCAAGAAGAATCGACATAGTTTATAATTGGCATATGTCTTGGAGACAAAGCTCAAATAAAACCAAGAGTACTTCTCATTAACCGAGAATACCACCTTTTTCCCAAACTTTATGTTAAGAATTCAACTTCCTCTTAAATCATGAAGTCTCAAACCATCGCATAACCCAATAATTCATTTCTTTAAACTTGGCAACCTCAAAGTTATGCTCAAACTGAACACAAAATCTACACCTATGTAGTGAGACTCTTTTAATTCACCATAACATACTCTGATCAACTTCCCTACCAAAAGAATTACTTTGACAAATAATTCCCAACACACCTCAATATAGATTTCAGCCACAATCACGTTACCTCAATCTTGTAAGGATAATCAACTTGAAATTCACCGCATACACACTCATTTACTACATTCAAAGGATTCTATCAAAGATCATTAACACGACTATTAGATTTCTCTACCTGCTACTCTCCTTGAACTACTCCATCATACTTCTTCTACACAATCTTATCGGTACCCAAATGCGATACTCTAATAAACTGGTCAAGATTTTCATACTTGTTAATTATAATGTTGTCCAAAATGAACACAAAATCTTGGACCACATCTCACTATAGGTCCCACTAGTTGCGAGAGCGAAACATCGTAGCTCCAAAGACAAGCATTCTTTTTAAATCAAATCCTCTGCAAGGATTATTCTAATAAATTGATTTATTACTCAATACCCCTCGAACAACTGACACCTAAAGG
This sequence comes from Ampelocalamus luodianensis, assembly GCA_036346255.1. Classification (NCBI taxonomy): domain Eukaryota; kingdom Viridiplantae; phylum Streptophyta; class Magnoliopsida; order Poales; family Poaceae; genus Ampelocalamus; species Ampelocalamus luodianensis. Next base: position 57,759,459 of record CM070622.1, on the reverse strand, counting down.
TTCACCAAACCATCTACTAGACCACCACTATCTAGTTGCCAATTCACATCCGACGAGACTTTGCAATACTGATTCGATTAACCCTTTCTTAGAAGAAGAGGGAAATAGAAGTAAATTTCAGCACAAAGGAAACGTTACCACTTACAATCGTTACAAGATCAAGAGAACAATTAAATAACAATGATCTTGGAAAACAAAAGATGAGATCATAATTGAGGGCACACGTTCCACAAGCATAGAATATCAAGCCTCAAACGAGAATAAAACATTGCTTTGGAAATTCAAAAAAAAAAAACCTCTTGTGGGCAAGAACAACAGTTTTAGATAAACTTCAATAACACGCAAATTCAGAACTTGACTTCAATCTCAAATACTTCTACTTCACTCTTTCCTTTTACAAAGAAAATGACCGTTGGTTACAACATCACCATCACAACTCCAACAAAAGGGATTTGAAGACCACAACACATAAACCACCTAGGAACTTATAAAACCTCTCAACACTTCACTTTTCTCAAAACAATTTCAGCTACCACACCAACCTGAGGTCTCAAAGATCACAAACACGAAACTAGGAACATTTTTATTTAATCAATATTAGGTGAGCAATCCAATTCCTTTACACAAAACATTCAATATTATGATCATAATCCCTTACTGACCATCGCCATAACAATGACATAATACACTCTTAGCGAGACTCATCATAGCCTCTTATCCCCTCATAAACCTACCCAAAAGAAACACAAGCCACAAGGTTGAAACAAACCTCTTCTAATAAGATCATGCTATCAAATAATAATTTTGCTAGGCACACTATCAGAAACCACATAATCATTCATCCACTAATCCATAAATGGTGCTCAACACCCACCTCATCTATCATCAACAATTGACAATTGTAACTATCATGTATGCAAATAGGATCATACGTCTATTTGTAATCACAGAACCATCTATATATACACGTGTCAATATTCCACTTTATGCTCAGAGTTTAATTAAGGATTTAATAACATCATCTCCTTAAATCACCGGGTTTCTGAGTACTACCTCAACATTCATCCAATTCGGTATACATGTTTCAATCTAGCAATTAAGTATAATCATCAAGTAGTCAGCTTATGAAAATTTCTGGATTAAAATCCTCTAAGGCAACGTCAAACATATCCTTAACATAATCATCACTATTGATAGATTAATCCATTGGGACCCATTACACCGAATTATCTAATAAATTTAACAAATTCCACAATCTTAATGCTCAGACCAAATCACCAATATCTCACAATTATTAATAAATCCTTTAACCTCAATTGGGTACAACCATACCCTTAAACACAGTTCGACAAGAACTACTACAAGACACCATCAAATTAAACAACTTCCCTTCCAAGGATCTTAGTTAAGATCCAATATGCACCACACTACAGACTCAACTTGATAACCCATATCACAACCATTAATTTCTTCGGTTATAACCTCTAGTTTAACCATGACAAGACATCGCTAAAGGTTTAACGTTTCCTTTCATAAAAGAGAAACATTCAACTTCCACACTCAAAATACCCAAAAGAGATACCTTGCGTCAAAGCCTCCACGTACTAAAGGACTTGCAAAAGGAAACTTTCATTTGCTAAAAAAAATATTAAGCGAATAAATGGGTCAAGGTTTTCCAATGAGAAAGACAAAACTCCATTATAAAGGTAAAGCTTGACAATCTACCAAGTTCACCAGCCGCAAAAAAAATAACTCAACGATTGGGAAAACAATGATTGCTTTACAGGACAAAATTAAACCAATGAAAACAAATCAATCCTTTTCAAAGCAACCCATCAAGTAATAAACTAATAACCCAGAGAAGCTCATCAAGCCCAACTAGACAAGAGTTGACCAAATTCAAATTTCAAAGAAGAGAACAACTCTTCTAAATATACTTACTATTAAAGCTTTGAACTACGATATCCAATGTGGGCACTTCACTATTGCTATACCACGACAGTGGTTTAACCTGCATGACACGGGGCCACAACCTCGACCTCAACCTCTCAACATGGGTTATCCCACACATATTAACTATAGCATTATAATATATATATATATATATATGTATGTATATCATAACAGGAATCATCAATACAACATGCAGCGTAAATGCAATGCAATAACCCAATCCCACCTACTCGCTTAGTGTGTCAAAATTAATGTTTTATTAACCACGGACCTCTGACGCTCGATACCAACTGTAACACCCGACGACATGAGCCGGAATGCTCTGAACTAACCTTAAATAACTCTAACCAAGGCAAGTTTAATAAATTTGTAGAACCTCCCTGTAAAATCAATTACAGGGATTCCATGAACAAGTAAATCACAAATAATTAAGCCATCAACTCTAATCCTCAATAGATAATCAAATCATGCTAAGTGTCTAACATAACTAGAGAAGTATAAAGTTCCACTACTCATCATTATTACACTTAACCTCTGCATGAGATAAAACATAATAAATCTTTGAGCAACTCATGATGAATAGGAAACACGATCGAAGTTTATTCATCTTTATTTGGTTCATGATGTGAGTGTGTGACTAACTGTAACACCCCAGCTCCACATGAGCCTAGAATATTACAAGAATTAAACCAACCAGAACATTCTATAAATTTTTCGACGGAACTTCCTTTGTATGAACAACAAAATCGAGGTATTAACAGATGACCATGGCATTTATTATTATTTCTATAATCCAAATCTTTCAAGCATAAGAAATAATCTAACGATTGTAAACAATTAACATCATTCTCATGACTATGAATAATCCAACAACCAACATCATAAAACATCCATAGATAGTCTCCACACAGTTATTTATTCCGAGGTGAAACTAAATAGCAATTGCATAAATGTGGTGAGGTAGTGCGTGCTTTCCAATGCCTACTCCCTCCCATGCATGACGTTCTTGCCAGAAGTACCTATAACAAAACAAAGCAAGGGTGAGCCATACGACTCAGCAAGTATCAACAAGGTTGCAACATTCACATAGACATAACATCTAAAAACAACTTTATTCAACACCGTTAAGACATTTCAAATATTTACATGATGATAATGCTATGCACACTTTGATCTTTATCTCGCTTCGCATTTTACCGGGAATGCGGGGTATTCATCCGTCAATGATTACCCATGCCTGTGCCCTCTGGCACAGGGACCAAGAGCCTATACATCACATGTATAGGGACCTTTGCCCGTCATCACAATGACGGGGACCTCGTATCCATTGCCCACATTCCATGAATGCGGGGACCTCAAGCTGTCATTACAATGACAGGGACCTCAACAAAAACTCTTGGTCACCACGTGACCAAGCCTCGATATGCTCCAACATGCATAAATACTACAACATCATATTTTCAATATCATAACTCAATATGTAGTCGGGTATGTAAACAATAGCATCATGAAGGAACCTTAAACATAACTCGCAAGCATCAACACAACTAGAATCATCTCCACAACACATTCACATGGCATTGATGAACAATACACCAACCAATCATGACATGCAACCAATTCTACACATAGACCGAATACTTGCCTCAACCGCGAGCGAGCGGGCCGAAGTGGGTGCTGCCCTTGGGATCTCGCTGCCACTGGACAAGAAGATAACCCCAAACTAAGAATATCATACTGGACCAAAATCATACATCACATTACAATCGAAATCGCTAATCTTCTTATCACGTCTAGCTTTTCTAATTTCTAGCGAGCGGTCACTGCGGACAGCAGACTTCAAAAATCCATAACTTTCTGCTCAGGAGTCCAAATAGGATGATCTTGGACAATCTGAAAATGTAATTGAAATGTCTAAATAAACTTAGTTGGGAGACCCTCTGATTCGGCCATCTACCAGACCTACCAATCTAATTAATCAGAGCAAACATTTCACGTCGGGTTTCTGGACAGCGACAAAGAAACTATCATAACTTTCTCTACGTTCGTCCGAATTCAGTGATCTTTAGCTTCCCTGAAAGCTAAGAGGATTAGCCTCATTTTTCGTTATGGTGAGACCCTCTGGAAACCCCTCTAAATAAGCGCTTCAATCAGGTTAACTAACACTAGCAAATCTGCTTCTCTCCAGAAATACAGAAGTACTAATAAATTCATAACTTTGGCTACCGAAGTCCGAATGACTTGATTCTTGTCGGCAATGAAAGGTAACTACGATAGCTACAACTTTCTAGGAGACACCCAGACCCAAATCTGCCTCTAACCTAATCAAAACCGACAAACTTCACTGCTGCAGAATACCGACGAACTGACACCCGAAAATTAGACAACTAGAAAATGACCTAAAGCAAAGAACCACGGGTTACCCTTGCCGAAGCGAGAGAGCACGCAGCGGGGATGAAGACCACCACTCTTCCGCTGCGGATCAATTCTTCTCCTCTTCTTCCCTTCTCTTCTTCTCCTTCTTTCTCTTCTTTTCTCCTTCTTTCTCTTCTTTTCTCCTTCTTTCTCTTCTTTTCTCCTTCTTTCTCTTCTTTTCTCCTTCTTCTTCCTCCTTGGCGGCTGCAGGAGCTCCTTCTCCTCCTTGGACAGCAGCAATGGAGGTGGTGGGAGATGGAGAGGCGCAAGGGAGGGTGGAAGGGAGGTGGAGAGGTGGAGAGGGGAGAGGAGGGGCGGCCGGTTGGGAGTGGGAGGAGGAAAGGGAGGAGGGGAGTAGGCTAGGGTTTGGGAGGAGCCCCTTGGCGGCCACGGATGGGCCATGGCCCAGCCCAAGTTGCCGCCAAATTGCTCTTTCCCCCTCAAAAACTGCAGCGACAACAATCCAATTAGTCCCTCCCGCGTTCCGTTTGATCCTTCCCGAATAATCGACCTCTCCCGAAATAAAATTAATCTCTCCCGACTAATCGCTAACACACTTTGGGTATTACATTCTACCCCCTTAACAGGATTCGACCCGAATCTAAGCGCCGATCTACCGAAAGTAACCGCGACTAGAACTTAACAACAAATACCAACGCGATCAACTCTTGCTAATCTCGCTCACGCGAGACTCCAATCTTTCAAGTGGCCTCTCTCAAATAGATGAGACCACAACACCGGGCGTAAAGCGGCGTCCGTACTAACGCTCAACTCGGCATTTCGAGAATATTCATCAAAGAGTCTCGGAGGTAAGATCTTGCTCGAAGGTCAACAGCGTTAATGAAACTCAACCTCCATATCTCTCGGTACTCACTAGGCACCAAACACGCCCGATGTTGCGTGACACGCGTATGGACCGAGACGGTCCTAACGATACGCCAACTTTTGAATTCCGTAGCTAACTAAAATAAACCAAAGTACCTTGGGCTAACCTTCCCTCAATGAACCACACAACATGCACACAGAACACGGAACTCTTGTTCCACCTCTCATGAACTTTTCAATGAAACAAGAATCACCTCCTTTAACGAAAACACACAACGAATTCCCTTTAAACAACTCTTTTACCGACAAAACCCATCTAAATAAGAAAGATTCACATCGCCATTATGCGTTACCAGCTCAAGTACTACAGGGTCAAATCTAGAAATTGGAATTTCATCAAGGAAACCCTTCTACTTTACAAGTGGCAGGTTGCGAATAAGCGTCCCGAAAACCAAAGGAGGAATCATTTTAAATGCCCAAATCAAAAACTTCATTTATTCTTCCTGAACCGATAAGAACCACACATACCAAAATCAAGTCAAACTCAACTTACGAAAGACATTGGTCAACAACACAAAACTCAAACGAGAATCAAGGAAACGATTCACTTCTTGAGGAAACAACGATTTATCAGTTTCTCTTTTAGGACTAAAATCTCTCTCAACTTTGGAATTTCAGTTCAGCGCATAGCACACTAACTCATCTCTCTTAACTTGACATTCTCAACGTTACGCTCAAGTCGAAATACATCATCCACACCTCTGTATAAAGGCTCTAACGACTCCACCAAAACTTTCTCTCAACAACTCCTCTATCGACATGATTAATTTGACGATGACTTCAATGCATCTCAAAATAGATCACACACACAATCACATCACCTCAATCTTTTAGGAATAAACAACTTGGAATTCCAGCTATCACATTCATATACTTCATCAAAAGAGTTCCATCATCCTATTGTTCAAATTCACCCTTAATCTACTAACACCCTTAATCTACTTCCTCTACACATAATCATTGGGTGACCAAAGTTCTAGCATAAAAATAATGCAAGGCCCAAATTAAACTCCAAAACTCCTACAATGAACTTCTCATAAAGAAGATAGGAAAACCTCCGATTAAAATCCCTAAAATTCTCACATCCATACATACTCGCGCATTAACATCAACATGAAAATATCTTCTTGACCCAATTATCTTTATAAAGATTCTAACTCTTAAAGAGTTACTTACTAAGTCCAAGTCTTTCCGGCAATAATACAACCATCCCGTCTATCTCATTAATCGACATGACGATTCGATTACTTTGTAATCCCACTCTCATTAAACCACACCATCAAGAATATCCTTCGCAACCTCGCAATACTACCAAATTGCGATACTCTATATAGTTGATCAAGATTTCCATGTTTTCGATAATTCTAATGTTCCACCGAAGTGAACAAAAGATCTTGGATCACAATCACTATAGGTTCTATTAGTTGTAACAATGCAATCAGTTTAACCTCCAAAGACAATCTTCTATTGAGATAAACTTCTCTCAAAGAACTATATTATGAAACTATTTCATCCTCCAATGCTCATCGAATAACTTCCAACCCAAAGTTTCACAACTTCATAGAATAAACACTTGAAAGACCCTTGTGAAGCGAATCGATGAATCCCTTCTCAAAGAAAGACAAATGAAAATAATTTTCACCACATAGAAACATCTACCACTCGCGGTGAGCAGAGGACCAAGGAAATAGTCAGATTGGCAAAGAACTCGGACAACAAAGAGAAAGTCAACAGTTGAGGCACAAGTCCCACCTGAACGGAAGATCGAACCCCAAAAAAGAAAAGGGTATTGCCTTTGAAAATTGATAAACTCTTATGGAACAGCATAAGGTTTAAGCATACTCAAATAAACATGCAAGTTGCGAAATGACTTAAATCTCAAGCACTTAACTTCTCTCCTTCCTTTAACAAGGATAGTTATTCTCTGTGATTTCTATGTCACTTTGCCGGCTTAAACATGATAAGCTCTTAAACCCAAATCACGGAACCACTCAAGAGCCAATAAAATCTTTCATCATATCACTTTGCTTGAAACAACCTCAATCACCACATAACGCATGAGGTCCATCGATCACAAGCAAAACTCGAAACACTTTCACTAGATCAAAATTATGAAAGACTATCCAGTTACTTTATTTCTAAAAGAATCATCACCACACACACAAGTCACAATCTCTTACAGATAATCTTACTAACATCAAGAATGATCTACCCTTAACAAAACTCGTTATCGTCAACTCTTCCATTATCTGACTCTCCAAAAACTTAACAAACTATTCCATACTACTTTATCATCTCATCTCCTATTGAGAGTCCATCAAACGTTACAACCTCACTACAACAACCACTTTATTCTAGCGGAGGTCTACTACACAAATCAAAAGGTTTTACCAAAACCCTTTCATCAATGACATGCTATCATCCGACAATTCTACAATCATGTAAGCATAAGCCATCTATTAAATCATATCAATTTAACTCTTAGCGATGCTCAACACCAAACTTCAACACACAACAATTGCACTCCAACCATTGTTGTTATCAATCGCTTCATCATGAAAATCTAGATGCTACCTACTTTCCTTTCTAAATCACATGAATATGTGCAACCACATATTCAACGTTCCATCTCATGTTCATAATTTGGTGCAAAATCATACTAAAATTTCAAGAATCGAAATATTCCATCAACCAAAAGTATCAACAACACTAAAACCAATTTCATGACATCATTCTATATAGAAGAATTATCCATAACTTCCCCCATAATTCTAGATCCACCGATACTCAATCCTTTAAATCTTTTGTACACAAATCCAACAATTAATCATGGTAAGAAATATATATATCTAGCAGCTATATATGGTCACCAAGTATCTATAGAAAATATAACTCCAAGATTAATATCTACTAGGGTAATTAATCTAGCAACTCCTCAACTTTCCCTTCCCACGACTTCATTAATCCATTGAGACCAAATATTCCAACAAGTTTAGCAAACTAAACAATTCTAAGGGTCAACCCTTTCATCAATCTTCCACACTTCTTAATAACTCTCACGATTCCAATTAAGTGTGGTCATACTCCGATCACGACTCCTCAAGAACGCTAGAGGACAACATCAACTTAATCAATTTCACTCGCAAGGATACTTGTTAGGATTTATTATGCACTACACTACAGTCCCACCTTGATAACTCATATCATATCCATCAACTACTTTGTTTAGAACCTCTGACTTAACCACGAGAAGACAATGCTAAAAGGTCTAACATTTTCTTTCATAAAAGAGAACCGTTCAACTTTAACACCCAAAATACCCAGAAGAGATTCATTAAGTCAAAGCCTCCACGTACTGAAGGACTTACAAAATGAAACTTTCATTAACCAAAAACAACAAGCGAATAAATGGGTCATACTTTCTAATGAGAAAGACATATCTCCAATATAAAGGTCAAACTTGACAATCAACCAAGTTCACACGCAAGAATAACTCATCGGTTGGGAAACAATGATTGCTTTTGAACAATTCAAGCCAATGGAAACATATCAACATGAATAAAACTACTAACGAAGAAAGATTCGTCAAACCCAACTGGACAAGAGTGACCAAATTAAATTCAAGGAAGAGAACAATCGTTTCTAATGATAATCTCTATTATCAAACTACGACGAGGGTGTAGCTTGGTAAAGGCGAGCCACAACACGACCTCAACCTCTCAACATGGGTTATCCCCACACATAATAATCATATAGTCACTTAATGAGCAGTCATACTCAAATCAAATCAGCAATCAACAATAAGTTAAAGCGAAACGTAAATGCAATGCTTTGCCCATCCCCATCCTCTGCACTAGTGTGTCAAATTTTTAAGTTGATTAGCCATTAGCAAATTTAAATTAATCTAGTCACCACGGACCTACAGCCCGCTATGATACCAACTGTAACACCCCAGCTCCACATGAGCCTAGAATATTACAAGAATTAAACCAACCGAGAACATTCTATAAATTTTTCGATGAACTTCCTTTGTATGAACAACAAAATCGAGGTATTAACAGATGACCATGGCATTTATTATTATTTCTATAATCCAAATCTTTCAAGCATAAGAAATAATCTAACGATTGTAAACAATTAACATCATTCTCATGACTATGAATAATCCAACAACCAACATCATAAAACATCCATAGATAGTCTCCACACGCTTATTTATTCCGAGGTGAAACTAAATAGCAATTGCATAAATGTGGTGAGGTAGTGCGTGCTTTCAATGCCTACTCCCTCCCATGCATGACGTTCTTGCGGAAGTACCTATAACAAAACAAAGCAAGGGTGAGCCATACGACTCAAGAAGTATCAACAAGGTTGCAACATTCACATAGACATAACATCTAAAAACAACTTTATTCAACACCGTTAAGACATTTCAAATATTTACATGATGATAATGCTATGCACACTTTGATCTTTATCTCGCCGCATTTTACGTGTCACGGGTATTCATCCGTCAATGATTACCCATGCCTGCCCTCCGCACGAGGACCAAACCTATACATCACATGTATAGGGACCTTTGCCCGTCATCACAATGACGGGGACCTCTGTATCCATTGCCCACATTCCATGAATCGGGGACCTCAAGCTGTCATTACAATGACAGGGACCTCAACAAAAAACTCTTGGTCACCACGTGACCAAGCCTCGATATGCTCCAACATGCATAAATACTACAACATCATATTTTCAATATCATAACTCAATATGTAGTCGGTATGTAAACAATAGCATCATGAAGGAACCTTAAACATAACTGCAAGCATCAACACAACTAGAATCATCTCCACAACACATTCACATGGCATTGATGAACAATACACCAACCAATCATGACATGCAACCAATTCTACACATAGACCGAATACTTGCCTCAACCGCGAGCGGCGGCGCGAAGTGGGTGCTGCCCTTGGGATCTCGCTGCCACCTGGACAAGAAGATAACCCCAAACTAAGAATATCATACTGGACCAAAATCATACATCACATTACAATCGAAATCGCTAATCTTCTTATCACGTCTAGCTTTTCTAATTTCTAGCGAACGGTCACTGCGGACAGCAGACTTCAAAAATCCATAACTTTCTGCTCAGGAGTCCAAATAGGATGATCTTGAACAATCTGAAAAGGTAATTGAAATGTCTAAATAAACTTAGTTGGGGAGACCCTCTGATTCGGCCATCTACCAGACCTACCAATCTAATTAATCAGAGCAAACATTTCACGTCGGGTTTCTGGACAGCGACAAAGAAACTATCATAACTTTCTCTACGTTCGTCCGAATTCAGTGATCTTTAGCTTCCCTTAAAGCTAAGAGGATTAGCCTCATTTTGCGTTATGGTGAGACCCTCTGGAAACCCCTCTAAATAAGCGCTTCAATCAGGTTAACTAACACTAGCAAATCTGCTTCTCTATCAATCTATTTCCCCCATGCATGTCGTTCTTAGATCGAGTACCTAAAACAACAATAAAAGCAAGAGTGAGTCCACAGACTCAGCAAGTACATATTAACAATTATAACATCAGCATCCAAAGCTAGAAATGCAACAATAGAACATCTCACATGCAAATGCAATGCTCAAGGATCCTTTCTCTTTATCTCTTTTGCATTTTGCCGTAATGCAAAGTATGCAACCGCCGCCGCATACCCATGCCTGTGCTGCAAGCATAGGGACCAATTGCCCATTACTCGCAAGTAATGGGGACCTCAAGCTCACACTCCACGGTGTGGGGACCTCCAAGCCCGTCACATACATGACGGGACCTCAAAGATGTGCATGCTTGGTCATCACAAGACCAGCCTCAACATGATATCAATATGCATATGCACCATCTCTATTCAAAGATCAAAGTACCAAAGGCAATAACAACATTCATGAATAAAGCATAGCCATACTTTGAACATTCACCACTCTTATTATGCACACTTGCCAACAGCCATACGACACTAACATGCATCAAACACGCATTCATGTCCAAGCAATCACAAACAAGGTAACAACGATGCACTTGCCTTAACCGCGTGAGAATGGAGGACGTGAAGACGGTGCTTGCCTCCCGCACCAATCCCCACCTAATACATTAATAATATAAACTAAGACCACAGCAATGAAAAACATGAATTATATAGCGAACACATCAAGTAGCAGATTGCAACGCGATCCCGACCCCACTTTCCTAATTCTGAAGCGCCTCTGTGAACAGTCAAGTACTAAAATTCATATCTTTCCGTACAGTTGTCCAAATTAGGTGTTCTTGGACTTCATTGAAAGGTAATCAAATTTCCCAACTAAACCTAGTTGGTGAGCCTCCCTGATTCGGCCATCTAAAATAACTCTTAAGCTGATTAACAAAACATCGATTTCACGTCAGACTTTCTGGATAGAGCACTAAAACTATAATAACTTTTAGCTCATTTATCCAAATTTCGCGTTCTTATCCTTCCCTGAAAGCTACGACAATTAGATACAACTTTAGTTATACTGAGATCCTCTAATTCTCTCTTTAACTGATCGCAAAGGTCAGATTACTAAAACCTATCCGAACCCGTGAGGTTGCGTAACAGCCGCACCATTAAATTCATAACGCTTGCTACAGAGGTCCAAAAATTACGTTCTAGCACTTCATTGAAATCTATTGACGTCCTCTACAACTTCCTAGGAGACGTCCGAGACTGAATCCGCACTTAACTTTATCAAAACGTCCCTCTAACACGATCTGCCCTTAGGCGACAGAATTACCGACATAGAACAATTAAGCGCTAAAACATCTAAACAAGGGGAAAACGAGGTTACCCTTGAAGAACCGATTGCCGGGCACGATGAGCACCCACCAGCGAACTCTCCCCCCAAAGATGGTCATGTTCCCCTCACCTTCTTCCTCCTCCAACAGCTGGGCACCTCCAGCGATCTCCTTCTTCTTGGCCAATCGATCTCCGGGTGATCGCTTCTTCCTCCAATTGGGGTGGCTACTGTTCATGGTATCTGTAGCGGTGGTGGGTACTGTAGCACACCATGCTACAGCACCACTTCTAGGTTTCCTTCCTCTTTTATTGGTAGACCCCTCATGGGCCTAAATGCCGTGTGTGGAAGCCCATAGCCCAAGTTGTCGAAATTATGCGTAAATCCCCCCTCTAATCTCCTGTTAAAACACTTTTCTAATTGGTCCTTGTCTCTAATTTATTTCTTCTCTCTCGAATACATTTGGGGTATATTACAGAGCATAGATTTGAGGTTGCCAATTCAAGATAAATGAGTTAGTGTGATGCATAATGATTTGGAATCCCAGGATTTAAAAGAAAGTTTATTCCTAAAATGAAGATCAAGGAAAAGTATGTTTTCCTGGGTAGTGAAATGCCCTCTTGATTCTTGTTTGAGTAGTGTGTTTATGACGGAGGTTATTTGCAATTTGAGTTGGTTTAAGGCAAGTTTTTTTGTGCGTCCCTCATTAAAGGAGATGCTACATGTTAAGGTGAGGTGATTGATTGAGAGATAGAACAAAAGTTCCATGTGTTATGTGCAGGTTGTGTGGTTTGGTACCAAAGGGAAAGTTGGCTCAAGATATATTGGATAGTTTCTGATAGTTGCGGGGATTTGGAAGTGAACATATCACTAGGACCATCTCTAGTCTATGTGTAGGATATGCAACGTCTTTCACATCCTGGTGTTGAGAGAGTTCTTGAGAGATCTGGGGTTGAGGTTTCATTAGAGCTGTTGACCAACGAGTAAGACCTTACCTTCGAGTCCCGTCTAATGCATGTACTGGGGAAGACAAAGAGGGTGTTGAGGTATAGTACATACGTCGGTGTACATCGAGGTACTGTAGTTGCATCAGTCTAAGCGAGAGATGACTTGGAAGTTGGAATCTCGCATTCGTGAGAAATATTCAGAGTTGTTCATGTCGGGTACGTGTTAATTTCAGTCTTGGTCTTCTTTCAAGTAGAATGACAAATAGAATTCAGGGTCGAATTCTGATTAAGGGGGTAGAATGTAATATCCTGTTTAACATTACAGAATTAATTGAGTGCGAAAGGAAATTAAATAGAATTAAAATGAAATTAAATGGAGTGAAAAGTGCAATTTCTGAATTTTCCTAGAGAATGGAAGAAGAGAGTGGGCTTTCGGCCCATGGTTTCCTTGGCCCGAGGGGGCGGGTTGGCTATAAGGCAAGAGAGGGGGGCTCCCAAAACCATAGTCGCCCCTGCCGTGTGCCACATCTTCCTCTTCCTAGCTGCTGCCCTTGCCACCGTCGCCTTCTCCCTGTTTTGCTACAAGTCTACTGTTGTTGCTGCATCAAGGCTTCTGCATGCCTTTGTAGCAGCATGTGTATGTTGTTTGGTAGCTAGTGATGCTTGTGCGGCTACTTGCTTGTACACGTGCGTGTGTTTTTGCACAAGACTGCTACATGCACCGATGCATGCATATGTAGGCCTCTTGCGGTGTGCCAATTGCTACTAGTTTAGATGGTATGCTTCGTTGCATTGAATAGGCATGTTTGCTAGCAGCCAAGAGAGAGAGAGATTAAAGGAAGGAGGCTGATGGTGTTGCTGCTGATCAAGGGAGAAGCAAGGAAGCCAAGAGCAGGAAGGAGGAAAAGGAAGAAGGAAAGAAGGGGAGGAGAGGAGGTTTTTGCCGAAAATTTGTGATCTTCATCATGATCTTCAAGGGTGACAAACTGAAACCCTTTAGATTGTCCTGGTATAGTCGCTGTTCAATTTGTAGGATATTTGGCCATTGGGAAGAGTAGGTGTCATTCTGCCCTAGTTCGTCGAGTTGTGACGCAGAGTTTTGCAAGGGTAATAAGGTATATTTAGGGTCGGATTCAAGGTTCTATCCAATAAGATAGAAGTTAGATTATAACACCCCAGCCCAACATAAGCCTGGAATGCTACTAAAATTACAAAGTAACAATTTAAAACCTAAGTCATAATACTAAATTTCGGCAGAACCTCCTTTGTACAGTCAACCATACAAGAGGTTCTAGCAAGTATAAAAAACATAATCAATTAATCCAACATCCAATCTCAACCATAATCATAAAATCTTCCATGAAACGCTAATTAACTCTATTACAAAACAATAGAGGCATTAAGACATAACCAAAAAAAACATTATGACAATTTGCTCAGTTATTAATTCATTGTCTAAAATCAATCATTCATGAGTGGTTCATGGTTGTGTGCAACAGATCTCATTCTAGCCCCTCCCATGCATGACATTCGTGCAGAGGTACCAAAAACATAAACAAACTGCAAGTGTGAGTCCAAGACTCAGCAAAGAACAATTAATACAACAATTCAATACACACCTCTATCATCATCATCTAACCACAATTCTGTATATTAAACCAAATCATATACACATGCAATGCAAATGCTCAATGCATCCTTTCTCTTTGACTCTCTTTGCATTTTACCGGTAATGCAGGGTATGCAACCGTTGCTGCATACCCATACATGTGTTGGCATGATATGTGTATTAACAATGGTGAATGCTCAAAGTATGATTATGTTCTATTCATATACGATATTATTGCTTTTGGCATGTTGATGATGAATAAAGTAACTGTGCATGTGCATATTGAGATCATGTTGAGGCTTGGTCATGTGGTGACCAAGCATGCATATCTTTGAGGTCCCCGTCATGTATATGACGGGCTTGAGGTCCCCTCATTCATGGAATGTGGGCTTGAGGTCCCTTTTACTTGTGGAATATTGGGCAATTGGTCCCTACGCTTGCGAGCATAGGCATGAGTATGCAGCGACGGTTGCATACCTTGCATTACCGGTAAAATGCAAAAGAGTTAAAGAGAAAGGATCCTTGAGCATTACATATGCATATGGTATGATTTAATGAATTGCTTCTGTAAGTGGTTGCTGATGTTATTAGTTTGCATTGTAATGTCTCTTTTTTATGTGTACTTGCTGAGTCTATAGACTCACTCTTGCTGTTGTTATTGTTTTAGGTACCCAATCTAAGAACGACAGGCATGGGAGGGAGTAGTGTTATGTTCGCACACACACTGCCATGAATCTTTTATAGTTGATTGAATTTTCATATTATGCCTTAATAAATGAAAAAGCTGCTTAAAGGATCTATTATGGTTATGTTTACGTGCTGGATTATTTGTAATAATGATGAGTATCATATTTTGGATATTTTTTATTATGTTGAATGTTGGATTATTTAATTTTTGATAATTGCATCTGCTGGAATCCTCGGTATAGTTAGCTAAACAAAGTAGGTTCTGCCAGAATTTAGTAAAATGTCATGGATTTAACTTGTTTTGTTGTTAGCTTAGTAGCATTCGTGCTCGTCTTTGGGCGAGTGTTACTGATTGGTATCACAATGGGCTTTAGGTCCGTGGTGAATAGATTAACAACTTAGGTAACTTAGTTTGTTAAAATTTGCTAATAGTTAATTAACTTAAAACTTGACACCTTTGGTGCATGAGGATGAGATGGGTCAAGCATTGCATTTACGCTTCCATTATGTTCTATTGATGATTCATGTTATGAGATGATCCTATATACTTAAAATATGATTCTATGATTATTATGAGTGATGGTAGCAGATGTCGAGGGGTAGACATTGGTTGTGGTCATGGGCATGACCAAGTTGTACCACTATTCGTGGTATGGGGTTAGTAATGGTTTTCTCGAGTAATTTAGTTACCGAGGTTGGAGACGAGTTCTTTGGGGAAGTTGTTGTCTTTCTTGAGTTTGTATTTTCTGGTTGTAGTTTCTTGAGGTTGATGAACTTTCTTTGATTGGCGGTTACAATGCCGTTGACGGGTTTCGCTTGGGCTGCATTTATTCTTTGAAGCAAATATTGCTCTTCCGACTATTGAGATACTTTTGCTACTTGTGAATGTTATTAATTTGCAAGGTCGGTCCCTTTAAGGGAGTTTTATGTTCTCGTTGTGAAGCATGACACATTTATTCGCTTGGCATTTTGGATAATAGAAACTATCTTTTGCAAGTTATTTATCATGTGGAGTCTTGGCCATGTACTTCTTTGGGGAATAAATGGAGTGATGAAGTTTAATGCATCTTCTTTAGGAAAGAATGTGTCGGAACTTTTTTGTAACGTTTTGTTGTGTTAAGTGAGAGGTTGTAAGCATGGAAGATAATTGATATGGTATGGGTACCAAGTTGGGTCAATGGCATGGTACATGATTAATTCTAACTAGTATCTTGGAAGTGAAATCGATTAAGTTGATGTTGTTTCCTAGTAATTCTTGATGAACTGTGATTAAGGGTATATTTATACCTACTGGGAATCCAAGATTTATTAAGAAGTGTGAGATACGGATGAATTGGTTTGACAATTAAGATTGCAGAATTTGGTAAATTTCATAGGCAATTTGGAGTAATGAGTCTCAATAGATTAACCTAACCATTAGTAATGGTCATGTTAAGGATGTGTTTGAACATTGCCTTGAAGATATTAATCTATAAATTATCATAAATTGGCTACTTGATAATCATATATGATTGCTAGATTTATATATTCCTTAGTATAATTAGTTGTTGGAATTGTATACACAAGGTTGAAGGGATTGACCATCGGTGGATCTAGAAATTTATGGAAGCAGTTCTGGATAGTTCGTCTATATAGAATGACGTGATGAATTTGGTTGTAGTATTATTGAGACTTTTGATCGATGGGAGATTTTGATTCTTGAAGTTTTAGCATGATTTTGCTTAAAACTAAACATGAAGAGGAACAATTGAATATGTGTTTGAAAATATTCATGTGATTCACAAAGGAAAGTCGGTAGCAACTAAACTTCACAGTGAAGCCAGTTGATAACCACGATGGTTAGTGATGAGGACATCACTCCTTCGGATACACGCACTACACAAAATCCTCTAGATCCAGTTGCTAAACTACAAGGTCCTATGACAAGAGCTCGTGCACGTCACTTAAATTATGAGGTGAGCTCGTTTCTAGGTGCTAATAATTTATCTTTGCAGAATGGTATACTACCTAATAATTATGATCTTTTGTTACTTAGTGATGGAGGCGGGGTTCCCGATCTTTCGATAAGATTGATAAATATCGATTTTTTTTTGTGGAGGTGACTCTCGCGATCCGACTACAACCGTACGACGACGCTTGCGCCTTAGCAATCGTTGAACCAACTCCGCGACGTTATTGACCGTGCTGGAAACGCGATCAACCTGACCACGAAGGTCTATTCCTGCATGCAATCGAAGAACACGCAAGGACAAGATAAAACGCAATCTGAAATTGCAAATATGGATTGAAATATTTATAAATTGGGATTCCAAAAGCTGTCTTGACAAGTGGTCATCCAACACAACTGAAGAACAGAAGTTTGTACAATGGCTAAACCTTAACTCAACGAAATCCCAGAAAACTAGAGGGGGTGTGGCCTCCTTATATAGGGGAGGAAGAGCCACAAATCTAAAAGAAATAGCGAGGAGGGACTAAACTCGCGAGTCACTGTTCACATGAACAGTAACCACACCTCTAGGTGGGCCGCCGGCATATGGGCCAACTTGAGTTCGATTACAAAGCCCAGATTGGCCCAAACAGGTGATATGATGCCTTCTTTAGATGATTGCGATCAGTCCAGAAGGAATTTGAAGGTGAAGCCAGATCCGTTTGAAAGAGGACGAAATAAGCTTTCAATCAAGTACTCGTGGATCTCTAATGGACTCCGTATGTGAAAGTTATACCTATTTTAAGTTGCTTTTGTCAAGCTGATTCCGAAGGCCGAACTGGATTCCAAAACAGGTCCTGCTCGAATTGCTTGCTTGTCTTAGACCAAAAGTGACATGGTGCTGCACATATATATATTTCATCATTAGATAGCATCATATAGTTCATATAATATAAATACACTCCTAAAAACAAGCTCACCTGATAATTTAAGTGAAGCGTACGAACTCTTATACTTGGAATAGTAAGCATAGTAAATATGGTTATATCCATAGGGGTCATGTCCTCATCATCCTCCCTTTCTTGAAAACAAAGCCGTCCTCGGCTTTTGGTAAGCTGAAAATAGGGTAACAAAGAAGCCAAAGTGTATGCATGGTATATGTATATGTCATCTGTTTTAACGGTTCTTCGTTGTTGCACAATTAATGTTAGAAGACAACGGCGACCATAAAAATCATTGTATTATTAACCCAAGAGTAATCATATATGTGAATGATCAAAACAAAAGTTCTCACACAACAATTATTGCAACTAGTTTTGCAAATGTAAGTGAAGCGTTTATGCAATTCAAATCTCAAGTTGTAAACTTGCGGGGTAGCACATATGGGCAAATCTACAACTTTTGGAATGAAACAAAATTCATCCATATAATCGATTTCAATCGAGCAATAGCAAATTCATCTAGCAATGGTGAAAAGATTTGTAAGTTCTTCTATAATTCAACATCTTCATTCAGATTGTCCACACTAGATGGTGTAATAAAAGGTGAACACATAGGCATAGGATGAGCACTAAATTTTATTTTACTCTCATATTGAACAAGATTCAAAGACACAAGAATTGTTGTTCAAAACAAGAAGCTTTAATTTATCCATGTAATCACAAGTTATGCATATTCGATAAACAATAAATTGATTGTCTACACCATAATCTCCAATCAAATTAAACTTATACCCAGAGGTGTAGGCACTAGACAAGCATTTTGAACATACAATTTCAGAAACTTTCTCCATAGCATGTGACAATTCCATAGGTGAATCCAACATAATGTAACACAAAGAATCAGTAGGAGAAATTCTAGTCAAAACTTCTTTATGTCTAACCAATTTCACATGATCATTATATGCGATTAACGCATCACATAAATCACTCAAAACAGCAGGCAATTCAATTATTTCATCACATGGTGCAATCAAATCAATACAGTCTGTATTCTCTACTTGAAATATGTGCATATGAGAATTGTTTTCCACTAATTTTTGCTCTAAAATAGCATGAACAGTGGACAAATGTAGTTCCTCAAAATCATACTCACCTTGAGTGATGGTAGCACCATGATCTTTACCTTTTTGGCTCTCCTCAGATGATGGAGGCGCTTCCATCTCCTCATCTTCCTTCTCAACCAATGGAGTAGGTGGTGCAATCAACTCATTCTCCTCTTCAAAGATGGTTCTCAACTTCCGCAAGTCGTTAGTCACAGAAAAAGACACAAACATAGGCTTGTTCTGATGTTTCCTATCATCATGTATTCTTAATTTCTCCTCAATCTGACTTTCAACCTTACAGGCAAGTATAAACAAATAAGAGAGAGAATTATATTCTTTATAAACAAGAAGGTTCTGAATTCCCTGATTAAGTCCACTTAAGAATCTATTTTCTATAGCTTCAGCATGTTCCTCTAAACCACAACGCAACAAACGAGTTTTCAATTCATGATAGTATTCCCTTACAGTTCTACTACCTTGATTTACACGTTGCAATCTAGCTAGTAAATAATCAACATGATATTTAGGAACGAATTCATCTCTCAAAAGCTTCTTTAATGCATTCCAAGTTTGAGGCACTCTTCCATGTCTATTTAAATACTTCCACCAAAGTATTGCATCCTTAACAAAAACACTAGTGGCAGCTCTAATCTTTTGCCTATCAGACCAATCATAAAATTCAAATTCTTTTTCTAATGCTATTTCCCATCAACATAGGCATCGGGATCAAAGTTACAAACAAAGGATGGAAATGCATACTTAAATTTACCTCGTTCGAGCACGGAGATGAGTTAATGGTGTTGTAGATCTCCCGAAACTCTCTACTATGTGATCTTGAACCTGTCATGATTAGCAGAAAACAAGCATAGGTCTCTAGCAACTACTAGGATGTGGTGGTTCAAAAGTCACTCACACTCAAGCCTTTTATCGAGTTCTTACCAATTCTTACCAAGCAAGCAGGTGATCGACATCCAACGGTGTCAACATATCTTCGAAGATTGGATGGAGCGATTGCTCGGAGAAGCTCAGCCTGTACGGTGTAGAAGAGGTGTAGCTGGGAAGGCTCAAGTATGGTAGCAAGGATTAGCAACAATCAATTCAGAAAATGCAAGTTGAATAAATGTTCAAAGTACTAGTCAATATTGCTGATCCTAGCCTAATCAAAGCTAGCTAATCAAAGCCTATCAAGAGAAGTGTATGCACGCACACGCAAAGATTAATGTGACTTGATGCAAGCAAAGGAAATTCTCACACCAAATGCTAGGAGAGACACTAGCCAACTACTCAAACCTCTGTGTAGGGGCACAAGATTGTTCACACGATGTAGAGCACAAAGATGCAATAACGTGCAATGTAAACAGCCCTCTAGATTGAGCAGAAACAATAACTAGTCTCAAGAGATGAAAACTCAAAGTTTTATATGGCTTATATATACTCTTTTGAAAGGTTTCGACGAGATCTACAACTTTGCAGTTGAGGCGAACTCCAAATTCCGAAAGGAAGATCTAAGGAAACGGCAAAAACAGAAACCGAAAACTTGCAACGCGAATTCGGGGCTGAAGATGGCCGATTTTGGGGCACCTGGAGGGCAACAAGTGGCTTAGGTAGAAAAGATGCGCCTCGTCATTAGCTTCGAAACGAGCACAAGAACGTCAAAAACGGACAAATTATGCAAAAGTTATGCCCGTTTTACTGAAGGTGTCTCGGAAACGGAATCCTACTCGGACTCAAAACCTTCTCGTGTTCAATCTTGAAAAGACTATATCTTTTGATTCCGTGGGCCAAACTTGCTGAATTTTTTTTATGGAAGCTTGTGGCCATATGTAGAAGGTCTCCACTAATTTTTATGCACTTTTCTTTTCGTTTTCTTTTTCTTCTTTTTTTTTTCTACCACGGCTTTTGTTTTTGCGGTTGCCTCTTTCTCCTTCTACTATTTGGCGACCTAGGATTTGCATAAGTCGCAAATAACATCAACTCTCCCAAAAGATCACAACAATTCTCTCTTTTTTTTGGATTAACAACCATACGAATTTTCTATTTTTGGTGCGGATTAGAGGAGTTCTAACCCACGAATTTTCTTTTTTTTAGATGCAAAAACTAAGAACCCTAAAAGAATGATCAAGCGACGCAAAGGAAACACGAGATGCAACTAGACAAAGACTAACTAGACAATAACTAGAACTAGAAATCAGCAACTAGACACCAATGATTCAACAAGCAAAATACCGAAAAGAAAATTGCAATGGCTCAAAGGGGTTCGGTACAGATGATAGATGCAATAATTTTTTGGGCAATTTTCTGGACTCTAGGCATGAAAAACGAATCTACTACTAGAAAACTAGAAAATCTCACCGATCAACTGAAGCTCTGATACCATCTGATGGAGGCGGGGTTCCCGATCATTCGATGAGATTGATAAATATCGATTTTTTTTTGTGGAGGTGACTCTCGCGATCCGACTACAACCGTACGACGACGCTTGCGCCTTAGCAATCGTTGAACCAACTCCGCGACGTTATTGACCGTGCTGGAAACGCGATCAACCTGACCACGAAGGCCTATTCCTGCATGCAATCGAAGAACATGCAAAACAAGATAAAACACAATCTGAAATTGCAAATATGGATTGAAATATTTATAAATTGGGATTCCGAAAGCTGTCTTGACAGGTGGTCATCCGACACAACTGAAGAACAGAAGTTTGCACAATGGCTAAACCTTAACTCAACGAAATCCCAGAAAACTAGAGGGGGTGTGGCCTCCTTATATAGGGGAGGAAGAGCCACAAATCTAAAAGAAATAGTGGGGAGGGATTAAACTCGCTAGTTACTGTTCACGTGAACAGTAACCACACATCTAGGTGGGCCGCCGGCATATGGGCCAACTTGAGTTCGATTACAAAGCCCAGATTGGCTTAAACAGGTGATATGACACCTTCTTTAGATGATTACGACCAGTCCAGAAGGAATTTGAAGGTGAGGCCGGATCCGTTTGAAAGAGAACGAAATAAGCTTTCAATCAAGTACTCGTGGACCTCCAACGGACTTCGTATGTGAAACTTATGCCTGTTTTAAGTTGTTGTTGTCAAGCTGATTCCGGAGGCTGAACTGGATTCCAAAACAGGTCCAGCTCGAATTGCTTGCTTGTCTTAGACCAAAAGTGACATAGTGCTGCTTGCATATATATATTTCATCATTAGGTAGCATCATATAGTTCATATAATATAAATACACTCCTAAAAACAAGCTCACCTGATAATTTAAGTGAAGCGTACGAGCTCTTATACTTGGAATAGTAAACATAGTAAATATGGTTATATCCATAGGGGTCATGTCCTCATCACTTAGAAATAATAGATCCCCAAGGTCTACGACCAGATCTACAAGCCCTACGACCAGTCCTGCCAGCGCTACGACCAAGTCTCAAGATCCTCGACTAGGTTCGCTAGCGCTACGACCAGACCAGCCAGCGCTACGACCAGGTCTCAAGCCCCTCGACAAGGTTCGCTAGTGCTACGACCAGACCAGCCAGCTCTATGACTAGGTATCAAGCTCTACGACCAGTCTTTAGGTGCTGCGACACCGTTTTAGGCCTAATAGGGCCTTGTAAGCGTGTCGGGGTCAAAGCCTAGGTTGTGTACACCTCTCCCCATGGTCGCACAACCCTAGGTCAACCCCCTCACGTCCCCCCTATATATATACAACAGCCGCCACAGTTTAGGGTTGGGTTTTTCTTAGATTATCCTGCCACTTTGCAGTTTCGCCGTTTATCGGTTTGAGGAACCCCACATTGTGAACTTCATGCATATTCGCAATACAATTCAGATTGCATCTTCCTTGTTCTTGTGAGTTGCTTCGATTACTTGCAGGAACAATAACCCTCGTGGTAAGGTCGATCGCATGCGAGCGTGGTTGATAACGACAGTCGTGCGGGTGTAGCGAATAGCGAGGCGACGATCCGCCGGTCGAAAGCCTTAAAGCGCCAACGCCCCACGACGAAATCAATCGAACCTATCGGAAGATCGGACACCGTAGCCATCAGTTAGGGTGCAATTGTGGTGTGTGAAGGTGGGGTGTTACATAATTAACCATTATTAAGATTTAGCAAATAAGTTACCTCAGTTGATAACCTATTCACCACAGACCTAAAGTCCGCTCTGATACCTACTGTAACACCCTAGCTATGGGGAAGCCAAGATGCAACCTAAACTACCAACAACAAACATCACTATAAAATTTTCTTAACAAATCAACATCTAATGGCAACTAAACTTTATCACAAAACAATTTTTATACATTAATTAACATATTTTCAGCAAGGATTTAAGCACTAATTCCAGTATATAACATTTCATTCAAGTGGAACATTATCAAGAATGCGTCTGGATATACCAAATCATCAACTATCAATAACATCGACCATGAGGAACTAAAGGAACCATAACCTAGTCAATTATTACAATTCCAAAATGAATGACTCATGTGTGGAGTGAAGTGCTTCTCAAGTGCAAAGTTACCATGTCCTACTTTCTCCCCAAAGTATGTCAACATCATCGTTCACCTAAAACATTAAATAAACAAGCATGAGTCCAAGACTCAACAAATACAATTGAATATCACAGGAAACTTCGAATCAAGACAGTTCATTCTCAATATATCGAATTCATAAGAAAATGATATGCAATTGATGCAAATATGAATATGAAATCCACTTCTCTTCTACATATACTGGTATAGCCAGTGAACACTCGTCGGTGTTCACTCAGGCCCACATCATACAAAATGCGGAGATCCTAGACCCGTATAAAGAATCTTTCAAACAGGGATCCAATTTGCCTACATTAGAATAGTGGGTCTTACTTGCCGATATTGGAATGATGGGACTTCACTGCCCACTCCCATGGGTGAATCATGAATGAATGAATGAATACATTATGATGAAAAACATACTCTCAATGAAGCATGAGATAACAACCATGAAAAGAAAAAGTAATACTGGAATTAATCACAGTTAGTAGAATTTAACCATTTCATAAGCTTCAATCACTTAGCAAATAAACAGTCAAGTCAATTCAAGTTATACTTGCCTCAACCACAAGATGAATGATGACTATAGGAGGACTCTATCCTCGGTTCTCACCACCACCTAGCATTTATAAAGTATACTAATAACACTATTCAAATGCCATAGCAAAGAAATAAAACAATAAGAATTCCTTCGCTCCTATTCGCAAACTGAGAATTTATTGAATCACTTCCTAATCCCAGTTTGTCCAAAACAGACAGCCTTCAAAGGAAAAAATCATAACTTTTGACTCAAGGCTCCAAAAATCATTAACCCAAGTACTATGGAACCTACACGCACATATCTACAACTTCTCAGGTGACCGGACGTCCAAATTATTTCATCTAAGCCTTCATATATATATATATATATATCTGAAGGCAGTTCTATCACCTTCAGTACTAACGACTTAAGCATTTTGTACCTCTTCAATGGTACATCCAAACTCATTGATATAAGGCAATATGAAAACTAAAGAAAACTAGCTTCATGAATAAATTTATTATAATTTTTTCCATTGAGCAGCAATGGTTGCTAACAAGGAAACCTTCCCTACTGTCCCGCACCACAGGGCAGAACTACAACATCAATTTCAAAAAATCATATCTTTCGTTCTACTTGTCTAAATAACCTAAACTTGGACTCCCTAGAACCATCATAAAATTATCTACAACATTCATGGAGATCAACAGACCAAAATCGTTGATCTATTGACCCTAATTCACAGAATTATACTTGATGCCCGTCTAGAGACTAAACAGGTATACTAACTTGCAAAAATCATAACTAATTCATTATCCAACCAAAAATTACGAATTAATACTTTCCAAAAAGCCAACAAAATTCCCTACATAACACTAGGAGACCCTAACCTCCAATTTCATACGGAACTAATCCAAAACTACAGATCAACCGAATCTGCAGATTATCAACTCAAATTCAATAGGAATAATAATTCACTAAACGACCACAACCCATAGAAAACACTTAATCCAACAGCGAGGATAAGATAATTACCCTTGAAGACACTAATGAAATCGCTAGAACCCGGAGAAGATGCCACCCCGCGCCATTCCTCTTCCCTCTCTCCCTTGGCCGATAGTAATGGAGGAGGTCTCCTCCTTCTCTTCCTTGGCCGGCAACAATGGGGATCACAAGGGTAGGGGAGGTGCCACGAGGAGGTGAGGAGATATGGAGGGGGTGCTACAATGGTGGTGGTACTGTAGCATAGGCGTGCTAAAGTACCATCTAGGGTTTGGCTACCCCTAGTGGGCCAAGGCTATGGGCCTTTGGCCTAAGATTTAATCCTTCATGAGAAAATCAAATCCCTTTTAAATCCAAAAAAAGGGGTTTGAAATTCAATTATAGTGTAACATCCCAAGTTTGGCCTTGTGTTTCAAATGTAAGAAAATGAGTAGAATTTAAAACTTTTTCTTACATCATGTATTTCCTGTATGTTCTAAACAATTCTTGTACAAGAATTATGGAAATACAAAGTTACAAGTCTTTTGATCCAAAACCTTGTCTTCCAAAAACAATCTTGTCGAATCTTTTGATCATCTCCTGAAACATTTTTCCCAAGTTTTAGGGATGGTATGTGACCCTCTGAAAAATTTCACAATTTTAGAAATTGTTTGAACATTTTTAGAGGGTAGTCAAACCCTAAACCAGAACTTGCAGAATTTTTGGAGAAAAATGCACTTTATAAAAACCTCTGAAACTTTTACACAAGGTTAATATCTAAGTTAGAAAGCTCCTGTAAAACTTTCAGAATTTTTGGAGTTGTTTTGCTATCTCAAATAAATCCCCAAAGTCCAGCTCAGTTTAAAACCCTAAGTCAAACCGATTGGGTTCGAGTCAGACTCGGGCTCGAGCCACTTGACTTGGCTTAACCCACTAACTGCACCCAGACTCACTTTAAAACACGCATTCAATCTCAGCCTTTGGATCTAAATCGCACGGCCCCCGTTCGCGTGGACGTTCAGACCTCGCGATCACGCCAACTCATTTGGGCCGGTAGATCTAGATCCAACCATCCTGATGATTTGGCTGTTCGGGTCACCCGATTGTCACATTCAATCGTGACCGTCCATTTTAGATCCAACGCTCACGATCTCCTCTTTCGTTTTAAACCTCAGGAGCGTCGGGGCGATCCTAGCCGTCCGTTTCTAATCAAACCGCCCACAACAGCCCTAGCCTTTCTCTGGTAATCTTCTTCCTCGCGTCGTGCGCAGCACAGGGAGAGGCATGGCCTTGTCCTTTCGTGCTGCCTCATCAACGCCTACTTGTCGGGGCATTTAGTGCGTGCAGTTTCTTTCGGCCACGATCATGCCCTACTCCTGCACCCCCATCATTTCTCTTTTGGTCCACGGTTGTGCCGTAAACCAAGTTCACCCGTGGAGCTCGTTTTTGCCCAAACCCTAACTTTCTAGCTATATAAGGTCCCCAAAACCCCTTCTGGTGTTCCTTTACGCCACCCCTAGCTCCTTCTTTGCTTGTGGAGCTCAAAACACCGAAAAAAAAAAGCCTCTATTTTCGGCCGTGAAGCTCCTTTGTGGACTTGGGTGCTCCAGTGGTTCATCTTCAATTCTTCTTGTACCCTTTTTAAGTCCTTAATACCCAAATCATTTCCCCTCACCCAATTTTGGGTTTCATTCACAGGATTTGTTAAATTTGGGGTTTGTTCAAATTCAGCCGAATTCACCCTTTTCTTCATCAGCTCCGGTGAGTGCTTCATTTCTCAATTATTTGCTCATGAAGCTTCTATGAGCTATAATGAAGCTATTTTGACCACCAGTGGTGTTCATTTTGGCTCAGGTCTCTATTTTCACATCTTTTTCCTCGGCTCCGGGAAGCTCCACCGTGGTCTAAGCTCCTCCGGTCATCTTTGAAGCTCATCTTGCTTAAGGTAGCTTCTTATTAGTCCCTAGACTTGTGGCACACATTTCTTTGGACTCCTGTAGAGCTTTTGATCATTTTCGCCGCCGATTATTGTCACCATCATTGTTTTCCGGCTAGCTGGCGTTGTGGACCATCGCCGTCAGCGAGGGCATCACCATCGGGACCGCAAGGCTATTGCGAACCCATTTTGGTACTTTAGGCACCGCCGCGACAAGCCGTTCTTCTTGCTTCGGGTTTTGCGGATGGGAGAACTCCTCGTGCGTTGTCGTTAAGACAATCATTAATGGCTAATGATTGTTAATCACTGTTAATGATTAGTTGGCATTTAATTGATGTCCGAAAGTATTGTTTGTGTCGCTGAGTGGTGGGCCCAACCAGTTAACCCCCCCGCTGGCGCTAGTTAATCCCGTTCGGACATCATTAATGCTAATGATTGTCATTAATCACTGTCTTAACTTTAAATGTGTCCAAGAGTGTCTCGTGTGTCACTGCCATGTGGGCCCGTTGGCTTTAAACCACAGTCATGGGTTCATTAGGACA
Organism: Ampelocalamus luodianensis; assembly: GCA_036346255.1. Lineage (NCBI taxonomy): Eukaryota > Viridiplantae > Streptophyta > Magnoliopsida > Poales > Poaceae > Ampelocalamus > Ampelocalamus luodianensis. Next base: position 57,731,688 of record CM070622.1, on the reverse strand, counting down.
AATCTAGGGTCATTAATTGCTAATCATTGGGTAGTAATTAATGTGTCTTAAGCCGACATTTACAGTGACTGCCAGGTGGGCCCTCAGCCACTTAAAATCCTCTCTGTACGATATTCATTAGGACACATTTAATGCTAATCATCACTAATCATTGGGTTTAGCATTTATTAGTTGTTATAAATTGCCATCTGTCTCACTGACATGTGGGCCCACGCACTTAAAATCCACATGTGTTATTTGCGCTAATCGTGGACCGTCGATTTCAAGATCTGCGACCCAGATCTTCGGGGACTTTCGGGTCCCCGAACGTTCCAAATCGCGTGGGCCGTCCATCTCGCGATGAGTGGCTGGGATTGAGTGGGCCGTTCGGATCGCCTGGAGCGCGCAGCGCCCTGAGCCCTCCATCTGTTGATCTGCGGTCGATATTGATTGGGCCATTCGGGTCCCCGAACGTCCCAATCCACGTGGACCGTTGGATCTAGATCCAACGGTGAGTCTCTTTAGGATTGCGCGCATGCGCTATTTCTCCAGTGCGTGGGCCGTTGGATTCTGAATCAAGGGCCCACGTTCGTCCATGTCGTTTTATTTTTGTTAAGTCTGATTATATTTCGGTAAGTCTTTATTTGTCAACTAAAAATTGTATTAAAACTTTGAAAACTCATAACTAATTCATTTTAAAACCTTTTTAGATGATTCTAGTTGGGATAAATTCATGTTTAACTAGTGTTTAATCTAAAAATGTATTTAGACATGTTTCTGTAACAGAAAATTTTGTAAACATCATTAACTTGCTTCAGCCTTTTGTGAATATTCTAGAAATTGAATTAAAACTTGTAAAATACATATCTTTTTATGTATAACTCTAAAATATGCAAACTCAATCTTGTTAATTTCCTCTGTTAGCATACTTTAATATGAAATAGGTTTTAATCATGATTTTAATTCTGAAAAATGATTTGTGCTAGTTTTACAACTTAGAAAAATCATTATTAATTCATTCTAACTCCAAATTGAGTAAACCCAACTTTGCTGACCTTAGGATGCCATTATCTACCTAGCATAAAATTTCCACACTTTAGATCATTCCAGAAATATATGCCATGAGCAGTACCAGTAATTAATTTTGTTGAATTTCCAGGCTGAGAGAGAGAATGTTTTCATTATAACTTTTTCATACTTAGTCCAAATAACCTGATTCTTATTCCTAAATTTGTCTAAAATCATACCCTAGTTGCTATATAAATTTCATAGGATTTGGATAACTTTTGCTGTTAAATTTTGTTTGGTGTTCTTCGTTCTTATCGGGTTTTATCGCATTTTTGCATTAGATTCCGAAGAAGTTATTGATTACGTGAGTGATCCTCTGCAGCAAGAAAGTGATCTCCAACAAGGCAAGCACTGTAACATCATTTGATCATATTGCTCCTATTACATTTAAAGTCTAATATCTTGTCTGCAAAACCTAAGTATGCATGCTTCTTTGTGTCAAGATTTATTTTGTCGATTAGAGGTAGCTAATCCCATTGCATAGTTTCCCTGATATTGTTCACCCCCGCCACTACCCTAGGTTATTATCCTCACTGGTGAATTAGAGCCCGATGGATGATTTATGGTCTTTTTATTGTCTTTGCGATATGATGCTTACCAATGCTTAGCTACCGGTAGAATTGGGCGATTATCGACTTGTCGATAACCTTGATCACACAAAACTTATTATGACTTATGATTTTCAGCCTTCGTGCTTTGGTTAATTGTGAAAAACTAAAACTGAAAATAAAATGATTTGGACTTGGGCACATTGGTACGTTGGTGTGAATTTAGGTGTGACTGGAATGGTTCCCGAGTCAACAAGGACTGAACATTTTGTTACACTAAACCAAGCATTTTAGCGTGCTAACCACGCTAGAGGGTATGGGACCTCTCTTTACTAAGTACTTTGGGAGGTGTTAATTACGGGTCGTAGGTGGTTAAAAATCTTTTTATAAGGGGGGAGCATCCACAGCGGCTTGAGCCATGGGCGGATGTATCCTACTCTTCAGGTTGTCGCGACTCTTAATTAGCATCATTCATTGGAAATGTCTCGTAGAACTTAGCCGTGCTGGCATACCTTCGGAAGTGTGCTTCATCTAGTGGCAAAAAGGTGATCTGAAGTGTGGGTACATTGGTACACCCCTGTAGGGTTTTGAACTATTCGAATAGCCTCGTCCAAGGTCATGGACACGCTTGGGTAAGCTTTTCAAGAGTTAGACTACAACCTTTTAAAATTAAAACTTGACATGGGTGGTACGAATGGGTAATTCGTGCTATGGTTGTGATGGATATTGGGTTATGTTGGTGATATGCCCTAGAGGCAATCATGGAGATGATTGTATCACGTCTATGTTTATGAGTTCTTGAATAAATGTTATTCTGTTCCTTGAATGAATCATTAGTTCTGAAGATCAACGAGTATGTGACTTACTGGTGAAACACTTCGACTTATATGATGTCGTTTAAAGTATCCTCGGTCGAATGTCACCGATCGGAACACCGTGACTTCTCGACCGATACATGTATTGATTGATGATCATATTTCACCGGTCATGGATATAGAGATATCGAATCAATAATGTAAACACATGTTAGAAAACATGGGGTTGGATTGACCCACCTTGAGACACTATAAAGATTGTTATGATTCTATGTGTCATTAGTTGGTCTCAAGCAATGATGATGTATAATGCTTAGACCTGAGATCAGCATGGTTCCCTACATGTGTAATAGCACTCTTAGGGGTTGCCAAACCCTGCTCGTAACTGGGTAGTTATAAAGGTAGCTTTTGGGTATGCTATGAAACATGCGGAGGGATGTGACTGGTCGAATATGGGATTTGCCCCTCCTAACATAACGGGAGAGATGTCTCTGGGCCCCTCGAAGTGATCGGATAAAGAAAGTGCATGGCCATGCCACTAGTAGTCGAAGTGTTCGACCACATAAGGTTATCCAACAACTTGATCGAGAAAATATTGAACAGTCCATGGATGACACATTATCTCACCTGGAGTTCAAACCAGATATCGTGAGGTAAAGGGAGAATACTAGAGTAAGTCACTTAGTTCGATCAGATCCAGACAAGTCGTATGGTGATACGAGCAAGTTGTAGACTGATCGAACGAAATCACAGAGTGGTTGAAACCTGGTCGTAAGGAGTTACGAACTGGTCGTGACCGAATGCGAACTGGTCGTATAAAGATAGGACCTGGTCGTAAGTGATGAGGACCTAGTCGTAGATCATATTGCATTAAGGTTCGTCCGATATAATTTGTGTGTATTCGGGAATCGCTATGTCCTGCTAGGGACCGCTACGACTCGTGGTCGGAAAGGTTTCCGAGTCACAACCGATTACACATAAACCTAACGGGTCACACACTTAATGGGATGGAACAAACCAGTACGAATACGATTCGTAAAACGTGTTCGGATAGAATCCGACACGGGGGCACTATATAAGGAGATGCTTGAGGCTAGTACGGCATGGACAAGAGAGACACGTGAGTTGTTTCCACCGAAACCCTAGCCGCCATCTTCTTGAGAGAGCCTTCCCGTGCGACTTGGTGCTAGCACACCGGCGTACGGTTGTTCCTTCTCAGGATGCGTGGATACCGTAGAGGCACTACTGCGGTCGCTGTTGCGCTGCGGACGATCTGCGATCTTCACAAGGAACTGTGGAGGCTGCTGGAGGAGACGATCGACTACGAGGACGATCATCTACGACCACTACATCGGCGCGTTCATCGTCGGACTAGGCTGCTCCAATTCTACTTCCGCTGCACTGCGCGTCTGGTGGTAATGATCTATGATCATCTATCTTGCTTGGCTTCCTGGTTCACGTGGTAGAATTTTTATATTGTTGCTAGCGTACCCTACCCGTATCCCTACAGGTTAGTCATCTCCAGGATATCTTTATGTTATTACTTATTGTATCGCTGTTATTTATGCAAATAAAATTCAGATTGTCAAAATTGCCTTCAAACTATTAGTTATTGCAAATAAAACTTGCTTTATACTGAAAATTAACCTTGAGCCTTCCCCTTTGATTAAAGCTCGCATGTAGTAGTAACTAGGTTTGTTACCCGTAAGTCTTATGAGTACATTTTGTACTCATTTGCTTTGCTTAATTATTGCAGAGGAAGAAGGTTGATCCACAAGGATCAACTTTGGTGAGTTTTGTTGCGGCATGGACGACTAGCTTGGCGGCCCGGTCGGTTGCCTTGTGGGTTATGTGGCTAACCGGTCGATTTTGGTTAAAGCCATCTTATGGCACCTTTTGCTTCATTGTTATTGATACTTTGATGTCTTTTGGCCATCGGCTCTTTGTAATAACTTTATATTATGTATGTCTTTTGCTAGACTTGTTCTATTGTGATGTATGGAATTGATGCATGCTTTTGTAAAGATGTATGTGTGCTGCAATTCTGGGAAGCACATGTCCATCGAGGCACGGTGTATTTTGTTTGTGATGCTAGAGCCAAGGGAAGGCTAAGTATTACAAGCTAAATAAACCGGGGTCTCACATATAGTTATAAAGATTGAACAGGGTATTACAACGCGCATAGGGCACGAAGGCAGCAACGCTCGTAAAGGCGCGGCACCAGTAATGGATGGGGATGAGAAATGGGATGCATTAGGTTAGGAGAAAAGTCCATTATACCCTTACCAAACAAAATATATTTACAATGAAAAGTCTATTACAATCTTAACAAATTAATGACCAGATTTAATTCATACTATCTCCATGTACTAACACTAGAATGTACTGTAAAATTTCTCTACAGCGCTTGGCAGCAATAAAATGGTAAAAATTGGTGATGAGGACATCAACCCACCGGATCGCACCGCTACTCCACCTCCAACTTGGTTACTCATCGCCATCAATTCATTTGCGTCAAATGCTACTCCAACGTCTTCGATGAATTTACTTCACTTACATCTAGTACTGCGCCACCTCACATTGGGCCGAAGGCCTTGTATCGATTATTGGGTCCAAAGGATAGCCACCGCTTTAGGGTATTTGGGCCAGCCACCTCCCTGGCCCATATGGCCACCTAGGGTTTTGGGGGTACTATTCACATGATATTATTCATGTGTGAACAGTGCCACCCCCCCCTCCCTCTTCCTCCCTTTACGTAGTGGCCGCCGCCCCCTCCCATCTAGTTCCTCGGGTTTTGTTGATTGAAGTTTAGCTTTGCTACTTTATACCTTGTCCTCTTGTTCAGCGAGATCAACAGCGACATTGTTCTTCGGAACCCTACCTATCAATACAATTTCAATTCTTATTAGCAATTTCAGATTGCCTATTTATCTTGTTCTTGCGTGCTTCTTCGGTGTATGCAGGAATTGATCTTCGTGATCAGGTCAACTGGGTATTCGTGCATGGTTGATAACATCTTGTCGAGCAATTCAGCGATTGTGTGGTTTCGAGTCTTGCTGGTTCGTAGTCAGGATCGTGAGAGTTAAGCGACCACGACCTTGCTTACCTTCTCATCGAAAGATCGGGCTAAAATCAAGACCTCCGTGATTCATCAAGTCGCATCAGAGCTACAGTTCTTCGGTGAGAAATCAGTACCCTTAGTAGTAGATTCGTTTTTCATAACTAGAGTCCAAAAAAATTGCCTAAAAAAATTTACATCTATCATCCATATCGAACCAATCCGAGCCTTTGCAATTTTCTTTTCGGTATTTTTCTTGTTGAATTTTTGGTTACATCATCATGTCAGTTGCTGAATTCTAGTTTAGTTAAAGTTTAGTTCATTGTTGTCTAGTTTGCATCTTGTTCGTCGTGTATCCTTTGCGTAGCTTTATCATTGTTCTGCCACCACAATCATCATCTGCCGCAAGGTCTTCATCCCCAATCTCCTGTCGCAATCCCTTTTTGATCCTTGCCACAAGCCAGTAGGACACCTACCATCTCCTGCCACGGCAACCCCCTGCACCTGGCCACCACCACCTCCACAGATTGCTACAATGACAACCCCAGCCACCACCAATCCTTACCGCCAACCACCAATCCCCACCACGGCAGCCACCACCCCCTACCCGTCCACCACCTCCTGCCGCGGCAAGACAAGGCTTTACTACACGCTTTCTTTCGCCATGGCACTCAACCCCTGCCGCGTCCACCAGAGCCACTGCTGTGGCAATCTAGTGCTTCTGTCACCACTCGTTCATACGATTAAACGAGAAACCCTAGCTTGGTTTCGGTTGGTTCCAGAGAAGAGAAACAAAAGTAGAGAAAAAGAAGAGATTGATTTTGGTTTGTGGTAGAGAGGAAGAAGAAAGAAAAAAAAAGGAGAAGAGCAGAGTTGTTTTGGTTGTGCAAGAGAAATAAAAAAAGAGAACAAAAAAACAGGGAGAAAAGAAAACAAAAGAGAGAGAGAAAGAGTCCCTCTTTTCTGAAAATTGAAAAGTCTATCAAACCTTTGCCAAATCCAATGAGATTTAATGGAGCCCTTTTTCTCATGTCCACAAGCCTCCACAAAACATTTGAGCATGTTTGGCCCATGGAATCAAAAGTTATAATAGTTTCAATTTGAGGTCAAAACGAATTCGAGTCCGTTTCCGAGACACCTTCAGTAAAACGGGCATAACTTTTGCATACAGAGTCAGAATTCGACGTTCTCAGACTTGTTTGAAAACTAACGACGAGGCAAATCTGAGAAAGATGACTAGATTGAGCTAGTCACCATCTAAGACCCCCAAAATTGGCCATCTTTGGCCCTGAATTCATGTCCCAAGTTTTTAGTTTCTGTTTTTGGCAATTCATTGAATCTTTCCTTCGGAATTTGGGATTCGCCTCAACTCCAATGTAACACCCCAACTCAGCATGAGCCTGGAATGCTACTATCCTAAGCTAAACCACAAAATTTCGACATAACCTCTTTAGTATACGACGATACCGGAGGTTTTTCACAACAAATCATAAAACAATAATAACATCAGTTATAAGACTTAATCATAAATCCTAATTAACCAACTAAGTTAACATCTTGGCTATTCAGAAGTCAATATGCTAACCACCAATTTAACATAAGCCATACATCTTAAAACTTCTCAATAACATCGATCAATCCTCAAAGATCATAAAAGAATGCCATCCACGACTAGATTCATTTATTACAATCTGAAAGTTAACATAATAAAGTCTTTATTCATTCTTGCAATGGAACTAAGGTGAAGTGCATTATTCGAGTAGTGCATGTCTACTCCTCCCATGATAACCTCATCGATCACCTAGAAATAGATAAACAAAGCAGGGTGAGTCCATGACTCAGCAAGTACAATAATTAAAAACACAATTATCAATACGAATAAGACCTACACGGCCTCGACACTAATCATAACACAAATGAGTACTTATGATGACATGAAATGAATGCTTAAACATCAAGGGAATGGACGCACACACACACATATATCAGATAGTCGTGAACACCCGTCGGTGTTCACTCAAGCCCGCATCTTAACAAAAATGCGGGATCCACTTCCCGTATGAATAACGTTTCATACGGTGTCCAACATTGCCCATATTGGAATTAATGGGTCTTACTCAACCATCCTGGAATTGATGGTCTCCTCATCCACTCCGTGGGCGGCAAAAGATAATGAATGCATGAAGCAACTTAATGAGTATAACATTACCATCATTTCTATTCATGAAACCAACATAGAAACAAAACATGGATATTTCACTTCATACTACACAAGAGTTATCACAGCACGCACATATCAACAACCACAATGCACAAACGTTTAGATCAACAATGTACTTGCCTTCGCGTTGAGACGCGTTAGTGAAGCGATGGCGTTCCTAAACTCGAGCTCCGCCGCCTAACCAATGAAATAAAACCAATAAGAACACCAAAATACCTAATTCTACTAATCAACGCTGTACACCGCTTCCCCGAAGACTCTAGTCGATAAAACAAAACTTAAACTGAAATCAACAATTTCTGTCATAACTTAATTCTGGACAGCGGCACGGTAATTGACATATCTTAAGATCTGAAAGTCGAAAAGAGGTGAACCCAATTTCTGTAGCTTCTTAACTGACCAATCTACAATACTCTAGTTGATGTGATAAACCAATTTGGCCAATTTAATGGGTTAATAATTGCTTGAACTTTCAGTCTGAAACTGTCTCAGAATGAACAGCAGAAATAAAAAGATCACAACTTTCATTAGGTAACTCCAAATTGAACGTTCTTTACCAATCTGAAAAGGTCATCGAATCCTCTACAATAACCTAGTTGGGTGAACTTTCAGTTTCGACCAATTTCCCTTTCAAAATTTAGGAAATAACCAGACAGTTTATTCATAACTTTTGACTCGGACCTCGGAATCAAGTGAACTTGGTGGCCACTGAAACTTAAGAACGAGGCCTAGATATATCTAGGAGACTAAACCTTCAGATTCTGCCTAAAAACAACCGAAACAATCCCTCCAACATACAGAGAATCGGTCTTTACACGCAGCGAGTCCGCCTAGACAATTATGAATCCAAATCGCTTCTACCATAAAACAAAACAATGAGACTCGGCATCGTTACCCTTGCTGCAACCAGGAGTAGGTAGGCGAATCACGGAGAAGACGATCTCCTCCTTCTCACCTCTTTTGCCCCAAACAAGCTGCTGTCCTCCTCAACTCCTTGCAACCGGCGGCGGGAGAAGGTCCAAGGCCGGTTGGGAGGCAAACCAGCAGGACCAGCACTGGGAGGTTGGGGCAGCTCCTAAGGGCGGGGTGTGAGGGGAAGAGAGGAGGAAGGGAGGCGCGCCAAAGGGGAAGATGGGGGTTCGCCAAGGGGAGGAAAAGGGGTGGTTAGGGTTTAGAGGGGAGGGGCGCATGGGCCTAGGCCCATGGCCGCCAAGGGGTTGGAAAGGCTACCCAGAGGCCCGCGACCTAAACAACTCCAAAACGAGAATTTTAAGCTTTCGGAGTTCCCGATTAAATTCTTTCTTTCAGACTAAAAGCAGGTATGACATTCTACCCTCTTATGAGTCGACCCCAATTCTACTCACACAACGGACACAAGAGCAGAAGTCTAAGGAATTGAAAACAAAATTTAACACGCACCAGCAACAAATAGGTGCGATATCGCTCGCGCATGCGAGACTCCGATTCCCAAGTGGCTTCTCTCCGTTTGATGAGACCAAAGGATCTTGACATACTTGAGTTTTATTCCTCAAAACCCGCTCGATTTTTCCGAATTTTCACCGGTCGGGACTCAAAAGTAAGGTCATGTTCAATGCTCAACGGCTCCATTGGAATTGCATGCTCGAGGTCAAATAAGAACTTCCTCAACATGGACACATGAAACACATTGTGAATCCTCTCATAGATTCGAGGCGGATCCAAGCGGTAAGCCAAATTTCCAACTCTTGCCACAACCGAAACGGTCCGATGTACCTTGGGCTAAGCTTTCCTTTAGTACCGAAGCACTACGCCTTTGGTAGGCGATACTCTCGAAGGACCTCGTCACCCACGTTGAACTCCATTCTCGCCTCGACATCTGCGTAGCTCTTACATCGGCTCGAGCGACTAACAAGTTCTCGCTAACTGTCACTCTAGCCACAGTTGCTGAACCCATTACGGACCCAAGATTGCCCGCTCTCCCACCGCATCCCAACACAACGGGATCGCATTTCCGCCCATAAAGGACTTGAATGGTGCAGCTCGGATCTGGAGTGATAACTATTATTATAAGCAAACTCGCCAAAGCTAGATGGTCTTCCCAACCTCCTTTCCAAGACATAACACAACATCCGAGCATATCTTCAAGCGTCGAATGGTGCGCTCGATCGACCATCGGTTTGGGGATGAAACGCGGTACTAAGACGGCCGAGTGCCCAAAGCATTCGCAAGCTCTCCCAAAACTTGGAGACAAACTTAGCATCTCGATCGAAACAATCGTCTTGGCACCCTGCAACCGCACTATCTCTCGCACATAAAGAGGAGCTAAATCACTTGCCGTGTTAGTCGTGCGAATAGGAATAAAATGTGCCGACTTACTAAACCGGTCCACTATGACCCAAATAGCATCCTTTCGCTGCGCGCACGGGTAATCCAACTACAAAATCCATAGAGATGTCATCCCATGGCCACATCGAACCTCTAAAGGTTGCAACAACCCTGCTGGTCGCTATGCTCGGCCTTAACCCACTGGCAAACTCCACATGATGCCACATCCGAGCAATATCAACTTTCATCCTTTTCCACGAAACTCTTCTTCAAATCCTTGTACATCTTGGTCTCACTGGATGTACCGTATCTGATGTCGCGGTGCGCTTCCTTTAGTATCTCATCCTTGACCTGTGCCTTCTGTGGCACACATAGTCGACCCTTAAATCGCAATGCACCTGACTCATCTATGCTGAAATGGCCTTGTTTGCCCTCATCTAGGCGTTTCCTCGCACGTTGAAGCATTTGATCAAGCTGTTGTGCTTCCCGCACTCGATCTGGAACGGTTGACTCAAGAAGCAAACGGGTCTCAGATTGGGCGGTGCCCGCAAAACAAAAGGAGATATCCATACGCTCTAAATCGGCAATGAGACAACTGAGAGTAGGAGGTGTCGCCTTGCGACTCAGGGCATCGGCTACAACATTTGCCTTGCCCGGATGATACTGAATGGTGACATCATAGTCTTTTATCAATTCCAACCATCTCCTCTGCCTCAGGTTTAAATCTTTCTGGGTAAAGATGTATTTCAGACTCTTGTGATCAGTGAAAATGTCACAAGATTCGCCATACAAATAATGACGCCAAATCTTCAAAGCAAGAACCACTGCAGCCAGCTCTAAATCGTGAGTAGGATAATTCTGTTCATGATTCTTCAACTGCCGCGATGCATAGGCAATCACCTTGCCATCCTGCATAAGTACACAACCAAGCCCAACTCTAGATGCATCTGAATAAATAGTGAACCGCTTCCCTGGTTCAGGAAGAGTGAGAACTGGAGCGGTCACCAATCTATCCTTCAAAACTGAAAAACGTTCACATGCGTCTAGTCCATCGAAACTTGACCCCTTTCTGTGTCAACTGTGACATTGGTCTAGCAAGGGTAGAGAAACCCTCCACAAAACGCCGATAATAACCAGCTAAACCCAGAAAACTCCTTACTTCTTTTACATTAGTTGGTCTTTTCCATTCCACCACTGTTGAGATCTTACTTGGATCGATCAAATGCCTCTTCATTAATTACATGGCCCGAAACCCAACTTCGTAAATCCAATTCACATTTCTTGATTTGGCATAAAATTGGTTCACTCTCGGGGTCTCAAGTACCAACCTCGATCTTGAGCATGATCTTCTTTCGTCTTGGAATAAATCAAGATATCATCAATGAATACTACGACGAAATCATCAAGGAATGGGTGCAACATACTATTCATGGCTTCCATGAAAGCTGCAGAGCATTGGTTAGGCCAAAAGACATAACCTTATACTCATAATGACCATACCTTGTAGAGAAAGTCTGTCTTCTCAATATCTTGCTCTCGAACTCTAATCGATTATAACTTTGATGAAGGTCAATTTTGGAGAATATTTTAGCTCCTTCAAGCGATCAAAGAGATCCTCAATACGGGCAAGGGATATTTATTCTTCACGATTGCTTGGTTAAGAGCAGGTAATCCACACACATACGCCAACTACCGTCCTTCTTCTTAGTGAAAAGAACAGGAGCTCCCACGCGAAACACTACGCGAATCAAACCTTTGGATAGCAAATCATCCAATTGCTTTTCAACTCCTCCGAAAGGGGCGCCAAACGATATGGAGATATAGAAATAGGTCCGGTTCGGAACAAGATCTATCCGAATTCCACTTTACGCTCGGGGGCATTCCAGAAGCTCTACGGAAAAACATCGGAAACTCATTCACTACCGAATATCTTCAATCTGAAGTGGAGATTGAGACTTCTCGCTAAGGGACCAAAGCAACCCAATGGTGAAGCTCGACGATCGGGAAACAGACTAGCCAACACGAACAAGGAATCGACGCGCGCTACCTGAAATACCGGTTCGTCACCGATGGAGCTGCAAAGTCACCGTCTTCCAAAAGCAACAAATCTTGCACGATAATTGAATAACCGGTCCATACCCAAAATAACATCAAAAGGTGATAACTGAATCACCATAAGGTTGGCAGTGAAATTCTCATCTTCAATAGTGATAGTACAGACAGGACACGCTGTAGAGCTAGAAATAAGACCCTGAGAACCGACCACCACAGACTCGGATATAAATTGCACACTCAAACTCGCCTTCTAACAAAATCTAAGGACACAAAAGAATAAGTAGCTCGAAATCAAATAGTACGAAAGCCTCATGTGAATCAACTAGCAAAGTACATTACCACGTCGGGACGGCCCACGGTATCGGGAGTAGGCATGGCGTAGACTCCCATGGGCACCGGAGCGAGGAGGGACCAAAGACTCTTTGAAGGATGAGCAGAGGCTGCTGCAGGAGAAGCATACGAAGGTGGTGCGAGGCAGGCGGGGTTCGATGAGAACCCGCAGAGGCGCAGGAGTAAAAGCTGCGGGAGGAACCCATCCAAGAAAATCGAGGTACAAGTGGAGCAGCTAGAGTCTGAACTGAACCCCGAGGTGCACTGGAGGAAGACGCAACTGGAACTGCTTCCCACTTAATGATGCTCGCTGGGTTCGTTTGCAAGCGGCGCTTTGTGGCCTTCCGCCCTGCGGCGACACGTCCCTCTGAAAGAACACTCTGAAGACCGGTGACCCTCTCCACATCTGAAACATTCATACCTTGTCCCGGGACGGGACGCAGCTTGGGTGTGGACGACGAAGTGCGTGGCGCCGATGAAGAAGGCGCCGCTTCTTTGAGCCCGAGGCGGGCGGCGACCCTTGAAATCTCTTGGATGCAGGTCGCTGAGAAGACCCGCCTCCACCACTAAAGCTCCGCTTCTGGCCACTGCCAGAACCACCAACAGGAACAGTGCCACTAGCTGACTGCGTCTGCGAAGGGAGATTCCTCACCAACTCCATTCCTCTAGCTTGCTCAACCACCGTACTGAAATCACGCAAGACAGATGCCCCCAGAATCTGGCGATACTCCTGAACGAGACCCCGACGGAACCTCTTGGCCTTCTCCATATCATCATTGGCTACCGCTGGTACAAAGCGTACCAGGCTGTTGAACTCAGCCTCATACTCTGATACTGACCTATGACCCTGAGTCAACGTCAGCAAAGACTGCTCCATCTTCTCCACGAAAGAATCAGGATAGTACTTGGCTCTAAATTGCCCCACAAAAACTTCCCAAGTAACGGTCCTCGCTGGGGTCTGGCGCATGAACCCCTTCCCACGGATATCGGCTTGGCCCTTCGGTTGAAAGGCCACAAAGCGAACCCCTTTGCACCGAAGTTCATCTCCAACGCGTCAAGCGTGCCGCTCCATGTCGAGCCAATCTGCTGCTGGCGGGGTACCGCCCTATCAAAAGTGTCAAGTCGGCGACATCCACTCACGGAGACTTATCCTAGTCTCGGGTGGAACCGCTGCAACGATCGGACTGCAGCGGAGACAACAAGCAGCAGCAGAGGCAGCGAGCAGAAGCGAGCAGCGGCAGGATGAGCGCACGCATCTGCCGCGTAGCGACTCGTTCTCCTCTCGAAGATTCGAATAATAATAGCCGACGCCGCTGGGCATCCACGGCCGCGCAGCTTGAGCTTCGCGGTGGGTGGCGGTGAGGCAACCTCCTCGGCCAGTTCCACGGTAGCCTCTTCGCGGAGGTTGCGTAAACAACGGACCACGTCCACGACGCGACCATGGCGGCAGACGACCACGTCCTCTACCTCTCGCCATCTAAGAACACCACAACGAACAAAACTAAACACTTAACTTAACGATTCGGAAGAAGCACGGAACTAAGCAACAATTACACAACAAATAAAGCATAACAACGAAATTGCGGAAACAATGAATCACCCAACCCATCCTATCGTACGCGATGTGTCAATTTAATAATTTTATTTTAACCACGGACCTAAAGCCCGCTCGATACCAAGCGTAACACCCCAACTCGGCATGAGCACGGAATGCTACTATCCTAAGCTAAACCACAAAATTTCGACATAACCTCTTTAGTATACGACGATACGGAGGTTTCACAACAAATCATAAAACAATAATAACATCAGTTATAAGACTTAATCATAAATCCTAATTAACCAACTAAGTTAACATCTTGGCTATTCAGAAGTCAATATGCTAACCACCAATTTAACATAAGCCATACATCTTAAAACTTCTCAATAACATCGATCAATCCTCAAAGATCATAAAAGAATGCCATCCACGACTAGATTCATTTATTACAATCGAAAGTTAACATAATAAAGTCTTTATTCATTCTTGCAATGGAACTAAGGTGAAGTGCATTATTCGAGTAGTGCATGTCTACTCCCTCCCATGATAACCTCATCGATCACTAGAAATAGATAAACAAAGCAAGGGTGAGTCCATGACTCGGCAAGTACAATAATTAAAACACAATTATCAATACGAATAAGACCTACACGGCCTCGACACTAATCATAACACAAATGAGTACTTATGATGACATGAAATGAATGCTTAAACATCAAGGGAATGGTGCACACACACATATATCGGTATAGTCGGTGAACACCGTCGGTGTTCACTCAAGCCCGCATCTTAACAAAAATGCGGGGATCCACTTCCCGTATGAAGAACGTTTCATACGGTGTCCAACATTGCCCATATTGGAATTAATGGGTCTTACTCAACCATCACGAATTGATGGTCTCCCTCATCCACTCCGTGGACGACAAAGATAATGAATGCATGAAGCAACTTAATGAGTATAACATTACCATCATTTCTATTCATGAAACCAACATAGAAACAAAACATGGATATTTCACTTCATACTACACAAGAGTTATCACGATGCGCACATATCAACAACCACAATGCACAAACGTTTAGATCAACAATGTACTTGCCTTCGCGTTGAGGCGCGTTAGTCGGAAGCGATGGCGTTCCTAAACTCGAAGCTCCGCCGCCTAACCAATGAAATAAAACCAATAAGAACACCAAAATACCCAATTCTACTAATCAACGCTATACACGCTTCCCGAAGACTCTAGTCGATAAAACAAAACTTAAACTGAAATCAACAATTTCTATCATAACAATTCGGACAGCGACACGGTAATTGACATATCTTAAGATCTCAAAGTCGAAAGAGGTGAACCCAATTTCTGTAGCTTAACTGACCAAACTACAATACTCTAGTTGACGTGATAAACCAATTTGGCCAATTTAATGGGTTAATAATTGCTTGAACTTTCAGTATGAAACTGTCTACAGAATGAACAGCAGAAATAAAAGATCATAACTTTCATTAGGTAACTCCAAATTGAACGTTCTTTACCAATCTGAAAAGGTCATCGAATCCTCTACAATAACCTAGTTGGGTGAACTTTCAGTTTCGACCAATTTCCCTTTCAAAATTTAGGAAATAACCAGACAGTTTATTCTCGTCAGATTTCTGGCAGCAGGTACTAAAACATCCATAACTTTTGACTCGGACCTCGGAATCAAGTGAACTTGGTGGCCACTGAAACTTAAGAACGAGGCCTAGATATCTCTAGGAGACCAAACCTTCAGATTCTGCCTAAAAACAACCGAAACAATCCCTCCAACATACAGGACAGAATCAGTCTTTACACGCATGGCGAGTCTGCCTAGATAATTATGAATCCAAATCGCTTCTACCAACAAACAAAACAATGAGACTCGACATCGTTACCCTTGCTGCAACCAGGGAGTAGGTAGACGAATCACGGAGAAGACGATCTCCCTCCTTCTCACCTCTTTTGCCCCCAAACAAGCTGCTGTCCTCCTCAACTCCTTGCGCAACCGGCAGCGGGAGAAGGTCCGAAGGCCGGTTGGGGAGGCAAACCAGCAGGGACCAGCACCCGGGGAGGTTGGGGGCGGCTCCTAAGGGCAGGGGTGTGAGGGGGAAGAGAGGAGGAAGGGAGGGGGCCGCGGCCAAAGGGGAAGATGGGGGGTTCGGCCAAGGGGGAAGGAAAGGGGGCTGGTTAGGGTTTAGAGGGGAGGCGCATGGGCCTAGGCCCATGGCGGCCAAGGGTTGGAAAGGCTACCCAGAGGCCCACGACCTAAACAACTCCAGCGAGAATTTTAAGCTTTCCGGAGTTCCCCGATTAAATTCTTTCTTTCCCGACTAAAAACAGGGTATGACATCCAAAGTTGTAGATCTCATCAAAATCTTTCAAATGAGCATATATAAGCCATATAAAACTGTGCTTTTTCATCTCTTGAGACTAGCTGTTGTTTCTGCTTAAACTAGAGGGCTCTTTACGTTGCACGTTATTATATTTTTGTGCTCTACATCGCGCAAACAATCTTATGCTCTTAGAAAGAAGTTTGAATAGTTAGCTAGCATCTCTCCTAGCACTTGTTGTGGGGTTTTCCATTGCTTACATCAAGTCATAATTATCTTTGCGTGTGCGTACATACACTTCTCTTAGTAAGGCTGTGATTAGTTAGCTGTGATTAGGCTAGGATCAACAACATTGGCTAGTACTTTGAACAATCTTTCAACTTGCGTTAACTGATTTGATTATTGCTGATCCTTGCTACCATATTGAAGGCTTCCAAGCTCCATTTCCTACTAACTCAGCAGGTATCGTTCCTCGTAATCGTTGGGCTAATCACAAGCAAGAGTATCACGAACCAGCCACCGGTTATACCACTTCCTTGTTGTATTGGTAAGAACTTGGTATAAACTTCAGTGTGGGTGACTTGATTTGAGCCTCCAGATCCTAGTAGTTAATAGGAATATATACTCGTGATTTGTTCCTTATTTTCTACTAACAATGATAGGTTGGTTGAAATTGGTAGATTACGATGTCATCGCAGGCAGATTTGAACTCAAAGAGAAATAACTACCTACATACATATTGCTACTCACCATTGAGAGTACGTTATTGGACTACTTTCTATGAGTTACTATGTTGGAAAGCTACTTTGAAAGACAGGACCTTGATCCTTATGAGAAGATGACCATGGGAAGGATGACACTGATCAGTGATGTTCAACATTTGTGGTCGAATCTCGAGTACTACTTCATGTACACATGGGAGCGGATGAAGAAGAAATTGCAACATCGTTTTGTACATCCACCACCCACGGTCACAAGCGAGGTGCAACCTAAGGTAAGCGAAAATGCGACATTGTTTTGGATCCTACTCCATCTCCGGATACCGCAGAGATGCTTGAAGAGATGAACGATGATTTGATGCATCTTTTGTCATTAGAGGAGAAGTTTGAGGTACATTTGTCAGGTATCTGATGAGGACGATAATGACAAAAGTATTGATTTGGTGCTAGAGCAAGACATAGAGCAATCTTGTGAGTATATACCTGCTGTAGTGCAATCTTTTGATTTTCCTTATATTGCCTTGAATGAACCATGTGCTAATCGGACTTATCATGATTTTGCACATGTCAAATTAATTACACATAAGGAAGTACTTGATAGAATATCCCCTGCTGATGTATTGTGTTATATCATGCTTAATGAGCATGTTAGTTTGGAATGTGCTATGGAGAAAGTTTCTGAAATTTCATACCTAAATTCCCCTTCTAGCAGCTACAACTACTGTTTAAAATTAATTGGAGATTATGATGTAGACAATCAATTTCTGGAATATCGAATATGCATAACTTGTTATCACATAAATGAATTGATGCTTGCTGTTTTGAACAACAATTCATGTGTGATGCATAAATCTACTATATATTTCACTTATACTCACAAATTGAGTTGTACACTGAATACTATAAAAAGATACCTTTGTTGACTTGTTGCATGCACAATCACCTTTAATTTCTAAAACTTTATTTATTTCTTTGCCACCTGCTGCTGCTAACATTTTGCAGAAAGATAAAAATGCATTGCTACAAGTTTTAAAGCTTTTCTTGCCGTTGGAGGAGGATGAGCGTGAGTCGAGGACGACTCAAATGCAAGAAGGGAATGATGATGAGGACATCAACCCGCCGGATACAACCGCTACTCCACCTCCAACTGGGCTACTCTACTGCCATCGATTCGGCTGCGTCAAACACTACTCCAACGTGTCAACGAATTTACTTCACTTATATCTGGTGCTATGCCACCTCACATTGGCCCAAGGGCTTTGTATCAATTATTGGGTCCAAAGGACAGCCACCACTTTATGGTATTTGGGCCGGCCACCTCCCTAGCCCATATGGCCACCTAGGGTTTTGAGGGTACTGTTCACATAGCATTATTTATGCATAAACAGTGTCACCCCCTTCCTCTTCCTCCCTTTACATAGTGGCCGCCCCCCATCTAGTTCCTCGGGTTTTGTTGATTGAAGTTTAGCCTTGCTACTTTATACTTTATCCTCTTGTTCGACGAGATCAACAGCGACATTGTTCTTCGGAACCCCACCTATCATTACAATTTCAATTCTTATTCGCAATTTTAGATTGCTTATTTATCTTGTTCTTGTGTGCTTCTTCGGTGTATGCAAGAATTGATCTTCGTGATCAGGTCAACCGAGTATTCGTGCACGATTAATAATGACTTGTGGAGCTGTTCAGCGATTGCTTGGTTTCGAGCCTTGCGAGTTCGTAGTCAAGATCGTGAGAGTTGAGCAACTACTACCAAATTTACCTTCTCATCCAAAAATTGTACTAAAATTAAGACCTCCCTAGTTCATTAATTGGAGTTCTTGATGTTCAGTGCTTCTTTTGTAGTGAGCTTTTAGTGCAGCCATGGATGGTACATCGGTGTACTGAATGCATTGCATGCACATCTTTGTGAAATGTCAAATCTGTGGGTTAGAGCTCTTGGTACTTGTGAGACATGCATTATTTGTGTGGCATTTGTACATCACTATAGCTAGGAGGAGCATGTGAGTTCTTCCATGTGTGTAAAAATCTTGTCGGTGGAAGTCGGAGGAAGCCTAGATGTGTGTCAAAGCAAAGTTGATGGGCCTACATTAATGAGCAGAGGATGTTAGGCCATCCCGAGGGTTTATGTAACACCCTAACTTAACAATGAGCACAGAAAGCTACTAAGGTAACCTTACACAAATCTAAGCTAGACAATTTACTAAAATTCGCAGAATCTCCTTTGTATTTCTCACTTCACATGGGTTTCAACGGTTAAAGAGAACTATAACGAAATATTGCAATATTCAAGATCATCAATAAGTTCTCAGGAATTTGCTAATCAACTGAACAAGTCCTCAAGCATACAACTAAGCTAATCATCATTATTACAATTAATCCAATGCAGAAATATAATCATGACAAATCCTTGAACAGTAGCTTATTTATTAAGGCATGATCTGAGAATTAAAGCACATGGCCGTGTGCGTGTAAACATAATGCTACTCCCTCCCATGCATGCTGCGCTTGAATTGGGTACCTAAAGCGACAAAGAAAGCAAGAGCGAGTCCACAGGACTCAGCAAGTACATAAATAAAAAGTCACATAAGTCAAATCATAACATCCGCATCCACATTCGGAGAACATCATTAAATCATTCACATGCGTATGCAATGCTCAAGGGTTCCTTTTCTTTATTTCTTTTTGCATTTTACCGGTAATGCAAAGTATGCAACCGTCATTGCATACCCATGCTCATGCGCACACTGGGGACCAATTGCCCAATACTCATAAGTATTGGGGACCTTAACCTACACTCCACAAGTGTGGGGACCTCAAGCCCGTCACATTCATGTCGGGGACCTCAAAGATGTGCATGCTTGGTCATCACAAGACTAGGCCTCAACATGATATCACTATGCATATGCACCATCTCTTTTCATCATCATAGAAACAAAGGCAATAAACAACATCCATGAATAAAGCATACTTGTCAACAACCCTACGACACAAACATGCTTCAAACACATACTCATACCCAAGCAATCACAAACAAAGTACCAACGATGCACTTGCCTCAACCGTGCGGGAACGAAGGACGCGAAGAGGGTGCCGCCTCCGGAACCAGTCCCCCACCTAAACATTCAATTAAGAAATGCTAAGACATCAATAAAGGACCACTCAAACCATAAAAGTAAACACGAACTCACAAAAGTTCCTTTAGCGCGAACCCAACCCCAGTTTCTAGATGTCGCTTTGTCCTCTCTGTGGACAGTCATGTTCTAAAATTCATATCTTTTCGTACAGGGATCCAAATTAGGTGTTCTTGGACTTCATTGAAAGGTTATCAAATTCCCCAACTAAACCTAGTTGGTGGGCCTTCCTGTTTCGGCAATCTACTATCCCTAACATGCGAAATAACAGAACATCGTTTTCACGTCAGGTTCTCTGGACAGTACACTAAATTGATCATAACTTTCAGATCGTTCGTCCAAATTTCGCTTTCTTGTACTTCCCTGAAAGCTACGACAATTATCTACAACTTTCGTTATACTGAGATCCTCCAATTCTCTCTTTATCTGATCGAACAAGTCAGATTACTAAAACCTGTCAAACTACTGACAGACTCGCAGAATAGTTGCACTAATAAATTCATAACGTTTGCTACAGAGGTCCAAAAAATACGATCTAGCACTTCATTGAAAGCTAGTGACGTCCTCTACAACTTTCTAGGAGATGACCAAGACTGAATCCGCACTTAACCATACCAAAACGTCCCTCTAATGCAATCTGTCCTGAGGCGACAGAATTACCGGCAAAGAACAATTAAGCGCTAATACATCTAAACGAAGGGAAAACAAGGTTACCCTTGACGAACCGATCGCTGGGCACGAAGAGCACCCACTAGCGAACTCTCCCCCCAAAGATGGTCCCGTTCCCCTCACCTTCTTCCTCCTCCAACAGTTGGCCACCTCCAGCAATCTCCTTCTTCTTGGCCAATCGATCTCCCGGGTAATCGCCTTCTTCCTCCAATTGGTGCGTGCACTGTTCATGGTACTGTAGCGGCAGCGGGTACTGTAGCACGTCGTGCTACAATAACTCATCTAGGGTTTCCCTCCTCTCTTTATTAGTAGCCAGCCCCTCATGGGCCTAAATGTTGTGGGCTGAAAGCCCATAGCCCAAGTTGTCGAAATTATGCATAAATCCCCCTCTAATCTCCTGTTAAAACACTTTTCTAATTGCTCCTTGTCTCTAATTTATTTCTTCTCTCTCGAATACATTTGGGGTATTACATTCTACCCCCCTTAAATGGAATTCGACCCCGAAATCTGCTCACACTTAACGCCAAAGAATAACCACAGCTAAGAACATACTGACATTACCACATACTGCGGTGAATAATTACGGATTACGATCGCGCATGTGAGACTCCAATTCCCAAGTCGTCTTACTCTCAAAATTATGGAACCACCGCACCTTGATGCAAGCGGCGTGTTACGCCTTATTACTCGCCCCATCCTTTCAAGAGTCACTCAGCGGATATCACTCGAGGGCACGTCTTACTCGTGGGTCACCGGCTCCAACGAATCTTCACACTCAGAATGGCTCCAGCATTCTCGTAACACCAGTTCACCCAACACGTTATATTCCCTGCTCCATAACTCGAGACGGTCCTAGTGAATGGCTTCCTTCCGAAGTCCCCGTAACTTCGAGAACAACCAAATATACGTTAGGCTATCTATCTCTTCGGGTCCAAACCACCAAACTTGCATGTAACATATAGAACTCTTGTTCCATCTCTCAGTCGACCTCTTCATCATAACAAGGAGATCCTCCATTACGCAGGGATGCACAACAAGATTTATTTTAATCAAACATTAATAAGCAGATTCAACCCAAAAAACAAAGGATTCACCATGCCATTCCAACTTTCCTCCAAAACACGCAAATCCAAAATCGAAGATTCCTCATGAAAACCTTTTCACATTCCAACAAGTTAGTTTGCAAATGAACACCACCTAAGCCAAAAGAAATCACTCGAATGCTCAATCAAACACTTCATTTATTTTCTGAACAGGAAAGAACCACCTTGCCAACATATAGTCAACTCAAATTGTGCGTGTTCTCCGTCATAAAACCCCACTCAACCAAGAACCAATAGAGCACTTTTTACTCAAGAAAACATTCTTTTCTCGGATGTTATGTTAAGAAATAACCTTTTTCCAAATCATGGGTTTCCAAATCATCATACTAACTCCTTTCTCTTAGCGACAATCCTAAAACGATCCTCAAACTAAAAGAACAACTTTTCTTATTTAGAGGGACTCTACAAATCTACAAAAAGATTTTCTAGTCCACTCCTATACCAAGGAATTATTTTGAAAAAAAGTTCTATTATTTCAATAAAGATTTTTCACCCACAACCACATCATCTCATTCTATTAAAGATAATCAACTTCAAATTCTCAAGACATAAACTCCTTTACTTTACCCAAAGTATTCTATCAAAGATGACACACTATTCAAAATTCGCTTCTATCCATCTACCTCTACACTTAATATTGGGTCTCCAAGTTCCTAGCGTAAAATGCAAAGCCCAAAATCAACCTCCAAGTCTCCTACAGTGGATTTTTTAGTATATTTGATAGGAAATTCTCAAATTCATTTACTAAAACTTCACACAACTCAACTATAACTTGAGTCATTAATATCCATATTCCTCACTAATCAAGTAAGCGCCCCAAGGCGGTTTATTTCACCAATCTTAGACTTTCTCTAATCCACACCAATCCAATTCAGATTACACAACCACAATATACACGTTAGCAAAACCATAAGCGATTGATCAAGATTCAAACATACTCAATCACTAACGTCGATAAATAAATATATTCTTTGACCAAGATATCCTTGGAAATAATTTAACTCTCATAGGGTCATACTGACAACAACTCCACAACCCTTGTTGTCTCTTCAATTACCGTAATGTTTAGTTTAGTCTGCTAATTTCCTCTCATTAAACCACATCTTCATGAATCATCTACCCAACCTCGCAAAGTTAATTATCCAATCACGATACTCTAATAAATTTATCAGGATCCCATACTTTTAATAATCCCCTCATTCTAGCATGAACAAAAGTCCTTGGATTATAATTTGTCATAGGTTCCCTACTTGTAGCACTAATCAATTGTATTCCAATGACAAACATTCCTAGAATTCTCTCAAAGAAGTTATAAGTGAAACCAATTCACCTTCTACACATTTCTTCACATAGAGTGGTTCCCAAAATCTCACCACTATCATAAACTTGTTCACTACCAACCAATCGCCATAATACACTCTATGAGACTTGGCAACACAAGAAGGTTAAATCCTTTCTCAAAAGGGAAGAATCAAACAAATACAAGTCTCAACACACAAGAAAACTTCGCTCGTCGGAGAGGGCACGAGACCAAGAGAAACAGTCAAATAGTAATGATCTCGGGAAACAAAACATGAGTCCACAGTCGAGGGCACATGTCCCTCAAGAAAGATTTTTTTTAAAAAAAAAACTCCATAAATCATAATAAAATATTGCTATAGAAACCCAAGAAACTCTTAAGCTATAATGACAGAAAAATTCTGATTTCAATTCTTAACTCCAACCTCAAATACTTATGGTACTCATTTTCGTCAATAAATAAAGCAATTCTCTTTTATTACATCATTACTTGTCAACCCAAACATGAAGTGTCTTTAAAACTGAATCACATTAATCACTTAGAAACCAGTTAGAACCTTCCAAAATGTCACATTGTTCAAACTAATTTTATCTACTACATAAATCATGAACTCTCAAAGGATCACGAATGCAAAACTCCAAACATTTCATTTATCCAATATTACGAAAAGCAATCAACTTACTTTCTCTCTAGAAGAATCATCACCACTCCAACGTGTCACAATCTCTTGTAGACCATGCTACTAACATCAAGAATAATTCACTCTTAACAATGTTTGTTAACGTCAACTCTTCCTTTATAAAGTCCCCAAAGACTTAACCAAAAAGTTACATATCCCTTTATCATCTCATCCTTAATTGAGTGTATTCCAAATTCTTACACTCTCACTACAACAACCACTCTATTTTAGAGGGAACCTACTACACAATCTAAAAGGTTACACCAAAACCCCTTCATCAACAACATGCTATTATCCAACAATTTCACCATCATGCAAACCTCTTTTAACAAGGGCTTGCAGCCACAATACAACCCACGGAACACATGTAAATAAATCACTTTTAAATTTCAACCTGCTCCTATTCGAAATACTCTCACTACTTTAGTATACACTAATTCCAATCTAGAGGCTATCATAAATCATTGATGATCATTCAATCATGGACGAATTGATGGTCCTTTCTCTATTTGTATTCCCACGAGCTTAAATAAGATCATCAAATAGCCCATTAAAGAAAATTCTATATTATCATCTATTAAGACAATGGTCGAACACATCATTATATTTCTCTTCCAACACAGTTAGATTAATCCATTGAGACCAAAATAATCTAGCAAGTTTAGCAAACTAAACGATTCTAATAATCAACCTTTTCACCATGTTCCACACTTCTAAATAACTCTTTTGATTCCAATTAAGTGTGGTCATGCTCCGATCCTGATTCATCAAGGACTACTAGAGGACAACGTCAATTTGATCGATTTCACTCCCAGGGACACTCGTTAGGATTTATCAAGCACTAGGCTACAGACCCACCTTGATAACTCATATCATATCCATCAATTTCTTTGATTATAACCTCTGCCTTAACCACGAGAAGACATTGCTAAAGGGTTTAATATTTTCTTTCATAAACAAGAACCATTCAACTTCTACACTCAAAATACCCAAAGAAACTTTATTGAGTCAAAGCTTCCACACACTAAAAGACTTGCAAGAGGAAACTTTCATTAACCAAAACATCCAATGAATAAATGGGTCATGTTTCCCGACAAGAAAGACAAATCTCAATATAAAGGTCAATATTGACAACTAACCAAGTCCACCACCGCAATACTAACTCAACAGTTGGGAAAATAGTAATTGCTTTAACGGTCAAATTAAGCCAATGAAAACACATCAATCCTTCTCAACGAAACCCACCAACCAAGGTAGTCAGAGTCGAGATCCTAAGTTGGATCGATTTGCCTCCGGTAGGATCGAATCGTAGTATCGAATCGCAGAATCGGCGATTCTACGGAATTGTAAAAATACACATATTTAATATCTATACTATAAGTTTGTATGATTTTTATATGGTTTACCACTTACTTATAATCCAAAAAGGGATAAAGCACTTTTATCGCTGTGAAAAGCATAATGGTGCTGACATGATAGGTGATATAGTTCGAACTACGGAGAACGACCAATGACCACGACTAGTTTACTACAATTACATGAGAAATGTTCACAACTTTTGTAAATCAATATTTAATTGCAACACTTGCATGTTCCTTAAAGCGACTAGACATACAGGAATAAAAATAGCTTATCATTACCAAGCTCAACATTGCTCATGTCATAATATAGATATTTGTACTAGCATTACCATACTGATATTTATAGTTTCATTCTCAGAAATTAATATCAATAAATTTTGCTCTAAAATAAAATATCAACAAACCCTGACCTCTAAAAAAATCAAAAAAAAATTGCAAAAATATGCAATTTTTTTGTGCAAACGACTCTACCACGACTCTACTCTGCGATTCTACACGATTCTACGCGATTCTACGATTTGGATCGCGACTCTA
This sequence comes from Ampelocalamus luodianensis, assembly GCA_036346255.1. NCBI lineage: Eukaryota > Viridiplantae > Streptophyta > Magnoliopsida > Poales > Poaceae > Ampelocalamus > Ampelocalamus luodianensis. The sequence goes on along the minus strand of CM070622.1, from coordinate 57,705,927 downwards.
CCACGATTCTACCTGATTCCGATTTACGGTGCGATTTGGATCGACAGGCTGTCGTGGGTTCGTAGAATCGTAAGATTCTAAGAGTAGGATCGCGATTCTAACTACCTTGCCACCAACTGCAATGAACTATTGACCCAAAGAAATTCATCAATCACTACTAGACAAGAGTTGACCAAATTCGAACTCACGGAAGCGAACAAATTTCTAAAGATACTCACTATCGACGCCTATACTAAGACATCTGAGGTAACTACTTCCCTGTTCTCATACCACAAAAGATGGCGTGACATGGTAAAGCCTAGGGCCACAACCACGACCTCAACCTCTCAACATGCGCTACCATCACTCATACTAATCATAGAATCATATTATAAGTATACAAGGTTATCTCATAACAGGAATCATCAATACAATATAACAGAAGCGTAAATGCAATGCTTGACCCATCACATCCTACTGTGCACAAGTGTGTCAAGTTTTTAAGTTCATTAACCATTACAAAATGTTAGTAATTTAAATTGCCTAAGTTGTAAATCCAATCACCACGGACCTACAACCTGGCTCTGATACCAACTGTAACACCCTAACTCAACAATGAGCCTGGAATGCTACTAAGGTAACCTTACACAAATCTAAGCTAGACAATTTACTAAAATTAGTAGAATCTCCTTTGTATTTCTCACTTCACATGGGTTTCAACGGTTAAAGAGAACTATAACGAAACATTGCAATATTCAAGATCATCAATAAGTTCTCGTGAATTTGCTAATCAATGAACAAGTCCTCAAGCATACAACTAAGCTAATCATCATTATTACAATTAATCCAATGCGAAATATAATCATGACAAATCCTCGAGCAGTAGCTTATTTATTAAGGCATGGTCGAGAATTAAAGCACATGGCCGTGTGCGTGTAAACATAATGCTACTCCCTCCCATGCATGCTGCTCTTGAATTGGGTACCTAAAGCGAGAAAGAAAGCAAGAGCGAGTCCACGGACTCAGCAAGTACATAAATAAAAAGTCACATAAGTCAAATCATAACATCCGCATCCACATTCAGAGAACATCATTAAATCATTCACATGCGTATGCAATGCTCAAGGTTCCTTTTCTTTATCTCTTTTGCATTTTACGGTAATGCAAAGTATGCAACCGTCATTGCATACCCATGCTGTCTGCGGCGCACGTCTGAGGACCAATTGCCCAATACTCGCAAGTATTGGGGACCTCAAGCCCACACTCCACAAGTGTGGGGACCTCAACCCGTCACATTCATGACGGGACCTCAAGATGTGCATGCTTGGTCATCACAAGACCAGGCCTCAACATGATATCACTATGCAAATGCACCATCTCTTTTCATCATCATAGAAACAAAGGAAATAAACAACATCCATGAATAAAGCATACTTGTCAACAACCCTACGACACAAACATGCTTCAAACACATACTCATGCCCAAGCAATCACAAACAAAATACCAACGATGTACTTGCCTCAACCGTGCGGGAACGAAGGACGCGAAGAGGGTGCCGCCTCCGGAACCAGTCCCCCACCTAAACATTCAATTAAGAAATGCTAATACAGCAATAAAGGACCACTCAAACCATAAAACTAAACACGAACTCACAAAAGTTCCTTTAGCGCGAACCCAACCCCAGTTTCTAGATGTCGCTTTGTCCCCTCTGTGGACAGTCATGTTCTAAAATTCATATCTTTTCGTACAGGTATCCAAATTAGGTGTTCTTGGACTTCATTGAAAGGTTATCAAATTCCCCGACTAAACCTAGTTGGTGGGCCTTCCTGTTTCGGCCATCTACTATCCCTAACATGTGAAATAACAGAACATCGTTTTCACGTTAGGTTCTCTGGACAGTACACTAAATTGATCATAACTTTCAGCTCGTTCGTCCAAATTTCGCGTTCTTGTGCTTCCCTGAAAGCTACGATAATTATCTACAACTGTCGTTATACTGAGATCCTCTAATTCTCTCATTATCTGATCGAAAAAGTCAGATTACTAAAACCTGTCAAACTACTGACAGACTCGCAGAACAGTTGCACTAATAAATTCATAACGTTTGCTACAGAGGTCCAAAAAATACGATCTAGCACTTCATTGAAAGCTAGTGACGTCCTCTACAACTTTCTAGGAGATGACCAAGACTGAATCTGCACTTAACCACACCAAAACGTCCCTCTAATGCAATCCGTCCTGAGGCGACAGAATTACCGGCAAAGAACAATTAAGCGCTAATACATCTAAACGAAGGGAAAACAAGGTTACCCTTGACGAACCGATCGCCGGGCACGAAGAGCACCCACTAGCGAACTCTCCCCCCAAAGATGGTCCCATTCCCCTCACCTTCTTCCTCCTCCAACAGCTGGCCACCTCCAGCAATCTCCTTCTTCTTGGCCAATCGATCTCCCGGGTGATCGCCTTCTTCCTCCAATTGGTGCGTGCACTGTTCATGGTACTGTAGCGGTGGCGGGTACTGTAGCATGTCGTGCTACAATAACTCATCTAGGGTTTCCCTCCTCTCTTTATTAGTAGTCAGCCCCTAATGGGCCTAAATGCTGTGGGCTGAAAGCCCATAGCCCAAGTTGTCGAAATTATGCATAAATCCCCCTCTAATCTCCTGTTAAAACACTTTTCTAATTGGTCCTTGTCTCTAATTTATTTCTTCTCTCTCGAATACATTTGGGGTATTACTGGTTTAGAGGGCGGTAGCCTGTAAAGTTGGGACCCACAGGTAGCCTCTAATCATAATAGTATAGAAGCTTAGTGCCTCTAATAGGAGCCTACAACTATAATTGAAAAAACAAAAATAATCCGTTACTCCAACTGACCATCCTCCCGATCTCCATTCTCCTAATCCTTCTTAGTCCGCTCTTCGTCCTTCCCGCTCTGTCGAAATTGTCGGCACTCATCGCGATGGTGGCTCGCAAATGTGTCGGTGTGATCGGTCGGCACGTAGCTACGACAAGGACCCCACTCGAATCGGCCCGTGGGCTCGCTTCTCCACCCAAATCGCACCGACCGCACCTCCGACGGTGAAGACTAGCGCGGGAGGCCAAGGCGGCGAGGCGGGCGATGGTGCAAGTGGAGTCAGCGAGATCTCGATTGTGGCGGTGACTACCCATCCCGGTGGCCATGAGCGAGACCACGAGGTGCGGTGGCGTATATTCCCATCCAGCGGTGAGATCTGAACGTGCAGTAGTGCTGGCTAAATGAGTGACCCGACACGGCACGGCACATGCACGATTGGACCTCATCCATCTCGGCATGGCTTATCGTGGCCTGGTTAATAGTGGGTCGTTCCGTGCCAGCCCACGTGCCAGAGAGGTAGCTCGGGCATGGCCTATTGGCCATTCGTGTCGTATCGGGTCGGCACGAGCCTGTTTAGTCCGACAGGTCTTTTTGGTCTATTTAGCCTATTAGGTCTGAAAAAATAAGAAAAATCCAAAAAATCTGAAAAAATGTGAAGGAATTCAGAAATAGATATGAAAATGGTAAAAAAAATGAGAAAAACGTAATGAAAATATAATAAAGAGTTTTATTAATATTCAAATGGTTATCTTGTTAAAACCTTTGCCAAGTAAAAACCCAATATGAGAAAACTTTGGCAAAGAAAAAAGAGTACAACATATACCTCTACATACATCCTTGTTCTACATGTTGTTGTCTAGTATAGATTTTCAAATACCTCCGACAACTGTGGATTTTCCACATAGTATTGTGTTCGTGAATCAGCTTTTTCCTAGTCCTTCACAGTTAAAAGTATCTCCACCGTCTCACTTGTGGGACTTGTTCTTCTCTCCTCCAATATTCTTCTAGAAAAACTGAGAGCAGACTCAGAGGAAACCGTTGAGACAGGAACAGTTAACACATCACGTGCAAGTATGGATAGCATGGGATATGTTAACTTATGGGCTTACCACCATTGCAAAATTTCAAAGCCTTCTGAGTTGAAATCCACCATATCGCTGTCCAGATAGGTTGATAATTCCCCACTCCTTGGGGTTCTTTGCTGAGTAGGCGACGTTGTAGAAGAAGACCAAGACCTAGAGGAAGAGCCATTGAAGATCTTGCCCCACATATTTGTCTTGCTACTTGAGGCGGAGGCTACTTGATGCTGGGTGCTGTTGTCCCGATCTTCACGATGTAGAATTATGGATAACTAACCCGTGCAACCTATCAATTGATGCAGCTAACCACCGTCTCTATACGGCAACCTACAACATTCAAATTACTCAACCACATGCTACGGCCTTTGTCTACTCGCTATCATGGAGAAAACACACTCAAGCAATCCCAAGAAATCACAAGAACAACGGAGTTGCAACTCAAAACTGACACTAAATTCCCTTGAGGTGGAAACAGCTCACTCTCTAATGGAACAAGTGTTCTTCTCTAATTCTGAATTTCAAAGCTTAATGTTACAAGGAGGGATACCCATATATTTATACCTGTTTTAGGTTGGTTTGCTACAGTGCCTGCTATAGTAGGTCGATGCTACAGTACACATGATGACATATGCGTTTACGTCACCTTCATGATGATCTTCTGTGGTTATATGATCTTTTGTAACTATGATGACATATGCGCTTACATCATATCATGATGATCTTCTGTGGTTACATGATCTTCTGTAGCGCTGATGACATATGCGATGACGTCATTATCTTTATCTTCTGTGGCTATATGATCTTTTGTGGCTATGCTTCCCAAGTTTCCAACGCTTCCTTTTCATCCATTGCATTATCTTCCTCGAATCTAAGAACACATAAAATGAAAGCATTAGATAGTAACCAATTCTCATAAGGACAACAGTAATTGCTAAGGAAAAGATTCACTGTTGTTGCATTAGTCTTGCTCTAGCCCTTATCATTGGTCCATTGGGGCTTGTATAGTTGGTTCGAACTTGAAGTAGATGATGTAGTGTGCTTGCTAGTGATGTCCTCATCACTCTGGAGGTCGTTGTGCGGACTCATGAGAACTTATTTTTATACCTTTGGTAAACCTCATTATAATCGAAACGAACTACAAAATAGTTAGCGTAGTCTAGCCCTATAGCATTACTAAGAATGGGAGCTATCCACCTATAGACTTGATCTTCTTAGTGATGCTACGATTGCTAAACTGTACTAACTATTTTACTGAGAGTTCGTTCTTGTTATATGAGGTTTACCAAAGGTATAATAAGTTCTGTGAGTTCGCCGCAACGACCTCTAGTAGCCTCCGTCTCAAGTAGCAAGACAAATATGTGGGGCAAGATCTTGGTGGCTCTTCCTCCAAGTCTAGGTCTTCTTCTACAATGCAAGGATTTCTCTCCAATATTTAAGGTATTTAGTTTTCATAGCAACAATAGCATCGCATAAAACTAAGTTATTTTTATACATTTTCAATTGAGTAGCAATATGTAAAATACTATACAGAATGATATGAGATATTGGATAGTAGACAGTGGATAAAGCTTTCTCATTAAAAATTTCTAAACACGATAGTATCTTCTTAGCAATGAATCAATGTTGCTCAGTCAATAGTATACTACTGTCAGTGCTCTCATGGTGTGTTTGAATAAAAATAGAAAAAGTGCTATAATATGGTACAAGACTCTTAACCATCAGGTAAGTAGAGTTCCATCTTACCTCCATATCCAAACGAACTATCTTGGACGTACACCCAACGCCCTACAGAAGTTCTTATATTGTGCTATTTTTATGTTGGAATTATTCAAGAAAAAATCACAACACGAAAAGCTTTAATATATGAACTCAATCTCTTCAAACCACATTTGACTATAAAGTTAATAATATAACAAACGCGTCGTTGATGTAGCAAGATGGAATCAGCGTATGTACTCAACACTAGAGTAAGAATATCCATGGCCCTAGAGTTTGAAGCGGCATTGTCTAAAGTGATTGAAAATATTTTGTCTGTAAGACCAAAGTCTTCCCCAACTTTGATAATATAGTCCACAATATTCTCACCTATGTGTGATACATCAATTAATTTCAAACCTATCATTCTTATCTCCATTGCCTAGTCGTCATTAACATAATAAGAAACTACACTAAAGTAATCCTACTTAGCCCGACCACTCCATATGTCCAAGGTCAGGGTCACCGAAAATGTGCATGTACTAAATAGTTCCTTTATTTTTTTACGGTGTTCATTGTAGTATTTTATTAGATTCCTAGTTGTTGTTTGTCTAGAAACGGAAGAAAAACTAAGATTATACGTAGTCATAATGTAATTTTGGAAAGCAACAAACTCCCCAAAGCCTAACGGTAAATCCTCAGAAGCAATTAAACGACAGAGAGATTGACGGTCTACCTCAGTATCGTAGTCCCAGCTACGTATCGTACCGTCGGAGTTGTACTGCAGCTGCGTCTACCTTATCACCAATCTTTACTTGGTTCGACATCTTGTAACATGTCTAAGCAAGTGCCATGTTCCACCTGTAGACCTTTCAAACAATTCATTGTGACAAATTTTGCAAATAGCATATGGTACCTCATTTCTCTATGCATCTTGCTTGGTTGTCATGTTGAAATTCTCCCACACTCCCGATGTAGAATGCATCGACCTCTATACTCCGGTTAGCAGGAGCCTAATGATGGAACTCTGCCTTGCCCTTCCGGCTAGCTTGAGACAGCTGCAGCCGTCTCTATAGATGCAATTTCCTCTAGTGAAATTTTGTATTCACCAAGAGCAAAGTTGTCGAAAGTGTCCATAACAAAAATTGTAAAATCGAAAATAACACTATTATTACTTTCATCTTAGCATAACAAGTACTAACAATAAAAGTATGCAAAAAATAAAATTGTACCTCTTTTGCTGACTTGCTGCCAAAAATTAAATTTTCCAAAATTTAGCAAAGTTTTTTGAATTTTACCAAATTATCTCACAATGAATTTGAATTTTCACTACATAATTTCAAAGAGAGATTGGAGAATGGATGGGTGCTGAATGAGGAGGGGGGTATGATGGCTATTTATAGAAAAATATTTTCGAATTTTTGGAATTTGTTTGCTCTTTTTAAAGCGACAAGCGGTAAAAAGGCAAAACCCCAACGTCGTAATTTAGTGCAGTGGGTGCCATGCCAAGCACGCCCATGAGCCTGCGCCCACCACCTCGTCTCCTCCTCTTTTCCCCCGCCCGGCTGCCCATCTCCTCCTCTTTTCCCTCGCCCGGCTACCCTCTCCTCCTCTTTTCCCCCCGCCCGGCTACCCGCCAGCCCTGCCACTATGCGGCACTGCTGCTACGACATTGCCTGTGCCACTGGCCACTACCAATGCCGAGTGCCGAGTGCGGCACGAGCCGCACGGGTGCTCTACCGCACAGTACAGTGGGCGCACGCCGGCCTGCCTCCACGCTAGCCGCACGCCTGCCTACCTCCACACCGCCACCGCCACCTCCTGGCCTTCTCCCTCCATGCCGGCACCTCCTCTTCCTCTCCTGACTCCCTCCTCCTCTTCCTCTCTCGCTGTCCCCCTCCTTCTTCCTCCACACTGGCACCGCCCCACCCTCCTCTCCTCCAGGCCTAGCTCATTGACTGCCTCCCTCCGCTGGCCCCACTGCACATGTGCCGTGTCGGCCGTGCCAAGCTCATGCCGTGCACGCACATGATGATGACACCTGTTCGTCTTTGTGCTGGCCGACCCATCGTGCTGGGTGGCGGCCGAGCACGGCCAGCTATCGTGTCGTGTCGTGCGGCACGGCTATGAATCGTGCAAGCCGTGCCATGCATCGGGCCGACCGATGAGAGGCACAACCCATCCGCCACTCTAATGTGCGACATTGTTTTGGTTACTCTCAGTGTTGTAGTTTTAGGGCTATTTGGTAATTTCTCAACAAAGAAAATAAAAGAAAAGAAGTTGTGGAGTCCACTGTAATTGAGATAGAGGAGGATAAAGCTGGAGACATGGTCTCTGTAACAACCCAATTTTCAATTTCAGTAAAAATTTAAAATTTGTTTATTGTTATAAATTTTCTGAATCCTCTTTTTAATCCTATTCTTCTCTTTGAATGATTTCTTCCTTAGAATAAATCGGGTATTACATTCTACCCTTAATGTGATTCGATTCCCTAATCTAAATGCCGATCTACACGAGAAACACGGCGATCAAAAAATTTAACAATGGTAAACGGATACGTGTTGCGAACAAATCCATAACACTCACACCAAGACTCTCCAACCCCAAGTAGCCTCTCTCGTAATGAAGGGATCACAACTCAATGACGAAACAACGTCCCAACTAAAACTCAACTCTCGGTAGTTTCAGTACACTCATCGGATAAGACTCAAGGTAAGATCTTACTCGATGGTCAACGTTGTTAACGAATAGCAACTCCGATCTCCTGTACTCACCACACTGTAACAAACCAAAAGTTGTGTACACCGCGTAGGGAACTCGAGACGGTCTTAGCGATACGACAACTCGCAAAACAACCCAATGTACCTTGGCCTAACCTTCCCATTGATACCTAACCACACCGCAAGCACATAGAACACGGAACTATCGCTCCACCTCTCAAATGCACTCTTCATCAAGCAAGGATCACCTCCTTTAACTAAACACACAATAGAACTCTCTTTGAGCAAACTCTTGTACCAACAAAACTCATTTGAAAATGAAAGACTCACATCGCAACTATGCGTAATGTACTTTCAGACTAAAGAGTCAAATCCGTAAATAGGAATTTCATCACGAAACCATTTCCATTTTCAAGTGGCAAAGTTGCGAATAAACGCTACAAATTCCAAATGAGAAATCACTGAATGCCCGTGATCAAATGTTTCTTTACCCATCCGAATCGAAAGAATCACACACGCCCACATAAATGCCGAGCTCAACTTATGTAAAGACAATGGTCAATCAAAGACAAAACTCAAACGAGATTCAGAAAACGATTCACTTCTTTGAGGAAGCATCAAATTATCGCTTTCTTTACGACTAAAATTCTCTTAAACTATGGAATCCCAACCATCGCACAACACACTAACTTATTACTCTTAACTTGGCGATCTCAACGCCAAACGCAAATCAAACACCTCATCTACACCAAGAGGGACTCTAATGATCTCACAAAATATTCTCTAACCGATTTCTTCATCGACGGAATTAATTTGACAGATGGCACTCAAAAAGTATCCCCAAATTAGATCTCTCACACAATCATATCACCTCAACCCTTTGAGAACAAACAACTCGTGAACCACATCACACACTCTCATGTACTACATCAGAAGGGTGTTATCAATGATCATCCCATTGTTCGTAATCCACCCTTATTCTACTTCCTCTACACATAATCATTGGGCGACTCAAAGCCCTAGCATAAAATGCGAAGCTCAAATTTAAACTCCGAGACTCCTCCAATGAACTTCTCATATAGAAGATAGGGGAAACCTCAGATTAAATCCCTAAAATTCTAACAATCCAACATACTCAATTATCTGTATAAGGATTCTAACTCTTAGGGAGTTACTTACTAAGTCTAAGTCATTCCTGATAATAATCCAACAATCTTGGTTATCTCAATAATTGCTTTAACGATCGACGTCGCCAATCTTACTCTCATTACAACACCATCATATTTTAACCGCACAACCGCAAGGTACCCAATCGTGACACTCTAATACTTTGATCAAGGTTTCCATACTTTGATAATTCTATGTTCCATTGGAACGAACAAAAGAACTTGGACCACATCTCGCTATAGATTCTTCTAGTTGTAACAATGCAATCAGCTTTAGCCTCGAAAGACAACATTCTATTGAGATAAAGTCTCTCCAAGAATTATATTTTGAAATCAATTCATCCTCCAATATTCCTTAATTAACTTGCAACCCAAGGTCTCACAACAACAATTAATAACACTTTGAAAGACCCTTGTGAAACGAATCGATGGATCCTTTCTCAGAAGAAAAATAAATGAAAACAATTTTCACCACATAGAAACATTTACCACTCAAAGTAAAAGAGGACCAAAGAAAATAGTCACTTAGGCAAAGTACTTTAAACATAAGGAAAGTCAACAATGCTGGCTCAAGCCCTACTGAAAGCGAATACCAAACCACAAATGAGAAGAAGGTACTGCCCATTTTAATTGATAAACCCTTATGCAACAACTACATAAGGTTTAAGCACACTCAAATAAATTGCAAGATGTGAAACATGATTTAAATCTCAAATACTTATGCTTCACTCCTTCTTTTAATAAGGAAAGACATTTTCTATGATTACATCATCATTTTGCGTAGCTTAAACAAGATAAGCTCTTAAAACCCAAATCATAGGAACCACTTAAGAACCAAAAAGATCTTTCTACATGTCACCTTGCTCAAACAAACTCAATCACCTCCTAACTCAAGAGGTCCAAATGATCACAATCAATCAGAACTCAAGCACTTTACTAAATCAAAATTGCAAAAGACGATTAAATTACTTTATTTCTAAAAGAATCATCACCACACACACAAGTCACAATCTCTGCGTATAATCTTACTAACATCAAGAATAATACACTCAACACGAATCTTTATCATCAACTATTCCATTAGAAAGTCCCAAAATTCCACCAAATTGTTTCATACTACCTTCCCAACTCATCACAAAACGAGTATACCAAAACCATACAACCTCACTACATCAACTTCTTAAGTTTAGAAGGGGTCTACTACAAAATTGAAAAGGTCCTACCAAAACCCTTTTAACAAGGACACATTATCATCCGATGATTTCACAATCATGTGGGCATAAGCCACCTATTATAACATATCAATTCAACTTTTAGTGATGCTCAACATCAAACTTCCACACACAACTGTTCTAATTCCAACCATTGTTGTTATCAACGCCTTATTATGAAATCTAGTTGCTACCTACTTCCTTTCCAATTCACATGGATATTTACAAACACATATTCAACTCCTCATATTTGAATTTCGCAAAAATACACTAAAACTTCAAAATCAAATCTTCTATCCATCAAAAGTTTCAACAACACTACAACCAAATTATCGCGTTATTCTATATAGAATAACTATATAGAACTCCTATAAATTCTAGATCCACCGACATTCAATCCCTTCAACCTGGTTGTACACAATTACAATAATTAATCATACTAGGGCATATGTAAATCTAGCATTTCCTCTTGTTTCCTTTCCACACATTTAAATTAATCCATTGGAACCAAAGAACCCAACAAGTTCAAAGAACCTAAATAATTTTAATGACCGGACTAATTCATCAATGTTCCATACTTCTTAATATCTCTTTTGACTCCAAATAGGTATGAACATACTCACTACTACTCATACATACAATTCATCAAGAACTTGCAAACGATAACATCAACTTAATCAATTTCACTTTCAAGGTTACTAATTAATATTAATTATGCACCACACCAATGACTCCACTTTGATACCCATACCATATCAAGTTATTTGATTACACTCTTTGACTTATCCATAACAAGGCATCACAAAAGGTTTTAACAAGTTTTCGTAAATGGATGCATTAAACTTCAACACCGTAATAATCCAAAAGAAATACATAGAGCCAAAGCTTTCTAATGTTAACAAACTTGCAACATAAAACTATCATTACCCAAACTATCAAATGAATAAATGAGTCATTCTTTCAATGAGAAAAAGGAATAACCGTGGAATTATCAATATTGCCGCTGACGAAGATCACAAGTAGTAAAAGCAACTCAATAGTCGAAACAATAATTGCTTCAGTAGAACCATTGAGACCCATTGAAACTCAAAGAACAACCATGAACCATGAACCCAAGAAAATTCATCATCCACCACAAAACAAGAATTTGTCAAGTTCAAAGATCAAGGAAGAAAACAACTTTCTAAAGCAAATCACGCCAACACCCACAACTATGGTATTCGGGTAACTACTCTATTCATCTACCACTTAATAATGGTGTAACTCGACAAAGTCCAGGCCACAACCACGCTCCACTTCTTAACATCCATCATCGACACGCTTAAATAATATAATCAATTATGATTATACATGATCATCTCATGACAATCATAGAATAGATTCATGGATATAGAATATCATAACATATCATAAATTAACAACAAGAAAGATAATACATAAGCAATTCAACAATTGCTCAACGATTGAAACATAACAATAGAAATGCGAAAATAATGGATTTCCAACCCCACCCATCGTGGTACAAATCATCATTTTAATAACTTAATTACCACGGACCTAAAGCCCGCTTCGATACCAATCAGAACACTCGTAATTCTAAGCTGAATGTTACCTAAAGACCTAACATGTAACCATACAATGGAATAATTTTCAAAGTAATTCATCAACTAAGTTAAGTAGATCATCAACAATTGGAACATAAATGGAAATATAATATTGGATCCACTAAGATAATCCTATCAACGAATAATCAATAAATATAAACAGTTATTTAAACAAACTCAATGATAAGGAAGGTACCATCCAAGTCTAAGTTTATTTATTACAATCCAACAATTCACTAATGTAAGGTAGCAGCAGATCTTTTATTCAACTAGTGTAAAGTGATGTATTTGAGTAGTGCATGTCTACTCCTCCCAAGAGAAACTTCATCAACGATCACCTAAAAATAAATAAACAAAGCAAGAGTGAGTCCAAAACTCAGTAAGTACAATGAATAAGAACAGATAACCAACATGAACAAGACAATCTCTTCTCAACCTCTAACATACAACAAATGAATACTTATGAAAATATGAGATGAATGTTCAAATTCAAAGGATTGACTGCACACATGCATATATCGATAGCAGTGACACACCCGTTTCGGTGCTCACTTAAGCCCGATTTATCGAAATACGGGATCCAAAATACCGTATGAAGAACGTTTCATACGGGTGTCCAAACCGCCCACATTGGAATGGTGGGACTACATGCCCATACTAGAATTGATGGGACTTAGACTCCACTCCCGTGGAGCTCCACTCCCGTGGACGGAACATGAACATGGATGCAACTTTAGACTCTACTCCCGTGGACGGACTTGAACATGGGTGCATGAATATACTTAAGAACAACGACCAGCATCATCTTTGAACATATGAATTTCACATATGGAAGAAACATAATCATCGGAACTTCTCATGTATCAAATGAAAACACAAGACAAACATCCAAAGATCCAACATACACAATTCATACAAACGCTCAATGTATTTGCTTTCACCAAGCAACGCTACAAGGTGGAAACGATGGTGCTCTAAACCCAAGCTTCACCTCATAAACAATTAAATAACTGAAATAAGAATGCGAAGAACATGATATTATTGAATAACGCCCTACAACGCTTTCTCAAATGATTCAATATTTAACTAGAAGCTCTAAATGAAAACCAACGATTTCGCCCCTAAACCGCCTCGACAACAGCACGGTAAACAGCATAACTCTTGATCCGAACTCGAATGAGGTGAATCCAGTTTTTGTGGATTCTTAACTAACAAATCTACGATACTCTAGTTGACAAGATAATCTAATTCGGCCAAATTAGTACGTCAACAGACTGATGAACTTTCAGCACAGAGCACAAAAACAGCAGCACTAAAATGATCATAACTTTTAATCTATAACTCCGAATTGAATGTTCTTTAACAATTTAGAAAGGTTATCAAATTACCTACAATAACCTAGTTGGGTGAAACCCAGATTATTCCAATTACAAATTCATATTTTACGAAATAACAAAACAGACTAATCTCGTTATAAATCTGACAGCAGATACCAAATCTATCATAACTTTTGACTCGAATGTCGGAATCAGGTGTTCTTGGCGCCACCGAAAGCTAAGAACATAATCTAGATATCTCTAGCAGATCAAAACTATTGTTCGGCTTCTAAGATCACGAAAACTCCCACGCAACAATCTGGACAGATTGCTGTGAACAGCAGACCGACATTGATCGAATCAAATCTATTCGATTTCTCTCTACGACTAAACAACCAACGATAATCGAATCATTACCCTTGTAGAACCTTAGGAAGACGCTGAAATCCCCACGAAGAAGATCTCATCCCTCCTTTCGCAACCAAAGATCTTCCTATCCTTCCTTTGACATAGGAAGGAGCGGCTCCAAGAGGAATAAGCGTGGTATCAGCAGCAGCACTGTAGCTACAGTACCATCCTAGGTTTTCCCTCTTTATAGGTGGTCAGCCTCATGGGCCTCGCCAAGGCCCGAGGCCCACAAGAAAAATGAAAACCCTATTTCTTAATCCTATTCTTCTTTGAATGATTTCTTCCTTAGAATAAATCGTATTACAATCGCCCATGCCTCGCCGCGACGCCACTCATCACCTTCGCCGCTCTCGAACCTCGTGCGGCCAACCAAGAGGCTCCGAGCCCTCTTCCGCCAAAGAGCCCCGATGTCGCCACCGCTTCGCCCCGCCGCCACCACCTCATCTTTTCCCTGTCGCGTGGTAGGCACCATGATCGCCGCACCTCTCTCTCTTCTAGTAACTCACGGACTACTGGCAGCAAAGACTGGCCACGGCGACCTTCTGCTCGGCCGGGGCGCCGCTCGCCGACGTGGTGATGCGACCTCAGGCGCCACCTCACCGCTCGCTAGCGTGGCGCGCAGTCACACACCGCGCACACACGCCACGCACGCTGGCCGCATGGCACCCAAACTCAACCCAAAACCAAACACCGTGGACTTAGTTCTGTGGATCGTGGTTCATGACACGTGGGGTCCACACGCCGAAATTATTCTATTTTTTTAAATTCAAATGTCAGATTCAAGCGCCAAGATTAAGTAATAAATAGATTTTTCAAGAGGAAAATAATTTAGAAATTCAATTAAATTTCAGAATTAGGTTTAAAACTTCTAAATTCATAACTTTTGCATATGAACTCCAAATTAGGTGATTCAAATTGCAAAATTTATATAAAATTATAATCTAGCTAACTAAACCAAAATATTTCAATTTGGAGTTATTTTGATCTATGTTTTTGGAATTTATTTGAATTTGAATTTAAATTTGTCGATTTTCACGATTAGACTTCAACGACTGAGAGTTTGACCAATCAAGATATTATCAAAATTAAACATAGGCAAGATATTATCAAAATTAAACATATGCTTAGCCAGTGCTTAGTTCACACTTACAGTAATTTGGGAGGGCTTTCACCACCAAATTTGTTTCAAACTTGATATTGTGGTATTGTTTACCACATGGGTTTATAAATAGAGTTTTATTCAAAATAAAATCAAAATGGGTTTGCACTTGGGCGAAATGGTCGGAATGGTGGGTGCAGTTTATGCACCGGATTGATCCGTTAAGATTAAGGCCCATGGTTTGTAGGAATGACGCCAAGTCAATTGAGGACCGGTCTTTGAGCCGCTTATTGCTATGCCATATCGTGACTACCACATGTCCCGTATGGGCAGGATTTGGCTAATTAATTTGTGATGTTCTAGTATATTTATGTCATGTGATTATGTGGGTGTCTGCTAGACGCTTTATTCCCACTTGGCGCAAGAGGGGCTTCGAGGATGGTTAGTCCAAAGGGGTGAAACCTTAGCGGCATGAGTATACTAGACGTAACATTGTAATGGCCTCATGGTAATTGCTCACCACACGCCTACTAAGCGTGAATTGGCCGACATAACGAGCATGTCACCGTGTGGGTAAAGTTGTACCAACTCTACAGAGTAGAAACTATTCGAATAGCGCGTCCGCGGTCATGGACATGCTAGCAGGCCACTTAAAGTTAGAATTATCTTTGGTTTTAAATGCTTTATTAAATGCCGAGGATGGTTAATCCTTAAGAAAAGTTAGCTGAAGCCAAGTGTTAGAGAGGATCCTTCACTAAATCATTGGAGGTTATCCACATCGTAATATTGTCATTTCAAAATATGATTTTAGTATTAGTATAAACCGCTTTAGAAATTACTATGGTTATTTACACTAAAATACTGCTTATGCAAAACAACCCCGCCATACTCAATTGTTACCTTATGCATGCATTTTAATTCAATATTGTGTAACTTATAGCACGAAGTTGTGCTCATCCTTGCTGAATAAATCTTATTCAGAGAAGATTTTCCCGACGTGAGGATCCGACGAGTAGGCCTTGACCTGCACGATTGCCTCGTGGCGCATCGTGGCTCACCTCATTATTATGTTT
This sequence comes from Ampelocalamus luodianensis, assembly GCA_036346255.1. Lineage (NCBI taxonomy): Eukaryota > Viridiplantae > Streptophyta > Magnoliopsida > Poales > Poaceae > Ampelocalamus > Ampelocalamus luodianensis. Next base: position 57,689,723 of record CM070622.1, on the reverse strand, counting down.
CCACTGTGTTTATCATTTGACATTTGATATTGTTATTCAGACTCATTTGTATTAAAATGCTTATTTATTTAATGTCATTTACGATTTCATGATACGAATGTGATATCTATTTTGTGAGACCGTACACCGGAAATCCCGGCCTGTATGAACACAGAGAATTGATCCTTCGCTCCGGGTTCGATAAAAGTGGTATCGAGCCATATCGATCAGAGGTCATGGCCCACTAGAGAAAGGATAAAACCATTAAGGACTATTTCAAAAACTTAAAATTTATTTACTTGTCTTCCGTAGTCTTATCGTCTCTTCTCTCGTTAAAAGATTTCTAAACTCTTGTCTCTTCTAAAATTGTAGATGGTCGAGAGACCGACCCGCATCTCTCATGGGATTTTTGCTAGAGAATGGGCTGATATACTATGGAAGATGATGCAGATCTAAGTTTCAAGAAGAGGCCCACATACCAAGGATACAAGTATATTGTGGACAAGCAGAGCGCTGGAGAGTGGAGGTTATCTCTACTCTAGCTTGGCGCGATACGAGGTTCCACATCTTCGACGCCCAATGCGTCGGAGACCTTCACCGACGGCATCCAAGACGCAGCGAGAAGCCGTCACGACTTCGTTATACCTATGACGCCCACCTTCGGATATCGTGATTCCAAGATTATCCCATGCACATTCCCACCCGCTAGGCAAAGGCTTTCACTCAACGAGAATGAGGATATGCCGAGATTACCCATCGTGGAATTAGCCAAGGCGATGGATTACGCCATGGCAATACCTCGATGAGTCAGATTTAGTCCAGGAGGTTAGAAGCAACAGAGAAGTTGAGGGTAACCAAGCATAGCCTCTACAAGGCGTGCCAAGGCAGACTTGCAACTCCCCGACTACACCCCGCCCACCCCATAGATATTTGCTTTTTCCTTTTAGATATTTGCTTTCCTTTAGTTGTTCGATTAGCTGCGAATTATGAGCTACTAACCTTCTGTGGTAGCCATAATCAAATGAATAAAATAAAGAACTATTTTGAAAAAGGAAAATTTGATTCTTTGTCTTGTATTTGTGTGCTTTTGGGCTAATATAAACTTATTTCCTTAGTGCTACCTTTTCTTCTATTTCCTAAGTCTTTGAAAATTCAGAGATGGTGGCCACCGCACAGAAGTGGCAAGCCCAAGGCCTGTGGCAACGAATGCCGACAATCGGGAGCACTTATCCAAGAGCCTCCCCACCGCTAGCGGCAGACCGATTGGCAACATGATGATGGCTAACTGCATCCATCTCATTGACTTGCCGCCTAGTCGCCGCAATTCTCGTAACATCCAGTCGCGCAGCAGCCTACCGCCGCAACTCAGTGCACCAAAGACACCCTCCTCGGGTGACCATGTCTGAGTTCATGCATATGCGCCTCCGACCTTCTCCAAAGAAGACAGAGCCAATGGATGCCGAGATTGGCTTTGCAATTGGAAAGAAGCCGACATCGCCTAGTGCACCGATCGCGAAGGGTCCTGTTCGCCCCATCAACTCAACGGACCAGCCGGAGTGGTGGGACACCGATCTCCCACGCCAATGCCCGTGCCATCTCGTGGACGAGTTCAGACGAGCCTTCCGTCATGCCCACATCCCCGCCGCATGATGACATTGAAGAAAAAGGAGTTTCATGCCCTTCGTCAAGGCAATCGCCTCGTGAGCGAATATCTTCACCGCTTCAACCACCGCTCGCACGCACCACCGATTTAGCCCGACGCAGGACCGACAGGAGAGATTCATGGAGGGGCTTAATGATGATATCTTCGTCCAACTGATCTCCCAGAACTTCACCGACTTCCAACAATTGGTGGACAAGGCGATCCGCCAGGAGGCCAAGCATCGAGATGGAGAACCGCAAGCGAGGATGGCCGCCAAAGGTTCAATGCAGCAGCCTTCCCAAACCTCGATTCATTCATGCAGCCACCGCAGCGTGGAAAGTTCCAGCCTTCCACCTCCCGAAGTTCCAATGCGTAACTGGGCGCCAACACCTCCAACTTCCGCAGCGCATCAACTGGAGGGCAATTTCAGCAGAAGAGCTATGCTCCCTCAGCTGTAGGAGTGACCTATTTCCATTGCAATGAAACAGGACACTACGCCAACAGATGCCCCAAGAAGCAAAGAAAATGCAGATCATCCAAGTCATCACCCGAGAGTGAAGCCACATGAGAAAAAGAGAGGACCTCAAGACCAACTATCCCGACTGCTTGTTGACTAACTCGAATCTCTGCCGAGATTACCTTAAGGGGTAGGTTTGTAAACAGCCCAATTTTAAATTTCAAGAAAATATAAAATTTGTTTATTGTTATGGAATTTTCTGGAATTTTTGAAAGCTTTTTATAAATATTTTAAAGACAAAACAAATTTATTTGAAAATTAAAAGACAACATAAAGTTGGAAATAATTTTATTAAGTCCAAAATAAGTATGGGAATTTCTGAATTTTTCCATAATTTTTGGAATTATTTTACTAATTTATAAAGCCGAAATGAATTGTCGTAATTAAAACAAATAGAAAAGCAAAGAAAATCTAAAATTAGCTTTGGGTCGAAACCCAAAGGCTTCGCCCAAAACCTCGCGCGCACGGTCCACCGCCCATTCCTCCCGCTGCCTATCTTCTTCTTCCCACCGTCCGACGAATCGGACAACCGCCAATCACCCACGCCGCTCTCTATTCCTTCCCCGCTCATTGCCTCGCCGCTGGATCGAATCCAACGAGCCGCAATCGCCGCCGCCACGCTCTTCTTCTCGCAGGCGAGCGCTCAAAACTTCGCCATGACCGTGCCTCACGAGCCCGATTTCGCCGCTTCAAACCTTCCCCTCGTGATCGCGCGAAACGCCGCCACTTCACACCGCATCCACTCTCCTCAATCCCCTCTTCTCGCATGTCTTCCCGGAACCGCCGCCGCTCCGCAACCGCCGCGCACGATCTCCACCACCTCCACACCGCCGAACCTCCCGCCGCCTATAAAAGGGCGCCCGTGAGCCCTTCCTCTCTCAACCATTTGCCCTCACTCACTCTCCCTCCCGCCGCGAGTTCGCCGCACCGAGGTTTCGCCGCCGCCAAGCAAGTTTCCGCCGCCACTCCGCGCCGCTGCCCATGTCTCGCCGCCGACGCCACCATCACCTCGCCGCCCTCTCGCGAACTCGTGCGCCTTCCCGTCGACCAAGAGGCTTTCGAGCCCTCTTCCGCCGCAGCCCGACGCCGCCACCGCTTTTGGTCCTCGCCACGCCACCACCTCATCTTTTCCCGCCGCATGGTAAGCACCATGATCGCCGCACTCTCCTATCTCTTCTAGTAACTCGCCGATCGCGCCACAGACAGACACGCGACCTTCGCCTCCTGCCGCCGCCGCCTCGCCGACGTGGTGATGACACCAGGCGCCACTCACCGCCTCGGCGCGTAGCGCGCGTGTCACACACCTGGCGCACAGCCACACACGACGCACCCGGCGTGGCGCCCAATTTCACCCAAAACCAAACACCCGTGGACTTAGTTCTGTGGACCGTGTCTATGACACGTGGGTTCTCACGCCGTAAATTATTCTATTTCTTTTAAATTTTGAAATCTTGTGGCTGGTGTCAAGATTGCGCAATAAATAGATTTTTCAAGAGGATAATAATTCGGGAAATTCAATTAAATTTTAATTAGGTTTAAAACTTCTAAAATTCATAACTTTTGCATATGAACTCCAAATTAGGTGATTCAAATTGCAAAATTTATATAAAATTATAATCTAGCTAACTAAACCAAAATATTTCAATTTGGAGTTATTTTGATCTATGATTTTGGAATTTATTTGAATTTGAATTTAAATTTATCGTATTTTCACGATTAGACTTCGACGATTCGAGAGTTCAACCAATCTGAAGATTTAGAATTCCAAGACATCAACCAAGGCAAGTTACACCATTGACCATATTGCCCTAGTATTTTAAGTTATTTTCAGTTTTAAATTATTTATCGCATGCATATGTTTGTATAAATATTTTAATGTCCTGCTTCACATATAGTTAATTTCATGTGCTATTGTATGGCCAATTTGAATGTTGTATTTGACTACCTTGATACTATAGGCAAGATATTATCAAAATTAAACATATGCTTAGCCAGCTTAGTTCACACTTACAGTATTTTGTGGTTTTCACCAAATTTCTACAAATTTGTTTCAAACTTGATATTGTGGTATTGTTTTACCACATGGGTTTATAAATAGAGTTTTATTCAAAATAAAATCAAAATGGGTTTGGACTTGGGCTAAATGGTCGAATGGTGGGTGCATGTTTATGCACCGGATTGATCTAGTTAAGATTAAGGCCCATGGTTTGTAGGAATGACGCCAAGTCAATTGAGGACCGGCCTTGAGCCACTTATTGCTATGCCATATCGTGTTACCACATGTCCTGTGTGGGCAGGATTTGGCTAATTAATTTGTGATGTTCTAGTATATTTATGTCATGTGATTATGTGGGTGTCGATTAGACGTTTTATTCCCACTTGGCGCAAGAGGGGGCTTCTGGAGGACGGTTAGTCCAAAGGGGCGAAACCTTAGCGGGCATGAGTATACTAGGATAGAACATTGTAAAGGCCTCATGGTAATTGCTCAGTCACACGCCTACGGAAGCGTGAATTGGCCGACATAACGAGCATGTCACCTCGTGTGGGTAAAGTTGTACCAACTTTGCAGAGTAGAAACTATTCGAATAGCCGTGTCCGCGGTCATGGACATGCTAGCAGAGCCACTTAAAGTTAGAATTGTCTTTGGTTTTTAGATGCTTTATTAAATGCCGAGGATGGTTAATCCTTAAGAAAAGTTGGGCGGGAAGCCTAGTGTTAGGAGGGGATCCTTCACTAAATCATTGGAGGTTATCCACATCGTAATATTGTCATTTCAAAATATGATTTTAGTATTAGTATAAAACTGCCTTAGAAATTACTATGATTATTTACACTGAAAATGTTGTTTATGCAAAACAACCCCTGCCATACTCAATTGTTATCTTATGCATGCATTTTAATTCAATATTGGTGTAACTTATGAGCACGAAAGTTGTGCTCATCCTTGCTGAATAAATCTTATTCAGAGAAGATTTCTTCCCGACGGTGAGGATCCTGACGAGTAGGCCTTGACCTGCATTTATTGCCTCGTGGCGCATCGTGGCTCACCTCATTATTATGTTTTCGCTATGTTTATCATTTGACATTTGATATTGTTATTCGACTCATTTCTATTAAAAGTTATTTATTTAATGTCATTTACGATTTCGTGATACTAATGTGATATCTATTTTTGTGAGATTGTGTACACTGAAATCCTAGACCGCTGTATGAACACAGAGAATTCGGATCCTTCGCTCCCGGTTCGACAGGCTCCAACCCTATCTCGAGTGAGGCTTTGCCTAAGAGGCATTCGCCTAGTGGCGGCGCGAGCGACTCGGTAGGCTGCTCGGTGGTACGGCGCAGATGCACACGCCATTAACGGCGTAGTGCACGCCCTCATCCTTCTCCTCTAAAAGCCGCTCCTTCTTCCTCTTTTCTCGACCATAAAATCGTGAGTTTCCTTTTTGTGTAGTTCTTCTCCTCCCGTTGAAAATTGAGTTTTGGCCTTTGAGCCGCCGCCCACCATGGTGACTCGACGCTTGGTGAGGTCCGTAACTTCCGCCTTGATTATTTGGCTAGTTCCTCTGCGCCTCCTCTATTGGGTGTGAAGTGGTGGACTTGCGCTGTGCTCGACTTCACCGGCTCTTGCTTGATCTTGGTGAGGAGGAAGGGTTCGGTTGTTTTAGTGCTTGGTACTGTGGGTTTATTCGGCCAGTGCACTATGGTTGGTTCATGTGCGACATTTCTTTGTACTTCAACACTCCAATTTTGGAGTCCCGTATTGTAGATTGGCATTGTATCTCCGACGACATCGTCTGTTCAAATGCGGCACAACGAGGCGATTGGTTTTCTGAGTCAGGGCCTTTGGCGTGCCTTGCCCAATTTACTGCTCGATGGCTTTGAGTGCCATCCACATCATGAGTATTACTGTTTTTCTATTTTTCAGATTACTTTGCATATGTGCTGTGCTAGTAGAAGTTTCAAATTGTATTGATTTGATTGACTCTAGCACTGGGAGATATTGCTTAGTAATGTTGTGGATTCAAATTATAGCTCAATGAAGAGTTGGGGTCATTGTGATAATTGAATACGACAATTGAATATAAATTGGTCTTGAGCTAGAAGCTAACTTGTTGTTTCTCTATTGTGTCATGTTATTTATGTTCATCTGATCACTCTGTTTCATTCTGTTGATGTTGTCTGGTCACTTTGCTTCATTCTGTTGGTAGCTTCGGCTCACTGTGCTTCACTACGATTATTGTTCAGTCATTGTTTATATTCTTGCCAATTGAAATATTGTGTAGTTGGTTCAATTGAAATATTGACTGCAAACTCTCAACTGCTAATTTGTTTTAAAGTGACCGATTAGACTAAGCAAGATTATATAAAGCTCAATGCCTAATTTATTTCAGAGTAATTGTCATATTTAATTTGTGATAGAATTTTGACCCACATGGTGAGGAGGCCAAGATTTTATCTTGAGTAGTCCGATATCTGAGAGCGATAAACAAACAGTCTAAATCTGAGCATTATGCTGATTTTTTGGTTGTTAAGATATATCTTTTGAGCATTTTATCTTTTTTAATTGACATAAAGATATTGTATGCTTATATGATATTTCTGTCATTTAAATGCTGCTAGAATTTTGCTTTAATTATCGTTAATTATGCTGGAATTAATTATAAATATTTGTTGAAACCGCTAATTTTACAACAGATTCACGTGCCGCAAGCTTAGCTACACGGTAGAAAATCTGTAGAAAACTGAACTCGTAAGAAAAAAAATCATTTGCTGATTTAGACTTAACAAATTAGTATCCAACAACTAGGAAGAGTTTTTGTTTCTTTTCACGGTGATAGAGAGATCTGCGACAGCGTAGACGGACTTGTTGATAGATCCTTTGGTTTTTTACTTCAAGAGTTTTGATTTTGATTTGCTTTTTGGGTGCTATGATAGATGTAGAACGTATGTGTTTATCCCAAGTTAATCTAACATCTGACCACTTCAAGTTTAAAGGTTTTGGCAGTGTTTGTGCTTTGTCTAGCCAGACCATCCTCCTCTGCACATGTTTCTCTTCCTAGCTTTTCTATAGCTAGGTAACGTTTGTGTTTGAACTACCTGTGTGGGAAAATATCACCACCCATCCTACAGTCTTATTGTGGACAGCTCCGTTTCCTTTTCATTTTTCTGTACCGAGTAGGATACAGCCATACAGATACAGGGTCGGTAATAACCCAATCATGACGTCTTTCTGCTGGTGTTAGTCGACTAATCATGTAGTATAATATGGCCATATTTAAAGTCTACCACCGAAGCAACATGTGAATATATATAGTTGATTCGCGTGTGGTGAGCTCAGCTACCCGGTAGAGAAGCTGCTCAAAACCAAACTTCATTTAAAAAAGTTTGCAGATGCAGGCTTAACAAATAAGTTTTTTCTCATGGACAAGATATCCTATACACTTACCTATTGTTGTGTCATTACTACAAAACAAGTTATAGTAGACGCCCCATCACAGCACGGTTCATTTGGAACCGCTCTGTGTTGGGTCCTGTTGGGACGAGGCATTTGCACTACCATCCTATCACGCATTTGTTCTTATTAGTAACCGTATGTGATAGACATATATCATAGACGGTTCATAATAGAATCATCTCGTGAAATATCACGCATGCTCTTTTAAAACCGCATGTGATAATCTCCCGTATCACAGACGGTTTATTATGTTTTTGATGAGGATAGGTCACACGATGACAATCTAGATCAACGCGATGCAGAAGAGAACTACAGTGAGAGAGAGTTTTGTAATTCAAGCGCCAATGGAGGACTCGTGAGACCTTTGTTCTCCGCCGCAAGCCGAATACATAAGGTTGTCAACCGTGATTGAACTGCTTAAATTGAAGGTAAGCAATGGTTGGTCCGATAAGAGTTTCACGGCGTTGTTAGGTCTCCTAGCAGACATTCTTCCAGAGGGAAACGTGTTGCCCAACACCACCTACCAAGCAAAGAAGGTTCTTTGTCCATTCGGAATAGAAGTAGAAAGAATGCATGCATGTCCGAACGATTGTATCCTCTACCGTAAAGAATATGCGCACATGCATGTATGTCCGTGTGCAAAGCATCCTCGATACAAGCGCCGAATCATCGCTAGGTTGAAGCAAGGACCTCCTACTAAGATGTTGTGGTATCTCGCCAGATCCCACATTTGAAGTGTTTATTTACGAACCCAAAGGAGGCAAGATTGGTGCGTTGGCACCAAGAACCGTAAGAAAGATGGAAAGCTAAGACACTCGCCGATTCTACCTAAAGGAGAAACTTCGATCGGAGCTTCAAGAGTTCGTGCGAATCGAGAAACATAAGGTTAGGTTGAGTACGATGAAATGAATCTTTCGTAACATGAGCAGCCGACATAGCACGTGGCCCATGAATCTATGCATGTACAACCTTCCTCCTTGGTCGTATGAAGCGAAGTACATTTTGATGTCACTACTTATCCAAGGGCCGAAACAACCTGGGAATGAAATTGATGTGTATCTAGCACCATTGCTGGAAGATCTTGTGACACTGTGGAACGAAGGGGTACAGGTATGGGAAGCGTACAAACGAGAGAACTTTACTTTACACGCCATGTTGCTCTGCACCATCAATGATTTTCCTACCTTGGTAACCTGTCGGGCTTCAGTACAAAAGGAGCCAAAGTTTGTCCGCACTGCTTAGATGCTACGGAGAGTGTATGGCTGAACAACTCGCGCAAAACTATGTATATACGTCACCGTAGGTTCCTTCCCAATAGTCACCCATACAGCAAGATGAAGAAACAATTCGACGGTTTAGCTCCAAGGGCTTTTAGAGGGAAAGAGGTCTATGATATGGTTAAGGATATCGATGTTGTGCTTTGTCACATCTCCAAATTAATAAAGAGGTTTATTATGCATCTCATTAGCATGCATCATGTTTTGAAACTTTTTAATTACATATTGTACTTGAAAAATCTCAAAATACACATGCAACACACACTTCGATTTGGACTCCAAACTAAAAACTGAAATAAATGCTACTAAAGATCCTCTGGAAATAATTTATTTAAATACTAAATTAATTATCATAAATTAATATAATTTTTAACAAATTTTTGGGACTAGTTTGAACCTTAAGAAAATTCAAACACTACTAAAATACCTAGTCTAAGTTTGAATTTATATATCACCAAATATGACTTATTGGAGAACCGACAATCATGTAGTGCTCGCAGAGGAGCGACGCGCATGATCGCTTCGGGCTCCAGCTGGAGTTCGCCTCTCATTTAGATGGAGTTGTTGGAATCCATCCTTCCGAGATCTAGAGTTATGTCTCTAAAACCTTGATTAATCTCGGTTTACTGAGATAACTCTAGGTCCCCACAATACTGGTATCGTGAGCCATACCGATCAGAGGTTAGAGATAGCACCGCATTAGAGTTAGTAAGCCTTCTTGAATCAAAATATTTTTTAAAATTATCAAATTAATTTCAGAAAGTTTAAGTTAGGAATATCCTTTATTCCTCATCCATCCTAGCATCCTTTCTTACCCTATTTCGGGTTTTTTAAAGAAGTCTTACCTTGTTGTTCTTGCTTTTAGATGAGTCGCCAATACCTGGTCAAAGAAACTCAAGCTGAGAACGTGGATGGATACCCGGTGCTTCTCCGAGAGATGATGTGGAGGGCGAATTTTACTTATCAGCCAACCTACGCCATCTATCACCGCGACAAGGGGCCAGGCATGGAGGAATACTTGGCCGTGATCAACATCATCACCAGACGAGTCACGGGGAGTATCCCATATTGTTTCCAAGCACGTGGCACCTCTGAGGCCATGGCTCTACAGGAAGTGGCTCGTGTGGCCATGAGCCACCTCCGTTATGATCTGACGGAGTTGTCTCAGCCGCCTTACGACCATTTTCCTATGAGAGAGCGTGGCGCGGAGGTAGACACCTTTGCCCGGATTCGCTTTGGGAAGATCCTGTGTTAGGCGCTGGCAAGATTGGTTCATATCATGGACCAAATCCATCGGTGCAACGGTATGAGTTGTACGAGACTCGCCAACGCCTCGTGGTGGCCCAAGAACACTTGCAACTCATGTGTAGTATGGGGATCATTGACCGCCATGTGGTTTATGGCGCAAATGAGATTTCTCCATATGCTTCAAAGACCGCAAATGTACCGTCTTCCGTAGTGCTGTGGCATGTACCCAACTATGGGGCGAGACGCCAGTTCGCATGTCGCTTGGATTTGCTCGCATCAGAGGATGGAACCCGCTGAGGTCATGTGATAGAGCAAGGCTCCCTTTACGCCTTCCTAATTTTGGAGACCCCGATGATACGGATCCCCGAGGCACATCTTCTCTCGGATGAGTTTCCCAGAACTTTGATCGAACAACATTTAGGATGTAGTAGGTGTTAGCTCATGGTTGGGTATGTATCTTTGATTCCTGTAATAGGTTAGTGGTACTTGAACTATTATTGTCCTTCTTGCAAGAACTTTTAATTCCAGCTGTTTTCGCCCACTGCCTTTCTCGGATGTAATTGCATTGGAAAACTATGATTTGAAATTATGGATCTTGTATTGGCATTAGCGCTTTGTACGCCCATTCGGTGTTATGTTTTTGGTGCATGTTATATCATTATGCATGCTTAGTTAAGAACTTTGTGCTTGTTGTCCAAAGTTTTATTATTCGCATTTTTCCAAAGAATCTTGGCCTCTTTTTAACATTCCTTGTCACTCAGATGTCGTGCCCTAACACTGTGCTAGAGCTCAGCGATGGGGATCTCCACCCTGTGGCACTTGTTCTAGTGTCAGAGCGTAACTTTACGCCGCGAGGAGAGGGGTGAGCCCTCTCAAAGACCGTCCGTGGGACACTCATCCGAGGAAGTGCTTCCTCCGCCACCCACTATGGCGAAGTCTTGGCCCTGATCGAGAGAAACAGATGGATCGACCAGATCCCGGAGGCTATAGCTCGCAACACTTCTCCCGTCCCGCGGCAGCAGGGGAGGCGGACATCGAGGCGCTGTGGGGTCTCGCTGAGTTTCAGCCAACAAATCCTCCCACCTTTGCGGGTACCGAGACCCTATGGAGGTCAAGATTGGCCGAGGGATGTGGAGAAGAAACTAGCCATGGCTCAAAGGCACGGCATTGAGAGAGTTCTTTTGCCGCCTATCACCGAAGGCGCTAGTGCGTGGTGGGATAACTATTCCGCCATGCACCAAGGAGAGGTTCCATCATGGAACGAATTTCGAGCAGCCTTCGTGGAGGCCTATATTCTCGATGGAGTCATGTCGATCAAGCAAAGCAGCAGCTTGCTTTGAAGCAAGGAAGGAAGATCACATCGAGTATCTTCAGAGTTCAACTCCTGGCCCGCTATGCCCTGATGACGCTCCACATGCATGCCGCCGCCACGGTTCATGGGCGGCTTGATCGAGGAGATGCACTGGCTTTAGTCGTGCATGATTTCAGAACTTCCAACACATGGTGAACAAGGCCATTGTGGTGGAGCACAAGAGTGTGGTCAGAGGAGTCCAGAAGAGGAAGAAAGTCGTCGCTTCAGCTAGCGGTAGCTTCTCTGCAGCCAAGACCGGCCGCCGACACCTGCTTCAGCCCCTGCCACCGAGACCTCCGTGGCACCTCCACGACCTTCTCCACCACGGTGTAGTGGTACAATGGGAGTAAGAACTCCCAAAGCAAAGGGTACATACAAGCCCAACATCACTTGCTTTCATTGTGGTCGCCTTGGCCACTATGCCTCTCATTGCCTCGCCAAGCAACGGAATGCCTCAGTTTATCGTGCTCTACACCACCAGCTGTGGCACGCCCTAAACCACCTCCGAGAGCAGCATCTACCCTCCTCGTGTCCTCGCACGTGGCCGAGTGAACCACGCCACCCGCCGAGGAGGCAAGCGACGCCCGACGCCGCTTTGGGTACACTTTTGTTAATTCTTGTCCAAAGATCGCTTTATTTGATTCAGAGCATCTCATTCATTCATAAAAGAAGAATATGCTGCACTTAATCAATTTGAAATACATAAACTTCAGCCACCTTATCAAATCTAGTCACGGATCGGTTTTCCAAACCGATCAAGTCCGCCGACGTAAAAGTGGAAATTCAACATATCAACTTCTTGGCAAACTTAATTGTGATAAAATCAGTGGGTATTGATGTGATCTTGGGGATGGATTGGCTGTCCAAAAATCAGGGAAAAATCGATTGTTCTCAACGGTCTATTTCTGTCACTAGTGAAGACGGCGGTCAGGTCGTTTTTGCACCTTCAGTGGGCAATTCTCATCTCTATGCTTTGGAAGCTTGTACCTCTCTTGAACTTGAGAAAGTTCCTGTGGTGTGTGAATATCCAGATGTATTCCCCGAAGAACTCCCGTGCATGCCTCCCGATCGAGAAGTCGAAGTTCGCCATCGAGCTCTGCATCTCTGCATCGCACGATCTCAAACGCCATACCGGATGCCTCCTAATGAGTTAGAAGAATTGAAGAAGTAACTCCAAGAACTTCAAGACAAGGTTTGTTAGGCCGAGCTCCTCACCTTGGGGATGCCCGCTATCTTTGTCAAAAAGAAAGACAAGAGTTTGCGGATGTGTGTTGACTACCGTCCGTTAAATGAAGTCACTATCAAAAATAAATATCCTCTTCGCGGATTGATGATTTATTCGATCAATTGAGTGGAGCCCAAGTATTCTCCAAGGTTGATTTGCGCTGGGCTATCATCAAATTAAGGTTCGAATCAAGACATTCAAGACAAGATTCTCTACTCTGTATGGTCTATACGAGTACACCGTCATGTCTTTTGGTTTGACGAATGCACCGCTTACTTCATGAATCTTATGAATTCAGTTTTCATGGAGTATTTGGATAAGTTTGTGGTTGTATTCATCGATGATATCCTTATCTACTCAAAGTCCGATGAAGAACACGAGCAAAGACTTGAGGCTTGTGTTGGAAAAGCTTCACAACATCGCCTTTATGCTAAATTCAAGAAATGCGAGTTCGCTTCATGAAGTTAGTTTCTTGGGCCATGTCCTATCCAAGGGCAAGACGCCGTTGATCCTAGCAAAGTGCAAGATGTCCTGATGGAGACAACCGTAAACATCACCGATATTCGCAGCTTTCTGACGGGTTATTATCGCAGTTCATCCGTAACTTCTCCGCACTGCAGACCAATGACTCAACTTCAAGAAAGAAAAGAAGTTCAATGGTGGCCTGAATGTGAGGAGAGTTTTCAGGTTCTAAATGAATGCCCGACTAAAGCTCCAAAGATTTATCTTGCCCGACATTCACAAGAGCTTGATATTTATTGTGATGCATCTCGCTATGGGCTCCTTGTGTGCTTATGCAAGAGGGCCAAGTGGTGGCTTATGCATCAAGGCACTGAGACCTCATGAGTTGAATTATCCCACTCATGATTTGGAACTCGCAGCAGTTGTGCATGCTCAAGATTTGGCGACATTACCTCATTAGTAATCGCTATGTAGATCTACACCACCACAAGAGTCTTTATATCTTCACCAAGCCGATCTGAATTTGAGGCAAAGAAGATGGCTTGAGTTGATCAAAGATTATGATTTTGGACTCCATTATCATCCAGAAAAGCGAATGTGGTAGCCGATGCTTTAAGCGTAAAGTCTCAGCAATCGCTTATCAGAACTCCCATTTCGGTAAGCTTGTGTGTTGCGATGCAACGCTCGCACTGGAGATAATTGAAGAAGGTTCTCTCGCTACCCTTAGTGTGAATTTTACACTTGAGGATCAGATTAGAGAAGCCGTAAGACTCGACTTGGAAGTAGCTCAAACCGTGAAGCATTGAAGGAAGGCAAGGCCAAGGTTTCAAAGAAGATGCACAGGCACTTTTTGTTCAAACCGCTGGTGGTGCTTTTTGACCGCGCTTTGAGAGAACTAATTCTCAAAGAGGCTCATGACTCCAAGTTCTCTATCCACCTGTAGCACCAAGATGTACCAAGATCTTAAGAAGCGCTATGGTGGAGCCGAATGAAACGACACATCGCTTCAATATGTTGCCGAGTGTGATGTATGCCAAAAGTCAAAGTCGAGCATTTGAAGCCGGTAGGTACTTTACAACCCCGACCATTCCTAAGTGGAAATGGGAAGAAGTTGGCATGGATTTTATCACCGCCTTCCAAGAACTCAAGCCGGGTCGATTCTATATGGGTGATTGTTGATCGTCGACGACGGTTGCCCATTTCATTCCCCGCAAGACCACCTACCGCTGGGACAAGTTAGCGTAACTTTATATTGCAAGAATTGTTTGTCTCCACGGTGTTCCAAAGGTGATAGTTTATGATCGAGATCCTCAATTCACATCTTATTTCCGGGATGCTTACATAAAGCGATGGGGACCAATCTATCTTTCACTCCGCTACCACCCACAAACAGATGGGCGATCAAAGGGTGAATCAAATTTTAGAAGACCTTCTCCGAGCATGTGTGCTGTCCTATAGCAAGAACTGGAGAAATGCTTGCCGCTTGTGGAGTTCTCCTACAACAATAGCTTCCAATCAAGCATTCAAATGTCGCCTTCAAGCATTGTATGGGAGAGCTTGCAGACACCTTTGAACTGGTCCAAACCGGGAGAGGCCATTTTATGGTCCAACCTTGGTAGAGGATGCGTAAGAACAAGTTCGTGTCATCCGCGAACGACTACTGACACGCTCAATCTCGCCGAAGTCCTATGCCGACCGCCGCCGTAATTTGAGTTTTGAGGTGGACTATCATGTCTATTTTAAAGTTTCTCCAATGAAAGGAACACATCGTTTCCAAGTCAAAGGTAAATTGGCACCTCGCTACATCGGACCTTCCGTATTCTAGCGAAGATGGGACCGTGGCTTATCAAATAGAATTGCCACCCTCACTTGCTGATGTACATGATGTCTTCCATGTTTCACAACTAAGAAAGTGTCTTCGTGTCCCCACCGAAGCTACTGAGCTAGAAGAACTTGACCTCCAACCTGATCTTTCTTATCGGGAACACCCGATTCGCATTCTTGAGGAGAAAGAGCGCAAGACGCGAAATCGCAATATCAAATTCATCAAGGTTCAGTGGAGCAACCACACTGAAGATGAAGCGACATGGGAGCGTGAAGATCAAGTGCGAGCTAGCTATCTAGATCTTTTTCTTTCTACTTGAAGTGTCTTCGAATCAAGAAAGGAAAGTTTAAACAAAGCAATGGGAAGGAAAAATTTTATAGCCATTCCTTGTAACCCTACAAAGATATCTTGGCACTATCTTTGAAGGAAATCAAGACAACAGATGTTTTGTTTTCTTTTAGAACCTTATATCCAACTTCTAATCTACCGATCTCGGGGTCGAGATCTTTTGTAAGGGGGGAGGTTTGTCACATCCCCAAATTAATAAAGAGGTTTATTATGCATCTCATTAGCATGCATCATGTTTTGAAACTTTTTAATTACATATTGTACTTGGAAAATCTCAAAATACACATGCAACATACACATCGATTTGGACTCCAAACTAAAAACTGAAATAAATGCTACTGAAGATCCTCTGGAAATAATTTATTCAAATACTACATAAATTAATATAATTTTTAACAAATTTTTGGGACAGGTTTGAACCTTAAGAAAATTCAAACACTATTAAAATACATAGTCTAAGTTTGAATTTATATATCACAAAATATATCATGAACCATAGGTTTTAATAATTTTTATGGACACTAGACCTACCCAGAACCTCTGTGATTTATTTCACATTTTTAGGAATTTTATTTAAATTTTTAAGCCTCTGGTCAAAGTAGGAAAACAATTTGAATCTCACCAAAACCTAGAACCCTAACCGGCCAGCATTATTCATCGCTCGAGTCCGACTTGGCGAGCCGATCAATTTCAACCGCCTAATCGCACCTTCGCATGCAATCGTAGGATCAAGTTTCGACGATCCGCATCTCGCCATCCTCGACCGTCCAACACCCCGCCAATCTCGCCCGCCCATTCGCCATCTAACGGTCCCGATTGAAACACTTCATCGCACCGAGCCGCACCTTTCTTGTGCCTCGACCGAAGCGGCCCTTTGTCGGGCTTCTTCCTCCTCGGCCGCCACGAGCGTGGCTCGAGCGCCACGCTACTGAGAGCGCTCGAGCAGCTCCGCATCGCCGTGACCGCACCGCCTTTATTGACTGCCCCGAGCTTCGCATGTAACGCCGCCTGCGCTCCGCCCATCATCCACCTTTAACTAGCGCCCAAACCCTAGCAATTTCTCCACTTCTCCTCTGCTTGACCGAGGAGAGGGAGCTTGTTCTGCTCTCTTCATGGTAAGCTTCCTCCTCATGATCCTCCCTGTTCTAGGTTCATTCCCGTGTCCATTTTTGCTTATGCGAGCTCCTATATTTGCTTGTAGCTCGCAGCTCATTGTCGTGCGCCTCGCGACTTCCAGAGCGTGCTCTCACTGACACCGCCATGCCTTCTTCGTGTCCAGGAGGTATTATCCTCAACCCATCAGGTCACTTTACGTGCCTTAGGCCACCGACAAAACCCCTCTTTATTTGTCGGCTTATGCAGTGAGCTCTGTAATTTCGGTTTTCCAACCACTACGTGAGAGTTCGTCTTCTTCCCGACGCCAGACGGTGAGTTTTCCGTTGAGTCAACCGCGGGACCATCTCGTGATGTCTCCGCCCTGCCCCACTCACCTTGTTTGTAACACCCAGACCCACAATACCTCGGAATGCTACTAAACCACTCTACAACTAGCCAATAATTTCAATTATAACTTATTTCGCAACATCTCTAAACAAGAAGTATTAAGCTAAGCATAAACAACTAAGGGAACAAAGATAACGGTAACAAGTTCATTAATTAAACTACTCTATCGATTAATCAAAGAATGGTTCACAAGTCCATCCTTATTAAATAACATAATCATCCACAAATATTTAAGCGCTTGGCTAGAATTTCATTGACTTTATTACTACATGAGTTGATGAACCAAGTGCATTATCAGGTGCCGCTCTACCCATCCCATGAATGCTCAACAATCACCCAAAGGGGAAAGAAACAACAAGAGTGAGATAAAATCTCAGCAAGCAAACTGCTTAATGTGCTATTCAGTCTACAAACAAATACACAACATCATTAAAATATCCATATGTCCACATCCATAATGTGAATCCACATTCATTTACAAGCTAATTAAACTACAGAGATATTAAGCATCAATATCCAATCCTCATAATGATCATAATTATAGCCTCAACCATAATTACTACCAATGATAGTAAAATATTAACAATTGAATCTTGATCAACCGCTTCATATTAATCACCACTACCACTACCAATGACAATAAGGTATTAACATGTTTTACCTCATAACTTTACTATTTCTCGATCCACAATCGCTATCAACAATTACCACAAGAGAGAAGAATCTCATGCCACAATCACAACCTCTACCATACCACAAGGGATGAACCCTATTCCACAACCACAACCACATTACACGTACTCACAAGAGACTCTCATGAGTCAATTTCCACATTGCAACTATGAAGGCGTTTGTTTGCAAAATAACTTCACCTCAATATCTTGCATGAGTATGCAAATGATCTTTCCACAATGCAATGCATATGTATGCTATGCTCCACTGCACCTTTACCCAACAAGGTAAAGGTATGCATCGTATACGGCAATGCACGATGTTGTACTGCACGTCGCGCTAAAAGCGCGACATCCACAATGCAAATGTCATGATATGTCATGAATGATATGATAATCATAAACCACAAGAATTTAACCACGAAGGTCAACAACATACTCATCATGAATATTTCTCATAATCCACATGTGTCTCATTAAGCACCATACCATTGTGTCATAAGACCATTACCACATAACCCACACTCGATTCACCAAGATCAAAATCAATCGATCTAAAGGGAACTCTACCACATAGACCACAACAAGATCATCATGAATAAAACCACAAGGAATTATCAATATGTCCACCTTGATTTTATTCTCATATTCCGCATTTGGCTCATTACGCGAATTACCACAACACTACCCAAACTCATCCAAACATAGCAATTGATTAATATCTTGCTACCACATTCTTACTTAGAAAACATGTAACCATGGCATATCATTTAACACTACGTCAATCATGCATAGTGCAAGTAGTAAGAAAAACGGGTTAAACCGTAGCACAACCGCTACATTTACTTGCCTTCCACGATGCGACGCGTTAGCCGGCAAAGATGATACTCCTAAACCTGAGGCTTCACCTCCTAAACAGGTAAAATAATTTCAATTAAGACATAATATACTCAGCGCTACTAATCGGCATTCTACATCGCTACTTGACGACTCAAAACGAGTTTACAAAGCTGAAACTGAAAACAACGCTTTCTGCCATATACCGCTCCTGGACAGCGCACGGTAATTGACATAACTCATGAACAGGAAGTCAAAAGAGGTAAACCCAATTTCTGTAGATTCTTAACTGACTAATCTACAATACTCTAGTTGACACGAAAACCAATTCGGCCAAAATATTAGGCTAACCATTGTCTGAACTTTCAGTACAGAAACTGCCTACACAATCGAACAGCAAAACTAAAATGACCATAACTTTTAATAGGTAACCTGAATTGATCGTTCTTTATCAATCTGAAAAGGTTATCGAATTACCTACAATAACCTAGTTGGGTGAACTTTCAGATTCTTCCAATTTCCTATCATATTTTAGAAATATCCAGACAGTTTATTCTCGTCAGATTTCTGGCAGCAGATACTAAATCGACCATAACTTTTGACTCAGACCTCGAATCGAGTGATCTTCGCGGCTACTGAAAGATAACGACATAACCCACATAACTCTAGGAGATGGAATCTTAAAATTCAGCCTCTAAATACACGAAAAACCCACGCAAGATACTGACAGAATTGAATCTTCTGCAGCCCAACAATTAACCAACAATTCTAATCGGTTTCAGATCTACTATGGATCAAACAGCGGGAAGGCATCTCGTTACCCTTGTAGAACCGCTTAGCTTGCTGAACCAATCCCCACGCGAGTTCTTCTTCTCCTTTCCCTCCTTCTTCTCCTTCCTCTCCTTCTTCTCCTTCTCTCTTTTCCTTCAAGCAAAGGCAGCAACTTGGCAAAGGGGAGAGGCGCAAGGAGCAGCAACCTGCTGTTGGGGAGGCAAGGAGGAGGTGTATGCTTGGGGAAAAAACAGGAGGAGGGGGTCGGCCAAGGGGTAAGGGGTGGCTAGGGCAAGAAAAAGGGGTGGCCACCTCTTGGGCCCCCTGGCCCAAGGTAAGCCCACTTCCTTACTGTTTTTACTTAATTAACAGCTATTTAATTGTTTAATTCGACCTAAAGCTGACTCACAAATTTAATAATCTTTCTTTCTTTCTTTCCCGCGATAAATTGATTAACCTACACTCACACCACTTATAAAAATTAAAACCCACGCCAACCAACGATCCGGTATTACATTGTTCTCCTTATCCCCGAACGCTTCGCCGCGTGGACCTCCTCGCCGCCGCCGATTTCGCCACGAGTCAAGACGAAGGCCCTGGTCCCCGTGCCTCTCCTCAAGATCATTTGAACCCCGTGAGTCCGGAGCTAGCACCCATTTGCCCCGAGTGGTTTCTACTTCAAGATCTCTGCACCGCACACTCTTCTCCGCTCAACTCGCCGCCGACGCGCCACCGCGCCTTTTCTCCTAATATCACCTCCGAAGGTAGCCTTTGCTATTTCTTTCCGCTTAGACTAAGTCCGCACTCTCCGGCTCTCGCGCTAGCGAGCACGGCAACGCCACGCCGCCGCCTCGTTGTCGGATAATTACTACTAAAAAGTGATTTTTGCTTCATTTAATTAGCGTAATGGTTGTGGTTAAATTAGTCCCGAGTCTATGACTTGTGGGCCTAGTGTAGTTAAGTGGATGCGTAGTATGTTAAGTACGCCCGCAAAATGGAAAGTGTATCCTAGCATGCTTAGAATGATTTTACGTTTTAGAGTTCTAGAAGCGTATTCTGAAATACGTCACACTTCTTCACACCGAGGCTAAGTCCATGTTGACTGGTCAAAGCTTTGCCCCGGTCCCGCACGTTAGCGGTTGTGGCTAGATAGCACTCTGTAGAAAAGTAATCGCACTTTATGAAATTCAAATCATAATTTATACACCAAAATTGGTATTAACTTCTAAAATGTATAACTAAATCATTTTAACTCCAAATGAGCTAAACCACTTCTGATCCTTTTCATATTTAATGAACTTTATGTTAAAATTTGTTTCAATTATGTCTCTGTAATGAGACCATTATTTTGGAAAATGAGCTATAAACACTATTTTTGTTACAAAAGAAAAAGGCTGATAACTTTGAAAAGTCATAAGTAATTCCTGGAAACTCCAAAAACAGTGAAATCAGTTTTGATAATTTCTATTTCAAAAGAACTTAATTATAAAAATAGTTTCAAACTTACCTCTATCACAGAAACTATAGTTTGAGGAAAATGATCCTAAAAGGCATTATTTTTACACTATTAATGCTGATAACTTTGAAAACCAATAACTAAATCAAGGAAACTCCAATTGAAGCAAACTCAATTGTTTTGAACTTGTAATAATATTGCCCATTTATCCATGTAATCCTTATACTCACCACTGCTCTACAAAATTTCACCTCATAATTAAATTACGTAAATGAAGGTATATTGAAATCTAAAATTCAAACCACCATAACTTTCATATACTAAATCAAAATGAAATAATTCTTTCACCAAAAATCATTTAAAATCATGACTTAGCTACTGTAGAAAAATCATGCATTTTTA
Organism: Ampelocalamus luodianensis; assembly: GCA_036346255.1. Taxonomy (NCBI): domain Eukaryota; kingdom Viridiplantae; phylum Streptophyta; class Magnoliopsida; order Poales; family Poaceae; genus Ampelocalamus; species Ampelocalamus luodianensis. Next base: position 57,668,751 of record CM070622.1, on the reverse strand, counting down.
GCATCTTGATTTTTGGAGTATTTCTCGATGTTTATTCGGTATTGTATTTATATAGATTCCGAGCCTATTGACGTTGACTCTTACGCTACTGAGAGTGAACAACTACTTTATCAGCAAGGCAAGCATCCTTTGAACTTTCTTTTTGCATCATATTTGATCCCAATTTTGTTAGGGTAGATGCAATGATAATTGCTTGCATGATAGTTGTATAATGTCGCTATTTTTGTGATGAGTAGTTAGACACATCCTATTATCTTGTCATTGTGGCTATCCATGAATTACTCCAATACTGAAATGCTTATGTTAGGATGTGTGAAATTATATTGTCCGGGTTTGCTTAGGCATGCAAGTCTAGAACCGGTAGCTCGATTGTCGGGAATAGCCTGACAATTATGGGATAAACACAACTCTCATTATATCCTTTCGTTTCAGATCTTCGAATCTGTTTTCTAAGTTAAATTTTGTCTTTCTAAATGAACTTTTGGTCTGGACAAGTGATGGCTAGTGATGGTGCCTTCGTGCACGAGAATTGGGTATGTGGTTTGGCTTGTCTCGACAATTAAGGACCGAACTTTGGGTACCGCTGCTCACGCGCTTTCGTGCTATCACACGCGGTTGGGAGCCGATGGTTAAGTAGGGGAAGGTTTTGTTGTGTTGAGTCCCACGGTGGTGAAATTGTAAGGGCATGGGACCGTGAAATCCCGTGTTCCTTTGGGCCGATAGGATGGGGCGTTAACGCCTTGTGTTTCCTAGGATATAGGATGGAGGCATTAACGCCTTGTGTTTCCTAGGAGCCATGGGTTGAGGGACTTAGCTCAATGGGATCTTTTGCCAAAATGATCATATCTTGATTTACCCGCCGGCATACCTTAGGAAGTATGCTATATCTGAGGCATCCGGAGGCTTACGGGCTAATCAAGTCGTGTGGGTAAAGTAGTACACCCTCGTAGGGTATAATCTATTCGAATAGCCGTGTCCACGCTATGGACGCACCGCTTGAAATTTGTGGCTACTTATTGTTAGACTTGGAATTAAAATTGTGGTTATAACTTGGCATCGACATGAATGGGATGTTCATGCTTGTTTTTGTATCAAAGTGGACTGCCACTTTGTTTTTAATATGATTCTTTTGTTATTGAATTTATCACTTATTCACATGCTTTACTTCTACTTCAAATCTGATTTTGAAATGGCACTTGAAAAGCTAGTATGTGTAGGTTGTTCAAGATAAGGCCGCTTTTCGCAAAATTAAGCCAATATGAGCCCTTGCTTTGAATGACCTTATGCATAACTATTTTTATTTGTGTAAGACTTGCAAGTACTCTTTGTACTCAAATGTGTGTTTGTCCGGCTGCACAGTGAGGAGGATATTGAAACCGACGCAGCTTGTTTGTGTCGATTTAGGCGACACCGATGAGTAGTTTGCTATCATCTAACTCCCGCTTGGTTGTCGATGGGTTATGGGGCATACCATTGCTGGTCTTTTGGTCTATTTATGCTTCCGCTGCTACTTAATACTTCTTTTAAATTTGGCGGTCGGCCACTTGTATTAGTTGTAAACTTGGAACTATGTGTATGTCTTTTGAACTATTTATGTATGAATGTTGCATGGATGTAATCAACGTTGAAGGAGAGTATGGTTATATTGGTCGCTGATCTTGGGAGCCAATATAAATCATACTGCTGTTCATGGTTTCCTAATTAACTCCCTAAGTGTAGCGCTTGACTTATTGGAGAACCGACAATCATGTAGTGCTCGCAGAGGAGCGACGCGCATGATCATCGGCGCCCAGCTTGGAGTTCGCCTCTCATTTAGATGGAGTTAAGTTGGAATCCATCCTCCGAGATCTAGAGTTATGTCTCTAAAACCTTGATTAATCTCGCTTTACGGAGATAACTCCGGGTCCCCACATGCTTGGGAAGGGGCATCAATTAAAACCCGCCAAGAATATCCGAAGAAGTGGTCAATTTTTGGGACTTGCCTTATTGGGAGCACTTAGAAGTTCACATCGATCGACGCCATGCACGTGGAGAAGAATGTATGTGATAGCTTGATTGGTCTCTCATCAACATTAGTGGCAAAACAAAGGATGGTGTTAACGCACGACGTGACTTGGTCGATATGAACATAAGGATCGAGTTAGCACCGCAAGAGACCGAGCACAGACGAACGTATTCTTCCCCACCTTGCTACACTCGCCCAAGGCCGAGAGAAATGAATTGTGCCGAGCTTGCATGGTGTGAAAGTCTCGCTCGTTACTCGCTAACATTAAGAAACTTGTTTCTATGCAAGATTTAAAATTAATTGGTATGAAGTCCCATGATTGTCATATGTCGATGACACAAATGCTTCCTATTGCAATTAGGAGTATCTTGTCAACAAGGTCCAAGTGGCAATCTTGAGGTCGTGTTATTTCTTCAACTCAATTGCTCAAAAGGTCATCGATCCCCAAGGACTAGATGCTCAGAGGCCGAGGTGGTGACGACTCTATGTCATCTTGAGATGTATTTTCTCCGTCATTTTTCGATATCATGGTCCATCTCATTGTTCACCTTGTGAAAGAGATAAAGATATGCGCCCCTGTGTTTTACGCCATATGTACCTGCTCGAGAGGTACATGGGAATTCTCAAGTTCTACGATGGAATCGATCTCGACCGAGGCAGATCATCGGAAGGTTATGCAAATGTAAGAGGTCATTGAGTTCTCGCCGACTACATGGCTCAGGTGGATCCGATAGGTGTGCCTCTATCTCGTCATGAGGGGAGACTGGATGGTATCGGGACCATCGGAAGGAAATCAATCACTCTTGATCTGGATACATGCGTTCAAGCCCATTTCACGGTCTTGCAACACATGACCGAAGTGTCCTCGTACATCGACGAGCACAAAGCATGGTACGCCAACAGAATCCAAACCGGTCGGAGGTTTGGATCATGAGAGAGCACAACCGTCGGTTCAACGAATGGTTAAAGGTGCGAATCACTAGGATGTCATCAAGTGATGATACGCTGCTATGGTTGGCACAAGGGCCATAATTTACAATTGTCATATGGCAAGGATACGACATAAATAGGTACACATTTTATACGATAGCTCAACATAGGAAGAGCATAGTCCAGAACAGCGGTGTTCGCATAGATGCATTCAGTATCGATGGGCTGAGGAGCTCCTACTATGGGCAAATAGAGGAGATATGGGAGCTCGACTACGTGTTTTTCAAGACCCCCCTATTTCGGTGTCGTTGGGTCCATCTCCCACAAGTGAAGGTCAACAAGTACGGCGTCACTACCGTGGACCTCGAATGTGTCAGATACAAAGACGAATCATTCAGATCAAGCTAATTAAGTTGTTCAAGTCTTATATGTAACCGATCCGGTAAATAAGAAGCGCCACGTAGTTCTTCATGGAAAAGGAGGATTGTCTGAGTTGAGAATGTAGTGGACGAGGAAGAATACAATCAATTTGATGAGTTGCCTCCTTTCGGAGATGGCATCAGGCTCGAGGAAGAACCAAGTGAGGAAGCTAGCTATATGCGTGCCGATCATCATGAAGGGCTATATTTTAATTAAGAATTTACTCCATTGTAATTAATTTATTCCATAACATAATGTGTTATGGACTTGTAATCTCTCATATATTTTGATGTCAACGTGGAATTTTCATGTGTTAATGTGTAACGAACCTGCCATCTTTGATATTGATGTCAATGTGGACGTTCATTGTAATGTGGAGTATCAAAATTAGTTTCACTTGATTTGGAGTTGAGTTGAATTAGATATGAGTTTTTGAAGTCAAATGTGTTATGAGCTTGCCATCATACTTGTCGCCAGGTTTTGTCAGGATACCACTGATTGTCAATAAGTTTTGTCAGGATATCACAGACGTTTCTATTATAGAACCATCTGTGATAATGAATCACAGACTGTTCTGAGATAGAACCATCTGTGATATCCTAACAAAACCTATTGGCAATCTGTGATATGAGTTTATCACTGACGGTTATATAATAGAACCATCTATGATATGACTTTATCACAGACGGTTTTATTATAGAATTGTCTGTGATAAACTCATATCACAGACGGTTTTATAATAGAACCATCTGTGATATATCAGACACGGTTTCGTACTACAACCGTCTGTGATATGGAACGTATCACAGACGGTTATTATGGAGAACTGTCTGTGATTCCTTATCACAAACGGTTTTATTAAATAACCATCTGTGATAGCCTCTTTATAAGGTGGGAACCACTAGGGTTTTGCTCCTACTCATCACTTCCTCTCCGGCACCTTAGGCTCTCGCGCGCTTTCGCCTCCTCTAGGGCTCGCCTGCTCACCGCCGCCCGACTCGACACCGCCGCCGCTTCCCCACTGGTGCCCCGACTCGCACCCGACACTACCGCCCCGACCTCGCACTCCCGACACTACCGCCCGACATCGACGCCCCACCGACGCCCGATCGTATATGTTGAATAAGTCCTTTATACTACAAAGTTTCTAATTTTATATGATTCTGTTCTTTGTACTACCTCTGAGTTCAAAGGCAACTATCTATTATGGTTTATGCTCAAGTTTAAGTTCGATATCTTGTTATTGAATAGAAATAGATGCTAATAGTAAGAAATCCAGAAGCTTAGTGTGAAGTCAAAGTAGTGCCAATAAATACATATTTTGGCAAGAAGAAAAGTACAAGAACATTTAACAGCAAACAATTTGTAGTCGAAGAAAATATAATTGCTCACATTAATTTCTCTCCCAAAAATAAGGTCATGAGAAGACTACCTAAGCTTCTCAACTGGAGCACACCAAGAACGATTTTACATATCTGGCAAGAGTCTAACTCCTCACCAATAAGCTTCTTATAGATACATTTTCTACAAACTGCATAATGCAAAGAAGAGAGCTAAAAAATTGTGAGGACTGAGGAATCAAGAGGTGTGGATTTCATAGCATAGAAGACCGGTATAAGGCAATATACTTCATTTGTCAGAGGGGGGAAAAGAAGCTGCAACACACAATTTCCTTTGCATGGAAAACATAAAGAATGTTCTGAAGTGTTGTAACATCCCAATTTTGGGCTTGTGCTTCAAATGTAAGAAAATGAGTAGAAATTAAAACTTTTTCTTACATCATGTATTTCCTTTGTGTGCTTGACAATTCTTGTACAAGAATTATGGAAATACAAAGTCACAAGTCTGTTTATTCAAATCATGATCCTTCAAAAACATTCTGGTTCCATCTTGTGTTAATCCCCTGGAAATAATTTTCCTAAGTTCCTGGGTTGTTGTGTAACCCCTCTGAAAAATTTCATAATTTTTAGAAATTGTTTGAATGAGATTGGAGGCAAGTCAACCCAACTTAAAATCTGGTCAATCTGTGAACCAGCACCTTGTTAAATTTTTGGAGGAAAATCCACAAAGCACCAAAACCTCTCAAAATTTTATGCAAGGTAAATCCTTTAGCGGCAAACTCTGTAAAATTTCAGGATTTCTCAAGTTGTTTTGCTAGCTCAAACATTTCCTAAAGTTCACCTCAATCAAAAACTCAAAATTCAAACTCGTTCGAGCCTAACTTGTGTTCGAGTCCGACTCTGCTCGGGCCACCGACTCGACTCACCATCTAACCGCACCGGACCCTCGCTTTAAGCCCCCATCCATTTCCAACCATTGGATCATGATCCAACCGCTCGCTTTGTGGGTGTCATTCTGATCGCCCATCGTGGACCTTCAATCGTGGTCGCTCGATTTGAATCTTAGGCTTAGGATCTTCTCTCGTTGTTTTGAAAGCACTAGGGCTTTGTGATCTCAACCGTCCGTGATGAATCCAACGGTCGACAAGCACCCAAGTATATCCTCCGGTCGCCTTCTACCTCGCCGCGCACTTCAACAAATGGGAGGTATGGCTCGTCACCTTGTGCGCCTGTTAACATCTCATTGGTAGGGACAAGAGCGGCGTGGCGGTGTTTCGGCTACCAAAGCCGTGTCTCGCACTGCTCCCGCCATCCCTAGCCCCGCCACGGTCCCGAGTCGCCATAGCTCATCCCGGCCCCCTTTCCTTGTGCCGCTGCTCACCGACCCTTAATGCCCCCGAGGACCACCTTTGGACCTCTTCTCCTCACTAACACCTCCAGCTCATTTGTGTTGTGATTGAGTCCAACCATAGCGGGCACTCCTCTCCGCAATTGATGCCTTGAGAGCTCCTTCGGTGTTTGGGTGCTCCAAAGGGTTCTAACCCGAATATTTTCCTATCTCTTGGAGCCTCGTGCCTCCGATCGATTCCCTAACTAGATTTTGGTTTCTTCACAGAACTCCTTAATTTCAAGTTTGGAATCTTGGGCAGAGAGAGGATTTGATCGCTCCAACTCCGGTGAGTATCTCCGCCCTTATACCTTGGTCCTGATCCACCTTTGGACCATCGCTATCCTATCCTCATCATTCGCTTATCTCTGCAGCCCGAGCACCTTGTCGTGATCGTCTTCTCCGCCTCCGCAAATCGCCCGCCGATAGCTTTTCTCCGACCTCCTCCGAACCTCCCTGTCTCGGTGAGTTCGCTTGTCCCCTTAGTGCTTAAGGACCAGCTAGTTTAGCTTAGGGTGAAGCTTTTGATGTTTTCGGATTTTGCCGAAACCAACCTCCGCTTCCTCACGGCACGGCTTTTGCCAGCCCCCGCTGAGAATGCCTCCGCTAGGTTCGCACAGTATTAGCTTTTTGGTGGCCTTGGTCCCCGCCGCGCCAGTCTTGGTCGCCGCGACGCGTGGCGATCTCAGCATGGTGCTCAGACTTTGTCGGATGTTCGACAAGTCCCGGACCTCCTCGGTTGTTCTTTGGCCGATGACTTCCCGGTTTAGATCTAGGCTTTAGATTCATTTCTGGGAAAACTCTAGTCTCAGGACCTCCCCATCGTTGGATCTGTACCGTAGAAGGGTTTCCCGTGTAGTTTCTTAGTCCCAAGACATCCTGGAGCAATCTCGACCGTTAAAGACCTCCTAGGATTAGCTCTAAGCCGTTAGATCCTGGTCTGCGAAAACTCTTAGTGCCAGACTTCCCTTGGGCTGATCCTAACCGCTTAGGACCACCCCTGAAATCCTAGCCGCTAGGACCACCTCGCGCAAAAGGACCTCTCTCGGGTCATTTTGCCAAAACCACCTCGACCTCCATCGAGGTCCTCTTTGCAAAAGACCTCCCTTGGTCATTTTGCAAAGACCACCTGGGTCCTCTTTGTAAAAAGCCACCCGGCCTTTTACAAAGAATACCCCGCCGACCTCTTAGGCTCAATCTCGACCGCTCACGACCTCCCGCTTAGATCTCGAAAGCGTTAGATCTCATTTTGTAAAACTTAGCGCCGCACCTCCTCCGCGCCGATCCGGACCGCCCAGACCTCCTTAGGTCTAATGCGAGCCGCCCCATCTCCTCCGATTAAAACCCTATCGCTTAGGACCTCCTGCAGAAGATCTTGGCCATCCAAGACCTCCTCAGTGTCAATCTCCACCATCAAGACCTCCCTCCGGAGATCTTGACCGCCTAGGACCTCCTCCTTTAGATCCGTAGCGTTCGGACCTCCTCCTCCTCGGTCTAAACCGTTAGATTTAGATCTAACGGGCTAGACGCCCTTCCTCGATTTAAAGCCTTAGGACTTCCCTAGGTGCTCGGACCGCAGATCTCGATCCGACCGGCACACGACCTCGCTAGCGCTAGGACCTCCATTGCATGCGCTGTGCATGCACCGGTCGTGATCGTTGATCCGATTCAACGGTCCGCACCTCCCAGTCCGGGAGGAGGTCTTGTGTGCTGTGAGCCGAGGCTCGAGCCGCCGATCTTGATCTAACGCCCACGACCTCTCCTTTTCCTTCGCCTCGTTTGGACCTCCCGAGGCTCAAATGTTCTAAGTCTTTTATGTTTCAAAAGTTCAAAAGTGCATAACTTTGTCATTTTAACTCCTTTTGAATGATTCCATTGTTGTAGCTTTGTTATAGTATTAACTTTAATCTGAGAATGAAATTAGGCCTGATCATATAGCGTAAAATGATTTAACTACATAATCTTGTTTAGTGAAAATGATGTCTAGAAATTCATGGAAAATTTGTAAAATGCATAACTTATTCTCTGTAATTCCACACTGAGCAAACTCAACTTGGTAAAAATTTTCTATAGACATGCTTTAATACTTAACTAGGCTTTGTCTTTATTCATGTTCCCTAAAAATGATATAAACTAGTTTTAGAACTTAGAAAATCATAACTAATTCATTATAACTCCAAATTGTGCAAACTCAGTTTTGCTGTTGTTAGGATAACCATATCTACCTACCATAAAAATTTCAAGTTCCAGATCTTTCTAGAAATTTTCGCTATGAACAGTAACTCTAATTAATTTAATTATAAATTGTTTAGGCTGAGAGAACTTAGATTAGCCATAACTTTTTCATGTTAAGTCCAATTGGAGTGATTCTTGTTTCTAAAATTGTCTAAAATCAACCTCTAGCTGCTGTATAAATTTCATTGGATTTGGATGTGTTTTGCTGTTGAGTTCCTTTTGGTGTTCTTCGTTCTTATCGGTTTTTATCGCCTTTTCGCGTTAGGTTCAAGAAAACTTTGAACCTGAGCACTCTCTCTGCAGCAAGAACAAATCCAGCAAGGCAAGCAGTTTGATCATGTTAATCCCAGTATTTTAAGTATTTATGTTGATTACAACTTCTATGTATGCATTGCTACTTTGTGTTAAACTATTGTCGTTAGTTGGCCTAGTACATGCATTTCCTTAGCAAATGATTATCCTCTACTACCATGAGCCTAGGCATTGCTGTGATTTAGAGTTCGTGGATGAGCTCTTGTCACTTAGTAGTTTATGAATTAATTGCTTAGCCATGCTTAGCTTCCTAGAAATGGCTGTTATCGACTTGTCGATAACCTTGATCACATAAAACTTATTATGATTATGATTTCCACCTTGTGCCATGTCTATTTATGAAAACTAAAACCTAAAACAAAAATGATTTAGACTTGGGCACAATGGTATGATTGGTGTGCTTCGGTGTGACTGAATGGTGCCCGGTCATTAAGGACCGAGTTACTTGCGCCATCGTGATCGAGCATTTTTGTGCTAACCACACTAGAGGGTATGGGACCTCTCTTGACTTAGTAATTTGGCGTGTATTGGCCGGTCGCAGGAGTCGCAGAGGGATGGAGGTGGGAGCATTGTAGTGTCCGAAGGCTTCCCCCGTAGCGGGTGGTTGTCTTTGGCTTGCAATGTAAGCGTATGGGTTTCTATCCATACGAGCGGCTCGAGTTAATACACAATATTGGAAAACGTCTCAGAGGACTTAGCCGTGCCGCATACCTTCTAAGTGTGCTTTTGTGGCTTAAAGGCGGTCGAAGTGTGGGTACATTGGTACACCGCAGGTTAAAACTATTCGAATAGCCTCGCCCTAGGTTATGGACACGCTCGGATACGCCCGTGAGAACTAGACTACAACCTTTTAATTAAAACTTGATGGGTGGTAACGAATCGGGATTCGGTTATGTTGTGGTGACTATTGGGATAGTCACTTCTGTGTGGTTACTCGTATGTATCTTTATTCTAACATTATTTTGACAACAAAATAGATTTGCAAACTTGCTTTTGAATGTATTACATTATTGCAAATAAAGTTGGCTTTATGCAAATGAGACATACAACCTCCACCTAAATAAGCTTGCATGTAGTTATGAATAGGTCTCGCTATTCCACACGCCACCTTAGAGTACCTTTGTGTACTGGGCTATCTTGCTTAAATGTAATTGTTGCAGAGGAAGAAGGTGAGCTTGAGGGGCCTCACTTTTGTGAGTCGTGTGCTTTGGTAGTCTTCGTATGCCTAGCTTGGCGCCCTGTCGGATGCCTTGTGGGTGTATGGCTAACCGGTCGACTTTTGTTCTAACCATCTTATGGCACCTTTTGCTTCCGCTGTTATTCTTGTTTATTGTTCTATTTGGCCGGTCGGCTCTTTTGTAATAACTTTACTATTTGTATGTCGTTGTTGAACTTAGTGATGTATGGTGTATGGAAATGATGTGTAATTTTGTGATGATGTGCATATGCTGCAATTCTGGGAAGCATATGTCCATCGAGGCTTAGAATGTTTAATTAGTAATGCTAGAACCATTTGGAGGTTAAGTGTTACTAGTTAAATATTCCGGGTCCTCACAAAGGTATGTATGTCATAGGGAGGAAAAAGATGCATGCAAATGAACAAAAGCCTCTAACATTACTAGCATGGGCCATATAGCATAAAATGCCCAAAAACTATTTACAATTACACTAAGGGGGTCAAAAGACAATTGATATGATCAACAATACTTATATATAGCAAAATCATACAGAAGAAAAACTATTATAATGAAACATTAATAAGTCGTTCTCATATTCTCGCAGTTAGGCAAAATGTTAAGATGTGCATGCTTTGCGAAAGACACAAGATTCAGTATAAATGGGGGAAAAATTATATCAACCAATTGAGGTCATTATTTACTTGACATTCATACATGTGAACCTAGGAGGGTAGATGCCCAAGAGATCAAAACCACCAATCTTACCTCTCAACAACCAAAATTTCATAATAAAGTAACCATTTCTCAATACAGATATATTATCCAAAAGGCCTGTGTTTGGAGAAGCGTATTTATGGCAAAGCTACAATTGGCAAAATAAAATGGTATAGTAGCCATAAAGATGTTACAATAAGGAGACAACGCCCAAATAATTATATGCATCACATCAAAAAGGAAGTAAAAGGAAACAGAGTAGCAATGGATGTGACTATGTAAGGAGTTAAGTAAAGTTAATATAACATCTTACAAGAAGGGATTTAAAGCCTGCATGGTGCAATCGTCTCTTTGCGATAAAGGACTTATTCAACATATCGTGCACTGTCTCTTTGCATATACATATATATATATATGTGATGTGCATATTGTTCCTTTTAAATGACTTAAGTGATTTTCTTAGTCTTATGACTATTGTGTCATTTAATTGGTTAGGGAACTATGCTCTATTCATAATTATTTATGTTGGAATTAATTATTGTTTCATATTTGTGCATATGTAAATTATATAGATAGCAAGTAAGCGAGATGGCAGAGGCACCGTCTTCACCGCCGTCGCCGATGCCGCAGATGGCAGAGGCACCATCTTCACCACCGTCGCCGACGCCGCAGATGATAGAGGTGTTGTCTTCGCCGCCTAACCCATCGACGATAATGATACGAAAGCGAGATGGCAGAGGAGAATCGAAGATGCCTGTGGGCCGACTGGTCATCACGGAGGTCACCGGTTTAGGGTCCTCTGCGTCCCAAGAGCTCAAGAATGTAGATTTCTGACCATGCGGATACTTGCAAGGAAATGGGTCTCCATCACCACACCAAGGTGGAAGGATCTGACGAAAGAAGCGAGAGGCGCGCTGTGAACAGAACTTTTACAAAAGTTCACTATCCGAGAAGCAGACATGGCACACGTGGAACAGATGGCGATGCTCATGATCGATAAATCGTGTAGGACCTTCAAGAGAATTCTTGTCACGAAGTACGTGAACATGGGTCAGACGCCCTTCGCGAAGTACAGATTCTTGATGCAGGAAACATGGGACGCATTTATGGCTATGAAGACGATGCCTGAATTTAACGAAGAAAGTGCAGCGCACAAAGCTCTCCAGACACGAAACACTCATCCGCACGCACTCTCGAGATCGCTTAGGTACGCTTCGCAAATACGACGAATGGCGGCGGAGGAGGAGAACGCATTTCGATGTCACTGCACCTGCGCTCCCTAGCCCGGTTAAAAGCGAGGGCAAAAGTCTCATCTTCGGGCAGCATCTCTTTCACAAACCCTGCAAACCAGGAAGTGTTCCAACGTGTGGTAAGTATGTCGAACTACCTAGTTGTTAATAAGTTCATAACTTCATAGTGTCTATAATAACATGATGACCTCTTGCAAAGCGTGGAATTGTTCGCCTCAAACTTCCAAGGCTCCTTCCAAGGCATGGTGAGAAGGACATACTCTCTATGGCCCTGGGAAACAAGGAGCACCCGGTTCGCATGCGAGACCTTGTGGTTAACGTACCTTGGAGTCATGGATTCGCAGACGACTACTGCACGTATAGGAGTAGGAAGAGATCTAAGGCCGAGCGTGAGGACCGATTGATACAGATGATTACTGAAAAGTTTGAAGGAAAGCTAGCAGCATTGCAGGATCAAATGAATCAACTCCTGAGCCAGTCGCAGTCGCAAGCCGCCCCTATTAATTTGGGAGCCAGTATTGCTCGACATCGGAATAGCGTCGCGTCCACGCATAATTCTGAACATGACGATGTCCAATTACCGATAGACGACATCAAGGTAATGTACATCTATGAAATGCACCAAAGATAGACATATAGTGGTGTAACATCCCAAAATTTGGTCTGTTTTGAAGTTTTAAAAGAAACAATAACCATTTGGATTTTTCTGGTAAATTAAAAAGCTTAATATGAATTTTCAGAGTTCAAAACAATTTAATATGAATAATGTCAACATCAACTATTATCAAAATTATTTTATTTGGGTTCTATGTGCTTGGATATATTTTCTAGGATTTTCTAGAATTTTTCCGAGTGCATTTGCTATTTTCTATTTGCTATTTGGATTTTCAGCTATTTTCTAAAAAGAAAACCTATTAAAAATCTCGTAATATCTCTTGGGCCCAATCCTAAAACCCGGCCCATTTCTCTTCCACCTCGGCCCACCTTGGCTTTCTTCCGCGCCACGCCGCGCGCGCTTCGCCGCTCTCGCCGCCAGTGGCCGCCACCTTGCCACTCTCGCCGTCCTCCTCCCGACTCCACCTCGCGCCCGTGTCCGAGACGCCGCCGCACCGTGCCGCCGCGAACTCCTCTCCGGTCCCTATTTAAAGCGCCACCACGTCAATCTTTCGCCAAGCTCCTCGCCAAAACCTAACATCTTGTCCCGAGCTGCTCTCTTGGCGCCGCAATCCACCAAGAATGAGCCGCCACCAAGCCTTCGCCCGGAATTGCCGCCATCGTGAGCACCTTTGCCGAGATTCCGCCGCCATTGGGATCGCCTCGCCGCAAGCTTAACCGTGCTTCCACCATCTTTGGCCCGAGTCATCGCTTCACCGCTGTTTCCGCCCGACAAACCGCCGCCGCCTCTCCTCCGATCTACATCTCCGGTGAGCCCCGTGTCGCTTTGAGCGCCATCTTGTGCGCAATGTCTTTCTCATCTAATCCCCACCTCCCTTTGGTCTTTTCCGCCGAGCCGCGCGCTTGGTTCTTCCTCTCCGGCCAATCTCGCGCCGCCGACATGGTTCACCTCCGCCTCCCGAACCTCTCTCTGCTCTCGTGACCTCGCCAAGCGGTGCTCGCCTCCGCTTGCTTCGGCACCATCTCATCGCCAAGACCGCATCGTTGGAGCACCGCCGCTAATGTCGCCGCCGTGTGCCTCGCCGCCGGAGTTGCCGCGCCACCAACTCCCGAGCATCGCCGCCTTCCTGTGGTTCCGCTTGGCACCTTGCCGACCTACCGCCACCGCTCGCCGACGCCGCCAACTTTTTCGCCGCCGAGCTTCCATCTCTCTCGCTCTCAGGCCGACGTATAGCTGGCCACCCTCCTCCACCGCGCCACCTCACTCCGTAGCCCATGTGGCATCCTCGTTGGCGCCTGGCCAACCGCCGTGGCACACCCCAAGATTCCACCCGAGCCAACCTCCTTAAACCAAGTCCACCATGCACCATCTCACTTCCATGTGGGCCCACTGTCAAAATCAATTTCTTAATTCCTTTCGGCCGAAATATCCCTGCTGACGTCAGCTGACGTCATAAATACCTTTTCTTCTAAAAATAATTCAAGAAATCCATAAATTCTGATTTTCAAGCATTTTATGTGATTTCAATCTTCCGAGCCCATATCTTGCATCCGAATCCGATTGAGTCCATTCAAATTCCTAAATCTGTCTAAATTCAAGATCTATTTATATGAGATTTGTATTTAATTTTTGGAGTTTGTTTTCTCTCTGTTATTTATTTATTTAGTTTATTTGCTAGTTTTATAGTAGACGTCGATACTTCGGGAAGCTTCGAGCAAGGAGTAGCATACCAAGATCAATCACTGGATTTATTCCAAGGCAAGTCGTGGTCCTTTGATCATATTGAACCCATGATTTCAAAAGTATATTCTTTTATATAATTGCATGCTATCTTTATATAAATTACTTTGGGTATAGTTATTACTGCTGTCATTATGACTCCATTGAATATTTGAATGCCATGAATCTTTTGTCACCTTAGCATGGGTAATTTTAGTTGGACATATTTGTATTGCCAACATGGGTATCGCATATATGCTTAGCCTTGCTTAGTTACGATGGGTTTGTCATCACATGTGTCCTAATAATCAATTTTGACTTAATGGAATATGGAATCGTGGTGGTGAGCCACTCTTTGTTAAATTTGTGTACCATGACAGGTATGTCATTGGTCTTGGTTAAACAAAATAGTTTTTGCTTGGGCGAGTGGTTGGTGGATAGGAGGATGCGGATTGAACATGTTGTGGGTTTGTGGTAGTGTCGCCTCGAGTAACTTGTCAAGGACTTAATCTTGTGCGCCATTGAACTGGCCTTAACCGCATAACCACATGTCCGTATGGGACGGACTGGCCGATTAATTAGCAATGTCTTAATTTCTGTTCTGCTGTAAAGTGTGGTTACGGAAACGATTCTCACGGTGGCGCAAGAGGGGGCCCCGCCTGGTCGGAAAGACATTCAGGTTGAACTTAGCGGGCGTAATCGGGTTAAGAAGGAGCTTTGTAAAGCCTTGTGATGATCACTTAGTCACACGCCACTTAAGCGTGAAATGCCCGACATTATAAGTTGATCTATCTCTTGTGGGTCAAGTCGCATAACCTCCGCAGAGTGTAAAACTATTCAATAGCCGTGTCCGCAGTTATGGACGTGCTCGGGATTTCACACGAGATAGAGTTTCTTTAAAAATGTGTCTGAGTGTGGATGGAAGTTCACTTGATGAATATAATGTTCATTTGGTGAATAGGTCATTCACTTGGTGGTTTGTGTCGATTGGTGAATGGAGAATTTATTTATCTTTGGTTTGGTTGGGAAGTGGATGGGAAGTTCACTAGTTGTTTCAAACAAATTGTTTATTTACTTGTTATTGTTTTCAATTACGATTTCAATCTAATTATTGTATTTATTGTAAATGCCGCTTCGCAAAAGAGCCATATAGTGATCTTTGTTCAAGCCTTGCATGAATACTATTTGCATACAATTCTCACGCTTGTCGTAGTACATTCAAAGTACTCATGGCTTTGCCCGTATTGCTCGGGCTTGAAGAATATCTGTCGCTCAAGAGTTCTTCGCCAGAGGACCATGAAGGTTTTGCGGATTAGGATGCGCTTCTCCACTCGATTGCCTGTGGGCATGTTGATTGGCCTTTTGAAGAGTTTCGTTCCACTGCAAGAGTTCATTTGTTTCTTAGCCCTGCGTGGCAAGTTAAGTAAACGTTGACCGTAAGGTCCAGTTATTATAATTATTTGTTACTTTGAGATCTTTTTAGTTAAATCGAATAAATGGATGGTATTTCATCATTGTTTCCCTCTGTGAGCTAGCTACTGATCTGGGACTAGTTCAGAATACACAGAGGGTTCCTGAGATGCATTTTCGGGTCCCGACAGAGGTGGTATCAGAGCCATATCAACTGTAGAACGCAACCTTAGTTAGCATGGTCGTTTTAGCTAAAAGCTTCAAAACTTATTTTCTAAATAAAATCAACTTAATTTGACTTGAGTAGTTGTTCTTTTCTCATCTCTTCTGGTTCTATTCTCATCTCAGTCTATTCTATTCTTATCCTATTCTATTCTACTCATCTTGTGCCAGAGATCTTATCTCTTGCCTTTGCTGAATGTTGTTTTATAATCTTAAATAGACTTTCTCGCCTCATTAATTTCTCTCGCCTAGAAGAAAAGCTTTTGTCAAGAGTATCTTCGTGGCTTTGCCCAGCTTGCTCTTGAAGAAGTCCTCACAGTGCCTCAGATTAGAGCCATCCTATTAGAGTTTAGTAGCGTTTTTAGATCGTTGTTGCAATAGGTCTTTATTTGGGTTGTGTGCAAGTGGAAGCTGCAGTTTTGCTGTCAAGCATTATGTTGCAGTCACACTAAGGCTTTAATTTGAAAAGTTTTATTGTGCTTTCATAGCATTTCACTATGTCTTCTTGTCTTTGCCTTTGGGTATAACTGCTCTCCTAATTAGGTCAAGTTTCCATCTACTCTATCTTGTCTATCTCATCTATTGTGATATTCCCTCTCATCTACATTGCTTTTCTATCTTGCCTATTAAACCTGTGGAGGATTATCGCAGATGGTTGATACTCGCAATACCTCGAGCCGTACTCAGTCAGAAGATGCCAATGTCAATGCAAGTGATCAGTCACCAGCCCCTGGAGCCGCAGAGCCCAACTTGGCACAACTTAGCACTGACGCAATTCATGAGTGCAATGATGCGTAACATGAACGCCATGATGACACAAAGAAAGTCGATCGCCGCCGCAATAGTCAACTTGTTGAACCAAAACAATCGTAACGGTCGAATAATCATCCAAAGAATTGCTTCCGCCGCCATCATCATTCCAAGCTATCGAGTTTACGAGACTCGCCCACCCACGCTTTCTCATTCGCCGTAACCTTTGGACGCGTAAGATTGGCTTCGCTTCAAAGAGAAGAAGCTCGCCATTGCTCAATGCAATGATCGTGAGAAAGTTCTTTATGCTTCACATCGCTTGGAAGGTACAAATGCAGAATGGTGGGAGAACTACACCGCAGCTTCATGGAAATTCTCACGCTATCACTTGGGAGGAATTTTCAACACTTTTCGCTGCTCATGTCCTGATGGTATAGTGGAAATGAAGAAGAATGAATTTCGCTAACTACAACAAGGAAACATGTCTTTGGGTGAATATCTCAACAAGTTCACTCAACTTTCTCGCTATGCTCCGTAAGATGTTGCTACAGATAATGCACGCCGGTTTATTCTGCGTGGACTCAACCTCGCTTGAAAGTGCAAGTGGTCTGAAATGATTATGTTGATTTTCAGATATGGTGGATAAAGCCGACTCATAGAAGATTCTCGTCGTGAGTTGGACTAATCTCGCAAAGGAAGATGATACAACATGGGGCTCATCGAATCAACTCAGATAGCCGTAACCAATGCTCAGCAGACCTTTTCACAAAATAATTCATATGTTGGATTCAGAACCCGATATCAGTGTTCTCATGCAGAAACACAGATACCCAATGTCAACAACAAAGAACAATAGTCAATCTCGTGGAAACCCCAATTATGCCGCAGGAGTTCAATGTTTCAATTGCCACCGCACAGTCATTATGCTAACAAGTGTCCCTGCAGCGAGGTTTGACACTGCTCCTTTCAATTTGGGACCTACACCACCAGACTTCTTTGCCAGAATGTGAAGAGGAATGCCTCGCATCTGAATCAAGCTACGAACTCCATCAATCGCCTCAAGAGGAAGACTCAACCATGTCACCCAGTAAGAAGCACAAGCGCTTGTAACGTCGCCTCGTAAGTCTTCAGTTAGACCTCACGCTGAACCTATTCTTTAGTCACCTAATCTCTGGGACGAGATTCCCTTTTAAGGGGGGTAGGTTTGTAACATCCCAAAAATTTGGTCTGTTTTGAAGTTTTAAAAGAAAAAAATAACCATTTGGATTTTTCTGGTAAATTCAAAAGCTTAATATGAATTTTCAGAGTTCAAAACAATTTAATATGAATAATGTCAACATCAACTATTATCAAAATTATTTTATTTGGGTTCTATGTGCTTGGATATATTTTCTAGGATTTTCTAGAATTTTTCCAAGTGCATTTGCTATTTTCTATTTGCTATTTGGATTTTCAGCTATTTTCTAAAAAGAAAAACCTATTAAAAATCTCAGAATATCTCTTGGGCCCAACTTAAAACCCCGCCCATTTCTCTCTCCACTCCGCCCACTCGCTGGCCTTTCCTCCCGCCACCCGCGCTTCTTCGATCCTCGCCGCCGTGGGCCGCCACTTTGCACCTCGCGCCGCTCCTCTCCCGACTCCACCGCGCGCCCGTGTCCGAGACGCCGCCGCACCGTGCCGCCGCGAACTCCCTCCGGCCCCTATTTAAAGGCCGCCATCACGTCAATCTTTTCGCCCAAGCTCCTCGCCAAAACCCTAACATCTTGTCCCCGAGCTCGTTTTCTTGGCGCCGCAATCCACCGAAGAACAGAGCCGCCACCAAGCCTTCGCCACGGAATTCGCCGCCATCGAGCACCTTTGCCCGAGATTCCGCCGCCATTGGGATCGCCATCGCAAGCTTCACCGCTTCCACCATCTTCGGCCGAGTCATCGCTTCACCGCTGCTCCCGTCCGACAAACCGCCGCCGCCTCTCCTCCGATCTACATCTCCGTGAGCCCCGTGTCGCTTTTGAGTGCGCCATCTTGTGCGCAATGTCTTTCTCATCTAATCCCCACCTCCTTTGGTCTTTTCCGCCGCCGCTTTGGTTCTTTCCCTCTCCGGTCAACTTCGCACCGCCGCCGACATGGTTCACCTCCGCCTCCCGAACCTCTCTCGTGCTCTCGTGACTCGCCAAGCCTGTGCTCGCCTCCGCTTGCTTGCGGCACCATCTCATCGCCAAGACCGCCGCACTGCTGGAGCACCCGCCGCCAATGTCGCGGCCGCCGCCTCGCGGAGTTGCCGCGCCACCAACTCCCGAGCATCGCCGCCTTCCTGTGGTTCCGCTTTGGCACCTTGTCGACCTACTCGCCACCGCTTCGCCGCCGACGCCACAACTTCTTCGCCGCCGAGCTTCCATCTCTCTTCTCTCGGCCGACGTGGTTAGCCACTCACCTCCACCTCGCGCCACCTCACCAGCCCATGTGGCATCCTCGCTGGCGCCCAAGAAAGCTCGTGTGGCACACCCCAAGATTCCACCCGAGCCAACCTCCTTAAACCAAGTCCACAATGCACCATCTCACTTCCATGTGGGGCCCACCTGTCAAAATCAATTTCCTTAATTCCTTTCGGCCGAAATATCCCTGCTGACGTCAGCTGACGTCATAAATACCTTTTTCTTCAGAAAAATAATTCAGTAAATCCATAAATTCTGATTTTCAGCATTTTATGTGATTTCAATCTTCCAGAGCCCATATCTTTTGCATCCGAACTCCGATTGAGTCCATTCAAATTCCTAAATATGTCTAAATTCAAGATCTATTTATCTGAGATTTTTATTTAATTTTTGGAGTTTGTTTTCTCTCTGTTATTTATTTATTTAGTTTATTTGCTTGTTTTGCAAGTAGACATCGATACTTCGGGAAGCTTCGAGCAAGGAGTAGCATACCAAGATCAAGATCAATCACTGGATTTATTCCAAGGCAAGTCGTGGTCCTTTGATCATATTGAACCCATGATTTCAAAAGTATATTCTTTTATATAATTGCATGCTATCTTTATATAAATTACTTTGGGTATAGTTATTACCTGTTGTCATTATGACTCCATTGAATATTTGAATGCCATGAATCTTTTGTCACCTTAGCATGGGTAATTTTAGTTGGACATATTTGTATTTCCAACATGGGTATCGTACATATGCTTAGCCTTGCTTAGTTACGATGGGTTTGTCATCACATGTGTCCTAATAATCAATTTTGACTTGATGGAATATGGAATCGTGGTGGTGAGCCACTCTTGTTAAAATTTGTGTACCATGACAGGGTATGTCATTGGTCTTGGTTAAACAAAATAGTTTTTGCTTGGGCGAGTGGTTGGTGGATAGGGAGGATGTGGATTGAACATGTTGTGGGTTTGTGGTAGTGTCGCCTGAGTAACTTGTCAAGGACTTAATCTTGTGCGCCATTGAACTGGGCCTTAACCGTACAACCACATGTCCGTATGGGACTGACTCGCCGACACTAGCAATGTCTTAATTTCGGTCTGGCTGTAAAGTGTGGTTACGGAAACGATTCTCACGGTGGCGAAGAGGGGGCCCCGTCTGGTCGGAAAGACATTCATGTTGAATCCTTAGCGCGTAATCGGTTAAGAAGGAGCTTTGTAAAAGCCTTGTGATGATCACTTAGTCACACGCCACGAAGCGTTGAAATGCCCGACATTATAAGTTGATCTATCTCTTGTGGGTCAAGCCGCACAACCTCTCGCAGAGTGTAAAACTATTCGAATAGCCGTGTCCGCTGGTTATGGACGTGCTCGGGATTTCACACGGAGATAGAGTTTCTTTAAAAATGTGTCTGAGTGTGGATGGGAAGTTCACTTGATGAATATAATGTCTGCTTGGTGAATAGGTCATTCACTTGGTGGTTTGTGTCGATTGGTGAATGGGTAATTCACTTATCTTTGGTTTGGTTGGGAAGTGGATGAGAAGTTCACTAGTTGTTTCAAACAAATTGTTTATTTACTTGTTATTGTTTTCAACCACGATTTCAATCTAATTATTATATTTATTATAAATGTCGCTTTCGCAAAAGAGCCATATAGCTAATCTTTGTTCAAGCCTTGCATGAATACTATTTGCATACAATTCCCACGGCTTGTCGAAAGTACATTCAAAGTACTCATGGCTTTTGCCCTGTATTGCTCGGGCTTGAAGAATATCAAGTCGCTCAAGAGTTCTTCGCCGTGAGGACCATGAAGGTTTTGCGGATTAGGATGCGCTTCTCCACTCGATTGCTCGTGGGCATGTTGATTGGCCTTTGAAGAGTTTCGCTCACGCAAGAGTTCATTTGTTTTTAGCTCGCGTGGTAAGTTAGTAAACGCTGACCGTGAAGGTCCAGCTTATTATAATTATTTGTTACTTTGAGATCTTTTAGTTAAATCGAATAAATGGATGGTATTTCATCACCGCTTTCTCTCGTGAGCTAGCTATCGATCCGGGACTAGTTCGTAATACACGAGTGTTCCCGAGATGCATTTTCGGTCCCGACAAGTGGCCCAAGAAGGACATCGCCCGACCCAGCAAAGGTCGCGATCTTAACACTTCCACCATTCCTCCAACGGACTCTCGATGACTCCACCTCATATTTCGCCAAAGGCCACCTTATCGGTTCCCGTGGAGAAAACGCCGAAGGAACAAGAAAAGCATGCCGTCAGATCGGTCCCAAGTCGCCTCGTAGGAAGACGCCGCCCATCCTTAAGACCAAATCAAATCGATTTAACGCATAGCGCTCTCAAGTCCGCAACCGAATATCCGGAAGTACGCCATCGAAAACCGCTGTGCTCGACGCAGATAGGGCGCGGCCGGATATGCTTGTCGCTTTGCGTGCTCGGTACTTGGAGAAGACCCAAAAGGAGGGTGCGACATCGAATCACCATCGATACAAGCATAAGCATTTCTTCAACGGACGTAACCACTTCGCCGTGGGCTTCAACGACTTATATGACCTATTCAACCTCGTTGGTCTCGATGCTCGCTTCTACGATGTTGGACATCGTAAGTGCGCATAATCAAGTTCTACATTCACGAATACCGATAAATATCACAACTCATTTCTTATGTATAGATACATGATAGAAAAATGTCCGGAATGGAAAGAATCGTGGGTTTCTCGACCCAAATGTGGTATCGCTGCAAACCATCCAAGCACTCGCCCTTCGTTGAGAAATACATAACGCATGCATTACTTCGCACAACAAAACATGAAGTACATAGTGGTGCCCTACAACGAGGGGTAAGTGTCACTACTTGCTCTACAAATTTCATTTGTACTTTATACGCAAAGACTAACTTAGGTTTAATGACTATAGCGACATACATGAGTAGGTACCATCGATCCTTTTAGTCATTATACCAAGGAGGAATCATGTGATATACCTTGATTCCTAATCCACAATGACCACAAGTTCAAAGATTCTCGAGAGGAATACTCGACATGCATGCTCATTTCTCTATACATAACTCTATTTTAGTCTTCATTAGTTTGAAATGGTCGAGGATAACTTTTTGGAATCATGTAAGTCGTTCATCGACTATGTTGCCAACAAAAGAATATACGATGAAAAGAGCGTCGAACTAACACACTGGACAAAAATTTTGGTACGCGCTACAACACGATAATCCTATATCATACTTCATAATAACGCGTCTCGAATTGATATACGTAATTCTATTTTTGCAGTGCTGCCAGTAAAAAAATGATTAGTTATGTGCAACCTACATTTTCCATCATATGGAGCAAATCATTAGAGCTAGGAAGAAGGATCCCGAGGTTTGTGAATCTTGAAATAATTATTTCAAATTATAAATTTAAATATATATGCTTAACACTTTACTCTTGCTAGCTTAATGTGCCTTGAATATAGATTTAGATGGACTCTTTTATGTAATGAGGTCAAGGACATTCGAGGAAGCTCTGCCTTTATAGTATCGAGACAATTAAGGACACTTGAGAATTTCAATTGTCACGACCCAACAGATCACCCCGCCGACACTTCTCAACCACCGCAAACAATTGACTCAATTGTAATCCAATTTATTTTGTAACAATACTTGAACAAATGTGATCTTTTGTAATTTATTTGGTGTAATGATCAGATTGAGTTTGTCGACAATTGATTATTTGTGATGTATCTGTTTTTCTGCATGCTTATTTTCAGAGAGCATGGCTAGCAATTCCTGAGGCTAGCCAAAAATCAGTAAAAATGTAGTTAGTGTAATGAACTATCACAAACGGTTTTTGTATTAAAATCGCTCGTGAAGGCCAGATCACGCATTTGTTCAGATACAAACCGCTCGTGAAGTGAGAGTATCACGCATTTATTCTATGAAGAAAATGTTTGTGATACTTAGAGTATCACGCATTTGCATCATACGTAACCGCCTCAGTGATACTCAAAGTATCAGAGTATCACGCATTTCGCTTGTTAATAGAACCATCTCGTGATACTTCGACTTAGACGGGTATACGTTCGATACGTAACCGCTCGTGATATCGCTTTCACTGCACGGTTTTATTACAAAACCGCTCAGGATATTTGTATCACGCATTTGCTTCCGACCGCCCGTGATAACCACTGTTATCGAGACCAACTTATTCGCATTTGCTCAAAACCATCTGTGATGACAGTCCCAAACCATCTATGATGATCCTCTCTGTAGTAGTGTGTATTCATGCACTCCCTTTTCGATATATCTGAGCACTAAATCATCACGAAAAATTTCAAAAGCCCATCGAGGGGGTGACCGCATAGGATGCATTTCCTATTTTACGATGTTATCAAATAAGTATTCGACAAGTAAGAACAGCTTGTTGTATATTGGCCCGTTTTCAAGACCCAATTATGTGTGACATTTTACCTAAACAAAGACCCATTAGGGAGACTATCGGCACACGAGGCCCACTAGTTAGTTTAGTCTCATATTGGTATTGCTTATTCATGCATGAAGGGAGACCTCCTCCGCCTATATAAAATGGGGGCACGGCGCTCTTATTATACTTAAAAACCTATATGCAAATAGATAAATAAAAAGAGAAGGCCGAGACTACATCATTGAGTTCTTGTCTATTGTTTATTATTTGTGAGTTGAGAGCTTCATTCATCAGCAACATGACCTCGATTATACAACAGATCTTTTCTTTCTTAACGTGGTGAGAAATCTGAGACATTTAGAACAGCGGTTAAGTTTTTTGTGTGTGGGGGATCATTTAGACAAGCACAACAATAGCTTGTACAAAAAGCCAAAACATACCACAATTAAGCACATATTTTTTTTAGATAATGGAAGAGAAAAAATCTCTTTCGGCCTCTGCATCGAGGATGCACACAGCCAATTTATTAAAAGGACAAAAGTAGCAAAATAACTAATGTAGCTAAAAGCGGCAAGAAGCCTAACAACCAACAAATGACAAATGACAACTAAACTTAAACATTGGAAATCCGGTGACTAGGCCGCCACCCATGGAAATTGAGCATTTGCTTCACCACAAACTCCAATCTTAGGCTTCCATCCACTATATACTCCTTCTGGGCCAATGTTTGTAATTTTGCCCAAGCACGTAGCTGTAACATCCCATCTTTTGGACTTGTGTTTCAAATGTAAAAAAATGAGTAGAAATTAAAACTTTTTCTTACATCATATATTTCCTGTATGCTTTGAACATCTGTTGTAAGAAGTTATGGAAATACAAAGTCACAAGTCTTTTGATCCAAACTTTGAGCTTCCAAAATATAATCATGTCAAGTATTGTGATCATCCTCTGGAAATATTTTTCCTAAGTTCTAGGGATGATATGTGACCCTCTGAAAAATTTCATAATTTTTAGAAATTGTTTGAATATTTTTAGAGGGCAGTCAAACCACAAATCAGAACCTCATGAATTTTTGGAGAAAAGTGCACTGCATAAAAACCTCTGAAAATTTTACACAAGGTCCATACTTGAGTCAACAAGCTCCTGTAAAATTTTTAGAATTTTTGGAGTTAGTTTGCTACATCAAATAAATCCTCCAAAGTCTCTGTTCTAATTTAAAAGTCAAAACTTGATTTCATCATACTCGGTTCGAGTCGACTCTGCTCGAGTCAATCGATTTGATCGAACCGCCAATCGCACTGCGCCCGATTGAAAAGCCCGCGATCAATCTCAACCGTTAGATCCACATCGCGCGCCCATATGCGTGTAAACATTCTGACCACCGCCAAGAGCCCACACATCCGGATCGCCGATCAAAATCTAACTGTGGACTTTATGTGACATTCGTCACCCAAGAGCACCTTAAATCGTGGCTGTCCATTCCGATCCGGCGATCGCGAGCTTTGCTTTTGAATTTAAAACCGGCGGCGCGGGCGCGATCTCACCGTCGCTGTCTCATCCAACTACCGAAAATCGCCAAGTGCTTTTCCCGGTCTTCTTCTACCTCCCATTGCATGAACAGGCGGGAGATGGCAGATGTCAAATCGTGCTTCCTCGGCCGCCTAGTCAACAAAGTGAGGGTCGTGGAGACACATTCACCGTGCCATACCCTAATGCACGCCTACCACCTTTTTCCTTGTCTGACACACTTGTGCTTCGTGCTTTGCCGCCCGAGAAGCTTTTGGTCCAAACCCTAATGCTTCCAAGGCTTTATAAGCACTCTTAATACTTCCTGGTGTCTCTTTAGACCACCACCAAGCTCCATTTACAGTATTGGAGCTTAACTCCTCAAAACCTCCAAATCGCCATTGTTGACCCCAGGGCTCCATTGATGTTCTTGGTGTTCCAGTGGTTCTCCTTCACGTTTCTTTACCCTATCTTTATCTCCTTACTATGTTGAACATTTCCCCTCACTTAATTTTGGATTTGATTCTCAGGAATTGTCCAATTTGGGGTTTGTTCAATTTCGGCTGAAATCGGTCATCTTCTTCCTCAGCTCAGGTGAGTGCTCCATTTTCTGATTACTTGATCATGTAGCTTCAGGACCATAATGAAGTTATATTGATGCTTTGAAATCACTCATTTGGCTGTGGTGCCATTTTCAACCTTTCTTCTCCAAGTCCGCGAGTCTCCTCCGTGGTCAAGCTTCTCCGCCATCTTGGAGCTTCCTTCATCAAGGTAGCTTCTTATTAGTCCCTAGAGGCCTGCACCGCTTCCTTGACCGCAGATGAGCTTCGCTATTTTCGCACTTAGTAGTAAAAGCTCCTTTTTCATTTTTCGGCTGCTTTTGGTCCTCACCGCGGCAGGATGCCACCATTAGGTTCTAGGCGCTATTGCGATTCCATTTTAGTTCTTAGTTACGCCGCCGCTGTCGTCGCCAGCGGCAAGCCGTTGAGTCGCCGATTTTGCTTGGTGCAAAACTCCTGTTGTCATTTGTTTAGGACATATTAATTGCATGTGATTGCTAATCATTAGTTGATTAATGGTGTCCTAATCTTTATCGTTGAGCCACCGACATGTGGGCCCAACATTCTTAAATCACATGGCGCATTCTCGCATCGTTCGGCAACATTAATAGCTAATTATTAGTTAATTATGGTGTCGCATTAATCGTCGTTTAAATCACCTAGGTCATCGACATGTGGGCCCGAGGGTTAAGATCAAAATCTGTAAGTCATTAGTGTCTCTTTTAGGTTTATTTAATGATAATCATTAGTAGCATTAAATTGGTCCTAAACCGCCACTCTTAGTCTCTCACAAAGTGGCCCTTTGATTGTTTTAATCACTTCAGAATTCATTAGGCACATTAAAAGCTAATCATTACTAATCATTAGCTCATCATTAATTAGTTGTCCTCAAAATTCCCTCGTTAGTCGTCGTTTGTGGGCCTGCAGTTGCGTGCACGTGGGTTAAAGCGTTCACTGCTGTGACTAAGTCACCGACAAGCGCGCCCACGTCAAGACATCTTTTGAATCGCGATCAATAGCCGCCGTCCGATTCTTGATCGTGGCCAAGATCATTTGGGACGCTCGTAACCCGATCTCACCATCATTGTGGGCCGCCCATCCGAGATCGCCGAGATTCGTGAGACGCTCGCGAGGTCCGGAAGCTCACCGCTCGACCTTCCGATCGTAGATCGACGTGGAGATCATCCGGCTGTTCGGGTTGCTCGCTTCCGCGCGCGCGCCGCTTGATTTCGAATCAATGGCTCTCGTGCGTCCACGTCTTTATCTTTTGATTAGATTATCGGGATTTCGATAAGTAATTATTTTACAACTAAAATTTGTGCAGAAACTTTATAAAATCGTAGTAAATTCATTTTAAACTCTTTTTAGTTGTTTCCACCTATAATAAATTTGCTTGACACTAAAATTTTATTTAAAAATGCTTTAGGCCTTGTTTCTGTAATATAAATTCTTGTAGACTTTAAAACTTGTTTTCATATATTCGTTTTTCCAAAACAATTAAAATCTTATAAAATGCATATCTTGCTCTGTATGTCCAAAATGGATGATTTCAACTTTGATAAATCTGTTATTAGTTATACTTCAATATAAAATTAGCTTGAGCATATTTATGTTTTCGAAATTGTAATATGCTAGATTTGCACCTTAGAAAATCATAACTAAATCAAGATAACTCCAAAATTGCCAAACTCAACTTTGCTATAATTAGAATCCAGTTCCTAATCTAGGTATATACTACCCTGTCATAAAAATTGTAGGGTCCAGATCTTCATGTTAATCCCAGATTTTAAGTATTTAGATTACAAATTCTATTTGCCATGAAGTTGGCCTAGTAGATGCATTTAGCAAATGAATTAATTAGATTGATTTTTCATGGATGGGCTCTTGTCACTTAGTAGTTGCGAATCAATTGCTTAGAAAGAGCATTTTGTCCATATCTTATTTGATTATGCTTGGTCCAAATTGCATGATTCTTGTTCCTACCGAACATCTTGTTACACTAAACCAAGCAAATCATTCCCTAGTACTTTGGAGTGTATTGGCCCGGTCGCAGGAGTCGCAGGAATTTCGGAAAGACTTCACCCGTAGATTTGTTGATGTCGTATGGTGTTTCTACCCATACGAGCGGCTCGAGTTAATACACGTTGGAGTTTATTTGGTGTTCTTCGCTACACCGCAGGTTAAAACTATTTGCTTAGGTCTTTCGCTAAAACTTGATTTCGAATCGGGATTCGTATATGTTGTGGTGACTATTGGGACAGCTACTCTGTGTGGTTACTTGTATGTATCTTTACTTTCATCAAGTTACTTTGATAACAAAACAGATTTGCAAACTTGCTTTTTATTACATTATTGATAGTTGGCTTCATGCTATTCCACACGTCTTTTTATGGTACAAAGACAATTTCTGTACTGATGCTATGCTTAATTGTTCTGCAGAGGAAGAAGGTGAGCTCAGGGGCCTCACTTTTGTGAGTCGTGTTGTGGTAGCTATGGGCGATGTATGCATCGGTTGCCTTGTGGGGTGTGTGGCTCGACTTTTGTTCTAGCCATCTTATGGCACCTTTTGCTTCCTGCCATTCTTGTTTATTGTTCTATTTGGCTGGGCTCTCTTTGTAATAACTTTACTTTATGTATGTCGTTGTTGAACTTAGTGATGTATGTGTATGGAAATGATGTGTATTTTAGATGTTGTTTCCAAATTCTATGTATGCATTGCTATGTTGTTTTAAACTATTGTCGATAGTTGGCCCAAGAGTTGCATAATCGGAGGGAACTGCTTAATCCTCTACTACTGAGCCTAGGATTACTTGCTGTGATTTGGGGTTCGCTGGATGAACCCTTGTCACTTAGTAGTTTACGTGTTATTGTGCTTAGCCATGCTTAGCTATCGGTAGAAATGGGCGGTTATCGACTTGTCGATAACCTTGATCACACAAACTGTTATAATCTGTATATTTCAGCCTTGTGCTATGTCTAAATTGCAAAACTAAAACTGAAAATGAAAACAACAATTTAGACTTGGGCACAATGGTAAGATGGTGTGATTGTTTGGGTGTGATTAGAATGGTGCCCGGGTCAATTAAGGACCGAGCTACTTGTTACACCGAACCAGGCATTTGTGCGTGCTAACCACGCTAGGGGGATATGGGACCTCTCTTAGCTGAGTACTTTGGGTTGTGTTAATTAATGAGTCGCGTGGTGGGTTGCATATTTGATTATATGCAACATGGACACGTTTGTGGGGAGAGGAACACCCGCCGAGGCCGGTGTGTCCTACTCCACGTATGGGTCCTTGTGATCCATATTTCGTCGGTAGATCACTAAGGATTTATCCCCATACGTGCGTCTCTTGATTAGCATATTCCATTGGAAAGGGTTCGTAGGACTTAGCCGTGCCGGCATACCAAAGGAAGTGTGCTTAATAGCTTGGCAAAAAGGCGGTCTGAAGTGTGGGTACATTGGTACACCCCTACAGGGATTAAAACTATTCGAATAGCCTCGTCCTAGGTTATGGACACGCTTGGGGAAGTCTTCCAAGAGTTAGACTCCAACTTTTTAAATAAAAACTGATGGGTGGTATGAATCAGGGATTCATGCTATGTTGTGGTGGCTTTGGGGAAAGTCACTCCTAGGTGGATACTTGTTACTTATGTTTACTCATTGTTATTTAAATGCTTAAAACAGATTTTGCAAACCATTGCTCAACCTATTACAATATTGCAAATGAAACTTGCTTTGTGCGTCCAAAGAACCATATAACCACATTCCTTTGATACAGCTTTCATGTAGCTATGTATAGGCTTGTTACTCGTAAATCTTGCGAGTACATTTTTGTACTCACCTGCATTGCTTGTATTGTGCAGAGGAAGATAGTGAGTCCGATGGGCCTCACTTTTGTGAGTTGTGCTGTGGCAGTTTAAGGGGCGATTAGCTTGGCGGCCCGGTCGGTTGCCCTGTGGTGTTATGTGGCTAACCGGTCGTCTTTTGGTTTAAGCCATCTTATGGCAACTTTTGCTTCCGTTGTTATTTGATACTTATGTCATTTGGCCGGTTGGCTGTTCTGTAATAACTTATATTATGTATGTCTTTTGGTAGACTTGTTATATTCTGATGTATGGAATTGATGCATGCTTTGGTATGATGTATGTGCGCTGCATGTTCTGGGAACCACATATTCATCGAGACGCGGATTATTCTATTTGTGATACTAGAACCAGTGGAAGGTTAAGTATTACAAGTTTAATAAACCGGGGTCTCACAGTAGCCAGAATCCACACAAGAAGATAACCTGCAAGGGATTAGTGATAATCTTTTTGTTAAAAATAACATCATTTCGACAACACCAAATAGACCAACATAAGACACTAGCTCCCAGTAGGAGTTGTGACTTTAAATTTGTTGGAATACCAGCTAACTAATTTCCGAACATGTTTGCTGTGCTCACAGGGGGGATAAATTAAACGCACATCGAACAACCCACCATGCAAGACGCACATAAGGACAGTTAAAAAAAGATGTTGAATTGTTTCCTCTTTAATATAGAAACAACACTGCTTACTTCCCCTCCAATTTCTTTTAAGCAGATTATCTTTAGTTAAAATCACCCCTCTTTTGAGATACCAAAGGAAAATTTGCACTTTTAAGGGGATTTTAATTAGCCAAAATAAATTCCTAATAGGGACTTGAAAATTGCTAGTTAGCACCCCTATAGAAAGACTTGACTGTAAACAGTCCAGATTTATTTAAATTCCACTTAAATATATCATTTTGAGAGTTTAACTGTAAATTAGTAATTCTCAAAATTAACTCATTCCAAGCAAGTAACTTTGGTCCAATAATAGGTCTTCGAAAGGAAATATTTAAAGGAGTCGATCTCATAATGGTTGCCACAGTATCCTCTTTTCTCCTTACCACATTATAAAGAATAGGATATTGTCTTTTCAGCGGAGAATCTCCTAACCAAATATCTTCCCAAAATCTAGTTTGCATTCTATTTTGAACTTGGAATGACCCAAAACTAAGAAATTGATCTTTAATTTTCATAAGACCCGACCAAAAATGGGAGGACCCAGGTTTTTTAACCACCTGCGAAAGACTCTTGTCACCCAAATACTTCCTCGTTAGCAATGATTGCCAAACACCTTCTTCATTAAGCAATTTAAATAACCATTTCCCAAGCAAGTTTTTATTTTTTGTGTCTAAGTTCGGAACGCCTAGACCGCCATGCTCTTTGGGCGAACAGACTAAACTCCATTTAGCAAGCCTGTATTTACATTTATGATTATCACTCTGCCAGAAGAATCTAGATCGATAAAAGTCTAATCGTTTGAGAACTTGTCTAGGAACTTCAAAAAAAAGAAAACATAAACATTGGCAGACTGCTTAGTACCGAGTTAATAAGTACTAACCGTTCCCCCACAGACATATGTTTTCCTTTCCAACTACTATGTTTTTTTCTCAATTCTATCCTTTACCCCTTTACAATCACTATTCCTTAACTTTTTAAAATGGATAGGGATGCCTAAGTACTTGAAAGGAAAAACACCCACTTCACAACCAAATAAATGTGTAAACTGTGGTTCAACAGTTTTGGCAGAACCAAAACAAAAATCTCACTCTTATGAAAATTAATCTTTCATCCCCATAGTTGTTCAAAAACACAAAGAATAAGCTTTAGATTTTTGGCTTGTTCCAAATCATTATTCAAAAAGAGGGTATTTAATTTATAGTAAATTACTGAACAATTAGTACCTCTAAAAACCAGAAGTGGTTTATTCTTCAATCTTCAGAACAAAATGTTTGCAAGGTAGTTTTTCATATTCAGTCCTGAATGAGGGTTTCGAATTCAAAAGCCCTTCTATTTTATATTTCTCCTATTCCCATTTTTGTTTCGCTTGTCCCAGATAACAAAGAGTTGGATATCTCACATGCTTGTAACTCGTACTGTCTTATTGTGTACACCTCCGTTTCCGAGCACCAAGAACCTCTTCCTGTCTCCGTCAAGCGCCGGCACGAGGACCTGGCAATGGGGCACAATCGACCAGCATCGATCTACCAGATCACACAAATCAACCTAAATCAATTTTGTTCTTTGTCCTGATTTACGTTACATGAATTACATTGCAGACCCAACTAAGGGATAGTGATAGTTTGCGGTTGTTGTGTTGTGTTGCGCCGTAGAGTCCAATTAACCAGTGGTATCTTGACTAAATCTAGTAAGATTTTGCTGTAACAACTTTAAAATAGAGATGATTCTAACTAGTTGCATTCTAACAGCAGCACATCCGTCTGTGAATCTGGGAGTGCGGTTTGGACTTCGAAGAGGTCAAATTTAATTACGGGTTGCATGCCAAAGATTAAGCAAACAAAGAGATTAAGACTACCGTAAGGTTCTGTTGGACAAAAAGGAAAACAAAAACACATTGTCCAAGCGTTCTTAATAAAGGAGATGGAGTTCCAGACATGATCGACGAGTATATCAATGAGTACAGCAAAGAAAAAGATTTGGAGGTCTCTTAGAGAGCAGTTACAAAAGTGTGATATCAGCTGTCTGTAAGTTTTGTCACGTCACGTAGAACACGAAATGATGTGGATGAGAGATGGGGATCATAGAGAATTATGTCGTCTCTCATACAGTAGTCAACTATAACACGAGAAGCAACACACAGTGTATATAGAGTATGGAGGAGCTATATATAGACAACTCATTGTAGGAGTTATATTTAATGCTGTCTATAGATGATATGAAAGAATACTATAAACAGCAGTTATCTACTGTTCAGGTATTAGCCTAGTGATGAGTACCATATCTGGATCTGGTGTATGTTCATTGATTGTAGGCAGTTTTCCTAGTCTATTCCCATTAGACTATTCACCGCGCTCCCTTTGGCTCTGTGCGACGACAATTGCAACTAGAATTCTCCTATGCTGCTTTTGTTTTTTTTTTTTTTTATCTCATCATTGGGCAAGATAAGGCCAAAAGGTTCTGACGCGTGGATAGATTAATCAATTGAATTAGCGCTCACCCTTCTTAGGTTGGTTCTATAATCAATCAATGGTTCGCAACTAATTGGAACATTTTTCGGTTAAAAGGATTCTGGTCATGTTAATGGAAATAAACAATTATATATGTCCCTGTAATGTACAATAATTCAGGTAAAAGAAATAAGGGAGGTATCAAATGAAAATTTTCGAAGTAAAGTACATGAGGCATATGTTTGGTGTGGTCTAAAGTTTTCAATTTATAATCCATCTTTGCTTCATACTAGCTACTTGAGAATTTTAATTTAGGATTTGTACCGGTTAAGGTTTTTATAAATTACTAATGTAATTTTGCCTATTATGTTTTAGTGTTATTCTTCCTCGTTACATTAATTGCTATCTCAACTATATTTTTAACTGCCTTAAGAAAAACTATATTTTTAACTTAAGTTTCCAACACTTAATCTCATCATCTCGTATTGTATTTCAGTTTTAGGGTTTCGGCCAATCAACGCCTGCTAGATAAAGAATGCAATCGCCATAGATTTTCAAAAAGGTATGCAAGCAAGACGGCAACAGGCAACTCACAAAAAGTTTTTAAAAATCCCGCACTTCTATCTTCAAGATTTTTTGGATTCAAACTTTTGGGGTGTTACATCATCGTCCTTCTACGCCAATCCAGCCCAATTAACTCAAAACTACCAGACACA
The DNA here is from genome assembly GCA_036346255.1 of Ampelocalamus luodianensis. Classification (NCBI taxonomy): domain Eukaryota; kingdom Viridiplantae; phylum Streptophyta; class Magnoliopsida; order Poales; family Poaceae; genus Ampelocalamus; species Ampelocalamus luodianensis. The sequence goes on along the minus strand of CM070622.1, from coordinate 57,635,657 downwards.
CTACTGCGTAGTTCCAGTAGCAAAACGGCTTTAACTTATTCAAACGCATATATATACACTACAAGAAAAAAAAACCCACTTTTCTAGAAGCGTTTTTCAATTTGTCTCTAAAATATAGAGTTCTAAAGTCTAGAGACACTTTTAGGGACACCTTAAAAATCGCTCCAAAATTTTGTATGTTAAAGACGTTTTCGAGACACATACATAATTTTATTTTGTATAGACGTTTTTTAGACGCTCTCTAATTGGCCTAAAATTTATGTTGTATAAAGATATTTTTTAGACACTTTCGAACTCTCTAGATACGTTTTTCCGATGGTTGATATGTGTTACAAGAACTACAACTAAACACGTGAGATTGCGAGGTTAAGGTTGCTAGTGCGACAATTCTAAGAAAGGTATTTCCGTGAGGTCTAGAATTCAAGTACCAACCTTTGCAAGAGTCCACTTATTTTTTTAATATTTTATTTGTTGAGGCGTAACGCAACGTCTCTATGTAACGCCCCATATCCCATAAAGACGCTTTTAAAAAACCGTCACTGCTATCATAGCAACGATGCATGGGAAGGCGTTTATGAGGCGTTTTACAATATGCCTCTACAACTGTCTAGAGCTGGGAAAAACAACACATCTGCTATACAACGAAGTTGTATCTACGAGTCACTTTTGTTGTAGTGATATATCCGTGTGAACGTATGGGTTAGGCACTAGTACAAATAGCAAGTGGGGGTTTCTTAACTGGATGTCCAATAATCACCGGAATAATACTGATATATAGTCAACTTGCCCTGAACACTTGCTTGGTACAGTCGTCTAAGGTGTTCACACTCACTTTGGATATATTGCTAGTTAACGTGAGCTACTATATATTTCATATCTACTCCGTCAGCCATGATCCGAAGAATTATTATCGCAAGGGTTACGCTCAAAATTCTCTTCTAGGCAGAGGGTGAGTTTTACTCTATTTTGTTTTTAATTTGTTGAGAGCAGGGAGAGTATTGTCGTCAACCTCGTTGTCCTCCACTTCCCTAGCGATGGGACCTGACCTGTTCCTATGGCAGGTGCTAGAGATGCTCTCGCTGGAGGTGCTGGACAAGATGCAGGTGTCGGCATGGGACTTTGCATCCAATTCATCGAGGAACCGAAAAACCTGCAGGAGACCTACAGGTTGATATTCAGGTTCCCAACGAGGTATGGCGCCATGGCCGCGCAGATGAAGGTATTCTTCAACTCCATAGGCCCCCTCTGGGAGGAGCAAAGGCTTGTCGAGAAGATCGTTGGGTTCTTTGTCAGCACCAGCACCTAGGGCGGTGACTAGGAGATCAGTGCGTAAGCATCTCATCATTGTTTCGTGCGTCCACCCTTAAATCATCACTGTTGTGCGCAAGGTCTGGTACTCGCATCAAAACGTGTTCACAACTTCGGGCATAACTTCATCTCTAGTCATCCTCGTCCAAAACCACTCACGTCAAAATGTGTTCCCAGATGTCCTCTTAATTCTCCTCACTCAATTTCATCTTACACTCACAGGAAATTGCCAGCGTCTCTATCTTCCCCAAGTCTAGCCGAACCCGCCGCCATTCCTCACCTGGTGAACTCCAATTTGATTCCTCCCTACTAGAGCATCCCTACACCACCCTCCTCCTTCCTCACCTCCTAATTCGTGCCCCCTCTTTCCAGGTTGCCGCTGCCAACGACGAACTCACCTCGCCTCCCTCAGCTCGCGTCGTTAGACTGCCTTGGCCCTACCCCACCCCCATTCTCTATTCCAGCATGTTCCCCTCACCCTCTAGATGCTCGTTGTAACATCCCCATTTTGGCTTGTGTTTCAAATGTAAGAAATTGAGGGTAAATTAAAACTTTTCTTACATCCTTGTGCTTTTGAACTTTTCTGAAAATTCTTGTAAAAGAATTTTGGGAAATTCAAAATCAAAACCCTCAATTATCTAAAGTCAACAACCTCCTTGGTCAAATCTTGTGTCAAACCTTGGTAATAATTTTCCCTGGGTTCTAAGGTTGCCTTGTGACCCATCTGAATTATTTCATAATTTTTGGAAATTATTGGAACTATTTTAGAAGCAAGTCAAACCTTGGTCAAACCTTTGAAATAGCCTTCTGGAATTTCTTGAGAAAAATTCAGTGCACAAAAACCTCTGGAAATTTTATGGGAGGTAAACCCCAAGGTAAGCAAGCTCCAGTTAAAATTTAATAAATTTTGGAGTTGATTTGATGCCTCAATTAAATCCCCAAAGTTTCAGTTCAAAAATCAAACCTAATCTGGTCTGCACTGTTCATCGGGCTCGAGTCAGTTGGCTGGGTCCAACCACCTAACCGCATCGGCTCAGTTTGGACCGTCGACGTGGCTCGCTTGTGTGCGCGGATCTCCATCGCGCGTCCTCGCTCAGCCAATGAGGTGGTGACGCGTTCTCTTGTCCGCCGTTGATCAAGATCGGCGGCCACCTCGTCGTCCTCCTCGCGCCGCGCCGCCCGCGCTCGGCGCCGCTCGCACCATGGCGAGAGGCTCGTGGGCGTAGCGTCGCCCACTCACCCTCGACGCCAACGGGCGGTGCATTAAATGCGCGTCGCCAGCCGCCCGAAAGTCCATCGCCACCTGCTCCGCCACTCGTGGCGACCATGAGCGGCGTGGACATCCGAGGCTTGCTACCGTTGCTCTCGCTTCCTCGCCTACTTAAGCTCCCATCTTCCTCCCCGCCTTCCTTTACGCACCCGTGAGCTCTCCCTTGCACCCACCGCATTCGTGGAGCTTCCAAACGCCTGTTTTCTCGCCGCCATTGTTGCCCGCGGAGCTTCTGGTGGCCGTGCTCCAGTGGTTCCAAGGCTCCTCCTTGCTCGTGTTGCTTCCTCACCTCGGTGGTGCTTAACAACCGCTCCTTTTCGTGTGGTTTCAACGGGAGCACCGGATTTTGATTTCCCCAAATCGGCCGCGAGCGCCTCTCTTCGTCTCCAGTGCCGGTGAGTCCATCTCCCCTCAATTCCTTTCTCTGGGAGCATCAGTGTGGCACGTGGGACCTATTTTGATGATGCGGTCGCTCTCTAGTTGTCCAGACAGCTTCCTCGTTGCCGCTATTGTTGCCGCCGCGGAGTTTCGTCGCCGAGCTACTCGACCGCCTCGCACCTCCGCGTCCGTCCGTAGCTCCTCGTAGTCCCTAGATGCTCGAGCACCGCTTGAATGGACCGATGCGGAGCTCTTTTGCTGCTTATCGTCGTCGTCATCTTTGCCGTGCTGCCCCTCGCCGTCGCACCGCCGCTCTGGTCCACCACCGTCGGTGTGGGTGGTACCGAGGTGCGCAACGCCATTGCGCACCCATTCTCGGCATTCACTCGCGTCGCCGTGCCTTTGGTCGCCGGCGTTTTGCCGGTGAAGCCTTCGGCCGTGTTGTCGGACGACAACGCTGCGGGAGCGACGTGGCTGGTCTTCGGCCGTTGGATCCAGAGATCAACGACCCTGGAACCTCCACGTCGGCCCTCTGTTCTGCGCGCGTGAGGAGTGTTTCGGCGTGGTTCAATCTGGATCGTTGGATCGAAGATCAACGGCTGGGATTGCGAAGGCATTCGTTCGGTCCGAATGCCCTCATCATTTGGACCGTTGGATCTTGATCCAACGGTGAGCCTCGGTGGGCGCTGTGTGTGCACGCCGTGCGCTGGGCCGTCCGATCCAGATCGACGGTCCCTATTCACCACGTCGTAATAGCCTTTATGAGTTTCCAAAGCTTTATTTGCAAACCGAAAAGGTATTAAACTTCAAAAATGCATAACTAATTCATTTTAAACCCAAATCGGTTGATTCAAATTTTGTTAGCTTTAGTTTGAGCTGTACTTTAATCTAAAAATGAATAGGAGTTTAGTTCGGCTCCAGAAAACATATTTTAAAATTTGTTTAGAAATAGGTTCTACTTATTATTCTAAAATTTGCAATTAACTTGTAAATTGCATAACTAATTATCTGGAAATCAAGTTTTAGTGAAACCAATTTTGTTAGCTTCCTCTAATAAAGTACTAAATGATAAAATTGGTTTTAAGCATGTTACTATTTTTAACAAGGTTTCACATGCAATTTAATTCTATTCATTTTCATGACTTGAAAAATCATAACTCTTTCAATATAACTCCAAATGACCTGAAATTTTATATGGCTTATCACTATACCAGTAGGTAGCTACCATAAAAGTTTCAGCTTCAAAATCTTTCTAGAAAATATTTTTGCTACAGTACCTAATTATGCCCGAAAATAGGTTTCTAGGGAATATCTTTTGCACCACAAATCCAAATTAGGTTTTTCCAGTTCCTATGTCTAGGTTTATTCCTATTTTACCTTGTGTATAAATTTCGTCGCAATTGGATAAATTTTGTTTGCTCTTTTGTTTTAGTGTTGCTCGTCTTATTGGTTGTTCTCGCTTCTTTTTGCTTTTCGCTTAGGCTTCGACATTTGCGGTAACCCCGAGAACGATCCTCCGCAACAGTTTGAGCAACAGCAAGTAGGCAAGCAGTTTGATCATTTCCCATTGATCCCATTACTTTTAAAGTCTAATATTTTGTTTAACTTCTATGTATGCATTGCTAATTTGTTGTTAAATTGATTAGTTAATCCTCTAGTTGCATAATCTGTAGGTAAATGATTATCCTCTACTACCTGAGCCTAGGTTATTTGCTGTGATTAGAGTTCGTTGGATGAGCTCTTGTCACTTAGTAGATTCCGAATAAATATTGCTTAGCCATGCCTAGTATCAGTAGTATTGGGCGATCATCGACTTAGTCGGTGATCTTGATCACACAAATGCTAGTATTATTCTATTATGTCCAACCCTTGTGTTTTACCATAGTTGCCCTAACAGGACTGGAGCGGCCCCTCGTCCTAATGAAGGTTGTCCCCGCTACCCAAGGCGTGGGTAGTGGCCGCGACAACCTCATCTCCGCGGAGGAGGCACAGAGGCACCCGACGCCGTGTTGGGTACCCTTTCTGCTAACTCTTTCCTCGCATGCTTTGTTTGATTCAGGCGCATCTCATTCGTTTGTTTCTGAGTCTTTTGCTGCTGTGGGAGGTCTTCTTTTCACTCCATTGTTGGTCCCATTGCTCATTCGCTCTCCCGGTTCGGAGTTGAGAGCTGAGTCTGAGTGTAGGGATGTCCCTGTTGAGATAGAAGGGGTAGGATTCTTGGCAAACCTTATCCTCCTTCGATCGCGAGCTTAGATGTAATCCTAGGCATGGATTGGTTGTCTCAAAGACATGGGACAAATTGATTGCGCTAGGAGGCTCATCTACCTCACCACCAGCGGCGGCCTTCCGAAAGCAGTGTTCGCCAAGTCCGCAGGTCTCAGATCTCTTCGCGCCGGCGAAGCCCGCTCTAGATATTAGTGAAGTCCCAGTGGTATGTGACTTTGTTGATGTCTTCCCGACGACCTTCCGTGGATGCCACCAGCTCGAGACCTCGAGTTTGTCATTGAGTTGGTTCCCTGCACGCCCGATCTCAAGAGGCCTTACTCGATGGACCCAATTGAGTTGGTGGAGTTGAAGAAGCAATGGGTGAGCTTCAAGAGAAGGGTTTCATCCGCCCTAGCTCATCTCCTTGGGGATGCTCAGCAATCTTTGTCCCGAAAAGGACAAGACGTCAAGCATGTGCGCTGATTACCGCCCACTTAATGAAGTGACGGTAAAGAACAAGTACCCTTTGCCCCAGATCGACGATCTCTTCGATCAATTAACTGGAGCTCGAGTTTTCCAAGATTGATCTAAGAGAGGGGATATCAATGTTCGATTCGACCGAGGATATTCCAAAGACGCTTTTTCTACTCGTTATGGCTTGTACGAGTATACCGTCATGTCATTCGCTTAACCAATGCTCCGCCTTGTTCATGAACCTCATGAATTCGTGTTCATGGAGTATTTGGATAGGTTCGTTGTGGTCTTCATCGATGATATCCTTATCTACTCCAAGAGCGATGAGGAACACACCGGCATTTGAGGCTTGTGTTGGGCAAGCTTCGCGAGCACAAGTGTGATGAAGTTCAAAGAAATGCGCATTCTCGTTGAAGGAAGTAGCCTTCTTAGGCCATATTCTTTCGGCATAGGCGAGTCGTGGATCCTAGCAAGATCGACGACGTGCTTTCTCGAGTCACCACTTCGGCCACCGTTCGGAGTTTTCTTGGTTTAACGGATACTATCGCCGCTTTATCGAGAACTTCCAAGATAGCGGCCGATGACGGAGTTGCTCAAGAAGGACAAGAAGTTCTCGTGGTCCGCTGATTGCAGGAAAGTTTCAAGCGCTTAAGAAGCGATTGACCACCGCTCCCGCTCTTGTCCTCCCGATGTCCGCCGGCTTCGATATCTTTTGTGAGGCTTCGCCGAGGCCTCGCTTGTGTCCTTATGCAAGAAGGCAAGGTAGTGGCCTATGCATCAAGGCAATTGAGACCTCATGAACTCAACTACCCTACCCATGACTTGAGTTGGCCGTGATCCATGCACTTAAGATTTGGCGACATTACCTAATCGGTAATCGTTGTGAAGTGTATTCAGATCACAAAAGCTTAAAGTATTTATTCACCCAACCAGATCTGAACCTCAGGCAAAGGAGATGGTTGGAGTTGATCAAGGACTATGACATGGGTATTCACTACCATCCGGCAAGGCCAATGTCGCTATGGATGCGCTTTAGTCACAAAGCACATTGCAATGCATTGTTGCTCCAAGAGCCTCAGCCCCCTCTTCTGGAGGAGTTCCAGCGTCTCAACTTGGGTTTGGTTGAGCATGGTTCTCTCGCTGCCTTGGTTGTATAGCCAACTTTGGTGGATCGGATCAAGTCCGCTCAACAGTCGGATTTTGGAGTGAACCGCATCAAGGAAAATGTCAAGAATGGAACAGCCAAGTGCTTCTCCGTAGATGAGCTTGGTGTCGTGAGGTTCGGGCAACGCCTTGTAGTTCCAAAGGACATGGAGTTGCGGGAGTTGATCCTCCGCGAAGCCCACGATTCTCCGTTATCCGCTCATCCCGACCACGAAGATGTATCATGATCTCCGATGAGATTTTGGTGGACCCGAATGAAGAGGAGATCGCAAGGTTCGCGTCGAGCGCGACGGTGTCATCGTGGTCAAGGCCGAACATCGCCCCACGATCGTCACTTCTTACCAATTCTCGGAGTGGAAGTGGGATTCGCCGATGGACTTTATCACCGGTCTACCCGGTCTCCAAAGAAGAATGATGCCATCCGGTGGTCATCGATCGATTGACTAAAGTGGCTCATTTCTCCCCGCCAAGATGGACCTTCGAGTGTGTCTCCTCGCAGAGCTCTACATAGCCCGCATCGTGAGTTTGCATGGTGTGCCAAAGACAATTGTGTCGATCGTGGTTCGATGTTCACGCCTCGATTTTGGCATAGCTCGCAAGAGGCTATGGGAACTCACCTTTCCTTCATTTCATTTCAGATCACCCCAAACCGATGGTCGACCGAGAGGGTCAACCAAGTATTAGAGGACATGTCATGAGCTTGTGTTCTTTCCTATGGGAAGCATCGGGAGAAGTGCTTGCCATTCGCCGAGTTTTCTTATAACAACAGCTTCCAAGCCGCCTCGGCATGGCACCATTTGAGGCCCTATACGGAGGAAGTGTAGGACCCGTTGAACTGGTCCGAGACCGTGAGAGACCTTTCTTTGGCCCGCACTCGATTAATGAGGCCGAGAGTCAAGTCCACTCATTCGTGATCGCCACGCACGCCTCAATCCAGCAAAAGAGCTATGCGGATCGCCGTCGCCGTGAGTTGAGCTTTGAGCCCAATGACTTCGTTTACCTCAAGGTTTCTCCTCTGAAGGGTCACCAGCGTTTTGGTGTCAAGGGCAAGTTAGCTCCTCGATATGTCGGTCCATACCGTATTATCAAGAAGAAGGGAGCTGTCGCCTACAAGTTGGAGTTGCCTGCTGCACTTGCGGGGGTACATGATGTTTTCCATGTGTCCCAGCTAAAGAAGTGTCTCCGTGTTCCAACAGAGGAAGCTCCGTTGGAAACCCTGGGTGTTCAGGAAGATTTGACCTATCGCGAGCACCCTGTTCGCATACTCGAGGAGGCTGAGCGAAGAATAAGGAACAAGACCATCAAGTTCCTTAAAGTTCAGTGGTCAAACCATTCCGAGGACGAGGCTACTTGGGAGCGAGAAGATCGCCTCCGCGTGCACTACCCTCTTTCTTTTCCGAGTGAACCAAATCTCGGGACGAGATTTTTGTAAGGGGGGGAGGTTTGTAACATCCCCATTTTGGCTTGTGTTTCAAATGTAAGAAATTGAGGGTAAATTAAAACTTTTCTTACATCCTTGTGCTTTTGAACTTTTGAAAATTCTTGTAAAAGAATTTTGGGAAATTCAAAATCAAAACCTCAATTATCTAAAGTCAACAACCTCCTTGGTCAAATCTTGTGTCAAACCTTGGTAATAATTTTCCCTGGGTTCTAAGGTTGCCTTGTGACCCATCTGAATTATTTCATAATTTTTGGAAATTATTGGAACTATTTTAGAAGCAAGTCAAACCTTGGTCAAACCTTTGAAATAGCCTTCTGGAATTTCTTGAGAAAACTTCAATGCACAAAAACCTCTGGAAATTTTATGGGAGGTAAACCCAAGGTAAGCAAGCTCCAGTTAAAATTTCATAAATTTTGGAGTTGATTTGATGCCTCAATTAAATCCCCAAAGTTTTAGTTCAAAATCAAACCTAACTGTCCAGACTGCTCATCGGCTCGAGTCGCTTGGTCGGGTCCAACCACCTAATCGCATCGCTCAGTTTGGACCCGCCGACATGGCTCGCTTGTGTGCGCCGGATCTCCATCGCGCGTCCTCGCTCGCCAACGAGGTGGTGACGCTTTCTTGTCCGCCGTTGATCAAGATCGGCGCCACCGCTCGCCCTCCTCGCCGCCGCCACCGCCGTGCGCTCGCTCTACACCATGGCGCAGAGGCTCGTGGGCGTAGCGCGCGCCCACTCACCCTCGCGCCAATGGGCAGTGCATTAAATGCGCGCGCCAGAGCCGCCCAAAGTCCATCGCCACCTACCCCGCCACTCATGGCGCACCGTGAGCGCGCGTGGACATCCGAGGCTTGCCGCCGCTGCTTTGGCTTCCTCGCCTACTTAAGCTCCCATCTTCCTCCTCCGCCTTCCTTTACGCACCCGTGAGCTCTCCCTTGCACCCACCGTGATTCGTGGAGCTTCCAAACGCCTGTTTTTCTCGCCGCCATTGTTGCCCGCGGAGCTTCTCTGAAGGCCGTGCTCCGCTGGTTCCTCGCTCCTCCTTGCTCCTGTTGTTTCCTCACCTCGGTGGTGCTTAACAACCGCTCCTTTTCGTGTGGTTTCAACGGAGCACCGGATTTTTGATTTCCAAATCGCCGCGAGCGCCTCTCTTCGCTCTCGGTTTGGTGAGTCCATCTCCTCAATTCCTTTCTCTCGGGAGCATCGTGTGGCACGGGACCTATTTTGATGATGCGGTCGCTTCTAGTTGTCCAGACGACTTCCTCGTTGCCGCTATTGTTGCCGCCGCGGAGCTTCGCCGCCGAGCTACTCCGACCGCCTCGCACTCCGCGCCCGCCGTAGCTCCTCGTAGTCCCTAGATGCTCGCACCGCTGAATGGACCGACGCGGAGCTCTTTGCCGCTTATCGCCGCCGCCATCCTTGCCGCCGCCGCCGCCGCCGCGCCGCTCGTCCACCACCGCCGTGTGTGGTGGACCGAGGTGCGCAACGCCATTGGCGCACCCATTCCCGGCATTCACTCGCCGCGCGCGTTTTGGTCGCCGGCGTTTTGCCGGTGAAGCCTTCGGCCGTGTTGTCGGACGACAACGCCGCGGAGCGACGTGGGTGGTCTTCGGCCGTTGGATCCGAGATCAACGACTCGAACCTCCACGCCGCCCTCGCTCTCTGCGCGCGCGAGGAGTGTTTCGGCGTGGTTCAATCGGATCGTTGGATCAAGATCAACGGCTGGGGTTGCGAAGGCATTCGTTCGGTCCGAATGCCCTCATCATTTGGACCGTTGGATCTTGATCCAACGGTGAGCCTCGGTGGGCGTTGTGTTTGTGCTGTGCGCGCCGTGCGCGTGGGCCGTCCGATCCAGGATCGACGGTCCCTATTCAGCCACGTTGTAATAGCCTTTATGAGTTTCCCGAAAGCTTTATTTGCAAACTGAAAAAGGTATTAAACTTCAAAAATGCATAACTAATTCATTTTAAACCCAAATTGGTTGATTCAAATTTTGTTAGCTTTAGTTTGAGCTGTACTTTAATCTAAAAATGAATAGGAGTTTAGTTCGGCTCCAGAAAATAGATTTTAAAATTTGTTTAGAAATAGGTTCTACTTATTATTCTAAAATTTGCAATTAACTTGTAAATTGCATAACTAATTATATGGAAATCAAGTTTTAGTGAAACCAATTTTGTTAGCTTCCTCTAATAAAGTACTAAATGATAAAATTGGTTTTAAGCATGTTACTGTTTTTAACAAGGTTTCACATGCAATTTAATTCTATTCATTTTCATGACTTGAAAAATCATAACTCTTTCAATATAACTCCAAATGACCTGAAATTTTATATGGCTTATCACTATACCAGTAGGTAGCTACCATAAAAGTTTCAGCTTCAAAATCTTTCTATAAAATATTTTTGCTACAGTACCTAATTATGGCCGAAAATAGGTTTCTAGGGAATATCTTTTGCACCACAAATCCAAATTAGGTTTTTCCAGTTCCTATGTCTAGGTTTATTCCTATTTTACCTTGTGTATAAATTTCGTCACAATTGGATAAATTTTGCTTGCTCTTTTGTTTTAGTGTTGCTCGTCTTATTGGTTGTTCTCGCTTCTTTTTCCTTTTCGCTTAGGCTTCGACATTTGCATGTAACCCGAGAACGATCCTCCGCAACGCTTTGAGCAACAGCAAGCGTGCAAGCAGTTTGATCATTTCCATTGATCCCATTACTTTTAAAGTCTAATATTTTGTTTAACTTCTATGTATGCATTGCTAATTTGTTGTTAAATTGATTAGTTAATCCTCTAGTTGCATAATCTGTAGGTCCTCTACTACCTGAGCCTAGGTTATTTGCTGTGATTAGAGTTCGTTGGATGAGCTCTTGTCACTTAGTAGATTTCGAATAAATATTGCTTAGCCATGCCTAGTATCGGTAGTATTGGGCGATCATCGACTTAGTCGGTGATCTTGATCACACAAATGCTAGTATTATTCCATTATGTCCAACCCTTGTGTTTTACCATTTTGCAAATTAAAAACTGAAAACAAAAACTATATCTTGACTTGGGCACAATGGTATGTTGATGTGATCTGTTGGGTGTGTTTGGAATGGTGCCTAAGTCCCCAAGGACCGAAGTTACTTGTGTCACTAAGCCAGCGCTTATTGCGTACAACCACACGAGGGGATATGGAACCTCTCTTGACTAAGTACTTTGGGAGGTGTTAATTATGAGCTGGTTGGTGGGTGTGTTCTTGTGTGTGTGTGTTTGTGGTGTTGGAGGAGCATTAGCGCACCGGTTAGGTTGTCTAATGTGTCCTTCTCCGTGGGTTATGCTCTTAATTAGCATCGCCCATTGGAAAGCGCCTTGTTAGACTTAGCCATGCCCGCATACCAAAGGAAGTGTGCTAACCGTGGTGGTGGAAAGGCGGTCTATCGTGTGGGTACATTGGTACACCCGCAGGTTAAAACTATTCGAATAGCCTTGTCCTAGGTTATGGACATGCTTGGTAAGGTCGTGCAAGAACTAGACTACAACCTTTTAAAAACTTAAACTTGACATGGGTGGTATGAAGGGGTACTTCATGCTATTGTTGTGGTGACTATGGGTTAGTCACTTCTAGGTTGGTGTTGTCATCTATCTATTGTTATAATTGTCTCTCTTTTATTTGAACAATAAAAGTTAATTGCAAACTTGCTTTGAATCTATTACCTTATTGCAATTGAAATCTTGCTTTATGCTGAAAATAAGTCCAGAGCCTCATCCACTTAAATAAAGCTTGCATGTAGTTAATTATAGTTCTGTTATCTCACACATCAGTCTTGCGAGTACAAAAACAAGTTTTGTACTCATCTGCTTTGCTTAATATTAATTGTTGCAGAGGAAGAAGGTGAGCCCCAAGGGCCTCACTTTTGTGAGTGTTGTTGCGCGCTGCTTGGGACGGTTAGCTTGGCGGTCCGGTTGGTTGCCTTAGGTAAAGGCACACCGATTGGCTTTGCTTATCGCCATCTTGTGGCCATTTTGCTTCCATTGCTTAAATTAGTTACTTATGTGTTATTTGGCCAGTTGGCCTCTCTTTGTAATAACTTTCTTTATATTATCTATGTCTTTCGCTTGTTGCTTTTGCTTGGCTCTATGTGTATGAATGGAATTGATGCATGATTTTGTAACAGGTGTGTATACTGCAGTGGAAGTATACATATCTCGAGGCTTGGTTTATTTGATTTGTACTGTTAGGACCAAGTGGATGGTTAAACAGTACAAGCCGAATAAACCGGGGTCCTCACACTCGTGCTCATCTCTTACTTGCCCCTCTCCGCCCTCGGTGGCGCCGCCATTCTCCTTCCCCAATTTCGGCTGCTGCACACCGCCTAGGCCCACGACCATGCACCTATGTCCATGTCAACACATTCCCTACATCCCAATCCCTCCCAACAACCCATTTTTGCGGTCCATGCTGTCTCATTGTGGCTCCTCCACCACCAGCATGCCAACCCAAACCGGCTATGGCTACCTCCTCTATTATGTATAGAAACAAAGAGGAGTGTGTTCCTTTCCTTCCCTGCCTATCTATCCATGACAGCATGCCACCACTAAATTACATTTTAATTAAGATAATGAGTTCATTAGTAAGTCTCTAAACATACTCATCATCAATGCGTCATAATCTTTTTCATTAGCGGTAGCAGAAAACAAGGAAAGGAAGAGGATGTGGAGGAGTTGTTCGCTTCATACTCTTTGCTTGACCTTGGGCTCCATCATAATCTCTTTGTAATGTACACACCTCTAAGTTCTATATGTTGTGATTTCTAAGTTTAACTAAGGAATTAAGATTATGAGTATCATCAATGTTATTTGTCATCAAGATAACATGTTATTTCTATCATACATAGTATTCTCGTTTGAATCCGAATTGAATAATTTAGTGGATTGCAGCAGAATGATTACACTGCACTATTCGACATAAGAATTGATATTTTGCCACATATTGGCATTCGGCTAGCATTTAGAAGTGTTTTTGTGATTGGACAATATTGGAATTTTGATGGTATTTGTTTTTGTGAGGTTGACCAAGCATAAGAGCGTAGGCACGATGCGGGCCATAGCGGAGCATAGCCAATCGTCGTGGCGGAGCCAAGGGGGCAACGTTGGCCAAGCACGATGGTGGAGACACCACATAGGCCAGGGCATACCTCAACTGGTAGCTTCTACAAAGTCAATGGCGTGGTGTAAACCAAGCTTGACAACGCTGACTTGATGTGCTGGGTAACATGATTTTTTTATTCATAGCAAAGCACGAGCACTTGGCTAGTATATTTATATGTACGCAATAACTTTCTTGGCCTAGCTAGCTCAACCTCTCACTCGCCAAGACACCAACTCAAGAATGTCATTTGCTTGTGGTCTTCTTTAACTTCTATTGTTTCTTAATTTGGTGATTATGCTCGTGTTGTTCATTAGTCGATATCAGGTTAGGAACCATCCGCTTATAATTTATAGTGTTCCCCTAGGTGCTAGGCTCTAATCGGGCGATAGACCAGCGCCTAGTGCCTAATTGCCGCCTAGGCAGGGCCTAGCTGTGATGTCCCATTTAACTTTGGAGAGCTAAATGAATTTAAAAAGGAAATTAAATAGAATTATTAGCAGAATTTCTGAATTTTCTAGAGAGAGGGGAAAAGGGAATGGACCTTCGGCCCATGACCTTGGCCCAAGGGGGTCTGTAGAACTTTAAAAGGGTTCAAGGGGCGGTTGCCAACCCTAGCCACCCCTGCAATCCCCCTCCTATCAACGCCTTAGGGCCAAGTCCACCCCTACCGATGCCCCTCCCCTGTCGGCGCCCTCCTCCTTGGTGTGCACCCCCTGGCAGAGCCCTGCTACTGCTTGTGGGTGGTTGTCGGGACCCCGAGTGTGCAACCCTGGGACCCTCTGTGCATTCTGAACTAGTCCAAGATCAGTAGCTAGCTCGCACAGTTGCAACATAGATAAAATTATATTCATACAACAAAACGACTAATGAAGCAGACAAATTAATAATACATAACAGCAAAAGGACCTTACGGTCAAGGTTTTACAAAACTTGCCACATAGGGCTAAGGTCACGATCAGGTCCACGACCAGATCTACGACCAGAGTAAATCAGCAGCGGAACAAAATCAACTCGCAGAGGTCATTTGATATGCCCACAGGCAATCAAGTGAAGGACAACCCCTAGATCGCATGGTCTTCGAAGTAGTACTCATAGAACTCGGTGCTCCCTCGGTCTTCTTCAACGACTGATCAACAAAGGGTGTAAAGCCGTGAGTACATAAAGTACACAGCAAGTCGTAGGGAACAGTATGCAAGTAGTATTCATGCAAAGCTTGACAAGGATAGCTTTATGGTTATTTTGCAGAAAGCAATATTAACAGTAATTATGGTAAGTAGATTGAAAGCATAATTTAAAAGATTAATACATAAATAATCAAGTTCTTTGAAACCACTCATGAACACCCTGTTCACACCCCCAAACAACTCGTGAACATCCTGTTCACTTCCCAAACCACTCGTAACCAACCACGACCATATTTTTGAGAAAACTACCCCTCGTGTGAAATCATCAGGCATTGTCCATAACTAGAGACATAGCTATTCAAATAGTTTTACACTCTGCAAAGGTTGTACAGCTTTACCCACAAGAGATAATCTCTTGATATAACTCATGTTTCCTTAGACATATGAATCAAGGAGAGACTATCACAAGGCTTTTATAAAGCTCCGTTTTGCCTCGGTTCTGCTCGCCAAGGTTTCGCCTTCCTGGCCCCCTCTTACGCCATAATCAACCAACACAGAACCGACTCAAAATATTACTAATTAGCTAACCAGGTCCACCCCATAAATAAACTTGTGGTTGCACGGTAAGGCCCAGATCAATAGCGTACAAAGTTAAGTCCTTAGAGACTACTCAGGCAAAACATCCTCATCCCAATGTGCTTTCTGCACCCCCTTTACTGCACGATCATTCGCCTGAGTATGAAATCATTTTTGGTTCAACCCTACCAAATTGCAACCCTTGCCATGGCACAGCAAATTTTAACAATAGTGGCCATGCCACAATTCCATAAATCATTAAGTCAACTTTATCATCATTGAATCATGTGATCGAGAGACATCGCATAACTAAAGCATGACTAAGTATAATACGTACCCATATTGGTAGTACAATAATGTCCAACTAAGATTACCCAACCTACAGTGTCCTAGGGTACATGTCAATATGTCGTTCACAATTTAATCATGGAGACATACTGTCGAGTAGGTATTTAGCTATTCCCCAAACTATTTACAACTAGCCATGCATGTTGATATAAAATAATATAATTTTATAAACTAGGTACGATATGATCAAAGGTCTATGACTTGCCTTCATTGAAGAGTCGGGATGCTTCGGTCGAGGTCATTGGGTCCAAGAACTCTTCGAAAACACTAGAATCTATACGTGCGAAAAGAACCAAGTAAATAAGACAACTCCAAGTAAAATCCAAAACGAACACAGAATTTAGACAAAGTTAGGAACTTGAATCACTCTGTTCGGAATTCGAACAAAGGAGAACTCGAAAGTTCTGAAATCCCAAGGACGGAGGGAGGCTTGACTACAGGTGGTCGGAAGAAGGATGTGACTGGTCGAAAGGAGGTTGAAAGAAGGCTTTAAATACCAGGTCCAAAGAAGGATACGACTACTCAACGTGGTCGTAGGAGGGATACGACTACTCTATATGGTCGTAGGAGGAATACGAGAAGGGTACGACTGAATACAAGAAGGGTACGACTACTCAACGTGATCGTAGGAAGAAAGAGGGATACGACTGCTTGACACGATCAAAAGAAGAAAGAAGGATTCGACTGCTCGACGCGGTCGAAAGAAGAAAGGAGGACAGGGTACGGGAAACTCATTAGGACTAAGAAGGAGGCCGGAGGAGGAGGAGGAGACGGTGAACGGCGATCGATGACGACGCGGGCGCTCTGGCGAACTCTCGGCGGAGGCAAGGGGAGCCTTGGGTAGATTGTGGTCTTGTGAAGCTGGAGGTGAGGGAGAGATGGCCAGGCAGTGGAGCTGCTGTGAATGACAGGTGGGCCCCTGCAACGAAGTTGCTCAAAGAAGAAAAGAAGGAAGGCAGTGCACTGGCAGAGCAGGGAGCGTGCGGGGAGGGGTCACTTACAGGCGAAGGCAGCACACTGTTCGACGAGGGATGCGAACGGGATTCGGGGCAGCGTACACACGGCCAGCCACGCACGGTGCTTCGGAGAAGAGGGAGGGAGCATGGTGTAGAACCTTGCGAGGTGAACTCAATGGAGCAGTCGATGTTGTCGGGGAATCAGCGACGGCGGCGGAACGCGGGGAGGAAGGTGGTTTGGCCGTCGGCGGGAGATGCTTTGACGGCGGTGGCGCGAGCTCCAGCCGGCGTCAGCAAAACTCGAGGCACGACGAAACGAGGGAGAGAGAGAGTTTAGGGGAAAATAAGAGGGCAAAGGCTCCCTGGTGCTCTATTTATAGAGGAAGGAGAGCTAGGCAACATGATGGTGCGATGTGAAAAGGGGAGAAAAAACGCGGCGAGTCAGAGACAACAGCATTTAATGTGCATGTCACTGAGGAAAAAGGAGGAAAAACGTGGCGGAGATGACGGCATTTAATGCGCACGTCGCTGAGGAAAAAGATGGACGGGATGGGGGCAGACGCGACGTGGGATGGGCAATTAAATGTGTAGATGGCATTTAATGCGCGATGACTTTTGCGACGAGAGGAAGAAAAAGGTGAGCAGGGGGGCTGACAGGCGGGGCTGATCGAAACCGAGGGGGTGGTCATGACCGAGGGGGTGGTCGTGACCGACAGACTTGTCGAAACCGAAGGGCTGGTCGAGACCGACAAACTGGTTGAAACCAAAGGGCTGGTTGAGACCAACAGACTGGTCAAAACTGAATGGCTGGTCGAATCGACGCACAGGGAGGAGGAATGGGCCGACGGGATAACGAAACAGACAGCGAAAGGGAATTCCAAATACAAGAGAACTTCAGTAAAATCCAAACAAACCAAAATTTGAATTAGTTGAAGTTTTATTAACTCACATTAAATCATTTTTAATTTTCAAAATTTCAAGTTAAGCTTTAGAAATTTAACAAAACCAAATGGTTATTTTTATTTTGAAAATTTTCAAAAAGCCCTCAAAATTGGGATATTACAAACCTACACCCATTAAAGGGAATCTCAACCCCGAGATTTGGGCTAACTAGAGAATAGGTTCGGAAACTCGGATTTTGCGCACTCTTCCAACGACTTTCTCTTTTGAGCAAGACAAAACTGCAATTGACACTATGCTGACTAGAGACTTACCAGGATTGAAGTTTTGAGCTGGTTGGGCTTGCTCTACAGTGACATGATTCACTTGTTCTCTTGCAGAAGGACGTAGAGTCCTGGCGGCTTGACTTGGAATCTAAGGTGCTCCACGTCCTGCTCCTCGCGTAGTGACTCTAGCTGGTGTACCTCCCAAGCTGAATAGAATTAGCACCGGGGCTTGCTTTCGCGGGGGATGTCGTGGGCAATTGTTGGCGTAGTGACCCATTTGATGATAGTTGAAACATGTGATTCCCACGGTAGGATTGTTTCTTCTGGGCTACTGGTTGTTGGTGTTGTTGTCGAAGATGCAAATTCTTGGAGTAGCTGGGCGATGTGTTGTCGCAGGGGTCCTGAAGGTGACAAGAGGAGCAAAATGAGCAGGGTGTTGTACCTTCACTCTGGCTCTCTGCGGATGTCCTTGATGAGCACCATGCTCCATCATCTTTCTCTTACGGGATTCTTCAAGCTCACGACGGAAATCTTCTATGAGCATGGTCTAGTTTACTAGATGCTGGAAATCTGCATAGTCGTTGCCCACGACTTGTACCTTCAAGCTGGGGTTGAGTCTGTAACATCCCAAGTTTTGGCTTGTGTTTCAAATGAAAGAAAATGTGTAGAAATTAAAAAAAACTTTTCTTACATCTTGTATTTCCTGTATGATCTGAAAAATTCTTGTAAAGGAATTATGGAAGTCATTTTGACCAAAACCTTGTCCTTCAAAAACTTTCTTGTCAAACTATGTGATCATTCCTTGGAATTATTTTTCCTAAGTTCTAGGGTTGGTGTGTGACCCCTTTGAAAAACTTCACAATTTTTAGAAATTGTTTGAATATATTTGGAGGTCAGTCAAACCTGTTTGAATTTCAGTCAAACCCTAGCCAGCACCTTGCAAACTTTTTGGAGAAAAATGTACTACATAAAAACCTCTAAAAATTTTATGGAATGTCAATATCTAAGTTAGCAACCTCCCGTACAAATTTCAGAATTTTTGGAGTTCTTTTGCTACCTCAAATAAATCCCCAAAGTCCAGCTCAATTTAAAGACCCTAAATTCAAACCCTGTGATGAACCCGAAGGTCTGATTGTTGGCCCGATCTTTCAATTTGAACGATAAATTCGGTAGGCGTCGCTCAACTCTCACGATCCTGGCTACGAACACGTAAGGCTCGAAACCACGCAATCGCTGAACTGATTGACAAGTCGTTATCAACCGTGCACGAATACCGGTTGACGACCATTTAAGGTCGATTCCTGCATACACCGAAGAAGCACGCAAGAATAAGATAATAAGCAATCTGAAATTGCAAATGGGATTGAAATATTTAATTGAGTTGGGATTCTGAAGCGGTATTATGGTTGGTCTAGTCGACACAAGCCAATACACGAAGTTGCAACAAGGCTAACTTTTAACTAAACAAAATCCAAGTAAAACTAAAGGGGTGCGGCCTCCTTATATAGGGGAGAGGGAGCCGCAAAAGTCTAAACGCTAGCGATATGGTACTATTCACAAGTTACTATTCACATGAACAGTGCTGTGAACAGTAACCGTGAACAGTGTATCCGGCCCAAGTGGAGGCGGCCGGCCCAAATAGGCCAAGGAGGTGGCCGGCTCAAATAACCTAAAATGGTGGCTGCTCTTTGGGCCAAATAATTGATACAAATACAAGACCCTCAGCCCAATGTGAGGTGATGCAGCACCAGATATAAGTGAAGTGTATTCATCGGCACGTTCAAGTAGCGTTTGACGCAGCCGAATCGATGGCAGTCGAGTAGCCCAGTTGGAGGTGGAGTAGCGGTCGTATCCGGAGGGTTGATGTCCTCATCACCCTGGTCTGAGTCAGACTTGGGCTCGAGTCAAACCCGAGCCCAAGTCATTTGACTCGGTCGAGCCAAGTCCTAAAGCCGCACTCGGGCTCGACTTTAGACCGCGTGCGTGTCCACCCTTGGATCTCCATCAGGCGGCCCACATTCTTGAAAACCTTCGGACCTCCCGAGAGCCGCCTCGTTTCTGAGCCGTTGGATTTCAATCCAACGCTCACGACCTCCCCTACCCTTTTAAACCTCAGGAGCTCTTGAGCGATCCTAGCCGTCCATTTCTGATCCTAGTGCTCACGAGCACCCTGTCCTTTTTCTGTTCTTCTTCCTCCTCGCGTCGTGCGCTGTAACAGTGAGCGGCATGCTCTGGTCATTTCAAGCGCCCTCGTCAACGTCTCTCTGGTCGGAGCATCTAATGTGTGCCGGCTCGCTTTCGGCCATGATCGTGTTCTTCTCTTGCCCCATCATTTCTTATTTTGGTTCTTGCCAAGCCATTGTTCCTCGGCTATATAAAACCATTTAGCTCCTCCTTAGGTTTCCTTTACACATCCCCTTGCACACCCTAGCGCCCTCTCTGTGTATTTGAGCTCAATTCTAATAAGCTCTAAATCCGCCATTGAAGGCCGCTAGCGAGCCTCCTGGTCTTCAGTGTCCCAGTGGCTCTCTTTCCAATCTTTTGCTACTATTTGCTCCTCTGATCTCCTGGAGTAAAACCCCTAACTTCATTTTGTTTGGTATTCACAGAGATTGTCAAATTTGGGGTTGTTCAAATTCGGCTGAAAGTTACCCCCCTTTTTCCTCAACTCCGGTAAGAACCTTATTTTCTCAATTACTTGCTCTTGGGCCCTCTTCACGCCCTATTGCATCTGACTCTACCATTCTTTTGTCTCCATTTTGCTCAGACCACCCCCTCCCCATCGTCTTCTTCAACTCCGGCAGTGGTCGTCGTCGCCAGAGCTTCTCCGACCACCCTTGGACCTCCTCTGTGTCAAGGTACACTCTTATTAGTCCTTAGAGGCTTGGGCACTGGCTACTCAGAACAATGCGGAGCTCATTTTTGCTTTTTGGGTTTAGCCGCATTTGTTGTCGCCACTTCTCTCGGCTCGCCGGCGTTCTAGGCCGCCGCCGTCGTCGTGAGTGCTCCCAGTGCGCGCCCAGTGCTATTATGCACTTAGGGGTGCCCTTGGTTCACACCGGCGTGGTCCATGTCGCCGGCGGTGAGCTTTTACTTGCGCTCGGGCTTGTTGTCATACATTACTCGGACATCCACTGTAGCTCGATGATTGGCATTTAATAGCTGTCGGAGTTGGCTCTCGTGTTGCTTACATGTGGGCTGCATTTCCTATTGTCGTACGTTAAACCACCTACTTGACAAGTCCTCAGACCTCCTTGGGTTCATCGTGGCCGTTAAGGACTACCGCAGGATAGCCCTTAGCCACAGGTTTTGTCTCTACAAAAACTTAAGTCCCAAGACCTCTTAGATTCCATCTGGCCGTAAAGATCTCCTAGGATGCAATCTTAGTTGTTAGATCTTCTTATGTAAAATCTTTAGTGCCAGGACCTCCCTTAGTGTCAATCTCAGGCATTAAAGACCTCTTGGGAGGTTAGTTCTTAGCCGTAGGATTTTGCTCTATAAAATCTAGTGCCAGGACCTCCCCCTAGCTTAGATCCTGACTGTAAAGACCTCCGAAGGCTAAATCTTGGCTGTTGGGACCACCATGGTCATTTTGTGAAAACCACCCTAAGACCTCCCTTGGGGTTCTCTTTGCAAAAGACCATCCCTGGCCCTTTGTGAAGAAAACCTCAGGACCTCCCTCCGTGCAGATCTGGACCGTTTAGGATCTCCCCATGGAGATCTGAGCTGTCCAGATCTCTTTCTGTCAAAGCACTGCCTTAGAGGACCTCCCCGGGCAGATCTTGACCGTTCAGGACCTCCTAAAGAAGATCTGAGCCGTTAAGACCTCCCTCTGCTAAGGCCTTGTCTTTGCGGACCTCCCCAATCTAGATCTAGGTCGTCCAGGACCTCCTCTAGTAGATCTTGGTCGTCCCAGACCTCCTCCGATTAGATCCTTAACTTCAGGACCCCCCCTCTGCTCTGGACCATTAGATCTAGATCGAACGGGCCAGACCTCCTCGGCATGTTAGAACTCTATGTGTCCCGATCCTCGTGGGCCGTCCATTTTAGATCTGCATCTCAGATCTTGAGTGCGTTCAGACCTCTGAATGCAACCTTGATCTAGGCCGTTCTTCTCAAGATCTGTGGCCCAGATTTGGGGAGACATTCGGGAAGTCCGAATGTCCCACCCCATGTGGACCGTTGGATCTAATCCAATGGTGAGTTGCGGGCGGCGCGATGTGCGCTCGTTCGGCCATGCGCGTGGGCCATTGGATTCCAAGTGTGCGGCCCATGTACGTCCACATCTTTTCATTTCAATTAAGCTTGAATGTTTTCCTGTAAGCCTTTACTTGTCAACTGGAAATGGTATTAAAACTTTGAAAACTCATAACTAATTCATTTTTGCTCCTTTTTAGATAATTCCAGTTGGGTTTAATTACTGCTTAACTAAAGTTAATCTAAAAATACTTTTGGACTCTCTTCTGTAGCAGAAAAGTCATGTAGGTTGAATTCACTTGTTTAGGTATTAAACATTGTCTAGAAATTCATATAAAACTTGGAAAATGCATAAGTATTTTTCTGTAGCTCCAAATTTAGCAAAATAAAATGTATTAAATCCCTCTGTTAGTGTACTTTAATATGGAATAGGTTTTTTTCATGTCCTTGCTCCTGAAAAATGGTATACTCTAGTCTCATAACTTAGAAAAATCATAAATAATTCAATTTAACTCCAAATAGAGTAAATCCAGTTTTTCTATGCTTAGAATGTCATGTTCTACCTACCATAAAAAATTCAGGTTCTAGATCTTTCTGGAAATTTGTGCTATGAACAGTAATAGAAATTAATTTAGATTGAATTTTCAGGCTGAGAAAACTTGTTTAGGCCATAACTTTTGCATTCTTAATCCAAATCAAATGATTCTTGTTTCTAAATTCATTTAAAATCATACCCTTGTTGCTTTGTAAATTTCATGGGATTTGGATGAATTTGGTTTTTGAGTTTCTTTCGGTGTTCTTCATTTTTATTGGATTTCCCCGTTCTATCGATAGGTTCCGACGATTGTGTTGATTGCGTGAGTGATCCTCTATAGCAAGAAAGTGGTCTCCAACAAGGCAAGCAGATGTAGCATCATTTGATCATGTTGCTCCTACTATCTTCAAATTCTAATATGTTGTTTGCAAATTCTACGTACGCATTGCTATCTTGTTTCAAACTATTGTCGATTAGTTGACCTATTAGATGCATAATCTGTAGGCAAATGTTTATCCTCTACTAATGAGCCTAGGATTATTTGCTGTGATTTAGGGTTCGCTGGATGAGCCCTTGTCACTTAGTAGTTTACGAGTTTATGTTGCTTAGTCATGCTTAGCTACCGGTAGATTGGGCGGTTATCGACTTAGTCGATAACTTTGATCACACAAACTTATTATGACTTTATGTTTCAGTCTTGTGCTATGTTTAATTGTGAAAACTAAAAATGAAAATAAAATGATTTGGACTTGGGCATAATGGTATGTTGGTGTGCTTTTGGGTGTGACTGGAATAGTGCCCGAGTCAACAAGAACCGAACATCTTGTTACACTAAACCAAGCATTCTTGCGTGCTAACCACACCAGAGGGTATGGGACCTCTCTTGACTGAGTACTTTGGGAGGTGTTAATTAATGAGTTGCGTGGTGGGTTGTATATTTAACTATATACAACATGGACAAGTTTGTACTTTGTAGGGAGGGGAGCACCCGCCTAGGCCGGTGTACCCTACTCTATGTATGGGTCCTTAGTGGGGCCGTAAAGGTGGTCCACTAGGTAATAACCCCCATACGTGCGGCTCTTGATTAGCTCAATCCATTGGAAAGCGTCTCGTAGGACTTAGCTGTGCCGGCATACCAAAGGAAGTGTGCTTAATAGCTTGGCAAAAAGGCGGCCTGAGGTGTGGGTACATTGGTACACCCCTGCAGGGTTTGATCTATTCGAATAGCCTCATCCTAGGTTATGGACACGCTTGGCAAGGTCTTTCAAGAGTTAGACTACAACATTTTAATTATAACTTGATGGGTGGTACGAATCGGGGATTCATGCTATGTTGTGGTGGCTATTGGGTTAGTCACCTCTAGGTTGTTATTCATGTTACTTATTGTTACCTCGCTATTATTTCAATGCTTAAAAAACAGATTTTACAAATTGCCTTCAATCTATTACATTATTACAAATGAAAATTGCTTTATGTGTCCAATTAACCATATAACCATCTCCTTTGTTACAACTTTCATGTAGCTATGTATAGGCTTGTTACTCGTAAGTCTTGCGAGTACATTATTGTACTCATCTGCATTGCTTGTTGTGTGCAGAGGAGGAAGAGCATCCCCAAGGGATCCACTTCTGTGAGTTGTGCTGCAGCAGGTGCGACTAGCTTGGCGGCCCGGTCGGTTGCCTTGTGGGTTATGGCTAACCGGTCGTCTTTTGTTTATAGCCATCTTATGGCGCTTTTGCTTCGCTGTTATTGTTACTTTGATGTCTTTTGGCCAGTCGGCTCTTTTGTAATAACTCTATATTTGTAGGTCTTTTGCTAGACTTATTAGTATGTGATGTATGGAATTGATGCATGCTTTTGTAAAGATGTATGTGTGCTGCAATTCTGGTAAGCACATGTCCATCGAGGCATGGTGTATTTTGTTTGTGATGCTAGGACCGATGGAAGGCTAAGTATTACAAGCTAAATAAACCGGGGTCTCACAAAGTCCACGCTTGAAATGCTTTTGACGTGCATCATCTAAGGCGACGTCCTCTTGAGCATAACGAGAGAGTTGAGTGAACTTGTTGTGGTACTCACTCACTGACAGGGTCCCTTGCTGCAGCTCACAGAACTTATTCTTCTTCATTTCCACCTTCCCATCAGGAATATAAGAGTGACGAAAAGCTCCAAAAATTCAGCCCAAGTGATGTTCTGGTGGTTTTCTTGGGCGGCGCAGAAATTCTCCCACCATTCTACTACAATGCCTTCGAGCTGGTGCGTGGCATACAAAACCTTCTCGCGGTGGTCACACCGAGCGATGGAGAGCTTGTTCTCGACAGAGTGCAGCCAGTCATCTGCGTCCAATGGCTCGGTGGAGCTCGAGAACGTAGATGGATGGGTCCTCATGAACTCTGCCAGCCTTGACTGAGGAAAAAATGGTGGTGGTGGCGGCATGGCTACTGCTTGATTGTTCTGATTTAGCATTGCGACTAGAGCAGCAGCGGTCTGGTTCTGTTGATTCATCATCTGGTTCATATTCTGCATTATACCGTTCATTAGCTGGGTCTAGGCTGCCATGAACTGACCTAAACCCTGATCTGCGGTGGCTACCGGAGGAGGTGGTGGCGGTGTAAAGGGATCATCTTGGCTTGCAGTATTGCGGGTCTGAACCATCTACGACAAATCTTCACAGGTTTAATAGACGAGAAGAAGAAAGCACGATAGGTGAGAGGGAAAAGAATGAAAGAGGAGAGATAGCAAGGGAGAAAGACTGAAGCACCCTAACTAGGGGAAAGTCGGTTAAACCCAAAGAACAAATAGTCGAAAAGCTATTAAGAAGCGGTAAAATCCCAGGACAAGATCCTATTACACGGACTAAGGATTCTAAACTGAGAAGGACAACTCCGCTGAAGCACTTCTAGCCTAACTTATATGGACGGTCAACTTGAAACACTCGGCAGAACTTGAAACTTTAGGGCATCCATCGCTTGATAATGGAAACTCGATCCAATAGAGATTACTGAGGTGAGAGAGATCAATATGAGTTCGAAAACAAAGTTTCAGAAGAGATAAAATGCAAGAACCCGAGAATGAGACGAGAAAAGAATGGAATGAGATGATAAAAGATTGGGATAAGATGAGAGAACAATAACTACTCATAAAATGACTTGGTTTGATTTAAAAAATAAATTTTGAAACTTTTGACTAAACGACCATGCTAACTATGGTTGCATCCTACAGTCGATATGGCTCTGATACCGCCTCTGTTGGGACCCCGAGTATGCAACCCCGGGACCCTCTGTGCATTCTAAACTAGTCCCAGATCAGTAGCTAGCTCACACAGTTGCAACATAAATGAAATCATATCCATACAACAGAACGGCTAATGAAGTAGACAAATTAATAATACATAACAGCAAAAGGACCTTACGGTCAAGGTTTTACAAAGCTTACCACACAGGGGTAAGGTCATGACCAGGTCCACGACCAGATCCACGACAGATCTACGACCAGAGTAAACTAGCAGCGGAACAAAACCAACTCGTATCAGCAGGAGAAGTTTTGACGACGGCGACGAGAGGCGGTGGCGTGAGCTCCAGCCGACACCAGCGAAACTCGAGGCACGGCGAAACGAGGGAGAGAAAGAGTTGAGGGGAAAATAAGAGGGCAAAAGCTCCCTGATGCTCTATTTATAGAGGAAGGAAGGAGAACCGGGCAACAAGATGGTGCGGTGTGAAAAGGGGAGAAAAACATGGCAGGTCGGTGTCGAACCCGGGAGCGAAGGATCCCGAATTCTCTGTGTTTATACACTAGTCCATGATTTCTAGTGTACACAGTCAAACAAAAGTGATAGCACAATCATATGACGCACTTTATTAATAATAACTCAGAGTTTGTTACAAAGGGCCTATGGCCAAATAGAAAAGAAGTAACACGGCTGAAGACAAAATAGTAGTAGACCACACGGCTTGCCACAGGTAATCGTCTGGGGCGTAGCCTAGTCGTCAAGATCCTCACCGTCCTGATAGAGGTTTTCTCCTAAATAAAGATTATTTAGCAAGTGTAAGCACAACTACCGTTCTTGCAAGTTACACCCAATATTGAAAGATAATGCATGCATAAGGTAAACAAAGGATATTAGCAGGGTTATTTTGCATAAACAGCATTTTTAGGTTAAATACCAATCATAATTTCTAAGGCCAGTTTTTATATTGTAACTAAAATCAGTGTTTAAAATAACAATTAATAGTGGATAACCTCCATTGATTGAATGGTGAAGGATACCCTCCTATCACTTGGCTAACCGCCCAATTTTTACCATAGGATTATCCATCCTAAAATCATTTGTTGAAATCATTTTATAAAACCAAAAACAAGTCTAACTTAGAGTGGCTTTGCTAGCATGTCCATGACCGCGGACGCGGCTATTCGAATAGTTTCTACTCTGCTGAATTTGTACAGCTTTACCCACACGAGATAATTTGCTTTTAATGTCGGCCAAAGCACGCTTCGGAAGGTGTGTGACTAAGCAATTATCATGAGGCCGTTACAATGCAATGCATTAATGTATTTATGCCCGCTAAGGTTTCGCTACCATTGGACTAACCATCCTCCGGGAGCCCCCTCTTGCGCCAGGTGGAACTAATGTCTAACCGACGCCCACACATACAACATGGCACAAATAACACTAAGACACCACAAATTATTTAGCCAAATCTGTCCCATTCCAGACATGTGGTGGTACGGTAAGGCGTAGCAAAATACGCTCAAAGACCGGTCCTTAACTGACTCGGGCGACTTCCAATTAGACCCTAGGTTGTAATCCTAACTAGATTAAGCCCGTGCATAAAACTGCACCCACCATTCATCCATCTCGCCCAAGTTCAAACCCATTTTATTTTATTTAGAGTAAAAATCCTCTTTATAAACCTTTCGTGGTAAACCAAATTTAAATCAAGTTGTAAAAGATTTGGCTAAACCTTCCCAAATTTATAAATGTGATCTAAGCATGGCTAAGCATATGATAAATTTTGCCTAAGGGTGACAAGGCATTCATATTCAATAATCAAATTGGCCATACAATGAAGATTGGAATAACTATATACAAAAATAGGGCATTCAAACAATTATATAAACATATGCATGCAATAGTAATTTGAAAACAAAATTAAATACTTTAAAATACTAGAAACAATATGATCAATGGTGTAACTTTCCTTCGTTGAAGTCTTGAAACTCTAAATCGTCAGAAGGATCTAACTCTTCGGAGTTGTCGAGGTCTATATGCGAAAATACGACAAATTAACTTCAAATTCAAATAAATTCAAAACGATAAATCAAAATAACTCCAAATTGAAATATTTTGGTTTAGTTAGCTAGATTATAATTTTAAACAAATTTTGCAACTTGAAACACCCAATTTGGAGTTCAGATGGGAAAGATATGAATTTTAGAAGTTTAAACCTAAATCTGCAATTTAAATTAATTTCCCGGATTATTTTTCTAAAGGAAATCTATTTACTGCGCAATGCTGACGTCAGCGAGGGAATTTCCTTTTTCCCAACCGAATTCTTTTTCTAAAGAAAATCATTTGAGTCACTGATAAATGGGCCCAATGGTCAATGGACTGAGTCCATGACCGGTCAAAGGTTCACGGTGAACTTGGCTTACGAAATAGTGTACTGATGCGGTGTGCTGGCGCGTATGCCACGTGGGCATCCATGTGTGTGGTGACTCAGCTCCGAGGCTGGTGTGGCGCGTGCGTGGCGGTGATGTGGCTACGACGTGGCTCGGTCCACATCAGCTCGTGACCAGCGGCGCTCTGATGGGCGGCTCGCCGGCGTTCTACGCCGCGGCGAGCCCTACTGGTGTGCGCAAAATGACGAGCAGAGTAGTGCGATCACGTGGGTTACCAAAACGACGGTGGAGCGTGGCCGGATGGTCGGCGGCGGCGAGGATTGGCGGCGATGAGCTTCGGTCGTTGACAAAGTCGATGTTGCGGGGCTCCTCCGGCGAAGTGGGTGGTGCGCGGGCTTCGTGACGATGAGGCGATGCTGATGGTGAGGTCAGAGTGGCCGGAGCGTCGACGACGACGCTGGAAACGGAGAAGAAGCGAAGTTTCACCGCCGGCGAAAACTTCGAATCTATGGCGCTAGGAGCGAGGAGGGAGACGGCGGTTGGCGGCGCTGAGATGCGGTGAGGGAGGTGGTCCTGGTGCCCCCTTTTATAGGGCGAGGGCGGCA
Source organism: Ampelocalamus luodianensis (assembly GCA_036346255.1). NCBI lineage: Eukaryota > Viridiplantae > Streptophyta > Magnoliopsida > Poales > Poaceae > Ampelocalamus > Ampelocalamus luodianensis. The sequence goes on along the minus strand of CM070622.1, from coordinate 57,607,163 downwards.
TGGGATCGCCGTGGAGAGCATGAAGGTCTCGCGGTCATGGCGGAGCGAAATCGGGGATTGAGGGCACTAGGATGGAAGGTAAGGGCCGTGTCGGAGGTGAATAGAATCAAGGTTTTAAATGCTTGTGGAATCATAGGAGATGCGGTCGGATTCGGACGCATATGGAAGGTTTCTAGAAGGCGGCAATGGCGACGCTGCGCGAGGAAAAGGAAAGCGGCGAGGAAGAAGAAGGAAAGGAAGACGACGGTGGGGGTGCGTCCGATTTTAATTCAACGGTGGACAAGGCGGGTGCGAATCGGTAAGTGCGAGCGGTGCGTAGCCATTAGATCTTAATCCAACGGTCACGATAGATCGAGGGGGTGCGAGGGGGATAGTTAAGTTACTGATGCATGAGGGCCGTTGGATCTAAATCGGTTGAAAAGGTTTGACGTTTATAAACACACGAGTGAGCAAGCCGTCGGATTCAAATCAGACGGTCCCAATTGAGTGGGACGTTCGGGCCGCCCGGACGTTCCATTGAATTCTGGCCGTTGGATCTAGATCTAACGGTGCAAGATCAGAGGATGCGTTCGGTTGCCCGAACGTTCCATTAAATTCTGGCCGTTGGATTTTGATCCAACGACTGATGAGGGTTAGTGCGGGCGCGAGTGAGAGAAAGAGAGGGAGAGGCTAACAGCGGGCCCCGCTGTCACTGAGAGAGGAGACGCGGCGCGGGATTGGGCTGCGTGGGCTGTGCGCGCGCGGGAAATGGATTGGGCCGAGTGGGTTTCGGCCCATTGGCTGTTTTGGAATTTCTTTTGATTTTCTAATTACTTTAATTCTGATAATTCAATTAGGCTCTAGAAAATAGCAGATTAAGTCCAAATATTTTGAGAAAATTCACAGCAATTCTCTGGAGCATTTAGGACTTGAATAAAATATTTCCAACTATTATTTGGTAATATATTTTGCAAATAAATTTGTTTAGCTTCAAATTGGTTAAGTAAAAGCTTTTAAAAATTTCAGAAAAATCCACAAAAATAATTAAACTTTATTTTCAACTGAAATTTGAAATTTGGGTTGTTACAAACCTACCCCCTTAAAGGGAATCTCGACCCGAGATTCAGACTTGGTTAGCAAAAAGATCAGGGTAGTTGGCCTTGAGTTCTTCTTTCTCCCATGTGGCTTCACTTTCTGGATGGTGACTCCATTGTACCTTGTATGATCTGATGATTCTACTTCTGGTAACACGTTCTGCGACATCCAGAATTTTAATTGGTTGCTCTACATAGGTAAGGTCTTCTTGAAGATCATAGCTTTCCAAGAGGGTGTGGTCTTCCGGCACTCGAATGCATTCCTTTAACTGCGATACGTGGAAGACATTATGTACTGCTGACAAGGCTGCTGGCAGCTCTAATTGATAAGCTACTTCTCCACATCTTGCCAAGATCTTGTATGGCCCGTTATATCTGGGTGCGAGTTTGCCTTTTGTTTGGAATCTTCTCACACCTCTGAGTGGAGTAACTCTGAGATAGACAAAATCTCCTACCTCAAAGTTTAATTTCCTCCGACGGTTATCAGCATAGCTCTTTTGTCGGGATTGAGCTACTTTCGGACGTTCCTGTATAGCCTTTACTTTACTTTCAGCTTCTTTGATCAACTCAGGTCCAAAGAGTTGGTGTTCTCCCACTTGATCCCAAAGGAGCGGAGTTTGGCATTTCCTACCATACAAAGCTTCGAATGGAGCCATCTGCAGACTGGCTTGGTAGCTATTATTGTACGAGAACTCTGCATATGGCAGATCCTTGCCCCAACCCTTTTCGAAGTCTAGGGCACAGGCTCGAAGCATATCATCAAGAACTTGGTTGGTACGTTCTGTCTGTCCATCTGTCTAGGGATGATAGGCCGTGCTGAAGTTGAGTCTGGTTCCCAAGGCTTCGTGCAGGCTTTTCCAAAACCGCGAAGTGAACTGAGAGCCTCTGTCGGACACAATCTTCTTGGGTACTCCGTGTAGGCAGACGATCCTGGCCATGTATAGTTCTGCTAACTTGCTACTCTGGTAGGTGGTCTTGATAGGAATAAAGTAAGCTGCTTTAGTCAATCGGTCAATTACCACCCAGATGGAGTCATATCCCGATTGGGTCCTAGGGAGTCCGCTGATGAAATCCATACCGACTTCTTCCCACTTCCACTCGGGAATTGGTAATGGTTGCAACAGACCAGCAGGTCGTTGATGCTCTGCCTTAACTCGCTGACAAACATCACAACGAGCGACGAATTCAGCAATTTCGCGCTTCATGCTGACCCACCAATATTTTTCTTTTAGATCCTGATACATTTTGGTGCTTCCAGGATGAATGGAGTATGGTGATTCATGAGCTTCTTTCAGAATCGACTCCTTTATTTCCTGCTGATTGGGTACACAGATGCGGTCTCCAAACCACACTGTTCCTTGCTCATCCTTAGAAAAACATAGGGCTTTGCCTCTTCTCATATTCTTTTTTATTTCTTGGATGTCTTCATCTTCTAACTACTTTGTTCTGATCTGACCCTGAAGAGTTGTTTGAACTTCCAGAGCGTTCACACAACTTTGGTTGACAATTTCCAGGTTCAGGTGCTTCAGTTCTTCATACAATTCTGGCTGATTCTTCTGCACTAATATGGTGTTGCAATATGCCTTCCTACTCAGGGCATCTGCCACCACATTGGCTTTGCCCGGATGATAATGGATTCCGAGATCGTAATCCTTTATCAACCCCAACCATCTTCTCTGTCGTAGATTGAGTTCGGACTACGTGAAAATGTATTTCAAACTCTTATGATCCGTGAAAATCTCACAGTGGTTACCAATGAGATAATACCGCCAGATTTTCAGAGCGTGCACAATTGCTGCTAACACCAGATCATGAGTCGGATAATTCCCTTCGTGTGGCCTCAACTGCCAGGATGCATAAGCCACAACTTTGCCTTCTTGCATCAATACACATCCGAGGCCTTGACGGGATGCGTCACATAATATCTCAAAATCCTTGCGGATGTCCGGCAAAATTAACATCGGTGCTGAGACTAGTCTCTTCTTTAGTTCCTAGAAACTTTCTTCGCAGGTGCCTGTCCATTCAAACTTCTTTTCCTTCTTCAGAAGTTGAGTCATGGGTCTTGCGAGTTTGGAGAAACCTTCGATGAACCTGCGGTGGTAGCCCGCTAGTCCAAGGAAACTTCGCACTTTGGTGATTGATCGGGGCTGTTTCCAGTCAATTACTGCCTCAACCTTGGCAGGATCTACTTAATTCCTCCTGCTGACACAATATGTCCAAGGAATGCCACTTGACTTAGCCAAAATTCACTTTTGCTGAATTTGGCGTAAAGCTGGTGCTCCCTGAGTTTGTCCATGATCATCCCGATTCCATGAACACTTTGTTCATCATATTCATGAAATAAGCGGGGCGTTCGTCAAGAAAGATATTCTGTTCCATGAACACTTTGTTCATCATATTCATGAAATAAGCCATATCTTGTAGTGAAAGCGTAGACAACCACAAACTTATCCAAGAATTCCATGAACACTTTGTTCATCATATTCATGAAAAACTTTGTTCATCATATTCATGAAATAAGCGGCGTTCGTCAATCGAAAGATATTACATGCTTCGTGCAGTCCATATCTTGTAGTGGCGGTTTTGGGTCTCATGTAATACCTATGATTATATTCATAAGAGCTTATCTAGTTTAAGCCGAGAAATTAATGTAGTAATCACAGAGAGTAACTATCCTTGTTAATCGGAGGAGAGTTAAGTCTTTTAGATTTAAGTCGTTTTAATCTTGCACTTAAAATGCGTTGTTCCATAAGGGTTTATCAATGTTCAAAGGGAATTCGCTTTGAGAGGCTTGAGCCCTTGACTATTGACTTTTGTTTTTCTTTCGAGTTCTTCTAAGTGGCACATGTTTTCCAAGTTGTTGAAAAATTGATTCTATTCGCAGACAACCACAAACTTATCCAAGAATTCCATGAACAAGGATCATCTTGAAGATCCGGTTTGAGGTGTGTTAGCAGCGGGCGTCAATCAGAAGATATTCGTAAACTTCATCTGATCCATATCTTGTAGTGAAGCGGTTTTCGGGATACGTTATGGTGATATGTTCCGCGTCGGTCACGGCGAAGAGACTTGGGAGGTAGTCTCGCTTGATCGAGCGTTAACCAAAGTTGTTCACGTCGGGTACATCTTGTTGGTTATTGATTTTGGTTGGGGTTGTTGTTGTTTTGCTAGTAGATGGCAGTAGAATTCGGGTCGAATTCACCTAAATTATATTGAAAGGATTAGTCGGAGAAATTAATTAAATCGGGAGAGTAATTGAATCGGAGAAGGTTTCTTTTAGTAAACACCAAATCGAGGACTTTGTTCATCATATCTTAGGTCGATCTTGATTGGTGATAACCGGATCTCGATCCATGAAATGCAGCGGGCTTCGACAACTAAAGATATTATCAAGAACTCATGCACACCATATCTTGTAGTGAAAGCGGTTTTTGGATATCTTCCGCCCGGCTGTCGGCTGAGGGACAGTTTGACTCCTTACATTAAGGGGTCGATTTTATTGAAATCTTCTCACAGATAACCGATCTCAATCAATCTTCGAGAAGACACTTGCTCCTGGTGATCAAGCGATCATTACGATGATGGGCAAGGTCCCTATACATGTGGTGTATAGGCTCTTGGTCCCTGTGCCGGAGGAAACGAGCAGCGGTATCTGGCCAGGTTGTATACCCCATTACCAGTAAAATGCGAAAAGATAAAGTTGAAAAAGGTGCATTGCATCGGTTGCATTCACATGAGCATTGTTTATCTTGGATCGTTGATGCTATGAATGATAACTTGCTTAGCCTTGTTGGTACTTGCGAGTCTTTGGGCTCACTCTTTGATGTGTTTTAAGGTACAACCGCAGACCGCATGCATGGGAGAGTAGATGTTTGGATGCACTTTTCTACTCAATCTTAAATTATTTATGGATGTTTTGAGTTTGATTAAGCGTAATAATGAGAATAGCAAATTTTGGTTATGTTTATGAGATTATCTGCATGCTTGAATGAACTCGATTATGAAGATATTGATAAATGCCATGTTTAATTGTTGGAACCTCGGTATAGTGACTATACAAAGGAGGTATATCAGGTGATCAAATGATCATCAATCCTGGGCAACGGGTATTTGTTCTTGATTGTCACCTCGTTGAGTGATCTGTAATTAACGCACATTCTCATACTATTGTCTTGTAACATCCCAATTTTGGACTTGTGTTTCAAATGTAAGAAAATGAGTAGAAATTAAAACTTTTTCTTACATCTTGTATTTCCTGTATGTTCTAGACAAAACTTGTACAATAATTATGGAAATACAAAGTCACAAGTCTTTTGATCCAAAACCTTGTCTTCCAAAAATATTCATCTCAAATCTTGTGATCATCCTTTGGAAATATTTTTATTAAGTTCCTGGGATGGTATGTGACCTCTCTGAAAAATTTCACAATTGTTAGGAATTGTTTGGATATTTTTAGAGGGTAGTCAAACGTTAAACCAGAGCCTTGCATAATTTTTGGGGAATAATGCGCAGCATAAAAACCTCTGAAATGTGTTTTAACCTCGAGGCGTGGCGCGATATCAGCCGTCCGATCAAAATCCAAGGGCTCAAAATCGCCCGAGCTTTTTCTCTAGTCATCTTCAACCTCCCGCCGTGCGTGAATAGAGAGAGGCATGGCGCTGTCAAATCTTGTTCCTCTGGCAACGTCTCCCTGGTCAGCATTAAGTGCTTGCAGGTGCTTTCGGCCGAGAGGTATGCCCTACTCCTACATCTCCATCATTTTGTTTTTCGGTCCATGTTTGTGTCATGGACTTAGCTCACCCAAGAGGCTCCTTTTGCCAAACCCTAATCCTTTAGCTATATAAAGTCCCAAAACCCCTTCCTGGTGTTCCTTTACACCATCCAAAGCTCCTCCTTCATTTTTGGAGCTTAACACACCAAACACACCAAATCGCCATTGTTGACCCGTGGAGCTCCATTGTGGATCATGAAGCTCCAGTGGTTCTTCTTCAAATATTCTTGTACTCTTTTCTACTCCTTATTATCCTAATCATTTCTCCTCACTTAATTTTGGGTTTCATTCACAGGATTTGACAAATTTGGGGTTTGTTCAAATTCGGCCGAAACCATCCCCTGTTCTTCCTCAGCTCCGGTGAGTGCTCTATTTCTCAATTATTTGCTCATGAAGCTTATATGGGCTCTGTTGTAGCTATTTTGACCACCAGTGGTGTTCATTTTGGCTCAGGTCTCTAATTTCATATCTTCTTCCTCAGGTCCGGCAAGCTTCACCGTGGTCAGACCTTCTCCGACCATCTTGGAAGCTCATCTCGGTCAAGGTAGCTTCTTATTAGTCCCTAGAGTCTGTGGCACTCGCTTCACTGGACTGCAGTAGAGCTTTTTCTATTTTCGCTTGTGTCAGTAAAAGCCCCTATCTTCATTTTCCGGCTCGCCAGCGTTTAGAGCCATCGCCGCCGGCGAGGTCACCACCTTTGGGTCCGCAAGCCTATTGCGAATCCATTTTAGTGTTAAGGTTGCGCCGCCGTGGCCGGAGCCGCCGGCGGCGAGCCCTTCTTTTCGCTAGGTTTTGCCGGACGAGGCACCCTCTTTGCCGTCATCGTTAAGACACCATTAATGATCTAATCATTGATAATCATTGGATTAATTAATGTGTCTTGAGCCTACAGATTGTGCCGCTGACATGTGGGCCCGTAGGCTTATAACCGTAGATCAGTAATCCTTAAGGCAAATCTATGATCATTAAATGCTACTCAATGATTAGAAATTAATATGTCTTAAGCCGCCAAATTATCTCGCTGCCATGTGGGCCCTCGCCAACTTAAACCCTCTCTGTGCAAATTTGTTTAGGACACATTAATTACTAATCATCACTAATCATTGGTTTCTAGTAATTAATTGATGTCTTAATTGGGCCCCTTGTCTCACTGTCATGTGGACCCATTCATTAAACCCATGTGCATGTGTGCGTTTCGCTTTGTTGATCGTGGACCGTCGATCTCGTGATCAACGGCCCAGATCTAGAGAACATTCGAACCGTCCAGTTCCCCTATCATTCTGGATCGTCCATCTCACGATCTGCGGCTGAGATCGTGAGTGCAATCGGACTCTCCGAAGGGAGATGCGCTCTGAGCCGTCCATCTTTAGATCTGTGGTTGTGGATGGCCGAGGCAACCGCATCGTCCGAATGTTTCCTTTCTCGTAGGCCGTTGGATCTTGATCCAACGGTGGGCTCCTTTTTGGGATCACGCGCGTGCGCTGTTCCCGGCACGCGTCGGCCGTAGGATTTTAGATCGAAGGCCTGCAAGCGCCCACGTCTTTTCTTTTAGTTAAGATCTGTTTGAATTCGGTAAGTCTTTTTTTATCTTCTGAAAATTGTTTTAAACTTTAGAAACTCTTAACTAATTAGTTTTAAATTCCTTTCAGTTGTTTCCAACTGCATTAAATTCATGATTAACTAGAGTTTAATCTAAAAATGCATTTAGGTATATTTTTGTATCAGAAAATCTTGAAATTAAAATAACTTGATTTCTGCCAATTTTGATTATTCCAGAAATAGCATTAAAACTTGTAAAATGCATATATTTTTCTGTATAATTCCAATTTGTGCAAAATCAATTTTGTTAAATTCTTCTGTTAGTATACTTTACTATAAAATAGGTTTTGAGCATGGTCATACTTCTGTAAAGTGACTTGCATTAGATTTACAACTTAGAAAAATCATAAGTAAATCATTGTAACTCCAAATTTAGTAAACTCAACTTTGCTGTCATTAGGATGTCATAATCTACCTGCTATAAAAATTTCAGACCTTAGATCATTCTAGAAATTTTCGCCATGAACAGTACCAGTAATTAATTAGGTTTATTTTAAAGGCTGAGAAAGTGTATTTTGGCTATATCTTTTTCATGCTAAGTCCAAACTGCTTGATTTTTGTTCCTGAAATTGTCTAAAATCATTCCCTAGCTGCTGTATAAATTTCATTAAATTTGAATTTCTTTTGCTGTTAGAGTTTATTTGGTGTTCTTCGTTCTTATTAGTTTTATCGCCTTTCGCGTTAGGTTCCGAAGATAATCTTAATATTGAATCTAAGCCACAGCCATCAGATCCTGCACTCCAGCAAGGCAAGCAGGTGTAGCATCATTTGATCATGTTGTTCCTACTATTTTCAAACTCTAATATATTGTTTGCAAATTCTATGTATGCATTGCTATGTTGTTTTAACTATTGTCGATAGTTAACCCAGTAGATGCATTATCAGTAGACAAATGTTTATCCTCTACTACTGAGCCTAGGTTTATCTTGCTGTGATTTTGGGTTCGTTGGATGAATCCTTGTCACTTAGTAGTTTACGAGTTTGTTGCCTAGCCATGCTTAGCTATCGGTAGAAATGGGCGGTTATCGACTTGTCGATAACCTTGATCACACAAACTTATTATGATCTATATATTTCAACCTTGTGTTATGTCTAAATTGCAAAACTAAAACTGAAAAACAAAACAATTTGGACTTGGGCACAATGGTAAGATGGTGTGATCTTTGGGTGTGGCTGGATTGGTGCCCTAGTCGTTTAAGGACCGAGTTACTTGCACAACCGTTCTGAGCATTCTTTCGTGCTAACCACACTAGAGGGTATGGGACCTCTCTTGACTTAGTTCTTTGGCGTGTGTTGGCTACGAGTCGCAGGTGGGCGTGTGTGTGTTGCGTTGTGGTAAAATGAGATGGGTTATGTGTGGGAGCATTGTAGTTGTCCAAAGAGCTTTACCTCGAGGGGTAGTTGTCTTTTTGGCTTTACAATGTAAGCGTATGGGTTTCCATCCATACGAGCGGCTCGTAGTTGATACGCAATATTGGAAATGTCTCGTAGGACTTAGCCGTGCCCGCATACCTTTGGAAGTGTGCTAAATTATGTGGCTTAAAGGCGGTCTGAAGTGTGGGTACATTGGTACACCCCTGCAGGGTTTTGAACTATTCGAATAGCCTCGTCCTAGGTTATGGACACGCTCGGAAACGCCCCGTGAGAACTAGACTACAACATTTTAAATTAAAACTTGTTGGGTGGTATGAATCAGGGATTCATGCTATGTGTGGTGGCTATTGGGTTAGTCACTTCTAGGTGGTTACTTGATAATTATTGTTACTCGCTGTTATTTCGATGCTTAAAAAACTGATTTGTTAAAATTGCTTTCAATCTATTACATTATTGCAAATGAAACTTGCTTTATGCGTCCAAATAACCATATAACCAACATCCTTTGATACAGCCTTTCATGTAGCTATGTATAGGCTTGTTACTCGTAAGTCTTGCGAGTACATTTTTGTACTCACCGCATTGCTTATTGTGTGCAGAGGAAGAAGGTGAGCCCGATGGGCCTCACTTTTGTGAGTTGTGCTGTGGCAGTGTGTGGGGCGATTAGCTTGGCGGCCCGGTTGGTTGCCCTGTGGTGTTTTGTGGCTAACCGGTCATCTTTTGGTTTAAGCCATCTTATGGCTTCTTTTGCTTCCGCTGTTACTTGATACTTTTATCATTTGGCCGGTCGGCTGTTCTGTAATAACTTATATTATGTATGTCTTTTGCTAGACTTGTTATAATATGTTGTATGGAATTGGTGCATGCTTTTTTATAATGAATGTGTGCTACAATTTTTGGGAAGCACATGTCCATCGAGGCACGGGTTATTCTGTTTGTGATACTAGAACCAGAGGAAGGTTAAGTATTACAAGCTTAATAAACCGGGGTCTCACATGTCTTTCTTCTTAACAAATAGTACTGGTGCTCCCCAAGGTGAAGAGCTGGGTCGAATGTACCATTTGCTTCGCAATTCTTCAATTTGTTTCTTCAGCTCTGCTAACTCGTTGGCTGGCATTCTATAGAGCCGCTTCGAGATTGGAGCTGTCCCGGGGACTAGATCGATTAGGAACATTATGTCCCTATCAGGTGGCATGCCGGGTAATTCGTCGGGAAAGACATCAAGGTATTCCCGCGCTACAGGTATGTCTTCAAGTTTCACTTCCTTCAAGCTGATGAGGATGGAACTTCCTCTGGTGCGGGTCTTGGGCTTGAATTCTACTGAAATTCCCTGCTCATTGGTGAGGGTGATAGACCTATTAGCACAGTCTATTTGTCCATGGTTTTTGGCTAGCCAGTCCATTCCAAGAATTACATCCACACCTTGGGAGTGTAAGACTATCAGATCGGCTAGGAAGGATACTCCGGATATCTCAAGGGTAAGATTTGGGCATAGAGAACTGGTTCTCATTTCCGAGCCCGGGGAATGGATTATCATGGGATTGGCTAAGGAGGTTATAGGTAACCCATATTTTCCCACAAACTTATTTGAAACGAAAGAATGTGAAACACCAGAATCAAATAGGACGGATGCTGGAATTGAATTAACAAGGAACGTACCGAGAATAACATCCGCGCTGCCTGAGCTTCCTCTGCCGTGACATGGTTCACCTGACCCTTGGTGAACTGGCCCGTTGGCCTTATGGTGCCGCCGATGGCTGGAACTCCTGAGGTTGGCTTTGATGGGGCCACACCTTGCTGCTTCTTCGGGCATTTGTTGGCATAATGCCCCGTCTCGTTGCAATGAAAGCACGTAACTCCTGAAGCTGAGGAGGTGGAGTGCTTCTGCTGGAACTGCCCTCCAGATGAAGTGCTACGGAAGTTGGAGGGGTTGGAGCATTGTGGCGGTGCCAGAGTGCGGGACATGGAAGATTGAAACTTCCCATGTTGCGGTGGCTGTGGTGTGGTGAAGCGAGGTTTGGGCAGACCTCCTGCGTTGAACCTTTGAGCGGCCATCCTCCGCTTGCGGTTCTCTATCTCCAAGTGTTTGGCCTCCTGCCTGATTGCCTTGTCCACCAACTGTTGAAAGTCGATGAAGTTCTAAGAGATCAGTTGGACAGAGATGTCATCGTTTAGTCCCTCCAGGAACCTTTCCTGTCTGTCCTCATCTCTGGCTACATCAGCTAGGGCGTAGCGGGCAAGTTGATTAAATCGGTGCAGATATTCATTCACCATGCGGTTGCCCTGATGGAGTGCATGGAACTCCTTCAGCGTCATCAATCCCGCCGGGATGTGTGCATGGCGGAAAGCTTGCACAAAGTCGGCCCATGTAATGGATTGAGCATCATTATGGGAGATACAATAGTTATCCCACCATTCAGCTGCGGGACCATTAAGCTGGTGAGAGGCAAACAAGACCCTCTCACGATCGGTGCACTGGGTGATGTCCAGCTTCTTCCCGATGGTCGAAGCCAATCATCAGCGTTCATTGGTTCGGTACTGCTTGAAAAAGTCGGCGGACGCATCCTCATGAACTCGGACATGGTCGTCCTCTAATTGTGCGGAGGTGGAGCCTGAGCTGCTACTGCTGCGGTGGCGGCTTGAGTATTTTGAGCATTGTGCAGGGATTGGGCGAGAAGGTCGATCAGATGAGCTTGATTCGCCATCATCTGGCACCAATCGGGTCCTTCTGCCGGTGGTGGTGGTGGCTTCGGATGTGATTATCCTGATAATCCGCCTGATCATTCCCTTGGCCGCTGGCATTTGCTGATTTCTAGCTTTTTCTTCCTAGTATTAAGGGGTGGGCTATTAGCTTTGTATGTATGTATGCATGCATGCATGTAAAGATAACAAGACAAAAACATAATATGATAAACTAAATTAGTAATTTATAAAAACCTTGACCGGGACAAATTCTAAATTAAAATTCTCAAGTAGCTAGTATGAAGCATGGTTTGATTATAAATTCAAAAGTTTAGAGCACACCAAACATATACCTCCCTTATTTGCTGCATGTGGAATACAAACAAAGCCAAGGGGGGATTCCCGGCGATTAGTTATGGTCCACCTCCTATTTAACAGAACAAACGCGAGTGCCGAGGACAACTGTACAAACAAAACAATGGGGGCGTCCCAGCTTCTAGAGCTCATGCCCCAACAATGGAAGTTTCCTACAACCCTGCTGCTAGTCATCCTCCCACTCATCCCTCTAATCCTACACAGGAGCTGGAACAACTCCGGTCTCAAGCTGCCGCCAGGCCCCTGGAGGCTGCCCATCGTCGGCAACCTGCACCAGATCGGCCCGCTGCCGCACCGGAGCCTATGGGCCCTCGCGCGGCGGCACGGCCCGGTCATGATGCTACGGCTGGGGACGGTGCCGACGGTGGTGCTGTCCTCGCCGGAGGCCGCACGGGAGGCGATGAAGACGCACGACGGGGATTGCTGCAGCCGGCCCCCCTCGCCGGGGCCGCGGCTGCTATCGTACGGCTACAAGGACCTCGTGTTCTCCCCCTACAGCGATTACGTCCGCGAGATGCGCAAGCTCTTCCTCCTCGAGCTGCTCAGCAGGCGCCGCGTGCAGGCTGCCTGTTACGCAAGGGAGGCTCAGGTACGTGGTTGTATTATTTATAGCTGCCCAAATTCGCGTGCCATGCCAAAACTCACCTTTGAGTCGTCGCTCGATATTCCTACTCCATGATTAGGCGGAGAAGCTCGTCGACACCCTCACCCGTATCGGGCCGAGCCCGGTGGCGGTCAACGAGCACATCTTCGCCACGGTGGACGGAATTATCGGCACGTTTGCGTTCGGGGAAACCTACGCCGCGGAGCAGTTCAAGGAGCAGTTCGTGGACGTGATCAATGAGACCATGGACCTGTTGAGCAGCTTCTCCGCCGAGGACTTCTTTCCCAACAGTGCTGGCCGCCTCGTTGACCGCCTGACGGGCCTCGTCGCTCGCCGTGAGAAGATCTTCAAGAAGCTTGGTGGCTTCTTCGAACTAGTCATCGAGCAGTACCTCGATCCGACACGCAGCAAGCCCGACGACAACTGCGGATCAGACCTCGTGCAAGAACTCATCGACCTCTGGAAACAGAATGAAACCACCAAGCTCTTCACCAGGGACCACGTTAAGGGAATTCTCTTGGTAATAAAACTCAAACGTTTCATTTCGATAGCTATATATACAAGACAAGAATGTGTGTGTGTGTGTGTGTGTGTGTGTGTGTGTGTGTGTGTGTATCCACAGATACAATCATACAGTTTACCCCATCGAAACTACAAGTTAACAACTCAATATGTCATGTGCCAATCTTAATTTCAGGATACTTTCATTGGCGGCAATGACACTAGCTCAGTGACCATGCATTGGGCCATGTCGGAGCTGATCCTCCATCCAAGGGTGCTGAAGAAGGTGCAAGACGAGATCAGAGCTGCAGTAGGCAAGAAAGAGAGAGTGCAGCATGATGACATGCCCAAGATCAAGTACTTAAGGATGATAGTCAAGGAGACCCTGCGCCTGCATCCGCCCGCGACTCTACTTGTTCCCAGGGAGACCATACGGAAAATTAGAGTCGGAGGGTACGACATCGCAGCGAGGACAAAGGTCATCGTGAACGCATGGGCGATCGGTAGGGATCCCAAAGTCTGGAAGGATCCAGAGGAGTTTTACCCAGACAGGTTTGAGGAGACAGACATTGACTTCAACGGGGCGCATTTTGAGCTTTTGCCGTTTGGCTCAGGCCGACGGATTTGCCCGGGGTTGGCCATGGCTGTGGCCAACATAGAGTTCACGTTGGCCAACATGCTTTACTGCTTCAATTGCAGAGCATCTAGGACACAACATCTAGGACAGAGCATCTAGGACAGAGCATCTTAGACTAGCATATGCTTGGCATATGCTTGGCATATCTTGGTAGTTAGCCCTATAAATATGTATCCCCAACCTCGAGTTGGCATGGCATTAATGAAGAGAAATATACAAGAAAAATTGTCCCATCTCCAAGTGTCATCCTCTCCATGAGAGTAAGGATCTTGCTATCACCAATAGTAAGAGTCCAAATGACTAACAAGTGGTATCGAGCTTGTGTATCCCGTAGCCCGAGCATCTCCGCTCATCTCCTTCTCCGCCTTGCAAGAGCTCCCACCGGTAGCGGCAGCGGCCGGTTGTCCCCGCTCACTCCTCTCCGGAGGCGGGCGGCAGCTCGTCGAAGCAGCCCTCTCCACGCAACACCCCCAATAGCGCCATGTCCGCAGAGCGCCTCGGCGTTCGGTGCGCCTCGAGCACGCGGCGTCGGGACGGCCGAAGCTCGCCAAGGCAAAGCAAGCATGAGCAGAAGCGGCGCAGAGACCGCTGCCGGCGCAAAGCGCCGAGGCCGGGCAATGGGCGGGCGCGGCAAGCAGAGTGGCGAGTGGAAGCAGCGTGGCGGCGGCAGATGCAGCCGCGGCGGCGCAGCAGAGGTCAAGGTCTGGCGGCGGCAGCAGCTCCATCTCTGCGCTCGCGATAGCCGACGCGACCTTGAGCCGGAGAGGAGGAAGCGACGAGGGCGAAGCGCGATGGCAGCCGCGACGCCACGAGCTTAGCGGCATCCAGACAGCGGTCGCTACGATGGCGCCTCTGGAGGAGGCGCGCGGCGGTGGCGCTCCCGAGGAGCGCGCTGCCGCGGTGGTGCTCTGGAAGATGCGCGCGACGACAACGGCGGCAGACGGTCGATAGAGAGCGGCCTTCACAGCAGCGTGGCTCTCTCCCCGGACCGGCAGTGGTTACCACGGGTTCCGTGTCGCGTCGGGACGCCGCCCGTGCCGGTGGCCTACCTCACCAAGGCCAACTACGAGTGGGCGCGCGTGATGAAGGTGAGGCTCGGTGCGGCACATGTGGGAGGCAGTCCGTGACGGCGACGCCGACCACGACCAGATCGACGGCGCCGATGCCCTCATCGCCGCGCCCCGCCCGAGATGAAGTTCTCGCCTCCAACAAGCAGATCGCCAAGGAGGCTTGGGACGCCATCATCGCGGCGCACGACGGCAGCGACCACGCCCGCAAGTCCACCGCGCGCAGCACGCCGCGACGGAGTGGAGACCACGCCTTCAAGCCGTGTGAGGACGCTGATGACTTTGCTCTCCGCCTCAACACTCTGCTGAAGTTGGTAAAGTTCGCGACGACACCTACAGCGAGAGAGAGAGCGTCGAGAAGCTCTTCGCCGCGGCCCCGAGAAGTACAAGCAGATGGCTCAGTCCATCCGGTCTCTTGGACCTCTCCACGATGTCGATCGAGGAGGCGATAGGTCGCCTCAAGGTCGCCAATGATGATGAGCCACGATCTCTCTCGGGACCCGTCACCATTGGCGGGAAGCTCCTCACTCGGGAGGAGTGGGCGCCGGCAAGGTGACAGGAAGAAGGGGAGCCTTCTTCCACGGCTGTGGCGTGATGCGTGATAAGCGCGCAAGCCGCGCAAAGACGCCGTGCATGGGCGCGAGGACGCGCCGAGGTGATGACCGGAGGCGCCCGGCGGCGCCCGGCAACAAGAGCCGACGAGACGCGACTCATGCTACACCTGGCGCGCAAGCCCGTCACCGGGCCAAGGATGCCGTCGATGCCACGACGCGGCCAGCCCACGCCGCAAAGTGAGGAGGAGGAGCATCCGGCTCTGTTCATTGCTCAGGCGAGCATCGAACTACCTCCAGCGGCACCGGCCGCAGCGGCTCTCCTCCACCTTGACGAGCCAAAAGCACACGCCCTCTTCGGCGAAAGTTCCGCAATAAAGAAGACCGACGGTGGTGCCTCGACACCGCGACACCCACCACATGACCGGCGGCGGAGTTCTTCTCGGCGTGTCCAGGAACTCCCCGATGGGGTGAGGAGGGAGGACATAAGAAGCATGGAGGAGGCAGGGGGGCTGACTTTCCACAAGAAGACGCCACTCGTGCTGGTGCCAACAAGGTACCGCACAAGTGATTGAAATGATTGGCCAAGATGACAATTCTATGATTGGTTGTCGTTGTCGTTGTCTGCTTGCTGTTTCTTTTGTTTCCGATAATGTCGTCATCTCCATTCAGCCGTGTTTCAAATTCCTGTACTAGCTTGCACGGGTAAATGTTGGAGATATTAGAGTTTAGATAAGAGTAAGTTGTATGCGAGTTTAAAAGTTGAAGTCGTGTGCGAGTAAGATTGTAATCTTTAGCCCTATAAATAAAGGCACGCATACAACTATTTCTAAAATTCTACAGGGTATAGAGCCAATCCATCGCAAACCCTAACCAAGGAAAAACCTTACCTCAGAACCGCGGCCGCCATCGTTCCTCAGTCGATCCACCGGCCACGATTGTCCTGTCGCACGTGGTTCTCTGCGACCACGTCACACAGGAGCCGACCGTGGCCGGCCGGGTTATGAGCGGGCAAGCCGAGCGGCGCTGTGAGGAGGCTCAGCCCGGCAATGAGGAGGCTCTTGCGGAAGTGCTCGAGTAGAATGGAGGCGCAGTCCCGTTCCTCCATGCGGCCATCGATGTCGCGTGGCGATGGAGCCGGTAGCCCAGGTGCAGGTGGAGTCATTATTGGAAATATGCCCTAGAGGCAATCATGGAGATGATGATATCACATCTATGTTTATGTGTTATTGAATAAGTGTTATTCTGTTCCTTGTTTGAATCATCAGTTATAAAGATTAATAAGTATGTGACTTGTTGGTGAAACTCTTTTGACTTATGATGATCATTCTAAATGTATCCCTGGTCGAATATGTGACTGGTTGGGACACTAGTGACTCTACGACCAGCACATGTATTGATTTATGACCATGTTTCGCCGGTCATGGATATAAGGATATCGAATCAATAATGTGGACACATGTTAGAGAACATGATGTTGGATTGACCCACCTTGAGACACTGTTGAGATTGTTATGATTCTATGTGTCGTCAGTTGGTCTCAAGCAATGATGATGTATAATCCTTAGACCTGAGATCAGCATGGATTCCTACATGTCTAATAGTACACTTTGGGGCTGCAAAACACTACTCCGTAACTAGGTAGTTATAAAGGTAGCTTTCGGGTATGCTATGAAACATGCAGAGGAATGTGACTGGTCGGATATGGATTTGCCCCTCCTAACATAACAGGAGAGATATCTCTGGGCCCCTCGAAGTGGTCGGATAAAGAAAGTGCATGGCCATGCCACTGGTGGTCGAAGAGTTCGACCACATAAGGTTATCCGATACTCGATCGAGAAAGTATTGAACAGTCCATGGATGACACAACATCTCACCTGGAGTTCAACCAGATATCGTGAGGCAAAGGGAGAATACACGAGTAGGTCACTTAGTTCGACCAGCTACGGACTGGTCGTATAGAGATACGAGCTGGTCGTAGAACTGGTCGAACGTAATCACAGAGTGGTCGTAACCTGGTCGTAAGGAGTTACGAGTTGGTAATGACCACATACGAACCGGTCGTATGGAGATAGGACCTGGTCGTAGATGATGAGGACCTGGTCGTAGATCATATTGCATTAAGGTTCGTCCGATATAATTTATGTGTATTCGGGAATTGTTATGTCCTGCTAGGTACCGCTACGACTCGTGGTCGGAAAATGTTTCTGTGTCACAACCGAACTACACATAAACCTAACGGGTCACACACTTAACGGGTTGGAATAAACCAGTACGAATACGATTCGTCAAGTGTGTTCGGATTGGATCCGTCACGGGCACTATATAAGGGGATGCTTGAGGCCAAGGGAAGTGATGATGGCAACAGACGAGACACACGAAAGTCGTGAGTTGAGTTGCTCCAAACCCTAGCCTTCATCTTCTTGAGAGAGCCTTCCCATGCGACTTGGTGCTAGCACACCGGCCTACGGTGTTCCTTCCCTGGACGTGTGGATACCGTAGAGGCGCTACTGTGTTGTTGCGCTTGAGGACGATCCGCGATCTTCATAAGGAACTGCAGAGGTTGCTGGAGGAGACGATCGACTCGCGAGGACGCTGGACGATCGACTACGACCAGTACATCGACGCGCTCTTCGTTGGACCTGGCTACTCCAACGTATCTTCCGCTGCTCTGCGCGTCTGGTGGTAACGATCTCTGATCATTTACTTGCTTGGCATCCTGGTTTACGTGGTAGAAAATTTTGAATTATTGCTAGCGTAGCCTACCCGTACCCCAACGGTGGTATCAGAGCCATCCTATGTAGTTTTTGATCCGGATCGGTCGCATATACTTGATATGTGGTAGTAGTAGATTGGATCTATTACTAGTCGGGTCTGATAACCTAGGTCGGTTCATATGGATGGAATGATCTAGGCACTGGTCGATTAGATCGATAGGGTTTTCGGTGGTAATAGATGGGTCTACGAGGAGGTATAAGTTAAGAGCACCAGATGATTTACTCGACTTGTTTTCGAATAGCTTGCATGATACTCCTACCGGTCGGAATTCTGCCATCAGAGTATGCCGCAATGTGTGGTCGTATCAAGGCAGTAATCAGATTGGTTCGGAATAGGGTTAATATGATTAATCCGATGATTTTCAAGGCTCGGATACGTGAATAAGATTCATGTCTCGGAAAAAATTTCCGAGCGCGCTGCCCTCGACCAGCAAGGGGCGCTGCCCCTTCAAACCCCGCCCACTAACCGGCTAGCGGGACCGCCGTGTTGGCTAATCGTAGCGTGCGTTATAGGTAGTATGTGTTCATATCGCCCGATAGAATTGGATTATATGCGTAACTTGTTTTTGCAGGGATTGATGTGAATAGTATGGCCCATTTTGTATGTGATACATGAATGGATTTTCATGGCCTGCGTGTCATGCTGTGAGATAGCCATCGAGCTACATATTATTGTATAACGGTCTACGTACCGATATGTGATGCTTGATATTATCCTATGTAATTCATTACTAGCTCTTAGGAGTAATTGCTTAGTAGATTAATGCGGTCGGAGACTTTAGGCATGATGGTCGGAAGACAGGAAGCGTGATGATGGAGATCGTCATGTTAAAGGTCATACTATTTCACAGTTTGATTTGATTATCTGTGAATGTTTATTCCTGTCATGCTATTTGATCATGTTTTATCATTAGATGCTTTTAACATGGTAGAATTAAAGTTCCCTCACATAATATTAAGTTAAATTGATGCCCTCCCAATTTGCTGCACCATCCCATGTCTTGTATTTTAATGGTAGGTCTGCCATAGCAGAGTGCCATTAACTCTCCTTGACTAGATGGGTTTGTGTCAGACACTTACACGCAGAGCTTTGGTTTAACTTGACAAGGTCATCATAACGGTTATGGACCTTGGGGCATAAGGGTTGGGTGCCCAAGCATAGAGATGTTGCCCAACAACAAGAGTCATATAGAGATATGATTAGCAAAGGGTTGCTTACCAAATTCACTAATCTTCTAGCAGTGATGCTATAGCTCACTAGTAGATTAATTAATTATGGATCTTGAATCACTAAAATATCATAAGAGGGGTATGGTATTTAGTGGGAGTATCTTTTATTGACTGTTGATGATTAAGTTATATCAGGAAAAGACTAGTCGTATAAAGATACGAGCTGGTCGTACACTGGTCGAACGTAACCACCAACATGAATGTTTAATAGAAGATCTTACATAAACATAGTGCTGAATCTTTGCATATATTTCTATTGTAGTTCTTAGCACCTACTACTTCTTTTGCATCTACCTTTGTTTGCGATCTGTTTTTTAGAAAGAAAAGTTGAATGGTTCAAACTTTATTGACTGGTTTCAAATTTTGAGAATTGTTCTCAAATAAGAAAAGAAGGAATATGTTCTAGTGAGTCCCTATCCCAAGGAACCGAATGCTGATGCTACTTGTACTGAAAAGAATGCTTATGAGAAGCATTGCAATGATGTAGTCGATGTGCACTGCCTAATGCTTGTGACCATGAACTCTGAGCTTCCGAAGCAGTAAGAGACCACAGACGCGTACAATATGATTGTGAGTCTGAAGGGTATGTTTCAGGATCAAGCAAGGGCAGAGAGGTTTGGTACCTCTAAGACATTGTTTTCTTGTGGGCATTGG
Source organism: Ampelocalamus luodianensis (assembly GCA_036346255.1). NCBI lineage: Eukaryota > Viridiplantae > Streptophyta > Magnoliopsida > Poales > Poaceae > Ampelocalamus > Ampelocalamus luodianensis. The sequence goes on along the minus strand of CM070622.1, from coordinate 57,587,268 downwards.
AAGAGAAACCGTAAAGAAGTTCTTAGCAGAGATAAAAAGGAATAAGGGAAGTAGGACTTCCAGTTTAGGTATAAATGTTATACAAATCAATCTCGCCACTTCTCCTATCAGTTCTTGGGTATTTGATACCGTATCGGTTGCTCATATTTGCAATTCGAAGCAAGGACTGATAAGGAGTAGAAGTTTGGCAAGAGGAGATGTTGATCTCCGTGTGGGCAATAGAGCAAGAGTTGCTGCATTAGCTATTGGCACTTTACCATTAGCTTTACTCTCAGGATTAGTTATGGAACTAAATAATTGTTATTATGTTCCAGCCTTAAGCAAAATATTATTTCGGCTTCTTGTTTAGGAGTAGAAGGTTATGAGTTCAGAATAAAGAGCAATTGTTGTTCAATTTATTTTGAAGATATGCTTTATGGCCATGCTCCATTGGTGAATGGATTGTACGTTTTAAATCTTAGGGATAAGCCCATCTATAACATAAATGCTAAAAGACTTCAACCTAATGAATTGAATCCCACTTTTATTTGGCATCGTCATCTAGGTTATATAAATAAGAAGCGCATGATGAAGCTCCATAGAGATGGTCTTCTAAAATCATTTGATTTTGAATCATTTGAAACATGACAGTCTTGTTTACTTGGCAAGATGACAAAGGCACCCTTCACAACCAAAGGTGAGAGGGTGAGTGATCTACTGGTCATAATACATTTGGATGTATGAGGACCAATGAGCACTTTGGCCAGAGGTGGTTTTCGATTGTAACGCGTTATCGATGATGTCGAGAGATACGGTTATGTCTACTTGATGAGGCATAAGTCGGAATACTTTGAAAAGTTCAAAGAATTTCAGTATGAAGTGCAGTATCAACTTGGCAAGATAATCGAATATCTACGATTTGATCGTGGAGGTGAAAAATTTGAGCCAATCTGATCTTCCATTGCAATTCACGGGATACACTCTAGAAACAACTGCTTTCACTTAAATAGAGTTCCATATAAAACTGTAGAGAAGACACCATATGAGATATGGATCGGGAAGAGTCCTGGATTGTCTTTTCTCAGAATATAGGGTTGTGAGGCATATGTGAAACGTTTGACGTCTAACAAGCTCACACCCAAGTCCGATAAGTGCTTCTTTGTGGGGTATCCTAAGGAAACTAAAGGATATTATTTTTATAATCGGGTTGCTAACAAAGTGTTTATTACCGTAATGGTGTCTTCTTGGAGAAAGAGTTTCTTTCCAAAGGAGTCAGTGGGAGCAAGGTGCAACTCGAAGAAATTCGGGAACCATCTGAAAATGTTTCAACTCCTAATGAACCTCTACAGGATGAACAAAATGTTGTTGAACCTGTAGATAAGGCATCAGCCCCACGTAGATCAAAAGGCCACGTCAATTGCCTATAAGGTATGGGCATGATGTTTTATTTTTGAATAATGATGAGCCAAAAACTTATGCGGAAGCGATGGTGGACCCAGACTCTGAGTCATGGCTTGAAGCCATGAGATCCAAGATAAAATCCATGTGTTCATGTCATACGACCAGATCCAGACTAATCGTATGGAGATACGAGCTGGTCGTAGACTAGCTAACAATCAAGTTTGGAACTTGGTTGATGCACCTGATGGTGTTAAACCATTGAGTGCAAATGGATTTTCAAGAAAAGATAGATATGGATGAAATGTTCACATTCATAAGGCATGACTAGTCGCAAAGGATTTCAAACACATTCAAGGTGTTGATTATGATGAAACCTTCTCGCCTGTCGCAGTGCTTAAGTTTATCCGGATCATTCTAGCATTTGCTGCATATTTCAATTATGAGATATGGCAATTGGATGTCAAAACGGCTTTCCTTAATGGAAACCTAAATGAGGATGTGTACTTGACACAGCTTGAGGGTTTTATCGATCCAAAGGAAGCTAGAAAGGTATGCAAGCTTATGAAGTCCATCTATGGATTGAAGTAAGCATCTCGGAGTCGGAACATTCGTTTTTTATGAAGTGGTCAAAGGGTTTGACTTCATCAAGAACGAAGAAGAACCTTGTGTTTACAAGAAGGTTAGTGGGAGCAAGTTTGTGTTTCTGATCTTATATGTAGATGACATACTGTTGGTCGGAAATTATATTCCAATGCTTGAATCTGTTAAAACTTCATTAAGAAATAGTTTCTCAATGGAAGATTTAGAAGATGCAACATATATTCTTGGTATAAGGATCTATAGAGATAGATCTAAAAGGCCAATTGGATTAAGCCAGGATATATACATAGTCGTATAGTGATACGACCAAGTTCAGACTAGTTGTATAGTGATACGACTTGATCCAGAATGGTACCCATGGCTCGTATGGTGATGCGACCGAGTCCAGACTAGTCGTATAGAGATACGAGCTGATCATAGACCGGTGCCCATGGCACAAGGCATTAATCTTTGCAAGAGTCAGTGTCCTTCGACCACTGATGAGCAAGACAAAATGAGTAGAATTCCATATGCTTTAGCTATTGGATCTATCATGTATGTCATGCTATGTACACGACCAGATATGTCGTATGCTCTAAATGTTACGAGTATATGTCAGTCGGATCCAGGTGAAGGTCACTAGATAGTAGTGAAGAATATCCTCATGTACTTAAGAAGGACTAAGGATGCATTCCTTGTTTCTAGAGGTGAGGAAGAGCTGGTCGTAAATAGTTACACTGATGCAAGCTTCCAAACCGACAAGGATGAGTTCAGATCGCAATCAGGGTTTGTGTTTTGTTTGAATGAAGGAGCAGGTATGGACTGATCATATAATAATATGACCAGATCCGGAATGGTCGTATAATGATACGACCAGAAAAGCTAGAAGAGTTCTAGATATGCAGAGTGCACATGGATTTAAGTTCGACCAGGTATGGACTGGTCGTATTGTGATACGACCGGATCCAGACAAGTCGTATGATGATACGACCGCTTCCAGACTAGTATGAAGCTATGAATCTATGAGCTGGTCGTAGACTGGTAGAACATGAATCTATTGACAAAGCCTCTCTCACAGCCTTAGCACGAGGCGCACACAAGAGCAATGGGTATAAGATACCTATATGATTGACTCTAGTGCAAGTGGGAGATTGTTGGAAATATGCCCTAGAGGCAATCATAGAGATGATGATATCACATCTATGTTTATGTGTTATTGAATAAGTGTTATTTTGTTCCTTGTTTGAATCATCAGTTATAAAGATTAACAAGTATGTGACTTGTTGGTGAAACTCTTTTGACTTATGATGATCATTCTAAATGTATCCCTGGTCGAATATTGATTGAGGACACTAGTGACTCTACGACCAGCACATGTATTGATTGACGACCATGTTTCGCCGGTCATGGATATAGGGATATCGAATCAATAATGTGGACACATGTTAGAGAATATGATGTTGGATTGACCCACCTTGAGACACTGTTGAGATTGTTATGATTCTATGTGTCGTCAGTTGGTCTCAAGCAATGATGATGTATAATCCTTAGACACGAGATCGCATGGATTCCTACATGTCTAATAGTACACTTTGGGGCTGCAAAACACTACTCCGTAACTAGGTAGTTATAAAGGTAGCTTTCGGGTATGCTATGAAACATGCAGAGGAATGTGACTGGTCGGATATGGGATTTGCCCCTCCTAACATAACAGGAGAGATATCTCTGGGCCCCTCGAAGTGGTCGGATAAAGAAAGTGCATGGCCATGCCACTGGTGGTCGAAGAGTTCGACCACATAAGGTTATCCGATACTCGATCGAGAAAGTATTGAACAGTCCATGGATGACACAACATCTCACCTGGAGTTCAACCAGATATCGTGAGGCAAAGGGAGAATACACGAGTAGGTCACTTAGTTCGACCAGCTACGGACTGGTCGTATAGAGATACGAGCTGGTCGTAGAACTGGTCGAACGTAATCACAGAGTGGTCGTAACCTGGTCGTAAGGAGTTACGAGTTGGTAATGACCACATACGAACCGGTCAGTATGGAGATAGGACACTGGTCGTAGATGATGAGGACACAGTCGTAGATCATATTGCATTAAGGTTCGTCCGATATAATTTATGTGTATTCGGGAATTGTTATGTCCTGCTAGGTACCGCTACGACTCGTGGTCGGAAAATGTTTCTGTGTCACAACCGAACTACACATAAACCTAACAGGTCACACACTTAACGGGTTGGAATAAACCAGTACGAATACGATTCGTCAAGCGTGTTCGGATAGGATCCGTCACGGGCACTATATAAGGGGATGCTTGAGGCCAAGGGAAGTGATGATGGAAACAGACGAGACACACGAAAGTCGTGAGTTGAGTTGCTCCAAACCCTAGCCGTCATCTTCTTGAGAGAGTCTTCCCGTGCGACTTGGTGCTAGCACACCGGCGTACGGTGTTCCTTCCCTGGACGTGTGGATACCGTAGAGGCGCTACTGTGTTGTTGCGCTTGAGGACGATCCGCGATCTTCATAAGGAACTGTAGAGGTTGTTGGAGGAGACGATCGACTCTCGAGGACGCTGGACGATCGACTACGACCAGTACGTCGACGCGCTCTTCGTTGGACCTGGCTACTCCAACGTATCTTCCGCTGCTCTGCGTGTCTGGTAGTAACAATCTGTGATCATTTACTTGCTTGGCATCTTGGTTTACGTGGTAGAAAATTTTGAATTATTGTTAGCGTAGCCTACCCGTACCCCAACAGCCATCGGCGGCCCGAGCGCAGTTGGAGGCAGAGGCGGAGGAGAGGATGGCGAGGGGGATGAGGAAGGCGAAGGAGGTGGAGAAGGAGAAGGAGCGGTTGGCTGGTCATCGGCGGTGGAGAAGAAGGGGAGCAAATCCGATGACTCCGATGCTCGGGAGAAGGAGGGGACAAAGATCCGATGGGGGAGAAGGGGATCTGGAGGTCTCGGAGGAGAGGAAGGGAGAGGAAGCTAAGGGGATCCATGGAGGAGCTCGGAAGAAGTGGATCCGGCACTCTAACCAGCGGTGGAGAAGGCAGAGAGGAGATCCGGCGGAAGCCGGGGAGATCTGGTGCGGACTGGGGAGGAGATCTGGCGGTGGAGGTGGCTTGAGGCTATATCGAGGGTAGATGAGGTGGAAGCCGGGGAGGAGATGCGGTGGGGGCCGACACTGACTAGCGGCGAGATCCGGCCCAAGAGGAGATGAAGGGGGAGATAGAGGAAGAAAGGAGAAAGGAGGGAGGAAGGAAACTGGAGCTACGCTATCGGGGGAGAAGAAAGACGAAACATGAGCGCTTAGGGAGAAGAAAAAGGAAACTAGAGAAAAGAAGAAAGGAGAAAAATGAAAATAAGAAAAGGGAAAAGGAAAAAAAAGGAAAGGTGAGAGAAGGTCTGTATGTGGGGTTGTTGATGATTGAGGTGTTGTCGTGATTATGGAAAAGACGCGCGACATAATTTGGTAATCGGAATGTGTAGACCATTTGGCTGTGGGATTGCATGTGTTGTGTCGGGGAAAAGAGAGAGAGAGACTAGAGAGGGGGTTGATATTTATATTTGAGGATCTAGTGGGGTCTGATGATTTGGTGTGGTCTGGTGTGGTGTGGCATGCTCTAGTGTGCTCTGTGTGGTATAGATTTTTGCGGGGCATGGTGTGTGTTATTGATGTGGTGATGATTCTAACGGATGTTGTGATGAATAATACGATTCTAATGGTGGAGTTTTAGGGCAAGTAGAGAAGCATAGAAAACAATGAAGAAGATTGTTTAGGTGGTGGCTTTGGTGGTTGTGCTAATGGTGGAATTGGTGGTGGTCTTGAAGGTAGTGTTGGTGCTGGAGTTGGTAGCAAAGGTACTCATTGGAGTTGGTTTTGGTACTGGTATGGGATGTGTTTGTAGTGGTTAGTGTTGAATGGTAGTGATGAGTTCGATGGCGGTGATGAGCTTGACGATGGTGATGACGAACCAAGAGTTGGTGGTAGCTCTAGTGGAGGCTATGTCGAGTGGTGGTGATAACCAAGAAAGAGCTTGTGGTAGCTCCAGTGGAGGCTATGTCGTGTGATAGTATTGATATGGGTGTCGAAGATAATATTGCTAGAGAGATCCGGAAGAGGATTAGGACTAGAGTCAAGCGTAATGGTTTATGATAGAGGTAGAGGTGGTGGAGGCCAAGACTGAGGGCGCGTGGACAGAGGCAGAGATGGTGGAGACCAGGGGTGACTGGGGGCATGGGAGTAGAGGAGGAGGAGGTTGAGGTCGGGACAGTTGGTAGAGAGTGGAGATGGATTTGGTGACGTCTCTGGCAGTATTAGTTGTGAGCAACTTTTGATCTTCCTAATGGTATTAGCTATAGAGTCGATGAAGGGTAGGTTTTGATATATTGTAGCAATGGTATTGCAATATGTAATAAGATGGATATAATTGTTATCTCATGCCCATCCTGAGGGGAAGTGTTGGAGATATTAGAGTTTAGATAAGAGTTCAAGTCGTGTGTGAGTCTAAGAGTCTAATTCGTGTGCTAGTCAGATTGTAATATTTATCACTATAAATAAAGAGTGTAAGAGTCTAAGGGCACACACAAAACTATTCCCAAAATTATACGGTAAAAGCACGGTTTGTTAGTTCTGCGAGCATATGGACAAAGTGTTTATATGTCCTATCTCAAAGATGCTTGCACGTTTTCTTCAAACATCCTATCACTGTTGAAATCATTGAAAACGTCGTTGACGGACCCAAATATACATTGAATCCACATCTAAAAAGGAAATGAGCAACATTGAAATTCACATAAGGAAAATGAATTTAAAATAGTTTACAAATCTTAAAACAAAGTAGTTAATATTAGGTGATGGTACATTGCATATAAAAAATAAATTAAATTGAAGATTAGATATATATGTAGACTTGAATATTTGCATACCTTTAAATTGATTTATTTTTTAAGTTATGTATATTTGCCCCCGTCTAATATTAACCAACCAAAGCATACCCCTCTATAATATATTTTGTTCAAATTAACACCTTAATTACACCTTTTCATTGCATAATCTCATGCATTATGTATGCACTATTGTGTATATGTTTTGTTATCATATTGTATCAACTAATTTTTATCCCACATTGACATTGGAGCATTCCGAGGCCCCTAGCTCACTGTAGTACTGCTTCTTCATGCTCTTCCCGAGCTGAGCCACGTCGCCGGAACAGCTAGACATCACAGATCGATCAGCTAGCCACCAAAACCTTGCTGCTCCAGCAGTCCTCTATGCGCTACATGAAACACAAATATAGGCAGTACAATTAGTCATACAAAGAAGTGACTACCCATAAATCATGCCCTCATTTCCTTCCCCAAAAATGAATTACTCCCTCAGTTACTAATTAAATAGATGTCGTCTTATAGTGTGTGCAGTAAAACCCTTTAATTTGTGACCACTAATATATACAAAATATTCCTCTATGGCATAGGATTTCTTATAATTCTTGCTAATATATAATTATAAAAATTAATTATCAACGATGTATATTGAAGACTATCGATATCTGTTAGTAACAAGAGAGTACATAAAAAGTTAATGACACATTAATATGTTTCTTGTAAGATGGCTCCAGATATATAATGGCCGGAATTAAATTTCACTAAACTTAATCTATGAAAAATATATATTTATAATTTGGGTAAGACTAGTCTACACTCCTATTAGAATAGTTATTCTATAGGGGTATAGAATAGTTTTTCTATTTGTAATTTTTGCTGTTATTATTTCGTATAATTTGACCCCTAATGTATTGTATCCTTTGTTTTATTAAAAATGATTCTTTTGAGGTGGGAAAATTATATTAGTAACACTCGAGGGATGCATGTTTAGAGGAATAATATCGCAAATACACTCGACTTCAAAATAGCATCACAGAGAACCGAAAATTCTGGAAAGTAACATTTCTGTGGGTGAAGATTCACATTTTCCCTTGGAATCTTTTGAACGTTAGGAGATGATGTGTTTGGAGGACATGGAAAGCCGGCCCAGACGTTTACTGGCGCAATTATACTTGCTGAGTTTAACACAAAAACACACATTATTTAATCAATTTAACGAATAAACATGGAATTAACACAGACGCTATACACCGTCGATTCAACGTAGAAAAACAAACTCAATAACCAATCTCCTGCATCCTAAGCATTGACTTATATACGAGTGCTTAAAGAAAGAGAATATAACAACATCATCAAGCACATATGTTAAAATCATTTTCTCTAATGTAAATATCTCTTTTGTAGGTACTTAAATGATTATATTATCTGTTAATTATATATAGTTATATACATAAGCATCTCTTAAGCACTACGGCATAATCAAGCATCGATACTACAAAAGTAAACACCTTATCTGACCTACGTGGCAAAAAAATCAGTTTCTCTTCGCTAAACAACTCTCTCTGAGCCTCTGCATTATACATCGCTCTAAAGCCTACTTGTTCTCGCTGCGTGCCTGGCTGCCCCCCCACACCCTTGTCCTGCCGCGGGACACCGTCCTCCCACGAGGCCGCGGAACCATAACGTCTACTGCACACGAGCCTCCGCGGTCTAACTAGACTCAACCGCATGCCCCACGATCTGTCACTGCCGCAGCTGTACGCGCCCCTCGATCCGCCACCCCTGTGCCTCGCTCGCTTGGCCGCCTACTCCGTAGACCTGCCTTGCCCCATTGCAGCGCTCTTGTTGCTCCTGGAGACCTTGCTGCTATGGACTACCAGGATGTTGATCAGCAAGATGCTTAAGCCCTGGATGCAGCGCAGAGGGGACACGACGGGGCGGTGTTGCACGCCGGAGGTTGCCGTTTTCTGGCAGGAGACGGTGGGGGCAACCGAGTTGGGAAAGAAAGGGGTATTTGTGTTATTTTGAAAATGTTGTAATGGAATAGTCCCTAGGAGTGTTATTTTCCAGAATGTTTGCTCTTTGCAATTTCATTTTCATGTTGAGTGTGTTTGCGATGTTATTCCTCTAAATACGCATATTTGGAGTGTTAGTGACGTAATTTTTCCTTTTATTTTCCATATTCTCCAATGTTGAACTTTCCCTGTAGTTTATATGGTAGCAACTTAATTGCTGACTTTGCCGGCTTAATTATGTGGTTAGATTATAAATATATTTTATTTGCTATACAATTTTAATGCCTGTGATTGAAAATATAATTGTTTCCGTTATATATGCAATTATAACAGCTATCGTATCTATACCTAATTTTTCTATAGTAGAAAAGAAGTGGAGGCCCCTACAGTATAATTATATTAAAGTGAAAAAGAGAAGTTAATGTAAGAGGGGTGCCGGGAGAATTTACACTCACACCATGCAAGAGCCACATCTGACTAATAGAGTCTAGATAACAAAAAATGATTTGCTCATGACACTGTGCACATAGAGCGTCTCGTTGCTTTAAGAGGCTTTCTTCTTTTCCTTCAAATACTTTGTTGTTTCGTTGCTTCCATATGTGCCAAGAACAAATTATGAAAATCTCCATGAAAAAATCATGATGGAAATCTCCTTTATCCCTCTGTATCATGAAGCAAAATTCCTCTTATGTGTTCCAGTGACTACCTGTCGTTTGGTACCATGTACTAAAAGTACAACTAAAGAAGAGATGTACTATAGTTTCATCCACGTAATCCTGACAAATTAAGTACACAGCTATGAGGTATTTCCAATGTTGAAAAGCCACCTCAATAGCATGTCCCTTGTGTTTAGACGGTCAATTGACAGAAGCCAAAAGTTTAATCACACATTTACTCTGCCAACTCCACTTGAGAGGAAGTGGAGGCTGAATTCCTTGAATGCAATATTTTTGAGAGGTGTAGAACCCATTGCCCCATATGTATGACTAGCGGTCTGATTGATTTTCTATACCTACTTAATCTACACCGTTGTAATATGGAACCACAAAAATAACTTGTTTAGGATATCTTTTTTTTCTTGATTAACAAGAGAAATTATAGGGATTTTTCTTATCTACAGATTATTGCGAGAATTTCTAGCCCTCAAAATAAAGGATGCACTTTTAATTTCATATTTAATTATTATATTAAAGGGCTGTAACTTTAGAAAGCAATTTTAACATAATTCTATCAACCAAACTTTTCATTTGGCATATATAAATAAATATATTGTAGATATTAGAGGTCAAACTAAAAGGTGTGAGACGTTTTCTGAAGCATCATTTATAAACTATCCATGGACTGCTGATTTTATGTACCTCACGTTCCAGGACGGGTATTTCAGAATTTTCTGCTAGGTATAATTTTAATTCCAGCAATTTGTTGACACTAGGCTTCGAAGATTCCGCGTCAAATGGCTTGTCCTGAAGCGAGTGCAGTCGTCACTCGTTTTTTTTTTTTTTATGCTGACCGGCTAGAAGGGATTCGTCTACGGTGTCCTAGCCTTCCCATAGGTGTGTTTGCCCTCATTTTCTTGAGTCTCTGCTGATTGCATGTGATGCTTAATTTCTGCCGTCCAGCCATACAAATAGAAACTTAGTGTACACATGACGTCCTCTCGAGAGAAAATTAAGAAGAAACTTCACATGGCATTGCAGTTATAAGCTATGATTAACAAAGGTATTTTGTTCCTGAATAGATAACGAAGCTATTTTGCAAGTGAACATATTATTGGTCTAGTCTACCTTAATACTATTTACCACCCCGATGTCTATCGCTCTACCATATACATGTCTTTTAACCACGAAAACCGGAACGATGTAAAGATGGCACCGAACCCGAAGCAACACCCCCGTACAAAGCCAATAATTCACCTCAAAAATATGCAACAACAGTACATGAACATCAAAAAATTCCACATCGCTCCTATGTGCAAACTCGACACAATTAACCCCTCTTCACCGGACAACCCACCCGATGTTCCGGTGATTAAACATCCATAAATCTATACATTGTAGAACAATAGGCTTCACAATTTTATATCTATTTTTATACCACATGAAAAATAGCAAATCATACAACTTATGGAAACTATAAAGAATTATCTAACTAAACTAGTTATGACCATAAATTAAGTCGGTCAGCTACTATAATAAGGCAATCTACACGACTGTTGTTAACGGCAATGAAATTCTGGACAACAACACTTCAGAATACATAACTTTTACATCGCTTGACCAAATCTAGTGATCCTAAACTCTATGAAAAGTTTAGACAATTATCTATAACTTTCCTAGCATGACAAAGTTATGAAACAAGATAGAGATACTCCAAAACTCCCTCACAAGATTTTGCAACACAACTAACCGAAACAGGACATTGCAAAATAAACAATTCCCGCGATCAATTTACTCTAACCTTTGATTAAACATCAATCTAGGATCAAAGCAAGGATTCTCAGATCATTACCCCTCAAGATTGGACGACAATCGGAGATGGATTAAGAAACCCTAGTTTCTCCTCTCTTCTTCCTCTTCGTCTCCTTCCTCCTCCCTCTTGTGGCCTTCCTTCTCCTTTGCTGGTTCTTCCTTGCTTCCCCTCTAACCGGCTGCAGCAGCAACAAGGAGGCGGCTCGGCAGCACTAGCTAGCAGCAGCACAAGGCAAAAGGCGGCTGGCTGGCGCAGCAGCGGCTAGGGATGGTGCCGCAAGGCTGCAGCAGCCACATGGCAGGGGCGGCGAGAGGTGGTTGTGCTAGGGCAAGGCGCCGGAGGCGAAGCGGCAGCAGGGAGGGAAGAAGATGGCAACAGCTTGGGCTGCAAGCGCTAAGGCAGAATGCGGCTGGCAGGAGCGGCAACAAGGCTAGGGCTGGGTTCGGCCCTTCCCTCGTCCTTTTCCGCTCTACCCCTTTCCTTCTATTTTAATTCCCTTCCTTAAATCCTTAATCCCTTTTCTAACTCCATAATCGACCGGAGTATTACCGTACCATAGCAACGCACATACAGTTTGACAGGCAGATCCAAAACTTAGTAGTCCCGGTGCAACCAAATACCATGTCCAGAGCATACGGCCATTAGCATTTAGCAACTACAGCAGATTACGATCAACGATTTTCAACAACCGCCTACCTAGCATGAGCTTATCAATGGAGTCCCGGAGAAAATTGATTACGAGACTACCACTAATGTTACAATATTCACATATTACTCAGAACTACAGATAATAATGTGCATAGGCATACATTCCTATGACTAGCAACGCAACTGTTGATCTCATCTTAGCTACAGCTCAGCCGAAAACAGAAGACCAGTCACTCCTCTAGCAGCATGGCGATACCCCAACATTACGAGTCACCTCACCCCGAAGCCTCCTATTGCGGCTAAAGCTGGCCAATACGATCCTGTTTGACAAATGCGACGCAGACAAATTCATATCAACAGGCAGTTGAATTTGACAATAACAAATCTAGCTTCCCTTGAATTGCACTTAAACGTGCATTGCTACTGAGATCATGTACCACATCAAACTTACGACAAACTCACATAATCCATCTTACCTGAAGCATCTGCATGAGTTTTGGATTCTGCTCCAAAAGTTGGCAAAGCTTATCACGATCACTTAGTAGACTCTGCAAGAAGTAAAACGGGATGGAATCAGTCACCCTTGGCATTGAGTGTTTCTAGTATGTAGCTTCAGTGAAAATCCAAGTAAACCTGAATAGCTTCTGGAGATGAAAAAAATTGGTTTAAATTGATTCCTGAGTCTCCCTGCTGTTGAGATATACTATCAGCTTGTAGACTCTGGTTCAGAAGTTGTGACGGCTCACCCACTTGCCTCAGTGGTTGCAGAACACACTCCTGCTGACTCTGGTAAAATTGCACTTGAGAAACAGGAAGTTGGTTTGGAAACTGCAATGACATCTGCGACTGGATAGTACTTTGTGGATATGACACATGTTGCTCTTGGTGAGGCAATTGAAGAGAAACAAGTTGATGGAGAATCTGGGAAGGATGTGGCTGCTGAGGTGGTGGTGGTGGAGGTGGCCGCGGTTGTATTGAGGAAACAGAAGGCTGAGGGTTAGAAACATTCTGTGGAAGGCCAGATGAGAGTTGAACTTGAAGAGGTGTGCCGAAAAATGAAGTAGGCGTTGAAGGCCTGCCAATTAGAAATTGTGATGCAAATGATGGTATTGAATTGGAAGACATTGCACCGCCAGATGCAGAATTCATGCCTAAAGTTGCATCGCTAATAAGAGATGCAGGTGGAGAAGGCTGGACAACACTACAGCCTTGGTTATACAGTGATGAAGGAGAGTCAGAGCTCATTGAAGCATGTTGGGTTGCCGGAGCTGAATAAGGTGGAGGAAGGGGTGGCAACGGCCGAGCAGATGAACCAGAGCTGAAGTGCTCCATAGGGATCCTATTTACTGGAAATGTGTTCCACGAGAACTTTCCATCTGCATTAGGTAATGCATTTGATGATGAACCACCAGTGCTCGCTAGGACATTTTCAGTTTGTGCCTGCAAATCGAAGTTCACATCAAAGAATTTAAATTGCAACAGCAAGTCAAAATAGCAGCAGGAACATCATAACTAAAACCTGAAGAGACTTATCTTCCATTACCTGAAGCCCCACAAAAGCACTAGGCATACTAGCGTCAAAAGATTGTACAGGATAACTAGAAGGAAAAGGGGGTGTCCCATCTCTAGCACTGTAAGATGCTGACTGCCTATGAAATGAATCAGGATTTTGTATAGGCATGGAAGAAATTGGTGGTGGCATTGGTGGCAGAGGTGGCTGGTTGTTGGAAAGTCTATGCTCATGTCCATGAGATCCAGATGACAGAGAACGCTCAGACAACTTCTGTGGACTCTTCTTCCGATAGATATTAGGAGGTAATTGTTGGAGAGTTGCTTGTGCAGAACGCTTGTTATGAGAGGAAACATATGTAGATTCGTCAGCATGATCACGGAACACATTATTTGGGCTAGAAACTGAAAACTTCCGCTCCAAACGAACATTAGCTTCTGGAAGAATTGCTGTCCGGGAAGATATGTCAGCACCAAGACTTTCATTATTCTTTGAGAAAGGTGTGCCCCCATGAGAAAATGGACTTCTTTCATTCTGATGATTTTCTGTCTCCTCAACAGCTGGACCTGGAGAATTTTCACCAACAATGACAGGTGGTGATTGCAGACTATCATCTGGTTGAGGAAAAGGAAGTTTATCATCTGACCCTGATTCCTCATCAAAGACTATATCAATTTCTTGATCATCATCGAGGTCAGCCTTAGGTTGTCGCGGTTTCTCTGGCTTAGCACGGACATTGTCATCCAAACTTGACTGACTTTTTACTTGGTGTGCATCCCCAGATGGGGCTGGCACAGGATTTTGACGCTCCCTCTGCCTTGCCATAAATTCATCTACATGAATGGATGGAGGTCTTCCACCAAGCGTTCCGCGTGTAGTAGAATTTACAATGTTTGATGCACTACTTGCACCATCTATGTTTCTCTCTCTTGCAACATAGTCATCTACATGCATTGAAGGTGGTCTACTTGTGTTTGGCTTCCGCTGACGGAAAGTGTCTCTACGTGTATGACCTGTAGAGGCATTAGCTGTATTTAAACCTCGAGTGAACTGTCCAGTAGGTTCAGGTGCTTGATTGTCCCTTACACGTCTACTTGTGATCTCTCCTAATGCCAGTTTCCTCCTAGCAGATTGGCCAGGCATTAGATGTCTATCAAGAGAAGAATCAGGCAACTCCCACACCAACCTCTTTGCAAATTCACCCTCTTGGCATTCAACAGGTTGTTCTGAATCAGCAACAACCTTCCAAACATTGGAAAAGAAGAGAGCAGATTCATGATTTACAGACACACAGGCTAGGGATGGCATTAGACGAGTTGTCATCAAAACAGAGCGAACCACTCCAAATGGCAAGTAAGTACCATCTTCAAGAACCATCTGCACTGAATCTGCGGATAGGCCAGAATTCTCGAGAGTAGAGCACAGTAATGTGATGGAACTCTGTACCTGCGAATTGAGGTCAAGATGAGAAACAAGACATTGGAGTGAAATCTTGAAGATAACAGTTTACCTGATGTAAAAGGGACTTTCCAACGAAAGTCGACAAATTCTCATAGCTCTGGCATATCTTCTCTTCAAATGTCTTCATTAAAATTGTAATCTCATTCAAACTCTCACCAGAGGATTGCAAAGTACCACTAGGATCAAAGGGGTGACCAAACAGACACCTCAATATGATGACACCCTCGAGACTATAACCAATAAAAACATTATAAGTATTTCTATGTTATTTGGACCCATCCAACAAACTGCGCTAAGAAGACATGTCTTGCATCAATAAATGCTTCTACAGTTGCACATATTGATCTTTTAAAAAATATTTGGACCATTAACAGACATGAGCATTCAGATCTACTTTTCATAAGCACGGTAAATACATGAAGAGAAACAATTGCCAGTCAATACGGATAAACCCAGATATGAAAACTAAATCTACAAAGAATAACAAAATCACCAGCCAACCAAATGGATCAGCATAACCATATTGCCATGACATCTAGAAACCAACCCATTTACCCTTCAAACCTTCATAAAAAACAAAAATATCTAGCAGCCTGAGCAACATTATACTAATTAGCAGTTAGCTTTCCTACATGGGAGATAATTCGAATATGGAATCTGATAGGCACTGAACATGTGGAGGATCAGCTTAACCCCGAAACATGTCAAGATAAATTGTTAATCCAATAAACTCGTAGGCATTTAAAGACCTTAAAATAGAAAATAATATTCTAGCTTCTTTTTCATTACTTCTGCCCTCTCCTGCACGCACATGCACAAACACACATCACAAACAATTGAGAGGATTTAATAGAATTTAAATGCAGGCAAATACTGCTTACTAATTAAAAAGAAAAGAAATATATGTAATCTGACACATTTGTTGGGTTGGAGGACTTGCAGTGCATTGGGTCTGTGAGGGCATGGAATAGGTGGACTAGCAACCAAACTAAGCTGACATAATTATGTGTACAATGGAAATCAAGAATGTGCACGTAGAGAAGTTAAACATAAGGTTAACATCTCATGATCATGCACTAAGATGATTCTCCATTAGAGGAGAAAAAAATGTGCATACTGCAACCCCACTACACTGTGCTTAAACCATAAATGAAATCGCATAAAATCAACAATATTCCCCACTCCAAATACCCCCTTACATAATTCTATTAGACTTTCTTGTCTTACTATGCATGCCAGCTGTCTCATCGAGCATGAATATCAGTGGCAGCAACAGTACACAGTTGCAGTGGAATCGAGCAACAGACATGGAAGCCTATCATCGTCAGTGTCACAAGCATAAATCAAGGAACGGGCCCTGAAGTGGAGCACAGGCACAGCAATGCATCTCTATCTTGAACTCAAAGCATATTGCTGCCAACACAGTGGCACACAACACAGATGGCCATTCTTCATGATTAGCAAAATTTGTACCAATCAATGAGTACATCCCTAATACTAGCACATATTCTCCTATGCATGGTGCTGCTCCAAGCGTTTCAAGTGAAACAAGAAGTTGCTAATGATACATACAAAGGGACAATGACGAGCTAGAATCAAGCAGTTACAACAGGAGCTGAATCTGTTCCTTAATGATCCTAAGCATGTTTTTGGCAAGAATTTGCTACTGCCTAAAAGCAGCATGTTATGTATACTCAGCATGGTTATTAAGTCGTAAAGCCGAGTCTGAGTCACCATAGGACCGACTTGTCGACTTGGACAACTAGTCGCGACTAGTCTGTGGCCGGGCAGCAGACAGGCATGGCTGGACTGGGCATTCAATGTACTAGAGTAACTAGACTATATTGGAAACATACATAGTATATCATCAATTAAACTTCACATTTGTCGGGAGGAGGACGAGGACCGGCGACCGGGAGGCGGCGGAGTAGGAAACGGCAGCGCATCGGGAGGCGGAGGACCCAGAGGCGGCAGTGCAGGAGGCAGCGGCGACCGGGAAGCAGAGGAGTTGTGTCGATAGGAGGACGAGGAGCAACGAGTGGAAGAGCAGGAGGCAGCGACAACCGGCGGCGGGAGGCAAAGGAGGTGTGTCGACAGGAGGACGAGGCGCCGACGGCGACCATGGCTCCATGGGCTAGGGTTCTTCTGTCGCCCCTCTCTCTGTTTCGCTTGCTGAGTCGAGCTACCCCTCTCTCTTGTGCCTCAGTAGTCAGCCCTGCTAGTCTATACGGGCCTCCTCCCTATAGTGGGCCTCAGCCCTGCTAGTTGCCCGATTTGAACTCCCAAATCAACGTCTAGTCGGAGCTAGTCGACGTCTAGTTGACAAGTCGCACGACTAGACAAACTAGCCGAGTCATTGGTCCCTAGTCGTGATCCTTGGCTGACTGGACGATTAATCACCGATTAGGCGACGAATAGGCGACGTCTTGACAACAATGATACTCCGTTTGAAGATGTTCAAGCATTGGATCAAGATGAAGACATAGGAGCTGATTCGGTGCATGGAGGCATCCACAGGGGACTCACCAGCAAATGAGATGTTCTGGGCACTGGAAGCTAAGCCATCTACAACCAAGTGCAGTTCTGTTCGTCATCTTTGTGAGAAAATTTGCACTAATCTGCTAGCTTCTAGTGCGCAAGTGATACACCATTGGAAAGCTACCGAAGCCTACTTTCATATGCAACAATCCGTGCAGCATTTGGAGGTGTGTAGCAATATAGCCATTTTGGTGCAGACTAGACAGGCAGTCAAAGCTAGGCATGAAAATTGAATTCAGCTTGGCTTGCTTTGCAGTTTGCACACCACCAATTTTTGTTCACACCTAACTAGGAGGGCTGTCCCTAGTCTAAATACCCCATGTACTCCTCCATTGGGAAGGACTACAATTTGAATCAAAACATAAAAGCCATGTGCACATGTTCTAAGGGTTTGTCATTGCTGCACCCTTGGAACTGGGAGCTGTTCTCTACCCCTTTGTTCTTCTGAGTACTAGTGATTGCAGGAGCGCGTCAACCTTTGCATGGTCCAGTATGTTAAAGAGTGTTGTCCATTCTCTTTCTCTCCCTCTCTCTCTCTCTAGCCCATGAGGCCTATGTAGCCCATGAGGTCCATGTAACAATGTCTATATATACCTCTCAATAAATCAATAAGATGTAGAGTTGTGAATAGCAAAACCCTAATCTCTAATTTGTCTAACATGGTATCAGAGCAATCTCTGCCCAAAACCTAACCCTAATCCTTTAGCCACCGCCGCCATCAACTTCTCCAGCCACGGCCGCGGGCCAACTGGCCCGACAGACCTCTCCCACTGGTGACGTTGTTTCCACAGGCGACCTCGTCCTCAAGCTCCCTCGGGCGTGCATCTCTAGAGCATCTTCAAGCTCCTTGCATCGCCTGATCCAGACGCCACCTCCTTGCGCAGCCAGACACCACCTCCTTGCGCGGCGACTGCTGGATCTCGCCCGAGCGGCTCGGCTCGTCGCCTGCGCCTCGGCGCAAAGATCTCTGCCGCCTCCTCGCGCGCGGCTCGTCATCTCTGCCTCGTCACTAAGAGCCGTATCTGCCTCGTCGCCTCTGCTTCATGCTGTGCAGATCCGAGTGGATCCTCTCCGGATCCAGCAGCACTGCTCCAGCACTCGACCTGAGTCGCCCGACGTAGATCCTCCTGCTCCCGACGCAACTCCTTCTGTTCCAGCACCCGACTCCCAGCAACGCCCGACTCCTACAGCACCCTTCATCTCGATGCTTGTGCTCTAGCATCTTGCGCCTGTGTTTGGTCTGGTACAGTCCAGCCACTGCCTTTTTTTCTGTGATGCTACTGCTAGTGCTACTGCTCATCTTGGTCTAGTGTTGATTGCTTGTGCTGTCATCATACTACTATTGATTGTGTTGATTGCTTGTTGCTGGAACATCAAGATGACAAAATCTGACTCAATGTTTGGGGGCAGTTCATCTCTAGTGTTCACGGACATCAAGCTTGATGGGTTGAATTACCGAGCATGGGCTTTCTCAGTCAAGACTACTCTTAGGGGTTATGGATTGGCCTCACTTGACTGACGATCCTCCTGATCCGAAAAAGGTTGATGTTGAGGCATTCAAAACTTGGCAAAAAGAGGATGATCGTGTCATGATTGGTCTTATTCTGAGTGTTGATGTCTCTCTGAGGATGAGTCTTGAGTATCATACTTCAGCTAAGCTGATGTGGACATACTTTGAGAAGAGATATATCCAGTCTAGTGGTGCTCTTCGCTTCACATTGCTCAAGAACCTCCATAGTATTCAGCAGCAGCCGAATTAGCCAGTGGAGGAGTATTAGTGCTTTCACTCATATCACTGGCCCTCTAGAGTCTATGACACCAAAGGCTGCAATTGTTTGTCAGTCTTGTGTTGCCAAGGATGAGTATGCTCAACAGACACTCATGTATCAGTTTGTCATGGGACTTCAATCAGAGTTTGAGCCTATTCGTACTCAGTTACTCAACTATCCCACTCCACCGACTTCGACTGAGGTACTCTCTAGTCTGATTGCAGAGGAGACTCGTCTTCATTCGCTTATGCCTATCTCAGGATCCTCACCACATGTTGTCCTAGGTCTCTCAGCGGCCTGGATCTATCAGAGTGACACCTACAGGAGTGCTGAAATGTTCTCATTGCAAGAGGACTGGTCATTTTGTCGACAAGTGCTTCGAGTTACATCCAGATCAGCTTGTTGCATATCGTGCTAAACAGTCATATGATCGTCGTCGTGGAGCACCTACTGGGCCTCCCAGAGCACCTACTGGAGCAGTCACTACTACCACACCCACACCTACTGTGACTTTTGGATCAGTGTCTGCTATGACCTCAGTTGCACCTTCTGCTACTAGCACTACTCATCCTTGGGTTCTAGACTCAGGTGCCTCTTTTCATGTCACATCTGACAGCTCTCAGCTTGTTGCTCATAGGCCTATGACTGATGCAGCTTATATTCACACTGCCGATGGCACACCTTGCTCTATCACCCACAGGGCACTCTCTGCATCTCATTTCTCAGTTTTTGATATGTCTTTTGCTCCTCAGCTATCTATAAACCTTCTTTTTGTTGGTCAACTTACTGATATGAACTGTTTCATTGGATTTGATGATGATTCTTGTTTCATTCAGGATCGTCAGAGCAGAAGAGTGATTGGTTATGGCCATCGCCGTAGAGGATCTCCTAGTCTCTATATCTTGGACACCTTACATCTTCCTTCCACCAGTACGTCGAAGGCCTTAGTGTCTTCTGCTATGTCATCATCTCAGTCTCCTATTGGTTCTTCCTTCAGCAAGTGGCATCATAAGACTTGAACATCATCATAAGACTTGGACATCTTTGTGGAGCTCGCCTCACCACTCTAGTTCGCCAGGGTTTCTTAGGTCATGTCACTGTTGAGTCTAGTTTTCGTTGTACTAGTTGTAAGCTGGGGAAACAGCTACAAGTTCCATATTTTAATAGTACCTCTCAGTCTTCTGGTCCTTTTGCTTCGAAGGGTGGTCATAGTTATTGTGTCATATTTGTTGATGATCACTCTCGATATACTTGGATCTACTTTATGAAACATCGCTCTCAGTTGATTTCTATTTATCAATATTTTGCTAAGATGGTTCATACACAATTTTCTTCTTCCATTCGTGTTTTTCGTTCTAACTCTGGGAGAGAGTATCTTTCATCAGCTTTTCGTTAGTTCCTTTCTTCTGATGGTACTCTTCCTCAGCTCTCGTGTCCTGGTGCTTATGCTCAGAATGGTGTTGCTGAGCGCAAGCATCGTCATATCATTGAGACTGCTCGTACTCCTCATCTCCTCATTTGTTCCCTCTCACTTCTGAGAGGAAGCCGTCTCTACGACAGTCTATCTCATTAACCGTCAACCCTCTTCCAAGCTTCAGGGCAAGTGTCCTGATGAGATCCTGTATAGAGCACCTTCTCGCTATGCACATCTTCGTATTTTTGGTTGCGCCTGCTTTGTCCTTCTAGCACCTCGTGAGCGCACTAAGCTAAGTGTTCAGTCGGTTAAGTGTGTCTTCCTGAGTTATAGTTTTGAGCATAAGGGCTATCGTTGCTATGATCCCTTAGCACGTCGCATTCGCATCTCTCGTGATGTGACCTTTGATGAGGATCGGCCCTTCTTTTATCACCCTTCTACACATCACACTCTACAGATTCCACCTCTTTTTTGTGTCTACCTCCCATTCCTTCATCAGACTTGTCTTCTCCACCAGTTTCTCCTTCTAGCGTGTCCTCTCCACCAGCTTCACCACCTTCTCCACCAGTTTCCCCTTCTAGTGTGTCTCCTCCACCAGCTCCACCTGTTTTTGACACTTCCACTTTTCCTTTTCACTATAGTCGTCGACAGAGAGTTCCTTCTGATCCTCAGTCCTCTCCTCCCCTTGACCCTCCAGCCAGTACCACCGACTCTGACGATCGTTCTACTACACCATGGTTTGCCCTACGTGATTGTTCTTCTATTCAAGCACCAGAGAGATAGGGTTTTTCTCGTGCAGGTGCAGTAGCTGAGCCATGTACCTATCAGGAGGCTGCTAGTGTACCTGAGTGGCAACAGGATATGATAGAGGTGCTCACAGCATTAGAGTGTACAGGCACTTGGAATCTTGTTCCACTACCATCTAGAGTTGTTCCTATCACTTGCAAGTGGGTGTACAAAGTAAAGAACAAGTCAGATGAGTCAGTAAAGCGGTACAAGGCTCGTTTAGTTGCAAGAGGTTTTCAGCAGACTTATGGTCGAGATTATGATGAGACTTTTGCTCCAGTTGCTCATATGACCACAGTCCGTACACTTATTGCTGTTGCAGCGGTACACACATAGACTATATCTCAGATGGATGTCAATAATGCTTTCCTTCATGGTGATCTACATGAGGAGGCCTATATGCAGCCACCCCCTGGTGTTGAGGCTCCTACAGGCTATGTCTGCCACCTTAGGCGTGCTCTATATGGTCTCAAGCAGGCTCCTCGTACTTGGTTCGAACGTTTCAGTTCTATGATTCGAGCCGCTGGTTTCACTCTGAGTGAACATGATCCTGCCTTATTTATTCACACTTCTCAGCGGGGTCGTACTTTGCTTCTGTTATATGTAGATAATAAGCTGATCACAGGAGATAACATGGATTATGTGGCTTTTGTGAAGAAGTTGAGTGAACAGTTTATGATGTCCGACTTGGGACCATTGAGCTATTTTCTGGGGATTGAGGTTCATTATGATAGTGATGGCTACTACCTCTCTTAGCATCGCTACGTTCAGGATCTGCTTGCTCGTTCTGGTATGACTGATACATGTACTGCTGCCACACCCATGGAGCACCATCTACAGCTTCGACCTAGAGACGGTGTGCCACTGACAGATCCTTCTCGCTATCGTCAGCTCGCTGGGAGTCTTGTTTATCTCACTGTTATCAGGCCAGACATTGTTCATGTTGTACATGTGCTCATCCAATTTGTCAGTGCTCCCACTCAGTCTACTATGGCCATGTTCTTCGTGTGCTAAGATACTTGAGTGAGACTGCGTCCAGACGTCTATTCTATGCCAGTTCGAGTCAGCTTCAGCTCCACGCTTACTCTGACTCCACTTGGGCGAGTGATCCTGTTGATCGCCGATCTATCACTAGCTACTGTATCTCTCTTGGTACTTCAATCATTGCCTGGAAGTCCAAGAAGCGATCATGATGTCACGCTCGTCAGAGGTGAGCTTGAGCTCTTGCCGCTACCACATCAGAGATCATTTGGCTTCGATGGCTCTTGATTGATCTTTGTGTCTATTGTGATGATCCTACAGCTCTCTTTTATGACAATACAAGTACCATTCAAATTGCTAGTGATCCAGTCAAACATGAGATGACAAAACACATTGGTGTTGATGCATCCTTCACACGATCTCATTGTCAGCAGTCAACCATCGCCCTCAAGTATGTTCCCTCAGAGCTTCAAGTTGCAGATTTCTTCACTAAAGCTCAGACTCGAGAATATCATCAACTTCATCTACTCAAACTCAATGCATCAGATCCTCCTGATCCACCTTGAGTTTGAAGGGGGGTGTTAAGAGTGTTGTCCATTCTCTCTCTCCCTCTCTCTCTAACCCATGAGGCCCATGTAACAATGTCTATATATACCTCTCAATAAATCAATAAGATGTAGAGTTGTGAATAGCAAAACCCTAATCTCCAATTTGTCTAACACAGTAGACATCAATCAAAGCGTGCGGTTAGGTGAATTCATTTGTCGCAGATTGCTATTCTAACAGTGGTTGGCACTATCAGTTCGTCAGGTTGCACGTATCAAGTTATCTTGACTGCTTGCAGCTAGTTATCCCCAACGATCCTACGTCGAGAAGATCGGGCCGACAAACACCCCCGCATCAACAGGATTCAGGAAGGGAAAGAAATGAACAAAAAGAAAAGGAGAAAATAAAATTAAAACAAAAGTGAAAGAGCAACAGAGCCAGGCCAGTGCTGCATCAGCACTTCTGCAGAAGTTAGCATGTGTTGACAACCGAGGCACATTGAACAGACAAAAAAGATAACTGCTAAATAAAATCGCATGCCCGTCTCGTTGAGCATTGACTGGAAAGATAAACTAGCACACTAATTCGTAGGTTAGATGTTATTGAGATATTCAAAAGCAAGAAGACAAAGTGATGCTTACTTTTCACCATACTGGCTGAGGGCAAGAGCACCTAGTGTCAAGGAATAAACTGTTTCTACCAAATAATCTGATGGATGATGAACACCAATACATTTTAGGAGCCTCTTCCAGCACTTCAACAAAGGGGAAAAGCAACACCAATTATCCACATTTGATGAGTCATGGTAAGTGTCACTTTCATTTTTTTCCTGCTCATCTTGGTTAGAAGTTTGGATTTGTGAAAATATCAAAGGTACTGCACTTCTACAGATATAGGAAGAAGCCACTTCCTTGAATGCCAGGGAACATGCTAACATTTCCCGTCCAACTGGCAAAACCTGGTGTATCATATTATACCATGATAAGTATCATAACGAACCAAAAGAAAACATATATAAAATTTTGAATAAAAAAATATAACTCAAACATGAAGGACAGTATGCACCACAGTAAGAGAACAAAATTTCTAATAAGATATGTCAACCTCTGGCCTTTTCCCGCAAAGAAAAACTTATTCAGAAATGGCCACAAGTTATGCTATTAAAGTGCAACATATGATAGGATTCCAGTGTAGTTGGGCATCTTGAAAATTTTTGCATGCATGACCTTGAACACAACCAAAGGGAACTAGTTTCTAAACCACTAAAATGCAACAATACATCCGTGGCAAAAAGAAAAAGGAAAAAAAAAAGGCAACAGCCAACAGCAGAAGAAACCTTGTCTTCATTCCATGTCCACATCCTCAGCTTTTCCTTCTCGTGTCTATGAACAATCATTTTGAAATTTTAGCTGATCCTTTAGGTTTTCCACCTCAATTGGATGATGGGTACCAAAATCCAAAGCTACTAGAGGCAATACTTATAAAATTACATTAGCACCATGTGGACCCAACATTATATAATTTCAGCTACTGACAAGTGGAACCAACATGTCGCTCACATGATTATTTTACTACTGTTGAATCAAATAAAAAAAACTAACTGCACAGAGCAGTTCCAAATCATAAAAGACTTTAGAGTAATACTTGAAATTAATTATTTGATACAAGAAAATAGCTCTGGAATAAATCCTTCAGAGAAGGAAAACTGCAGAAACCACAACAAAGTACGGAACTACACACCCTGACTTCACTACAGAGCTAAGCTTGGGAATAAAAAAAGAAGTTAGAAAAAAAAACTAGTGATTCAATAAGCATCCAAAACCACATGTCCACATTATATGTTTATGCTAGAAAAAAAAACAAAAGAATTTTTACCTGGCATAACATCAAAATGGCATGCATGATAGAAGAGCACTCTTCAACACTAGCATTCTCATTCCAGGACCTAATTTGAATGAAAGTAATTAGTTTTAATATGTAAATAGTGAAATACTTCTAAAATAAATAATTCTGTAGTTGTGTATTTACTCTTCAATAGTAGATGGGTGAGTACTAAAGATAGATGCAAGAGATCTGAATAAAGGAATCCTCCATTTGAGCGTAAGGAGGTCATTTGTGTATTTACTCTTATCCTCCAAGTAAGACGCATTACTGCAATTCTGTAATAACTTCCTAAGAATCCTTGCAACTCCCATTTTCCATAGCAATGCCTGGATAAAGAGAAACTGAGAGAGGAGCAAGAGATAAACAACTTCCATGAGTCATGAATAGCCGATAACCTCTCACCTTTCCATTTGGATGCTCTGACAATTTTGCAATAAACTTAAGCAACTGATGCACCTGGAAACAATGCATTAAGCAACATCAGATTGGTGGTACCAAGTGCTGACAAAAATGAAGGAGAAGATCCTTCAACCAAATATAATGCCAAATAACTAAATGTTACATTCTTATTTGTTACGGTAACTGGCATGCAAATAGAACTGCTGTTGTGAAATTCCATACTGGATTTATTACTGTCCAGTGTTCTAAAAGGCACCCACCTAGCCTGCCTAGCCAATTTATCCCACCTAGGCGGCCGTCTAGCCCCACCTAGGCCCGCCAAGTCAGCGATTAGGCGCTAGGTGCTGGTCTGCCGCTCGACTGGTGCCTAGTGCCTTGGTGAACATTGTTACTGCCAGTCAGTCAACAACAATTCCAGGCTAGACTATAAATGTCCTACTCCTACCAGGCTACCACAGAGAGGACTTTAAACAGTAATTGTGTGCATAACTACCAAATGGAAAGTAATAAAACACATTTATGCAGACATAAGCACTTTGCATTGTCATACCCGGAAGACCTCACTCTCTGACAGGGAAGTTTCATCAACTTTATCATTTAACCAGATAAAAATTGGCCGAAGAAGAACAACCGCACACTCAATCTTTTCAGAGGCAACCCGGACAATGAAGATACGAAGCATGTCTTGTATCACCATCAAGTCCTATGAGATACAGCTATCTACATGAGTATTTGCTAAAAAAAGGTTAATGAAAAGGCACCAGAAAAAAATAAAATAAAGCCAGGACGTACCGAAGTAGCAAAGTTGTCAATGACACGCGCAAGTCTATCAAGTTGCGGCATCAGCCTTACAAGTAATATGCCTACATGTTCAGGATGCAGGTACCAGTTCACCTGTTTCTCAACTTGAGGCCCTAGAACTGTTCCAGTACTCAAAGATCTAATAGCACTCAGCGAAGGAACTTCAAATTTCCACAGCCATATGCCTTCATCTGGGAAAAGATCACCCTTCCAGTGCAGACAAAACACATTAGAATAAGAACGCCACAATTGTAGAAGCCTGGCACTTGTATTATTTTTCATAGAAACAAGTTGACATCGTAAGAGTTCCAAAGGTACAAGTGTAACTAAAAAGCTTACCACAAGACAAAGGAGACTACAGGCATCCTTTGGACCTAATGGTACTGATGCATTAGTAGGCTCTACATTTTCAAGAAGGCAATGAAACAGACCAGGTGCCCAATTATACAATGGCCAACAAGCAAGTGCTGACGTGATTAGCTGGCAAACAAAACCAAAACTGACAGCAAAACTAGGAAACATGAAGGACAAATCTGCGGCACATGCTGCTAGTCTTGGGCTGAAAGAATAAAAATGAAAATGTGTGTGTGAGAGAGGGGAGGGGAGGGGAGTGGAGGGGTGTTGTTATTAATAGAGGGTTATATACATGACCTGACTTCTCGATGTAACTGCAGAAGAGCAGTAAGAAGCTTTTTGTTACGATATTGTTCCTTTGTTCTCTGCAAAGATAAATAAATCCAAGGCTACAAAAATGAGCAGCTTGAGGCAATTACATGCTTATACACAGAAGCCATATTCAAAGCAACTTACATGTAATATATGAAGAAGATTTGTCAGAAAGACAAGAGAGGGAATCATAAGATCAACAAGAGCTTGTTCATGAGTTCGGTCTAAAAGCAATTCTGTGGTGGAACTCAGTTCAGCCCCTTCATCAACAAGGTAATCTGAAGGAAGAATAACTGTGAGATGAGTTTTAGCACAAAAATAGCACATGAAGCTCAATTTACTTCATGAACAAGACAATATAAAGACATACCAATATTATATTTCGATTAATAATCAAAAAATATAATGCGTGAGGTGCTCACCATAACTATTGGACAAGCGTTCAAGCATAGACTTGCAGTTCATAAGGACTATGTATATAACAGTAATTGCACCTTCTTCAAAAAGGGATGAAGCCACAGCCTTCATAAACAGCACAAAAAGATGGTGTGTATCATTGCAAATTAGAAGTCATGAGTAAATAGGTTTTCTATGAGAATGAGCTTCTTACCGTATCTTCAGAAATAAATGCCAAAATGCGGAAAGCTGTCGTTAATTGAACCACAGAAGTGCTGCACAAAGCAACTCCATCAAAGTACTTGTCTGCAACAAGCTTACCAAGAAGATTATCAATGACTTGACCATCTGAAGTATTATTTGAATCTGCGACTACATTCTCAACATCCATCGAATCTGACACGAGCACGTTCCCAGAAGAAAGATGGGCATCTCCACCAGAAGCTAGAATAGCAGAATAACGAAGAAGCCCAACAGCACCATTTCTCTGATATACAACACCAGCATCAATCCATTCAAGTAACCTTGTTGGAGCATCTTTCCTATTTGAACCTGGAGAAGACGAATGCAAAGCCTTGTGGAGATCAACAGCAAATCCAATCCATGATGTAAGTGATGAAGCAGTTGAATCTGCAACCAAAACTTCAAGAATTTCCGCAGCCGAATGGAAGATGGCAAGACCCAAAGGAGACCCTCCTAAAATCAGATAGTCACAACGAGATGTCAGCACACAAACTATATTCAAAACCTCAAATGATATATCCAAAAGAATATAATGATTGCTAACCATTTTTAGTCATGATAGAATCAAGATCCTTATACGAAGAGAGAGAACTCAATAGAACTGATATTGCCTGCAACAGGAATATTGACATCACTCAGCAGCTTAGGTTGCATTAAGAATGACAAATGTAGACCAACAACACACACCTCAGGGAAGTAGCCGAGAGCTAATAATGCTTGGCGACCTGAATCAGACCTGCATCATATACTGATTCTGTAAACCTATGCACTAAAGTTCATATAGAGAAGTCTATAAAAGAATATATTGAAAAACAGCTTCTCTGTGCCCTTTCCACATCCACACAATTTTGAGTAGAGCATTTCAGAAATCAACTAGGTACTTTAAATTTCAAATTGCAGCAGTCGTCCTGCTGTTTCTTCAAAAAAAAGGTGCATCAAATTTCAGATATTCCTTATCATAGTGTACCTATATCAAAGTTACAGAAATTTGACCACAACATTGAAAGATGAAAGAGCTCCAATATTTGAGCAAATATTAAAGACGGTTAATTTGCCAAAAAAGAATATCAGATCAAGGCATTGTGTGCTGAAAGATAATATCAAGATTTCACAGCCCTTGTGTGCTGAAAGATAATATCAAGATTTCGCAGCCCTTGTCATTATTTTACACAACTAGGATTTCAGATCACAAGTAAATTTCACATATTATCCACCAAATGCTGACTTAAATACTGACCTCGAAATAGCACAAAGTTCCCAAAGAACCCACAAAAGCTCATCAGAATTCAGAGGAACTGCAAGTAGCCTATTGACAGCACTTCCCTACATAACACAATACTTCAATCATTAGCAGAAACAAGATAACTAAAGAATTCAAGTCTGATCAGTTATTCACAAATAAATAATGTTCTTATATCAACAGAAGTTAGGCAACTCACTTGTAGATTAGACAAAATTACTGCAAGTAGATGTAACAGCATTCATTTTGTAGATTAAATGATAAACAGCGTGATGGAATGAATGATTTAAGTAGTAACAAGAACTGGAGGTAAACACCAGCAAAAAAATGAGTGGAAACAAGATGTATGCAAGAGATGGCACACTGTACACTATGTAGGAGAACTTCTATATAACTATGACGGTCCAAGCACAGCTAGGCTAGAAGAAAGACTTCCTTAGGTGGAAATCAATTCCACATTTCCACCTAATCTGACGTTCCGACGTAGACCTTTTCTATCAATATTCCCGTCCTAATGGTTAATATGTTCAGATCTAGATGTTAAAAAGATTTTAAAACAATATGAAATAAATAATTCTCATGCAATGAGCCTGCACAAACCACTTTAAGATGTAGCTCTGTGATCATTCCAACTTCCTGTGGGCGGCAGAAGAATCCTTTTGACAAAAGAACAAAGGCCTGCCTCAGAGTTATGCATTCTGTTTTATTCATATCTTCACCATCTTGAAGAGAAAGAACTATAAGCTCAGTTGCTTCAGGCTGACTGAGCAAGAAAGATAGCCCTGGGAAAAGGAAAGGGACAAGTTCAATTCATAATTTAAGGAAAATCAAGATTCAAAAGATCCCAGTTTAAGAAACTGCCAGCCAAACCTGAACGACAAAAAAGAAGGGAGAGAACAATGGATTCAATTGATGATGCTATCTCCATCAAAATTTCGGCAGCAGGCCCACTTGCCAAATGCATTATCGGTGATGACAATAAGGCTGCTGACAGAGGAAAAAAACCTCTTTCCTGTTTTACAAAGAACACAAAACTAAAGAAGTCACATTTCTATAACAAGTGCACTAATGCTCGGTGTAAAGACTGATAACCAGCAGAGTGTAAGACGAGCAATACCAGGCAGACCTAAAGCGAAAGAAATATTTTGGAATATACACCAAAAATATCAGTGTGTAAGACGAGCAATAGCAGCCAGACCTAAAGCGACAGAAATATTTTGGGATATACACCAAAAATAAGTGCCACTACATAGTTATCCCAGGGTCAATTGGGCATTGCTGTGCTGCATAATGTTGTTGGTTATAGTGAATATTTACCAACTTTAGTTAAATATTGCTTTTGTGGCTCTTAAAAAGAGGATATTGTTAAGAGTCTTGTACATTCTCTCCTTCTCTTAGCCCATGTGGCCCATGAGGCCCATGTAATCTGCTATATATACCCTCTCATTAATGAATAAGATGCATTGTTGTGAATATCAAAATTATCTCTCTAAATTCTAACATGGTATCAGAGCTTAGGGTTAGGGACTAGTCAAGTCCAGCCGCCACCATTCTCACCGTCTCCGGCGATCCTCCGACGAGTTGGAACTGGTGTACTACCCCTCCCTCTCTCATTGATCAATACCGTCGATTGCATCGTCGCCTGGATCGCTCAGCCAGATCCAACTCATGCTCTGCTTTGACACAAGGAAGGCACGGGAAGATCTAGCATCGCCGCCGCCTCCTCCCGGATCCTCTGCTCCAGCTCGGCTCTGGGTCGATTGTCGCCCGGACGAATCCTCTGCTCCTAGATCTGGCATCATCGTCTCCTCCATCTTCGTGTCCTCCCGGATCCTCTACTGCAGCGGCAGCACAAAGGGCGAGAGCAGCAATGCAAGCGGTCAGATCCATTGCCGCCTCTACTCCAACAGTGGCACAAAGGGCGAGAGGAATGCGAGAGAGGAGCACAAGCGGACGGATCCAAGTGCACCTCTCTCCGTTCGAGTGCCCTGCCTCGCTGCGGCTCTGGTCGCTTTGCCTCGCCGCCGTTTCGCCGGTCGGAAGCGCCGCCTTCGCCGCCGCTTCCTCACATCGCTTCCTCGCTCGTCGCACTCTGTTGTGCTCAACTTGCTAGGGGCAAAGGAGATTAGAAGCAGCGGAAGGAAGAGAGTTGTTGTGAGGAAGTACCAGGAAAAGAAGAAAGCTCACATGGCATCGTTGGAGGAAGAGGTGGTTCATTTGAAGGCTTTAAACCAGCAACTTGTGAAGAAGCTTCAGAATCATGACGCACTTGCTACGCTAGTGTTGCTGCTATTGATTGCGGTCCATCTGTTGCTCTTGATGCTATTGTGCTGCTCCTTGGTACTGTTGTTGTTGGCCTGCTATTGTTAGCTTGTGCTATGGATTATGATCTCTTGCTATTGCCTGTGGTGTTATTACTACTAAGGTGTGTTGTGGATTATGATCTCTTGCTATTGCCTGTGGTGTTGGTACTACTGAGGTTGTTGCATGGTGTTAGTGTACTTGACCATATCATGGCTCTTGATGACATTCTTAGCCCTGGACCTATTCGAGGTGATGATTCTATTGCTTGTTCTGTTCCTGCTAGTGCTATGGAGTCTTGTGCAACTCAGTTCGGTCAGTTTCCGACTCAGATGAGCAATCTTTAGGCCTAGTTGTGTCGACTGCAAGCATCTTTCGGTGCATCCACCGGTTTGACTGCACCATCATGTCCTATGTCGGGTGCTTCACTCCCATGGCTGTTGGATTCAGGGGTTTTTTTCCATGTGACATCTAATGTAGCTCAGCTCACATCATGTCATCCTGCTGCACAAGGTATGAAGATTCAGACAGCTGACGGAATGCCATGCATGGTCACTCATTAGGGGACTCTTTCCACCTCTCACTTCGCAGTTTTAGATATCTCACTTGTCCCCACGCTCTTCATGAATCTCATCTCTGTCGGGTAGCTCGCATACGTGAACTGTTTTGTTGGGTTCGATGATAGCTCATGCTTTGTGCAAGATCGTCAAACAAAAGTTGTCATTGGTACAGGTCATCGTCAGAGAGGTTCTGTAGGGCTCTATGTTCTTGATCATCTGAGTCTCCCTTTATCCTCCATTTATGGTACTGCTCCTGTTCCTATTCCTTCATCCTCTGTTGTTGGTTCATCTACTCCTTGTTCTTCTGCATCTACTTATGTTTGCAAGTCGTTTCCTCAATAGCATCATCGCTTGGGTCACTTGTGTGCTCACGCCTCTCTACCTTGATTCGTCAAGGTGTTCTTGGTCCTGTTTCTATTGACACCAATTTTCAGTGCAAAGGTTGTAGACTTAGCAAGCAAGTACAACTCTCATATCCTTTCAGCTTTTCTCGTTCTGATCGTCCCTTTGATTTGGTTCATTCGGATGTTTGGGGTCCTTTTGCTTAGAAGGGTGGTCACAATTACTGTCATTTTTATTGATGACCACACTCAATACACTTGAATCTACTTCATGAAACACCGTTCGCAGTTAATTTCCATCTATCAGTCTTTTGCTCAAATGGTTCATACTCAATTCTCTTCTGCCATCCTTATCTTTCATTCTGACTCTGGAGGAGAGTATCTTTCATTAGCCTTTCGTCAATTCCTTACTTCGAAGGGTACACTTCCTCAGCTCTCGTGTCCTGGTGCTCATGCTCAGAATGGTATTGCTAGGCGCAAGCACCGTTATATCATTAAGACTACTCATACTCTTCATTTTCTCCTCCGTTCCATCTCACTTCTAGGGAGAAACGGTCTTTACGGTAGTCTATCTCATCAACTGTCAGCCATCTTCCAAGCTTCAAGACAAGTGTCCTGGTAAGGTCCTATAAAGAGCACCTGCTCACTATGCTCATCTTCGTGTCTTTGGTTGTCTGTTATGTCCTACTAGCACCTCGTGAGCGCACAAAGCTGAGCTCTCAGTCGGTTGAGTGTGTCTTCCTGGGTTATAGTCCTGAGCATAAGAGCTATCGTTACTATGATCCCTCAGCACGTCGCATTCGCATCTCTCATGATGTGACCTTTAATGAGGGTCGACCCTTCTTTTATCATCCTTCTATACATCCACATATGACCCCAATTTTATCAACGATAATAATCGTATTATGAGCGAGTAATAGACTACTGTTCATATTATTATTATTCTTAATCTCTGTTGGGAGTTCTTTGTTACCAAATAAAACCTTCCTTTTGCCAAAGTCCAAAGATTTATTTGGAATATTTAAAGAGTACAAGGTAAAACTTGTATTATAGTGGAAGTATTTTTATTAAAGCCTAGATAAATTACCTTGGCTAAAAATATTTTTGTTGCATTTTAGAAATTATTTGGGCTTAAAGAAAATTTATTGTCTTTAAATAAATATTTTCGGCACTGAAATAAATATTTATGTATTTTATAAAGTGAAAATGTGGTTTATGAAATTTATCGGAAATATATCATCGATGAATTCTGATAAAAATTTCATGGTTTTATAAATTTATTTGCTATTTTAAAGTCGATCAAACCTTTTAAATATATGAATAAGGTTTGGTCAACCAACCGGTCCAAACCCGACCCTTGCCTTTATGGCGACCCGGCCTCATGTGTCTCGGTCCAACCCAATCGTCTCGATGCGGCTCGGTCACGATCGGGCGCAAGTTCAAAAGCATGGCGTGATGCGCCGTCGATCTTCAATCGAGCAGGCGAGCTCGCGATATCACTGGTGTCGCGTGTCGCGATCAACTTCCACCGTTGGATCTTGATCCAACGGCGTGATGATGCGTACAGCCGGACAACTCGGATCCATGTTTGATCTCCGCGTTCGTTCTCGATCCAGCGGCGCGCTTCTTTCGTTTTAAACCTAAAGGCGCATTTTTATTTCGTAGTTAGATCCAAATCCTACGGCTTTTCCTTTTCGCGTGTTATAAAGCTTGCGCTCCTGCGGGCGTTGGATCTTCATCGTGTGGCCCGATTTGTGTATGCATTGGACGACTCGGATCCCCGCACAATCGTGGCCGTCCATCCTTGATCGGCGGTATCGCTTATTTCTATTTGAAACGGCGTGCGTTAATGTGGGCCTTTGGATTTCAATCCTCGACACCCATTTTGGCCGTGGGCCTTTAAAGCCCAAAATAGGTGGATCGTTGGATTTTAATCGTGCGGACCACATGGGTGTATGCAATCGGACCATCGGTTCAATTTTACATCGACCGTAGAAATTAAATCCAACGGTGTTAAACCATCGCATCTAAAAGGGTGGCGTGTATATCTTTTAATTGATCGTTGGATTTCAATCCAACGTCTCTGTTTGGCGGAACCGCGGCACCATCGAGATTTCGTTTTAATCTCGTTCGATCGATCTTGATAAATGCGGTCCATATTAAATGATCTGATTCAAATCATTTAATCTCTCTATTTATCGTAGCGCTTATTTCCAATCGGACGGTGACATTTGTTCGAACCTTTACGAGTGCGCGGTGAGGATGACAATGGGGCCCACTTGTCGGTTGGCTCTTATCTCCTTCCTCTCTCTCAGTAGCAGATTTCTCTGAAATCAAGGAGAGGATTATCCCAAAGTTTTGCAACTAATTTTTGGGATAATTAGCCTAAATGGACACCTCATCAACTCTAGATCTTTCTCTCTTGCTCTGTAGCTCCACATCACATATATAAACCCTAGTTTTTGAGTCATTCGCCATTGTTGACCATGAAGCTCATCCTTTTCTTGTTAACCGTGGAGTTTCTTGCTTCTTGCTCATCGCTTATCCATCTTAAACTCTGGTTACACTTACAATCAAGATTGGTTATCTTTTGTAGGTTAAATCGAGTTTAACTCTCTGTTGTTCAACATCAGTATCGAAACTTAGCATATTTCTTCTTACAGTAAGTTAAACCTAGCTGTTAACATCTTGAGCATTTTAAGGACTTGAGAAGCTCTGTGAATCATTCTTTTAAGCATCGTAGCTTCAGCGGCTTTAAAGCGAAAAGTTGATATTATACCTTTCGGGTTTTCATGTCATTCTCAAGACCTAGGTTCTTCTTGTCAACTTATCATCTTATTTAGGTTTTGACTAAACCTAGCGACATGACAAGTTAATCTTTCCATTCTTGTCATCATCTATTTTGACTCTTAGTGAAATCGCCTCTGTTTTCTTGTCGGCTCAGCAGACAAAATAGGTTTTGCTTTAGCTTTTGTAATCTAACTAGTTAGGATTAGACTAAAGTTGGTTTGGGATATTAATTACCTAAAAGATCATGCTAAGTTTCATTTATGAACTTTTGCATGATCTATACTTCTTTTTCTGAAAAGTGCACTCTGTCTGTTTGACTCTTTTCAAATCTGAAAGCTGGAACTTTGCAATAAACTTTAATTTACGTCTTTTGAAAGCAGTGAGCTAGATAATGGGTTATTATCATTATTATGGGTAGTTATGGCTTAAGCATCTTGTAATCATGCATTTCTAGATTGATCATGCATATTTCTTCCATGTTGGACTTATTATCGAGTTTGGTATTTATTGGATCTTATTGTTTCTTTAGAATGCAGTTCGTTGAAGCCATGAATCTTTTCCGAGCAATGCGAGCACACAATGTAAGTCTATTATTACCAAGGCAAGCATCCTCTTTGCACCATATTGAACCCAGTTTTGTACAATAGTCTTTACAACTCCGGTGCTAGCGTGCATGCAATTTTTCCGAAAATACAAAATCGACTTGTAGTAGCTAGCTATAACTTTGAATGGTGGATTACCTTGATTATGACCATACACCCAACTCTAGTGTAGTCTTGTATACTATATGGTCTATTTTGAGTTTGGCTTAGATATGCGGTCTAGAGATTTTAGAGTTTGACAAGCATATCTTGTCAAACATGGAATCTAATCGAACTATTGTCATTTTCAAACTCTTTGTCAGTTCAGAATCAGTTTGTATTTGAAATTCAAATTGATCCGGACAAGAGGAAGCTAGTGATGGTGCTTTCAGTACGAGATTGGGTTTTGTGGTGGACTTGTCAAGGTTAATTAAGGACCGAACTCGATTATTCAATTCAAGTCCCCACGTACTTCCACATGCGATGTATGGTATTTGTTTGGTTAAGTAAAATGTTGAGACTATTGAGTTGGAAACAGAAAGTAAGGATATGTGTATTGGCCTTGCATGGCATAGATGCTTTGGTCCGAGGCTGCGTTTATGCCATGTGAGCTTTGTATGTCGATGTCGGATGTTCTTAGGAGGGTGAGGCGTATATGTGCCTCGTCGCATATCGATACCTTAATGGTGCCGATAGCATTCTATTATGGGTGGTGAGCCAATTTGTTTTTAAATTGTTTGGATCGGCATTCTTGACACAACATGTGTGCCTGTGGTTAGTAGGTGGTGTAGCCTACACTATGGGATTAGTTCACACATGGGGGTCAGACTCAATAGTGTTAACTTGTTGAAAAATACCAAATCTTAGTTTCCGGTCGGCATACCAAAGGAAGTGTGTCATCATTCGGAGGCATCAGAAGGCAGCGGGCTAACTAAGTCATGTGGGTAAAGATGTACACCTGCGAGGTATAAAGCTATTCGAATAGCCGTGTCCACGGTCATGGACGACAACTTGAATTGATGTCATCTGTATAGAAGTTTTGATGTTCAAAAATCTGGTTTTGGTTTATTTTAAATTGGCATGAGGAATCATGCAACTGCATCTTGTTACTTTCAAGCCATTTACTTACTATTTTAAGCAAACTTTGATTTATTAAATCGCTTTATCAAAATTTAGCCTTTGTAGGTTAAGATGTATCGCTTTATGCAAATTTGAACCTTTATACCTTCTGTTGTAACCTTATGCATGTAAAAACTCTACTCCTTTGGTTAGGCTCTAATCACCACTTTATTTTATTAGTTTGAGTAAGACTTGTCGAGTACCTTCCGTACTCAGGTGCTACCACCTATTATTGCGGTGAGGACGGTTTCAGTATGAAGTACCCGTTAGCGCCGATCGGTGACGCTAACGAGTAGCGCTACTTCTTGCCTCCAGCGCAATTGCTGCGGTGGATGGGGCCATTGGTGGATATTTTCCGTTTATTTTGCTTCCATTGTATCTCGTTAAAGTGACCAAGTCACTTAATATTGTAGTATCAACGAATGATGTAACCTTATGTTTAATTATATCAATGTATGACTTGTATGTGTTTGATGCAATGTTGATGAAGGATATATATGCGGTGGTCATTGATCACAGGAACCATTGAGAATCATATATATCAGAATCACATTTCTTTGGATTTGTCTTTAGTTAAATTTATATCTTTGCTTTGGTATTAATAAAGAGCAAGTACTGTTCCTTCATTAATAATTGTGCTCTGAGATGAATTTAATTAGTAACATTTCCAATAACGAGGGTCCTCACACCCTCCTTCCACAGATTCCCTATTTTTGTGTCTACCTCTCATTCCTTTGAACTTGTCTGCACCATCATGTCCTATGTCGTGCTTCACTCCCATGGTATTGGATTGGGTTTTTTCCATGTGACATCTAATGTAGCTCAGCTCACATCATGTCATCTCGCTTGACAAGGTATGAAGATTCGACACAGTGACGGAATGCCATGCATGGTCACTCATTAGGACTCTTTCCACCTCTCACTTCAGCTTTAGATATCTCACTTGTCCCCACGCTCTTCATGAATCTCATCTCGTGGGTAGCTCGCATCGTGGAGCTGTTTTGTTGGGTTCGATGATAGCTCATGCTTTGTGCAAGATCGTCAAACAAAAGTTGTCATTGGTACAGGTCATCGTCAGAGAGGTTCTGTAGGGCTCTATGTTCTTGATCATCTGAGTCTCCCTTTATCCTCCATTTATGGTACTGCTCCTGTTCCTATTCCTTCATCCTCTGTTGTTGGTTCATCTACTCCTTGTTCTTACGCATCTACTTATGTTTGCAAGTCGTTTCCTCAATAGCATCATCGCTTGGGTCACTTGTGTGCTCACGCCTCTCTACCTTGATTCGTCAAGGTGTTCTTGGTCCTGTTTCTATTGACACCAATTTTCAGTGCAAAGGTTGTAGACTTAGCAAGCAAGTACAACTCTCATATCCTTTCGACTTTTCTCGTTACGATCGTCCCTTTGATTTGGTTCATTCGGATGTTTGGGGTCCTTTTGCTTAGAAGGGTGGTCACAATTCTTGTCATTTTATTGATGACCACACTCAATACACTTGAATCTACTTCATGAAACATCGTTCATGATTAATTTCCATCTATCGTCTTTTGCTCAAATGGTTCATACTCAATTCTCTTACGCCATCCTTATCTTTCATTCGACTGAGGAGAGTATCTTTCATTAGCCTTTCGTCAATTCCTTACTTGAGGGTACACTTCCTCGACTCTCGTGTCACGGTGCTCATGCTCGAATGGTATTGCTAGCGCAAGCACCGTTATATCATTAAGACTACTCATACTCTTCATGATGTGACTTGGGCGACGTTCTATACTCCATCACGTGTCTACCTCTATGCTCTGACGTCTTGATCATTCATATCTTCAGGCACCAGAGAGATGGGGTTTTCCTTTCCCTTTGCTATATGCGACAGATCTCGAGCCAAGTAACTATCGGACTTGGAACGTTCTACTCCAACGGTATGCTCTACGTGTACCTAAGTGGCGATTGGCAAGTATCGGAAGAGAGCTATGGTGAGGAGACATTATAATCTACATGCACTTGGGACCTTGTTCCACTTTCATTTGGAGCTAAGCCTGTAACTTGCAAGTGGGTGTACAAAGTAAAGAACAAGTCAGATGGTTCAGACGTTTAGTGGAGCGATACAAAGCTCGTCTTGTTACAAGAGGTTTTCAGTAGGCTTATGGTCGAGATTATGATGAGACGTTTGCTCCAGTTGCTCATATGACTACAGTCTGTACTCTCATTACTGTTGTAGAGTTGCTCATGGACTATATCTCAGATAGATGTCAAGAATGCTTTTCTTTATGGTGATCTACATGAGGTCTATATGCATCCACCCTTCGGCGTTGATGGTCCTATAGGCTATGTTTGACATCTTAAGCATGCTCTATATGGTCTCAAACAGGTTCCTCGTGCTTGGTTCGAGCGTTTCAGTTTTGTGGTTCGAGCTGCTGGTTTCACTCCAAATGAGCATGACCCTGCCTTGTTTATTCACACTTCTCAGTGACTTTGCTTATGCTATATGCAGATGATATGCTAATCACAGGAGATAACATGGACTGTGGCTTTTGTGAAGAAGAAATTTAGTGAACAGTTTATGATGTCAGATTTGGGACCATTGAGCTATTTTCTAGGGATTGAGGTTCATTCTGATGGTGATAGCTACTACCTTTCTCAGCATCGCTACGTTCAGGATCTGCTTGCTCGCTAGGATGACTGATACTCGCAATGCTGCCACGTCCATGGAGCTCCACCTGCAGCTTCGATCTACAAACAGTGTACCACTGACGGATCCTTCCTACTATCGTCAGCTCATTGGAAGTCTTATTTATCTCACTGTCACCAGGCCAGACATTGCTCATGTTGTTCATGTGCTCAGCCAGTTTGTCAGTGCTCCCACCTCAGTCCACTATGGTCATGTTCTTCGTGTGCTGAGATACTTGAGGGGGACTGGATCCAGACGTTTGTTCTATGTCAATTCGAGTTAGCTCCAGCTCCACGCTTACTCTGAATCCACTTGGGCGAGTGATCCTGCTAATCGCCGATCTATCACTGGCTACAGCATCTCTCTTGGTACTTCACCCATTGCCTAGAAGTCCAAGAAGCAGACTATGGTATCATGCTCTAGTGCTAAGGTTGAGCTTCGAGTGCTTGCCGCTACCACCTCAGATCATTTGGCTTCAATGGCTCTTAGCTGATCTCGGTGTCCATTGTGACAACTCTACACCTCTGTTTTTCAGCAATACAAGTGTCATTAAGTTACTAGTGATCAAGTCAAACATGAGTTGACAAAACACATTGGTGTTGATACATCCTTCACACGGGTCTCATTGTCGGCAGTCGACCTCCAATATGTACCCTCGGAGCTTGAAGTTGCAGATTTCTTCACTAAAGCTCAGACTCGAGAACAACATCATCGCCTTTGGCCCTCTTTGTTTAGGCTTAAGCTTTTTGGCTTATAGCTTAAAGCCAGTTTTTTGGCTTAATCAGCTTATAAGCCTCTAAACTTTTAAGTCAAGCTTTGTTGTTTGGTAATCAGGCTTTTTATAGGATGTTAGCTTATTGAGTTGTGTGTGAAGGATGAAAGGTCTGAAATGCCCTTGAAGGTTTAAAGAAATTTTTTAAGCATATATTTAAACTTATTTTTACATGAGATTTGAAAATATGATGATACATACAAGTGTACATATGAAACAAAATAGATTTCGCTTGTACAAGCATACGTGTGTGTGCACCATAGTCTATCCAAATAAATTGCAAATCTTGCCATCGGAGATGTATATCTAAGAAGACCAGAGTATAACAGACAACCTATTCATAGCAAGATATCGCTCGTCCGTGCATGCATGTATTCAATATTTGAAAACCGATTAGAAAGGAAGCATAATCTTGAAAAATAAACCCCACTGCATAATACAATAGTAGTGTACCATGGGATTGGAGGCGGTGGCGTGGAGGAACCGAAGGATTTGGGAATCAGCGAAGAGGTGGAACATAAAAAAAACGGAACGATGTGTATTTATATGCAATGGCATTTTGTGGGTAATTTCAGTGAACTTTAGTGGCAAACAGTTATTCCATTCCACAAAAGCCAAAAAAAACACCTCTCCCATGGCTTATGGCTTTTAGGCTTAAATTGGCTTAAGCTTTTTATAAGCCCGACAAAAAAACCACCCCTTTGTTTAGGCTTTGGCTTTTTTGCTTTTAAGCCAGACAAAAAGCCTAAACAAAGAGGGCCTTTATCTACTCAAAACTCAGTGCATCAAATCCTCCTGATCCACCTTGAGTCTGAAGGGGGTGTTAGTCTTGTACATTCTCTCTCCTCTTGGCCCATGTAATCTACTATATATACCCTCCGTAATGAATAAGATGCATAGTTGTGAATAGCAAAAATCTCTCTAAATTCTAATAGATACCATTATCAGTTAGTAAGAAGTAGTATACGAAAATGCTAATCTGTGAGTGCCCGTGGGAAGCTTATTCCGCAGACACCCACGGCCGCCACTTGTTTCAAGCATAAGTTAATCGCATCCGCCTGATGCCGAGCATGTGGGTGACCGGTGTCCACGACTTGGACCACACATCGCGTCGTTCCTCTCACAACTGTGAATCCTCATTCACCTTCACACACAGCAACTCCCCATTCAGCATCCATGCAAGACAAGTCCCAATGCACCACGGTCATCTTGCTAGCAGCCCCCCCCCCCCAACCCCCACCCAAAAAAAAGTAACTCCTCTCCACACAGCACCCCAAGCCAGGAGAGTCGCTGCCCAAGCTGCCCAAACGCCTCATCAACTCCGATGACTCCCACCCCCCTCCGCCTCCTTTGAAGTTGATAGGTCGAATCTCCAAGATTGAAGTTGTAGGTGTAACTTTAAATGTGCAATTCGAAGTTGCAATTTCTCAGTTGAAAGTTTAATTTTGCATTTGAAAGCTCAAATTTCCATGTGAAAGTTTTAAATTCCGAGTTGAAAGTTCAATAAAATTTCTAGTTCAAAGTTCAAATTGAGTGTGTCAAATTTCAAGTTCAAAGTTCCAATTAAAAGCTTCAAACTTCTAGTGAAACTTGAAAGTTCAATTTTCGGTTGAACCAATGCTCTTTTTGCGGTTTCAAAAAGGTTTGAAGGCTGGCGTGTGAGGTGTTTGGCATCCGCAGCCCTTGTTGGCAGCGAACGACCACAGATTAGAAGCCCCCATTAGTACTTTAGTATATATAATTATATACATCCAAAAATAGCAAAGAAATGTGTTCTTCAAAAGACAATCCTTAGTATATATAATTATATACATCCAAAAATAGCAAAATAATGTGTTCTTCAAAAGCCAATCCAATGCCAACTAAGCCTAAGAAAAGAAGCATTCCACTCAAGTATCAGCAATCAAAGTAAACAATCATTCAGGATTCCAATATTAAAAGATGTGGACAAAATATTTCTTCTCTTGTGTTCCCCAGCACTCAAGCAGTCAAGCTCAATTTGCTTCGTCCAGTTTATCTGATTTAGTCCCACCAAAAGTCAGTATTTTTGTAATATATTTGACGAACCCAATAAAATTATAATATTATGTAAGTATTTTTATGACTGTACGCATTCCAAAACGACTTGTTTTTGTGAACTGGAAGGAGTATTAAGAATACAAAGAATATCAACCCCATCATAAATATTAAAACCAGAACATGGAGGATAGCTTTAAAGCCATTCTGATGGGAAAACATGAATTCCTAGCAAGTATCAATAATACAGACCAAGCATAACAGAGAAACATAGGGGAGATACGACGAACTACGATTGAAAAATGGCTAGGTAAAATTAGAATAGCCAAATAGGATAACGCGATAATAGGGATGTGAGAGGTTAGATTGCAGATAAGACAACCAACAGACAGATCAAAAACATTATAACTGGGAAGGTTTTGATACTAGTTCCTATACATAACCCGTGAAAACAGCACTAAAACCAACCTATGTCAGTTATATTTCTAACATAAAAAATTACTAAATTTGCAATGCTTTTGATATCATGGGAGTAAATTGTGACAAATGATTAAAAATAAAGAATAACCTGGGTGTAAAAGCACATAAAGATCTTCTACCAACAGAAGTTCCATGTTCCAGACATGAGAATACTGTAATAAAAAATGAAAGGTGGTCCATTTGTGGATGGAAAACTATTGTGAAGCAATTCATTCATTTCACACTCAATGTGCCATTTTTCAATGCTACCATGTTGTATTCAACTTCAAATTAACTATTTTACGCAGGAGCAAACATTGATAGATGAATAAGCAGAATAAACTTTAAACCAAAGCAGCTATTGCAGATTGACAACAAGCATTAATCCGACTTTCACAAAGATTTACAGCGCACATACGTAAAGAATATGTAAACAAAAACAAGAACTGCATATTCAAAGTATTACCTGGATAAGAGATAACAAGTACGAATCAGTATCAAACTGCAAGAAACTGTATTTGGAAGAAGTTAAAAGACCAATTGTTGATTTGTATGACAGTAAACCTTCCAAATGACCAGACTTAGATATTCTTCTAGCAGTAACCACTGGTGAAGGATCTTCAATCGGGCCACTCATATTTATCAATTTCTGCATTAGCAATTATCAGCATAAAGCCATAAACTAATGTTAACCTGCCTCACTTCCAAGGAGGATGACAGAATGTACATACAACTGTATGGAAATGGTATTTGCTTATAAAGGGAAAATATAGAAACCTACCAACATTTCAGCAAGTTCAATACTTGCAGAAATAAGAAATGAAACTCCGTCAGTAGAAAGTTCATCGGAAGGTAGATTGGAAACCACCTTGATCACTGCAGACTGCAAATCAACTATAAGCTTCATACGATCTGCACAATACACTAAAAACAGACACATTGTAGGGTTAGGGAAGTAAGAAATTTCAAACCTCGTATCTAGATAATATCTCATAAAAACGCAAGCGTTGTAGAATATATGTAGCAAGGGAGGCAATATCATGTCTTTCATTTTCCAGTAGAAGCTTCAACAAAGAACAATAGCCATCACTGCTGCCAATAGGTATGCTGTTGTGATCACTTCGTGGCCACCATCCCAAGAAAGCTTCACATCCCACACCATACCGAGTAGCATGCTCAACAATACCTAAGAGAAGCAATGTAGTAGCTGCAGATTTT
Organism: Ampelocalamus luodianensis; assembly: GCA_036346255.1. NCBI lineage: Eukaryota > Viridiplantae > Streptophyta > Magnoliopsida > Poales > Poaceae > Ampelocalamus > Ampelocalamus luodianensis. Next base: position 57,543,827 of record CM070622.1, on the reverse strand, counting down.
GGTGTCTTCCAACAAAGCAGATTAATGATTTGCTCCATCCCACCAGCATCAACAAAATAAAAGCAACTCTCTTTTGAGGAACATAGTAGGAGAACCAAACTCAAAGACATCACCAACCATTTATTCTGAAATTAAAACGGCTCAAGATAAATAAATCTTTTAATACATTAAAAAGGCATATGACAGTTTCTCAAGTGACATAAGAAAAATTACCTGAGAAGGGCACTGTAGATCAAGTAATGAACAGTTTCTATAATATGGGAAACAACTATTAAACAATTCAAATAGAATTTTCGTCGTGGGCAACTCCTCTGGTCCAAAGGCAAAGCCATTATCATCGAAAAGTGTACTGTCAACAACAGAATGGACATTTCTCCAAATTTCAAAGAGCTCATCGCTAGCTTCAGTAAGAATATTGCTAATTCCCTGAGGATCACGATTACTCTTGGTGAAGCCATTTGCCAAGTCTTGATTCCAACTATGTAGCACGCAGTTAGTACTAGTAGTCAGATATTTTGAAACAGCTGAGATGGCTGCACTTCCTAGGTTAGGAATAATATTTCCCACATTGGGTATTTGGTACATTTTAAGAGTTAAATGTAGAATTTTCTTCACTTCAATTGATAGGTCCAACTCTGTGGCTTGAAAACTCAATGGTTTTAGTGAAGATAATGATTCTTCAAATATAAATTTGGATGAGTGTAGTGCTGGTGGAAGGTCTTCAAGCTTTCCCTCTGATGGAGAGCTAACCACATTCACAAGAGAATGATCCAGATCTAGTTCTATGTTGAATTGACCAAGATCTTCGGCGGTATTCCCATAAATTACAAGGGTGAGACTGCGATAAGTTCCACGCAGCACTAAATGATTTGTAACAATAGCCTGCAAAGTAGAAAAGCAAATAAAACTATCTCAAATGGTAAAACGATTCATACCCATCAGGAATGGACAGAACAGGACAAGCAGATGTGGCCAATATTAGCAAGTAAAAGACTACCACTTTTTTTCTGAAATGAAGTAAAAGACTACCACTTGATACAACACCAGGGAAAAAACCTAAAGCAAGGAAGGCTAAAATAGAGTAAAGTGTGTCGTAGGTCATTAAACTTGTACAATTGTATCACTTAAGTCCGTGAACCTGTAATTGCACATTTATGTCCATAAACTTGCAGAAGTGAGTCAACCCAAGCTCAAACCCGACTTAATTAACAACTGGTGATAATATGACACTACAACCCTATTTAAGCTAAAAGTTTAACGACATATCCAACTATGATAGATCACCTTGAGCCTTAGTCTGCTCATCTGCCACCCCCATCTCACACAAAACTGCTAGAGAAAAAAAAAAGAAAAAAATAGTTGCTCCCCTCCCTCCTCCCACACAAACTGCTAAAAAAACTTACCCAAACAAACTCCCTCAACATAAATTTCCATCCTTATCTCTACAGCATATTGATAAGGCCGGGAATTTTATATTGAGAGGGAGTTTGCTTGGGGAAAGGGTATTCTCTGGGGTTTTTTTATTAGCAGATGTGTGGGTGGTGGCAGGGGAGACTCTTGAACGGGTTTTTTCGGTTTTCTTTTAGCGGTTTTGATAGGAAATAGGAGTGGATGAACCAACGAGATGGAATAGGGTCTTTATAACCATCTTAAATAATTGAAATCGGATTTTATGGTAGAACATAACGTGCAGGCCCCTAACTAGCCTATATTAAGTATGATTGATAGGTAGTGAGCATAACGTTTCCAAAGAAATCTTAAAACTTCATTTAAAAACAAGAATGATTACATCGTCAAATGGTAATTTAGACTGAGACAATGTGTGATATTATCTCTAAACTTATCAATTAGGTAGTGTAACGTGTTTGGACCTCTATTGACTCATTTATACAAGCATATGGGCATAAATGTGCAGCTTTCCACTTCGAGGATCCAAATGACACACCTATGCTAGTTTGGAGACCTACGATGCACTTTACTCAATAAAATACCATAACCTTTGCAGCCACAGCAACTCTTGCTTCAGAACTGGAGTAGGATCCATTAAACTAAAATATGTAAATTGTCAAATCTAGTAAGTTGACAAGAACCCATAGCAAGTTTGACATTTGCACATTTAGTAATGGATTAGCAAATTGCAGGAACGACATGCAGTAAAAAAGAGAAAGAAAGCCTACAAGAATCAGCTAAGAATACTGGACGAATTAGAAACTAAGAATCAGAGATTATACCTCAACTTCTAGTACATTGGATGAAGAGTGTGAATACAAGAAAGGCTGGCAAAGGCGCCTAAATCGAGACTCCCCATCGCAGTGAACAAAGACTTCCAAAGCAAATGAAGGTGGGGACGTAGCACTGGATATAACACCATCAACATTAATCAAGGAAAATGGCTCATCAACATGAACAAAAAGCAGAAGAAGATTGTTAACACAACAAAATATGAGCGCATACTCTTTGCACAACTGGCCAATTAATTTAAATAACTTAGTCGGGACTCTCAAACTAAAGAAACTGGAACCTTACGCCTAAGGAACATTTTTTAAAAAGTATCAACGGAGACCAACAAACTACATTAGCTAACAAGTACTTGAGAAGTTTACCTCAAAAGTATAGGTACAATAAACTGAATATGTACAGTAAGTTACCATTACTACCACTAGAAACAACAAAAAACGAATCAGTAAATATGGGAAAAGGTAAAACTGAACAGGAACCATTATACGCCATTTACATTCCACAATATATAAAGCACTATCACATATTACATTTTACAGATGGAAAGCCACCTATTTCACCATGTTAGCCACTAAACACATTAAAACATCGCGAGTAGGGGCAGTTACATAAAGATATGGTTAGTTCTTTTGCACATGTCAAGATAATGAAACTGTTGAAAAATGAAGAATATTCTACTGAAGTGACAAGTTGTTGAAGAATTAAAAAAAACATAAAAGAGCACTTTGTTGTTGACTGAAGAACAACAAGAATTTGCTGGTTTCCAGCTGGGTTTTTTTGTGTCAAAACCGAAAATAGAATACTTTCCTTAAGTCACATAACCAGAAGGATCACATAAACAGAAATAAACTATCTTCTATGGCAGTTCTTCTACAGCGCATGACCAGAAGGAGCACCCCCACCCCACCAAACACCTAAATACCCGGCAAGGAGTCAAGCAAAAGAAAGCAGTAAAGCTTAAATGATCAAAATAGAAGGGACAACAACCAAATGTAAATTGTATTGTAACAAATTTACCCTCCCTAGAGTCACCCAGCTGCAGATCAAATCATTAATAAACAGAAAAGTTCCAAGATCACCATATAAGCATCATAGAATTGGCCCGCAATTTTTGACAAACTACAACAGTCAAATAAGTTCAATGGATACTATTCTGCAAGGCACACATTCTATCAAGAGTCGCCTTTACAAGGTGTGTACATGGAGAAAACATGTTCTTTATATAATAAAAAGAAGCTAACTGCAAGTGCAAAAATTATTCAAAAGAAATGTTTCTTACCCAACAAGGGATATGTTTGGTGTAGAAGGAGAGGCATTCTGCTCAAGAAACTCGCAAGCAGTGATCACAACAGGTTCAGAAAATAGCACCTGTATGATGTAACAGAATAAAGTGAACTCAAGGAGAAGAAATAAGATATAAAGTTAAATAAAACAAATGAGTCTCCCTCCCTCCCTCTCTCTGAACAGTAATTACTTGTAATCCTAAACACCCCAACATTCGATTCTTGCGTAGTGAAAATTTCAAAGGGTGAACACCTTTGGATGTTTGAATACATGGTGTGTGCACAGTACCACATATAACCAATGCCTTCTACAGATATTTTATATTTCTGAAATTTTCTGAATATGTATTATAATAAAAGGCTGAGATAAGTGTTTATTTGTAAAAATAATTGATATTTAACAAGAAAGTGTACCTTCGTTAGGGCACGCATGGTAGTCCCAGATAAGACAGTAACAAACAAGATCAAACTGATGAGTTAAAAAGGAAGCTTGAATATTTTAAGTAAGGTTTACGAAGCTAATCATGGAAATCCACAGAAGTGGTTTAGGATACAATATACATTCAATTGTATTGGAAATGACACGACAACAGTTGATATCAGTCTTCACGGTCTCATATGCACTGAATCTGTTCCATGAACGGTATGTTAAGTGTTAACTATATTACATCTTGTCGTTATTGAGCAACTTCACTGCATTGGAAACAGACAAGTGTTGCCACAGTGTTAGGGAGCATAGGTATGACTTTCTGATACAAGGTAGGACTTCCCCGAGACACACCTCCCAGCTGTGATTTATGAAGCCTAAATTTATTTACTAAAATTCCAGCAGGAGTATGTGCAAGTTTCTAGAAATCTCGTGCATAAAACCAATTAGCCCTGATCCTCACTCTGCAGTCTTATGTGCAAGTTTGGTGCATCAATGAACCCATGGAATAGGACAAGCCGTCGAATTTGACTATTCGAACGTATACTCACCAAGCAGTAGCAAGATTTGATCACAGATTGCAGACCAGGCTAACAAAAAAGGGGATGGGAAGCGCACCTCGTCGACGTACTCGTCCAGCTGGGAGTGGAGGATCGTCTGTGCGAACAGCACGACCGGCTCCGGGCGTCCCATCGCCGCGGACCGCTTATTCCTCGACTCCGGATCGCCTGCGCGAACCAAAGTAGGCGGGCTAAACCCTAGCGTTCGCCTAAGCGTGCGACGGCGAGGATACGGGACGCGACGCGTACACAGGTGGTGTCCGCAGCCGCCGCCGCGAGACAAACCCGCACGGGATGCGGCAGCCGGTTCGGTCCTCCTCGTCGGCGGCGGCGAGAGGGGGGAGGGAAAGGTACAGGAGGGTTGGTCTTGAGTTTTTTCGGTGGGCGAGAGGGGTGGTAGGGATTAGGGAACCTGCGAGAAAGCTGGGGCTTTTGGCACGGGGTGTGGAGGCGGTTAGGGTGTATTTGGCACGGGCGTAGGCCCTGTTCGGAAAGCTTTAAGCCGGTTTTAGGGTCTGTTTGGACGGTCGGCTTTTTCTATAGGGCTTTTCAGCTTCAGGGTGAATAGCTAGACTTTTTTAGTTTGGTATTTTGACTGTCTTGTTTTTAAGTAGATTGGTTGTAGTTTTTAAGATAGGAAATGTCTAAAATATTCATGAGAACAGTAATGATTTGTTTGATGCCGTTTAACTCAATTAACAACATTTAACGACTATTAACGACGCTAAACACAATTAACGACATTTAAAGACAATAAACAACTAGCACAATTAACGACAACTGCTGTAATTTGACAATAACTAGCGGTAGTTCACGACAAGTGATGATAATTAATGACATTTGACGACAACTAACGGTAGTTAAGATAAATTGACCGCAATTAATGTAATTAACGACAATGAACAATAAATAATCACAATAAACAATTATTACAATGCATAATTAATACAATATATAAACAATAACTCACCCAAGATTATTAAAATACCCTCTTGTTACACATGCACTCAAGCAATCTTATGTATATACCTTTTCATTAGAAAATAAATGATGTCAACAAGAGTTTTATGGACAATGGAGTGTTCAAAGAACAATCAATGAAGGTAATTATAGACAATTTTTACATAGACACAAATATTGAACATTACAATAACAATCAGTGAAGGCAATTATGGACTATTTCTATCAATTTAGTTGTATATGTAACAGGAACATGCATTAATGGATATAATTACAATAAGAGTAACCGAACAAATTTCTATAGATGTAAACTTCATAGTCATTGTAAACTACTTCTGAGCAAGTTTCATTGATCCTCTAGATATCAAGTACACCTTACCAATCTCAATTAGGTCATAAAAACTGATCAAACACCGAATTAAAGCATGCTGCACAAATTTCTCCACCATGTGAATTAAGGATTAGCGTATTTAACGACAATTATTACAATAAACATTTATTACAACAAATAATTATTACATAAATAATTATTACAGCAAATAATTATTACAAACAATTTATGCCCCTCCACTTTTTCCCTGGCTTGAGACCGGCATCGGCAGTGTTAGGCACCCCCACCCTCACACGTACCCCCAAGTGTTCATGCAAATCTTAAATGAAAAGGTGATTATGGCATGACTCTTCTCGACAAGGATAGATTCTCTATAACAACTGGCATGCATGCTTAGTGGATCAATCCATCACTTCACCTTTGTTGGTTTCAGAAAATGAGAAAAGATAATAAAATTCTCACAAAGCATAGGTTGTTATCTCATTACTGACTTAGAATCATAATATCAACATATATGCAAACTACACAGACTAATACAAAATGGTATCAATGAGTCCAACAAAGCTACTCAAGAAATGATGTACTAGTTTGATATTTCGGTTCATGCACAAATACATTACCAACATTTCCATGGACAAGCGGACAAATCAACATTTTCATACTAGTACCACATTCATGCTCACATTCAACATGAGTTCAGACCATGCATCTACATATCTAAATAAACTAAAATGCTCTGGAGTAGTCCATACCGTGCATCTACATATAGGTATTGGTCTCGTTGCTGTTGTAGTTCTTGTCAGATGGCACAGGTCCATCATCCTTCTTATCTATAGATTTATGGTCTTGCTTTCCCTCCACTGCCTTGGTGTTGACAAATCGACCACCAGATCCCCTTGCCCTTTTCAAAGCATGCAGGGTGGCGGGATTCATGTAGGTAAGGCTGAAAACGAACAAAGGAAAACGCACAGAAGAAATGAGAAACAAAGAACATCGCTGAGTATCACTAGGAGCGAAAAATAGTTCATGGCCCATTAACAATATCATGTAAGCTGGGGTCTTCATAATTTCACCGCATAGAATTCTATTTAATCAGTTAGCCAAGGTGAAGTTGAGAATTTCACTTAGAATTGAGATTAACACATGACAAGATAAGATACTTATAGTACTGAAAATACACATATATAATGTTTAGAACTAAAAGAGCCTAGCAAACCAAAGCAATAAACCTTACAGTAATTCTCGGAATTCCTTACCTTAAGCAAGGAATCGATCTAAAGAGCCTTTTAATGTCAATTCAAATGGCAAATTGCCAATATATCATCTCTCACAGAATACTAAGCACTGCCAACATCTTGAGGCACCAAAAATTCAACTAAATATCTCAATCTTAGTTGCTAGATGTTGTTTTCATAATAGAACAATCTTTATCTTTTATTTCTCAACTATCAATTAACAAAGATCACATATACATAGCCTACAATTTCTCATCTCGAAATCCTTTGTATGAAGTGGCTTGACACAACCACTCCATGTATAAACCACTTAAAAATTTCTGATTGTTCCTACAAGTTACATCTCTGCACGCTCATATCTTGCAATCCAAAGATTCTACACTTTCGCACCAAGATCAAGCGTAGCACATGACACATATACAAGGCACTCATCACATGATTCACTTCGTATTGAAGCCAATCCATAGTAATTACATCGGCAACTAACCCTATGAGACACCAGCGACAAGGCATAGGGTGTAGAGGATACCAACCATCATGAGGAGCTTGGTGAAGAGGGCTACGGCCGCGGCGTGAGGACCATGGGGAGGGAGACCGAGTCGAGCCAGGCCAGCGACGGCACGAAGAACTCGTCGCGGCCCGGGTCGCAACGCCGCCGTCGCCGCAAGCACTCCTGCTCCGCCATGTGCAGCCGGAGAAGGCCCCCCGTCAATCGCCCCGCCAACACAGTCCGCCTCATGGCTGACCCTCCCCAGCGCAGCACTGACCGAGCTGGGCAAGGGGAGGAGGGGGTGGGGTGGGCGTGTGTAGGACCACCCCGGAGGGCACCTAGAAGACCTCCTAAGACCCCTTAGGGAGGTCCGTAGGACCACCCGGAGGTCCTGTAAGTTCTCCAAGAGCACCCCCAGAGGAGGTCCTCCAGGACCTCCTAGGAGATCACGAGAACCTCCTAGAGGTCTTGGCTCTGTGCACTGAGTTAGTCGAAGGAACACTTGCTAACTCGCACAAGACCACATAGGTTGAATCAAAACTACACAGTCCAGCAAAGTAAAATAACCAGATAAGTAAGACACAAATATATATAAACAAGGGCCTTATGGCCAAGGTTGTTTACAGCGGTTGCCAACACGGGCTTACAAAAATGACAACAGAATCTGCACAGTGGAAAAAATACAAAACACGCGGAGCCATCCAGCAAGCCCACAGGCTGTCGAGTGGAGGACGTGTGAGGACCCCGGTTTATTCGACTTGTAATGCTTAGCCTCCCATTGACCCTAGCATCACAATTCAAATAAACCAAGCCTCAGGATATGTATACTTCCCAGAAATGCAGTATACACACCCCGTTACAAAATCAAGCATCAATTCCATACACGAGAGATTACGATATCAAAACTTCATAATATACAACAAATTGAACTTACAAGATAAATAACAAACTACACAGCGGAAGCAAAAGCCATAAGATGGCGATAAATAAAAGAGCCAATTAGTGTGCCTTTACCCACAAGGCAACCAACCGGACCGCCAAGCTAGTCGTCAAACCCGCAGCACAGCTCACAAAAAGAATGCCCTTGGGGCTCACCTTCTTCCTCTGCAACAAAAACATTAAGCAAAGCATCTGAGTACAAAAATTGTTTTTGTACTCGCAAGACTGACGTGTGGACTAGCAGACCTATACATATGCTACATGCAGGCTTATCTGGTGGAGGCCATATGTTTCATCTGCACAAAGCCAAATTTATTTGCAATAATGTATCTGATTTAAAGGCAAGTTTGCAATTCATTTTCTTGTTGAAATAACTGCGAAATAAAGATAGATACCAGTAACCACCTGGAAGTGACTATCCCAATAATCACCACAACATAGCACGAATCCCTGATTCGTACCACCCATCAAGTTTTAATTTAAAAAGGTTGTAGTCTAGTTCTCACGGGCGTATCAGCGTGTCCATAACCTAGGGCGAGGCTATTCGAATAGTTCAAACCTGCGAGGGTGTACCAATGTACCCACACTTTAGACCGCCTTTCCACGACCACGGTTAGCATACTTCCTTTGGTATGCGAGCGGCTAAGTCTAACATGACGTTTTCCAATATTGTGTATCAACTACGAGTCGCTCGTATGGATAGAAATCCATACGCTTACATGGTAAAGCCGAAAAGACAACTACCGCTCGGGATAAAGCTTTTGGACAACTACCATGCTCCCACCTCCATCCCTCCTGTGACCTCCTGCGACTGGAGCCAATACACGCCAAAGTACTAGGTCAAGAGATGTCCCATATACTCTAGTGTGGTTAGCACGCAAAATGCTCGATGCGGTGGCGCAAGTAACTCGGTCCTTAAGCGGCTCGGGCACCATTCGATCACACCCAACAGATCACACCAATCATCTTGTTGTGCCCAAGTCTAAATCATTTTTGTCTTCAGTTTTAGTTTTGCAATTAAACATAGCATAAGCTGAAAACATAAGGAACAATAATAATTTTATGTGATCAAGATCATCGATGATCGCCCAATTCTACCGATGACTAAGCATGGCTAAGCAACTGGACCCCTAATCTACTAAGCGACAAGAGTCCATCCAACGAACTCCAATCACAGCAAATAACCTAGGCTCAGGTAGTAGAGGACAATCATTTACCTACAGATTATGCATCTAAAGGATTAACTACTCAATTTAACACAAATTAAGCGATGCATACGTACAGTTGAAACAAAATATTAGACTTTAAAATACTGGGATTAACATGATCAAACTGCTTGCCTTTGCTTTGTTAGCGATATACGTATTGCTGCAGAGGATCACTCGCGATATCAACGTCTTCTAACGATAAAAACTGCCAAAGCGAAAAACAGCGAATAAACACCAGAATGCCAAAAAGAATTCAAAACAATTAACAACACAGAAAACAGATATGAAATTAGGAACACAAATAATTGATTTGAGGTTTATTTAAATTAGTTAGGATTTCTTATTACCGTTCTTTTCAAACTCACTTATTTTCCACGATAATCATACAGTCAAAATCAATCTCCTTATATATTCTTCTTTTTCGGCAGACTTTGGTGGTGATTGTGTGCACATTTATTAACTAAGCAGCAAAATACCACATTATAAATATCTAACTATTCTAAACAACCATTACTGCGATAAGTTTGATTAGACCTATAAGACTCAAACTTCATTTTGATAGTTCATTAGAGTGACTAAGACTGACATTCATTAAATTAGTTCACAGAAAAAGGATGGGGCTAACAAGTGGGTTTACTGACATAACATATCTCCTTCTACTGCTAGCTTAAGTGTGAAAGCCCAAAACCCTTTTCTACTAAATTCAGTAGAGTCATGAACCTAATGCCCATTTTTGCTATCTAGAGACTCTTTGTGCAACCACTCTCAAAACTACAAAGCTACTAGCCAAATTGATCACCTATTTACCAATTCTTCTCCTCTGTTCATTCAATAGACAAAAGAAGATTTTGAGATGAAGTGCTTGCTAACTAACTAGTTCAATGACTCATCTATTAAACAAGTTCGAGTGATCCAACAATCAGAATAAAGGGCTATTAGCACTTGCATTAGCAATGACTCTAGACCAGCGATGACATCTCTAAACCTTCTCGATTTTGCCACGACCAAAAGCTTACAAAGGAGCATGATTCTGAATGAAATGCTACTACTATACAAACTCTAACCTTAAACACTGTTAACCCATTTGAGTGACTTAGATTCACCACCAAATTGGTTAGTACAAGAAGGATTAATTTGCAGTGGTTTTCTTGACATTTCAAAGATTCACCTCGAGTTCACACAACCTACAAAAACAATTTTTCTGAATGAGCCATTGCTAGCTAAACTTGCTATGAATTTCAAAATTCAATCATGCTAAATCATTTGAGTGGAGCAATTATCAGTTACAAGACTAGATGGCATTTTTGAACTTCTACAGGTGGATTTGCAGTTCAACTCATACACACAGAGACACAAGGAGCGGTTTAGAGGAAGAAAGCGAGAAGGTCGAGGGCTCTCGGGCGGCGTTGACCGTCGGCGATGGAGTGGTGGTGTGTGGCGATCCCAAAATGGGTTGCCGGAGTAAAGGAAGCTAGGGGTGGGGTTTTGGGGCTTGGCGGCACTATGGCGGCGTGGCGATGGCAAGCGGCGGCGCCGTGAGAGTGAAAGGGGCGGCGGCGTCGGGTGCAGTGGAGGCCGATTAGGGGAGCATGAGGGCCGGCGGAGTGGCGAGAACTCACCCATGTGGTCGGCGAGCGGAGGATGGCCGGGCGTCTGCGGCGAGTCGGCGGTGGCGCGGTGCTTCACCGTGGAGGTTCTGTGGAGCAAGCGGCGAGTGAATGATCGGGGAAGGAAGAAGGAGTCTGGCGTGCTTACGAGAGAGAATTGAGCTAGAGCTCATTTGGAGGAGGCACAGCGGTGGAAGAAGCGGTTTCGGCGGGCCAGAAGAAGAAACCGTCTTGTGACTCCTCGGTGGCGCAAACTCAAAATTGATAGAGGAACACTTCCTTGTGGTGCAAGGCGCGCTGTGACACGATGCGTGGGCGCACGAGGATCACCGGAGTGGCCGGCGTGCTTGGAGGCGGCGCGGCGCTGCTCACGGCTTCTTGGTGTTTGGTGAAGAAAATGGACGGAGGAGGGGAAGGAAAAGCCCGGGTAGGTGGGGCTTCTCTACCGCTTTGTATGAGGCGAGGCGTGAGTGGAGGCGGTGGGGGCGAGGTGGCCGGCGGTTGGCGTGGCGCATGCGAGCAAAGCGGTGGCGGTGGCGCGCGGCGGAGCTGGGCGCGAGCGCGCGCGCCGCGTGGAGAAGATCCTCTGCCGGTGGGGTCGGGTTGTCAGAGAGAGAGGAGAAAGTGGCTCGGGCGAACCGATTTGGTGCGGATCGAGTGCAGTCGAGCTCGGTCGGTGAACGATACTCGGGTTAGGATTAGGATTTGATTTTGACCAGAAAATGTACACGTTTGACTAAGTCGTTTGAAATAGAAATAAAATCCTAAAAATCTGAAAATTTTGTGGACACTCTGAGATTCACAAGGGACTTAGGAAAAATAATTTCAAACACTTTCTATATTAAAATTTGTTAGAATTAAATTATTTTCAAATCTGCATTTGGGATTTCATTTGAATTTTAGTGAAGGTAAAATGACTTCTAAAAATTTGGTAAAAATAACTATAAATCAAGATAAATAATCTAGTATTTTAATAAATTATTTTTGGAATTCACATATTTTTCTGGAATTCAAAAAGCAATGGAATTTAAGTTTAAAAGTTTTGAAATTTCTACACAAACTTCAATACAAAACATCAAAAGCTTTAAATTGTGCACAAGTTTTTTAGAAAACCAAGAGATACAACAAAAGTTTTCAAACTTTCATACTTTTATATATTTGAAATACAAACCCTAATTTTGGGGTTGTCACAGGACGTCTCCTAGAAGGTCTGGTCGTCGAAGAACTCCTCCTTGAGGAGGTCGGTGCTGCCCTGAACTTGGTCATCTTCAAACACTACTTACAACAGCAAAACAAAAAGTCATAAGTACGTTGAATGTACTCAGCAAGTCACAGGAAACAGGTATGCAAATAATATTCATGCATTGGCTTGACAATAGAGAGCTACAGGGTTAGTTTGCACAAAGCAAAATTTGGCAATAATATAAGTAGAATGAAGACCTCAAGTTTTTAAAACAAAAGACAAAACAACAAGGGTTCCAAGGGAGGTCGTGAACACCAACTCACTTCTTCACGGGGGAGGTCTTGGCCGCACCAACGTCTAGGACCACCCCACGACCACCCTAGAGCACCAACTCTAGAGTTCCCAAAGACCACCCTAGGGCCCCAAGACCTCCCCGAGCACCGACTCAGGAGCTCTTGGACCACCCTAGGTTTCCACACGCCCATTCCCTGAACCTTTCTTGAGCTAACCATGACCTTTCTAAAGCCGGCCAAGGTCTCTTCGAGATAAAAGCCATAGCCTCTCACAGAAGTGCTCAGGAACAAAGTTTTATTAAACAAACTACCCCTTGCGCATTTATCACCAGACAATGTCCATGACCAAGGACTTGGCTATTCGAATAGATTTTTACACTCTGCAGAGGGGTACTACTTTACCCACAATTCACGACCTCTCTAGCTGGGTGGTTCCCGTTGGAACCTTGCTCATTTCCAAAGATGAGCAGTCTAGAGAGTGTAACAAGGCCTTTACAAAGCTTTGAACTCACTCAGAGCTGCCCGCTAAGGTTTCGCTTCTAATGAGCCTCACACCCATCAGATTCATACCCCCTCTTGCACCAGCACATCTCACGCTCAACCATAACAACACCAAGCCAGCTCATTGCTAATTATTTAGTCCAGACCACCCCCATAAAGTGGTCTTGTGGTTGCACGGTAAACTCGGATCAAAGAACACAAAGTTAAGTCCCTAGTTGGCTGCATCAGGCGAGTCTGGCCACAAACCCAGCGTGCGTATAGCACCCGCTACTCACTCCCGACCAACTCGCCCGAGCATAAATCAGTTTAGGGTTCAACCCAAGCCATAGGACCACCAAATCGAGGCACAAGTTTTAATATTAGCAACATCGCACTGCAAAATGACACAACTGGGGCTCATACCATAGTTGCACATCAGTGGCACCAACCACCATTCCATAGTTCTTAGTCAAGGTTATTAAGAAGGAAAACAAAGGTTCTCAAGACCCACGGTACTAGGGCAAGGCTAAGCATCCTACGGTCCCAAGTTGGCAAAGCAAATAGTGCCAACAAAACCACCCACTCTAAGGTGTTCAAGATAAGCATATCAACATGCTGTGTACAAACATCCAAGGAGGTCTAATAACAAGTAGGAACAGTTACTACCCAAAACCTTTTCTTAAAGAAGGTAGCCATGCATAATAAGATAAACAAGATAACTTTAAATGTTAGGTTCAAAATGATCAATGGCCTGTGACTTGCCTTCGTTGAGCAGTGGGGAGCCCTCTGTGGTGAGAGCTTGGTCCAAAAACTCCTCTTCAAGCTCGGGACCTACGCGTTCGCGAAGAACCAAATAAACACACAAACTCAACAAAAGAACTCAAAAGACTAGAAAGAACTCAAGCAAAACCAACTAAAAACAAGGAAGAACAGGGGGTCCTTCCTGGAGACGGGAGGTCCGACGCAAAGAAGTGCTCCAGGAACAAGCTCAGGGAGGTCTTGGTGAGAGCAAGAGAGTTAGAAAATGAGGCCAAATGTGGTGAAGGAAAACTCTCCCAGCTACAAATAGCTGAAGAGGCAATGATGAGAGCACTGAGGCTTAGGGCAACGTGTCAAGGGTAGGTGACAAATAGGACAAGGATTTGACAAGGCATGTCATTAAAAGGAGGAAACAAGGTACCACAGAAGTGACCACTTTTAATGTGCTGCAGCACCACATTAAAAGTTCAGAGACTTTCTACTGCAAAGCGTGCAGAAGGGGAAAAGGGGACAGGGCTGGCTCAAACAAAGAGGTTAGTCAAAGCAACAGGAAAAAGTCATGACTAAGGGAGGAGGTCCTGCAGGGGAGGAGGTCCTCGCAAAGGCCAAAGGTAGCCTTGTTCCACCGGGGTGGTCTTTGCAAAAAGACCAGAGGTCATGACCACATAGGGTGGTCGTGACGAAAGATGGTGGTATTTGCAAAAAGACCACAAAAATACTCAAGGGGAGGAGGTCCAAAGGACTAAGAAAAAGGCACAACGAATTTGGGCCACACGATCTTGATCGGGTGGTTATGAGAGGTAGGAACATTCGGACCTAGCGAACACATCCTTACATCATAGCCGCCCAAACTAAATCAGACGATCCACAACGCAAGGGAGCGTTTGGACTATCCGAATGCCTCCTCTCAATCGGGCCATTCACACAGGATCTAACGGTCCTGAGCAGAGATAGGCATGCATAGAGTTTGGACTTAAGGGATGCCCAAACAAAGAGAGGTCTCAAAGGACTAGATTCAAATGGGGAAAGAGTCCAACGACGGAGATCCAAGGAAAGAGGTCCAAGGAGGTCTTAACTGCTAGTATAGACTAAAAGAGATCCCAACGGTTAAGATCTGTAAGGAGGAGGTCCTGACGGTCAAGATCTACAAGGAGGAGGTCCTAACGGTCAAGATCTAACAAAGGGGAGGTCCTAGCGGTCAGGTTCTACAAGGAAGAGGTCCTGACGATCAGGATCTGCAAGGAGGAGGTCATGTAGAAGGAAAACTAAGCTAAGGAGCACTCGAAACAAAGAAAGAAAGAGCTAAAAGGCCAGGAACGCTAAAGACTACAACAGCGAACAAAGTACTAAACCAGCGTTAACTAAAGTTTGAGTTAAGTCAAGTTAAATCTCAAATTTTCTAAAATTCCAAGTTAAGCTTGAGCAAAACCATAAACCGAATGGTTCCTTTTTTGTTTTGAAATCCGGCAAAGGCTCTAAGACAAATGGGATGTTACAAACTTTCACCCCTTAAAGGGAATCTCGACCCCAAGATTCGGGCTAGCTAAAGAATAGGTGCGGGAACTCCTTCTTGAGGTTCTCTTCATGCTCCCAAGTTGCTTATGCTTTAGTGTGATTGCTCCATTGCACTTTGCACAGCTTGATAGTCTTGGTTCTTGTGACTCGTTCGGACACGTCCAAGATCTTGGTGGGGTGCTCTCGGTAAGTGAGGTCTTCTTGGAGGTTTAAGGCTTCAAGGTGCATCTGTTCTTCTGGCACTCGCAAACACTTATTCAATTGAGACACATGGAAGACATTGCGCACTCCAGTTAGTTGAGGGGGAAGGCCTATCCTGTAGGCAACTTCTCTTCAGGCAAGAACTAGAAAAAGCCCAATGAATCTTGGCGCAAGCTTCCCACTGATTCTGAAATGTTGCATTCCTTTGAGAGGTGACACCTTGAGGTACACTTGATCTCCAGGGGCAAAGGCCAGATCTCGACGCCTATTGTCGGCATAGCTTTTCTGTTGGGTTTGAGCAGTTTTTAATTTCTCTCTTATGGACTTTACTTGGTCTTCAGCTTCTTTTAGGTGGTATGGTCCTGGAACTTATCCTTCACCAGACTCTATCCAGTACAGGGGTGTTCTACACTTCCTCCCATAGAGAGCTTCAAAAGGGGACATTTGAAGACTTGTCTGGTAGTTGTTATTGTAGGAGAACTCAGCATAAGGCAACATCCGATCCCAACTAGCTTGTTTTTCAAGAGCACAAGCTCTCAACATGTACTCAAGGACTTGATTAACTCTCTCAGTTTGGCCATCAGGTTGTGGATGATAAGCGGTGCTGAAGTTGAGGTTTGTACCTAGGGCATCATGTAGCTTTTGCTAGAACTTAGAGGTGAATTGAGATCCTCTGTCCGACACAATCTTCTTTGGTACCCCATACAAACACACAATCCTTGTCATGTAGAGCTCTGCTAGCTTATCTCCAGAATAGGTGGTCTTGACAGGGATGAAATGGGCCACTTTTGTCAAGCGGTCCACGATTACCCAAATGGAGTCAAAACAAGCTTGTGTTCGGGGTAGGCCAACTATGAAGTCCATCCCGATCTCCTCTCATTTCCACTCGGGTATGGGTAGGGGCACCAAAAGACCTCCTGGTCTTTGGTGTACAACTTTGACCTTTTGACAAGTATCGCACTTGGCCACAAAATCAACAATTTCTCTTTTCATATTGGGCCACCAATACATCTCTTTGATGTCTTGATATATCTTTGTGGTTCCTGGATGGAAGGAATACAAAGCTTCATGAGCTTTTTGAGAGCACCACCTTGAGTTTGGGGTTGTTAGGTACACAGAGTCTTTTGTCGAACCAAACAGTTCCCTGTTCATCTTCCGAAAACCTTAAAGACCTCCCTCTTCTCATATTGCTCTTGATCTCTTGAATGTTAGCATCTTCAATTTGAGCTGCCCTGATCTGCTTCTGCAAGGTGGGCTGTACTTCAAGAGCTGCTAAGAACCCTTCTTTGACTAACTCCAATCTGAGCTTCTTGAACTCCTTGAACAAAGTCGGCTGACGTTCTTTGACTGACAAAGTATTGCTGGAAACCTTTCTACTCAGAGCATCTGCTACCACATTGGCCTTACCAGGGTGGTAATGAATTCTCACATTGTAGTTATAACATCCCAAGTCTTGGCTTGTGTTTCAAATGTAAGAAAATGTATAGAAATTAAAACTTTTTTTACATCTTGTGTTTCATGTATGTTCTGAAAATTCTTGTAAAGAAATTATGGAAATACAAAACCACAAGCCTCTTTTGACCTAAACCTTGACCCTTTAAAAACTTTCATGTTTAACCTTGGGATCATCCCTTGGGAATATTTTTCCTAAGCTCTAGGGTTGATGTGTGACTCCTCTAAAAAAATTCACAATTTTTAGAAATTGTTTGAATATTTTAAGAGGTCAGTCAAACTAGTTTGACTCTGAGTCAAACCCTAGCTCAGAATCTTGCAGAATTTCTGGAGGAAAATGCACTACATAAAAACCTCTGAATATTTTATATAAGGTCAACCCTAAAGTTAGCAAGCTCTTGTAAAAATTTCAGAATTTTTGGATTTAGTTTGCTACCTCAAACAATTCCTCAAAGTTTATATTCTAATTTTAAAACCCTAGTCAAACCAATCGAGCCTGAGTCGAACTCGGGCTCAGGTGTAACACCCTGGTGTTTAGAGTCCTTTTTTAAAATTTCAAAGTAAAAAGAACGATTTGGTTTTGATGAGAATTCCAAGCTTAACTTGAAATTTCAAAATGAGTTTCAATTAATTAACTCAAACTTCAACTAAAAACTCTCAGCCAGTCTGTGGAGATGTTGGAATTTAAGTAATCCCTTTTCTTCTCTGTGCTAGCTCATTCATTTCTGGTCCATACCCTCTTAGGTCTAAACCTTCCTTAGTGTTTGGATCCCTTTTGATCCAGACCTCCCTCTTTGATTTATCCTTGACTTAGACTTCTCCAGGTATAAACCTCCTTTATGTTCTTGTGAACTCATTTCCTTGTTCTGTTAGAACCTCTCTAGGTCCTTTTGGATTGTCCCCTCTGCCCTGATCTCTGTAATGTTTCGCCTTTGGAAATTCATATCGCACCAGCGCGGTAGTACCACCACGCGGAACTACCGCTGTGCAAACCGCGGTCATACCGCTCCGTAGGAAAATCAAGCCTTCAACACATATGTTCTGGAATTTTCCATACCGCCTTGTATCATCCGGTACTACCGGCGTGCGGTAGTACCGTTCCTCAACTTGCGGTATTACTGTATCTCACAATCTCTAAAAAAAACAGAGATTTAGTTCCTCCCCTCATCCTTCAGGACCTCCATATGTCCTCTAGAACCTCCTCCACGTTCATTCAAACCTCCCCGCGTCCTTCAGGACCCCCCTTGTTTCAATCTTGACCGTTAGGACCTCCTTTTGTGAGATCTTAGTTGTCAGGACCTCCCCTTGTTTTAATCTTGACCGTTAGGACCTCCCTTTTGTGAGATTTTAGCCGTTAGGACCTCCCCTTGTTTTAATCTTGACCGTTAGGACCTCCCCTTGTGAGATCTTAGCCGTCAGGACCTCCTCTTGTTTTAATCTTGACCGTTAGGACCTCCCTTTTGTGAGATCTTAGCCGTCAGGACCTCCTCTTGTTTTAATTTTGACCATTAGGACCTCCCTTTGTGAGATACTAGCCGTCAGGACCTCCCCTTGTGAAATCGTGACTGTCAGGACCTCTTGTCGCTTTGATCTTGACCGTCCAGACCTCCCATTTGTCCCTAAGACCTCTCTGTTCCTGGACTCTGTTGTCTTTTAGACCTCCCTTGTTTGACTTTTTACAAAGACCACCTTTCCGGCCGGACCTCCTCGGGACCTCTTGTCCTTAGGACCTCCCGGTCCTTTTTGCATGGACCACCCTTGCGGGTCAGACCACTTTTGTGGTCCGAACCTCTGATCCTTTAAAAAGACCACCTGAGTAGGTCAAGACCTCCTCTGAAATTGTGGGATCGCCTCAAGACCTTCGCAGGACCTCCTCATCGGGCTTTGACTGGCTCCACTTGTCAGTCACGCCCCTCTTGTTCATCCTTTGTCCATACCTTGGCTCTCAAAAGTCACCAAACATTTAATGCCTGTTGTGTCGCATTAAATGGTATCAGTTCTTGGGCAGCACCTGTTGTGTCGCATTAAATGATATCAACCTTAGCAGCACCAGGCTATCTTTTGTACCATCTTTTATCTACTTCTATCATTTCCTTCCCTTACTTTTGAGCCCGAGAGCCTTTGAAAATTTCAGTAGCTCTGGCTATATAAACCTAGGCAGCCCTTCTTCCTCATCCTTTTGCTCATTGCCTCCCTCTAGCTTCATCGCAAGCTCTTGGATCTCCTCCAAAGCTCTTTGGACCTCCTTCCTTAAGCTTCGTACCTCCTCCAGCAGCTCCTAAGACCTCCAAACCAATCAAACCTTTCTGTTGGTGCATTTAAGTGTTTATTTGGGGTTCTATTGATTCTTGCTTGAGCTTTCTATTGAGTTGTTTTGTTTTTCTCGCGTGTAGACTGTGAAGGCACTGAGGAGCAAGAGTTCTTTGAAGAAGAAGAAGACACCCAAGCCTTTGAGCAAGGCAAGTTACACCATTGATCATTTTGCACCCATTATTTCAACCTACGTATTTCTGTTTCAAGCTAAGTAATGCATGCTTATCTTACTTAATATTTCAATATATGTGTTTGCTCTCATAGTTAGACCTAACTCCTTTTATATGGCCAATGTTGATATTGCTTCTGATCTATTGTCACCTAGATGAAAACCTGGTCGACACTTTAGTGTGATCAGGACCTTTTGGAAAGAAATGCTTAGTTATGCTTAGACCAAAATCTTGTTTTGGGGAAATTTCTTTTCAACTACAGATCAACTATTTTTCCTCAAATATTTTTAACCATAACATTGGTTTGTCCTGGAGGTTGCAACCATGGCATTGGTGTGCCATGGGGGTTTCAACCGTGGCATTGGTGTGTCATGGATGTTTGAAAAGCAAAGAAATGGTTTGGACTTGGGCGAATCTGGTTGTTTGGTTAGTGCAGGTTTATGCCCCGGGGGTCGTGTGATCTGATGCCCTAGGGTTGAGGTTGTCGCCCAGGTCAGTTAAGGACCGGTCTTGTAACAGTCCAATTTTCAAATTTCAGTACAAATTAAAATTTATGTATTTTTGTGGAATTTTCTGGAATTTTTAAAAGCTTTTTATAATTATTTTAAAGTCAAAACAAATTTATTTGTAAAATTAAAAGCCAGCATATAGTTGAAAATAATTTTATTAAGTCCAAAATAAATAAGGAAAATTCTGTGAATTTTCCCGTAATTTTTGGAATTATTTTGCTATCTTCTAAAGCCTATTTGAATTATCAGGGTTAAAACAAATAAGAAAATCAAAAGAAAATTTAAAACTCAGTTTGAGCCGAAACCCAAACCTTGGTGCGGAGGACGTGGTGTGGCGTGGGGGCATGATGGCCGTTGGATGCTGATCCGGTGGCTGAGAGGGAGAGGGGAGCGGTGCAGGCCAAGATGGGCCGGGGCGCGGAAGAAAGGAGGTTTCGACCCAAAGCCAATTTAGGGATTTTAATTGATTGTCTAATTTCAAAAAAGGAGTTAAATCAAAATAGCTTCTAGAAAATAGTAATTTAAATCCAAAAATTCTAAAAAAATTTACAAAAATTCCTAGAGTTATTTTGGACTTAAATAAAATATTTCCAACTTAAAGTTGGCTTTTAATTTTGCAAATAAATTATTTTGGCTTTTAAAATACTTAGAAAAAAGCTTTTAAATTTCCAGAAATTAACTAATTTTCCTTTTTAACTTTAAATCCAAAGAAAAGCCATTAAACTCAATAAACTTTATATTTTTTATATAAAAAAAACTTCAGAAATGCAAATAAAGCAATCAAACTCATTCAAATTTCAAGAAGTCCAACAAAGTAATAACTTTAATTAACATTAAATTGGTAACAGCACTTGGGATGTTACAGTTAGTCCCAGGAACACTTGCTAACTCACACAAGACCACATAGGTTGAATCAAAGCTATACAATCCAACAAAGTTAAATAACCGGATAAGCAAGACACAAATATATATAAACAATAGCCCTATGACCAAGGTTGTTTACAGCGGTTGTCAACACAGGCATACAAAAACGACAATAGAACCTACACAGCGGGGAAAAAAAATATAAAACACGCAGAGCCATCCGGCAAGCCCACAGGCTGTTGAATAGAGGACGTCTCCTAGAAGGTCTGATCGTCAAAGAACTCCTCGAGGAGGTCGGTGCTGCCCTGAACTTGGTCATCTTCAAACATTGCTTGCAACAGCAGGACAAAAAGTCATGAGTACGTTGAATATACTTAGCAAGTCACAGGGAACAGGTATGCAAATAATATTCAAGCATCGGCTTGACAATAGAGAGCTGTAGGGTTAGTTTGCACAAAGCAAAATTTGTCAATAATATAAGTAGAATGAAGAGCTCAAGTTTTAAAAACAAAAGACAAAACAACAAGGGTTCCAAGGGAGGTCGTGAGCACCAATTCACTTCCTCACGGGGGAGGTCTTGGCCGCACCAACGTCTAGGACTACCCCACGACCACCCTAGAGCACAAACTCTAGTGTTCCCAAAGACCACCCTAGGGCCCCAAGACCACCTTGAGCACCGACTCAGGAGCTCTTGGACCACCCTAGGTTTCCACACGCCTAGTCCCTAAACCTTTCTTGAGTCAACCATGACCTCTCTAAAGCCGGCCAAGGTCTCTTCGAGATAAAAGCCATAGCCTCTTACAGAAGTGCTCAGTAATGAAGTTTTATAAAAAAAAACTACCCCTTGCACATTTATCACCAGGCAATGTCTATGACCAAGGACTTGGCTTTTCGAATAGATTTTTACACTCTGCAGAGGGGTACAACTTTACCCACAATTCACGACCTCTCTAGCGGGGTGGTTCCCGTCGAAACCTTGCTTATTTCCAAAGATAAGCAGTCTAGAGAGCGTGATAAGGCCTTTACAAAGCTTTGAACTGGCTCAAAGGTGCCCGCTAAGGTTTTGCTTCTAATGAGCCTCACACCCATCAGATTCGTGCCCCCTCTTGCGCCAGCGCATCTCACGCTCAACCACAACAACACCAAGCTAGCTCATTGCTAATTATTTAGCCCAAACCACCCCATAAAGTGGTCTTGTGGTTGCACGGTAAACCCGGATCAAAGAACACAAAGTTAGGTCCTTAGTTAGCTACATCAGGTGAGTCTAACCATAAACCCAGTGTGCGTATAGCACCCGCTACTCGCTCCCGACCAACTCGACTGAGCATAAATCAGTTTAGGGTTCAACCCAAGCCATAGGACCGCCAAGTCTAGGCACAAGTTTTAACATTAGCAGCATCGCACCGCAAATGACACAACTGGGGCTCACACCATAGTTGCACATCAGTGGCACTAACCACCGTTCCATAGTTCTTAGTCAAGGTTATTAAGAAGGAAAACAAAGGTTCTCGAGACCCACGGTACTAGGGCAAGGCTAAGCATCCTACGGCCCCAAGTTGGCAAAGCAAAGAGTGCCAACAAAACCACCCACTCTAAGGTGTTCAAGATAAGCATGTCAACATGTTGTGTACAAACATCCAAGGAGGTCTAATAACAAGTAGGAACAACTACTACCCAAAATCTTTTCTTAAAGAAGGTAGCCATGCATAATAAGATAAACAAGAGAACTTTAAATGTTAGATTCAAAATGATCAAAGGTCTGTGATTTGCCTTCGTTGAGCAGTGGGGAGCCTTCTGTGGTGAGAGCTTGGTCCAAAAACTCCTCTTCAAGATCAGGACCTACACATTCGCAAAGAACCAAATAAACACGTAAGCTCAACAAAAGAACTCAAAAGACTAGAAAGAACTCAAGCAAAACCAACTAAAAACTAGGAAGAACAGGAGGTCCTGCCCGGAGAGGGGAGGTCCGACGTAAAGAAGAGCTCCAGAAACAAGCTCGGGGAGGTCTTGGTGAGAGCAAGAGAGTTAGAAAATGAGGCCAAAGGTGGTGAAGGAAAACTCTCCAAGCTACAAATAGCTAGAGAGGCAATGATGAGAGCACTGAGGCTCAGGGCAACATGTCAAGGGTAGGTGACAAATAGGACAAGGATTTGACAAGGCATGCCATCAAAAGGAGGAAATAAGGTACCACAGAAGTAACCACTTTTAATGTGCTGCAGCACTACATTAAAAGTCCAGAGACTTTCTGCTGCAAAGCGTGTAGAAGGGGAAAAAGGGACAGGGCTGGCTCAAACAAAGAGGTTGGCCAAAGCAACAGGAAAAAGTCGTGACCAAGGGAGGAGGTCCTGCAGGGGAGGAGGTCCTCGCAGAGGCCAAAGGTAGCCCTGTTCCACCGGGGTGATCTTTGCAAAAAGACCAAAGGTCATGACCACATAAGGTGGTCGTGATGAAAGAGGGTGATCTTTGCAAAAAGACCAGAGGTCATGACCACATAGGGTGGTCGTGACGAAAGAGGGTGGTATTTGCAAAAAGACCACGAAAATGCTCAAGGGGAGGAGGTCCAAAGGACTAAGGAAAATGCGCAACGAATTAGGGCTACACGATCTTGATCGGGTGGTTCTATGAGATAGGAACGTTCGGACCAGGCGAACACATCCTTACATCGTAGACGCCCAAACTAAAGCGTACGATCCACAATGTAAGGAAGCGTTTGTACTATCCGAATGCCTTCTCTCAATCGAGCCATCCACACAGGATCTAACAGTCCTGAGCAGAGGTAGGCGCGCACAGAGTTTGGACTTAAGGGAGCCCCAAACAAGGAAAGGTCTCAAAGGACTAGATTCGAAAGGGGAAAGGGTCCAACGACGAAGATCGAAGGAAAGAGGTCCAAGGACGTCTTAACTGCCAGAATAGACTAAAAGAGATCCCGACGGTTAAGATTTGCAAGGAAGAGGTCCTGACCATCAAGATCTATAAGGAGGAGGTCATGACGGTCAAGATCTAACAAAGGAGAAGTCCTGGTGGTTAGGTTCTACAAGAGGTCCTGACGGTCAAGATCTGCAAGGAGGAGGTCCTAACGGTCAAGATCTAACAAATAGGAGGTCCTGGCGGTCAGGTTCTACAAGGAAGAGGTCCTGACGGTCATGATCTGCAAGGAGGAGGTCCTGCAGAAGGAAAACTAAGCTAAGAAGCACTCGAAACAAACAAAGAAAAGAGCTAAAAGGTTAGGAACACTAAAGACTTCAACAGCGAACAAAGGACTAAACCAGCGTTAATTAAAGTTTGAGTTAAGTAAAGTTAAACCTCAAATTTTCTAAAATTCCAAGTTAAGCTTGAGCAAAACCATAAAAAAATGGTTCCTTTTTGGTTTTGAAATCCGGTAAAGGCTCTAAGACAAACGGGACGTTACAGCGTGGGTCCTTGGCACAGTGGAGATGGGGAAGGGAGGAGGGCGCCGGGGGAGGGAGGAGGGCATGGCGCGGGAAGAGGAGGAGGGAGCGGCGTAGGAGGAGGAGGAGATCCAGATCTACATCTAGATCTAGGCGGCACCGACGCGAGGCAGGAGGACGCGATGGCGCGGGAGGAGGATGCAGCGGTGCAGGAGGAGGATGGAGGCGGCGTGTCGGCACTGGGGGAGGAGGAGGAGGGAGGACGGGGGCACACGGGGAGTCTAGGGTTCGGGCAGGGGAGGAGGGAGCCGAGAGGGCAGGCGGGGAGGAGGTGAGGCTTTTATGCGGTGGCATTTCGCGGGTAATTACCCCCGAACTTTGGGGATAATTTGGGAACAGAGGCTGTAGGAAGTCGCGGAAGCGCCCCATAGGCAGCTTCCGGCTTCCGCGCATTGTAACATGAATCTGTTTCCAAGAAAAGCTACTATAAAAAGCCAGCTGTTTGGAACGACTTCCGGCTTTTTCGGGCGGAAGCCGGAAGTTGAAGCCATTCCAAACGGGGCCTTAACTACGGTCTGTTCAGAATAGCTTCGGCTTATGGTTTCTGCTCGAAAAAGCTGAAAGCCATTGAAAGGAGGTTTGCCTTCATTGAAGGTTGAGATTAATCATTAAGATTGGCCCAAGCTTGCTTCAACAATATTGGATTCTATACGCGTGCAACGAGACAAATAAATAATAAAAATTCAAATAAAATCCAAAATTTATAAAATTAGTACAAATAGATAGACTATGAATTTAGATGTATTTAGGAAGAAGAATCAACTGAATCGGAGCTCATATGAACGAGAATGAACTTCCGGAATTTTGTCGTATTGGAAAACCCTGAAAATTGAGACAAAACAACACATAGGATGACACATAGACCGCAGCAGCTGGAGCTCCTCAACGAGACTCGCGCACCACTGTTCCGCTCCAGAAAATCAAAGAGCTCATGTAATCCCAAATTAAGCACCTGCCCATGTAACCTACAGAACCTTGCACTATCACGAGTAGTTGAATTAGGTTGAGAAATCAACTCAAAGCATCCACAAAATCTGCGTCCACCCCTCTCATTCTCCTCAGGTTCATCTCTCCTTCCCATTTCTTCCTTTTGTCTGTTACGTTGCAAACAAAACTTCTATACATTTCAGATACTCAAAAATGCATTATGGAGGAGATGCTATAACTATAGTTTGCTTCTCTTAAAGCACTTGCCATTTGATGTCTCATGAACCCGTGCTTATGTGCCAGTAGATGCATACGTGTGAAAGCTAGCTTTTTATTGATAGGTGTAGCAAGTCTACATAAATTTGCTTTGTTAACTGATAAATTCAGCTTCACGCTTGCTCCTGTTATGCTAGAGGCTTTGGAAAAAAAATTAAAGACAGGTTATAACATGGTAAGCCAAGAAACTTACATGTTTCTTTTGTTCCATTGATTCATTATGTGGATGTGGACAACTGTGGGGACCATTGATTATATAGAATTCATTGCTGGTAACAGCCCAAAAATACCTAAATGCAAAAATATGGGATTTTTAAAAAACTTTTGGTATAATATCTACTATCGTACCGTTTGCCTACATCTTTGAGAGTTACTTGATTGCATTGTCTCTTCTGTTCTCATGATTCTGTCTATTTTCGTATAGGAATTCCTTAAAGCGATTATCGGAGTTTTAGCAGACCTAAAATTCTGTTATTCTGCCTTCTTCTCAAATTCTTTCGAGTCTTTTTCTTGTTACCTGTTTTCCCTTTGGCTTAGTCCTGGCTATCCTGGTTCTAGTTTGGCTCGACCAGCTCCTGTGCATTCCTTTTCCCTTATTTACCCAGCCAAGCTAGTGCCGTGTCATCGCTCCTTCTCCACTATTCCTTCCTGATTAACGGATGTGGCTCAGTGCATGTATGCTCACATGTAGTACACTTCCTCAGGCTACCCAGTCCTACAGGCGCGCACGCATGCAAGCACTAATGCCTTCTGGTTGGCTCGGCCAAATTCGGCCACTTTCACTCACCTCTCTCTCTCTCTCGTTCTCTTGTATGCACGATGTGCTATTGTATGTTTATACATACACTGATCCATATAGGGTTGAGCACCCGTTGTGCTTTTACTCTTCTCCTCTATTTCACACTTTCGATCAGCTCCTGGCCGAACTTCGTTCAGCCAGAACAACTCATTCGGTCATAGGACCGATGGCGGTACCACGCCCTTTTGATGTCTTGACTAATTTGAATAAGCGATCATCAATAGCCATCACCTAAGCTATCATTCCACTACCCTATACTGCCCATACCGTCAACTGCTCTAACCACTCCTCCTCGACTATTGCACCAGGGTGCATGCACATATTTACTCCTAACCCCTGAATGCCTTCCTTCACCATTCCAGTGTTAGCCTCACTTCCATCCTCTCACAAGTGAGCTCGAGCTCCAGTTGGACACAAGCGCTGCCTCGGCCGAGCGCTGCCACATCACCACCATCGCCATTAACACCTACTGGTGAGGCTACTCCCATGTGTGCATTCGCTCACACCCATGCCTAAGGTGGCATTTCCCCTCAGCTAACCCTACTTCTCAACTCATAGGAATTGCCTTGGGTGCTATTTTTATTCCCCTCCGGCGAGGACACTTCAAGACCTCTCTGAAGGACCATCTATCAGCTCCCAGGGAGCAACCTTGAAGACCGAAGACCACCCTCCTGTCCTCAAGTTACTTGTAGCACGGAGCTTCTCTCATAGTCATGGCCCACGTCTCCAGCCCATCTCCGTACTGGTAAGTTCCTAGTGGCCAGATGCTCCTCTTGGTTCGAACTACCCTATTCTTTCTTTAGTAATTTTTTGGTTCTTTCTACCACTACTTTCTCGGGACCTCCCTTAGTCATGACGCTCACACAACCTCCCTTGGTCATAACACTTCCATGAACCTCCCCTTTTGCAAAGACCACCCTCATTGGCCACGACCTCCCAGTCTACAAAGACCACCCACCTAGCCGCGCCCTCCCCTCTTTCGGACCATCCGATCATACGGGACGACCCAATTGAGATATGAGGTTCGAACGGTCTAAACGTTCACCACATTTTGGACCATCCGATCAAAATTAGACGATCTGATTGAGATGAGAGGCTCGAATGGTCCGAACGTTCTTCTCATTTTGGACCACCCAATCAAAATTGGACGGCTCCGCTTCGCCACACCTTTCCTCTTTGACTCTAGGATCTCCTCCTCAAGATCACCCCCTAGTCTTAAACCTCACAAGACCTCCTCTGGTCTTAACCCTCTCACGACCTCCCCAAGTCTTTACCCTCGCAAGACCTCCCCTGGGTCCTAACTCTCCTCGAGACCACCCCCTTGGTCTTTTTGCAAAGACCACCCTCTTGCTCTTTTAGCAAAACCCACCCTCGTAGTTGAGACCACCCATCTGGGTCAGGGCCTCCCATTTTACAAAGACCACCACTACAGAAAACGTTATCACAGACGGTTCGGAACCTTCATCACGAGCGGTTGGCGCGATGCACGTGTTTTTGTACGTCTGTGATAGCGGCGGTTATCACGCAGCAGTTAAAAACCGTCGTGATAAGTAACAACACGAGCGGTTCTAATGAACAACCGTCGCGATATCCATATATCACGACGGCTATATTTACGAACCGTCGTAATATCAATATCACGAGCGGTTCATAATTTTCACCGTCGTGATATATGGATATCACGAGCGGTTCAAAAATCGCCGTCGTGATATATGGATATCACGGCGGGTTATAATTAGCACCGCTCGAAATATCCACATATCACGAGCGGTGATAATTATGAATTATCGTGATATCCATATATCACGCGGCGCATTTTTACGAACGTGTCTGTGATATCCATCTATCACAGACGGTAATAGTTATGAACCGTCTGTGATAGCTCTTTTAGCATAACTAATTTAATTTTGATTTTCGGCTAGCCTTAGGAATTGCTAGCCATGCCCTCTGAAAACAAGCAGGCAGAAAATAGATACATTACAGATGAATCAATCATTGACACTCAAAGTGATCATTTAACTCAAAATCAATTCGACACGAATATGTATCAAATATTGGCTAGCCTCAGGAGTTACAATTGAATTACAACTATTCAAAGTGAATTACATTAATGAATCATTCAAGGTCGTTCAGCGGTGTTGGAGTAGTGAAACTCTCCGTTGGCGCTAATGATATCCGTCATGATGAAGGTGCAGAGTTTCCCTCGAACATCCGAGATCTCTCTCTGAACAAGTGAATCTAAATCTATATTGAAGATCTGTAGCTAGCAAGAGTGAAGTAGTAAGCATATATATGTAAATTTATAATTAGAAAATAATTATTGCGAGATTGACCAACCTCGGGATCCTCCAACTTAGCACTCATGAGAATCTGCATATGATGACAAACGTAGAATGCACATTCTTATGCTTTTTGCTGACAACACTGCAAAAATAGAATTACATATATAGGTATAGTCAGTTTGAGATGCATTATTACGAAGTATGATAGAATTATTGTGTTGTAGCACGTACCGGAAATCACGTCCTGTGATTAAATGTGGCGTTCGTTCCCTTGTATATCCCTCCCTCGGCAATATAGGAGATGAACGACCTACATGTTTCCAAAAAGTTAACCTCGGCCATTTCAAACGAAGGAAGACTACAATAGAGTTATGTATGGAGGAAATAAGCACACCTGTCGAGTACTCCTCGCACAAGGGTGAAGTCGTGGCTTTTTCATTAGGGAATCAAGGTATAGTACGGTTCCTCTTTGGTATAATGACTAAAAGGACCAGTGGTGCCTACTCATGTATGTCACTTGAGTCATTAAACCTAAGTTCGTCTTTGCGTATAAAATACAAATAAAATTTGTATAGCAAGTAGTGAAGCACTTACTTACGGTTGTAGGGCACCATTATGTAGTCCTTGTCGTTTTGAGCAAGCAATCACGTCTGGTTGTATTTCTCGGCGTAGGATCGTGCGCCAAGATGGTTTGCTCGAGATACCACGTGTGGGTCAAGAAACCACCGGTTCTTTCAATCGTGGGCATTTTTAATCATGTATCTATACATAAGCAATGAGTTGTTATATTCGGTATTACGTGAATGTAGAACTTGATTGTACACACTTACGATGTCGACATCGTAGAAGTGAGGCATCGAGGGCTTTGAGGTTGAATAGGTCGAATAAGTCGTGAAGCCCACGGCGAAGAAGCGGCTCGTGGAGGAAATAGTCCTCCGTGTATCGCGATGATTCCATCAGCGCACCCTTTCTCTTTGGTCTTGTGCAAGTACCAGGTATGCAAACTCTGACAACCTAATCCAGCGTAGGCCAATACTGCGGTGGTCGCCAACGGACTTCAGAAAGAGTATTTCTTAGGGTTAAGAGGTGGAAGCGCCTTAATGTTCTTCGATTTCGATTTGTCCTGAACGACTTGCCCGCTACGCATCCTCCTATAAGACGACTCGGGAACCAAAGCGGCGCACGCTTTTTTGTTCTTTGGTGTCTTCTCCACGGAACCGATGAGGACGGGCCAGGCGAAGGTTGAGGTGTAGTCATGGAGGTCTGTTAGAGAGGCATGGTCGTGCGAGATGGTTGGGGTAGAGTCATCAGAGGTTGAGGCGGCATTGTAGGGTCCAGGGCGATGTCCTTCTTGGGTCCTGTTGGAGAGGCATGGTCGTGTTGAGATGGTTGGGGTGGAGTCATCAAAGTTTGAGGCGACGCTGCAGGTCCAAGCGATGTCCTTCTTGGGCCTTTGGATAAAGCGTACACAACATCCCTAGTGTTCTGATGTCGTCGTTCGGGCGAATCTCCAGCGGGACGACCTTAAAATTGTCATGTACCATGTCCACCTAGACCCTGGCGTAACCCTGCGCCACCTGGGCACCGTGCTGCACTATCCCTTCCATGCATGGATACGCCACCCCACGCCCAGCCTCAATAGACATCCCAACCATCTTCACTTGGAGCGTGCAGTGCGTTGGCTCCTACAAAACGATACGCAATTAGTTAAGACGTCCTATAGGTCTATCTTTGGAGCATTCCAGAGATGTACATTACCTTGATGTCGTCGATAGGTAATTGGACGTCATCATGTTCATAATTTTGCGTGGATGCAACGCTACTCCGATGTTGAGGAGGACCGGCTCCCAAAACAACGGGGGCGGCTTGCGACTGGTTGAGGAGTAGGAGTTGATTCACTTGGTCCTGCAATCTTGCTATCTTTTCTTCAAATTTTGCAGTAAGCACCTGTTCTCTTCCTTCAAATTTTATAGTAAGCACATGTTCCAACTCTGTGTCGTACTCGGCCTTGGATCTCTTCCTACTCCTATACGTGCAGTAGTCGTCTGGGAATCCATCCCTCCAAGATACGTTAACCCCTTAGCCTCGTGTGCGACCCGGGTGCTCCTTGTTTCCCAGAGCCATAGATAGTATATCCTTCTCCCTGTCTGCTTGGAAGGAGCCTTCGGAACATACGGAACTCAATCCTTGCTGCAAGAGGTCATCATGTTATTATAGACATTATGAAGTTATGGACTTATTAACAACTAGGTAGTTCGAAGACATATTTACCACACGGTTGGCCACATCCCGGTCTGCCGGGTTTGTGAAAAAGATTTCGCGAAGGCGTGATTGATGCCCTCACTCTTAACCAGAGAGAGCGCGCTCGTCTATGATCTCGACAAATGGCCTTGTTGCGTTCGTCCTCCGTCGCCCATTGCGCGGTTTTACGCGTACCAGTGATCTGCGAGTTTGTGGGGTGAGTGTTGATTGTGCAGAGAGCCTTGTGTGTCGATAACTTAGGGTTTGTATTTCAAATGTAAAATTTTGAGGAGAAATAAAAACTTTTGTTGTCTCTTCAAATCATTTGAAAGTTTCTACAATTTTCCTAGCAATTTCAATTTTAGAATTTAATTCTTGTGATTGGAAATTGTTGTTATCAGATTCTTAGCTTTCAAACTTGTGATCATCCTCTAAAATTATTTTCCTATCATCTTGATCATCCTATCTACCTCCTGAATTATTTCACAATTTTTAGATTTTATTTGCTAATTCATATGGCCAAGTCAACCTAGTTTGAAATCTGGTCAAACTTCATTCAGCAGCTTGTGAATTTTAGTGGGAAAAATCTAGTGCATGAAAAACCCTGGAAAAATTTCACAAGGTTGTCCTCTGTCCTAGTAGCTACCATAAAAATTTTGAAATTTTTGGAGCTCTGGAGCTACCTCTAAAAATTTCCCAAACCTTCTCTGTCTTTTAAATCAAAAACTAAAATCACATTCCTCGGGCTCGGACCCAACCTCGGGCTCGAGTCCGGCTCGCACCGCTTGGCTCGGTCGAACCAACTAGTTGCACCGCGCTCTATGGTGTCACCGTCCGTCTGATCGAGCGATCCACGGCGCGCATGCAACCGACTGTCCGAATGCATACATCAATCTCGACCGTCCATCTCGGATCCAACGGTCGGGTGAAATGGTCGAGTCAAACCACCGGTTTGGGCCGCGATTTGACTTCGGGCTCGCGCCATTTTGTTTGATCGGCCGACAGCGGGCCCTCTTGTCAGGTCGTCACCTACCTTCCGCATGAGTGCTAAGTGCCGGCGACATCGCGCATGATCGCCACCTCGCCTCGCTGTTCCGTCACCGCTTTCCGGTTTTCCGCGCGCGCATCACCTCGGCCGCATCTTCCGCTGAGAGGCCATGCCCTGCGCAGCATTAATCGTCCACCGTTCCTTTCACAAGCTTGTCGGCACCGTTCTTGAGCTCCCGGTGCGGCGTCGCCGCTCGTTTTCCTCGCCCTCATCCCTACTTAAGCTCACCCAAAGCTCCTCTTCCTTCTTTAGACACCATTAAGCAATCCCTATCAACCATTGCTCCTTCTGAGCTCAATTCATAGTTGTGCTCGAGCTCTGGTGCACGACCGTGCCGCCACCGCCGTGTCAACACCACAACCAGTGAAGCTCATCTTCTCCTTTTCGCGTCAGATCGTGTTCCAGACTCCTATCATGTCTTCCCCTCAACTAATTTGAAGTTTTATTCGCAGGGGGCCGTTGAATTTTGGTGTCCCTCTTCTTCGGCCGAAAGTTGGGTCCTTCGTCCTCTTCTCCGGTGAGTTAGTTCCTAGAGCAATTGCTCGCGCTAGCACCATCTAGTGCACTCACTCGAGCTACCTCCATCTCTCTTTTCCTCTATTTTTGCTCAGGTTGCTCCCTCCTCGGTGACCCCTTGATCGCCGCCGCTGGCTCTCGTCGCCGGGCCATCTCCGGCAACCTCTTGAGCTCGCGTCATTCGGTGAGTTCACGGTAACTCGCGATGCCCATCGCGCGCTAATTCTTGTTATTCGCCTCTGCAGTGCGGCGCGCTTATCACCTCCATCGCCGGCGCGCGGCTGCCGCGCGCCGCCTCAGTGCTTCTCCGGCCAACCCGCGACCACCATCAGCTTCAGTGGTCCTCTAGCAACCCATTTTGCCCGTCGCACAGCCCGCGCCGCCACTCCTTCACCGGTGTCGAATCCAGGTCCAGAGCCTCTCTGTTCTTCCTTGTGCTCCCTGTTGCTGTTGTGGCTGACAGTGGGGCCCACCTCTCTGAAGCTTTGTAGTCAGCTGCTTATCATGTTTATGATTGTTCATTAGTTCGCTTTCATTGCATGATCAAAATTGGGTGTTGGAGGTTTGAAAGCATTTTAGTTCAAGTTCTCTGTTTGTTCCCTGTTGTCGTTTTTTTTTTCTGTTGTTAGTAAACTGAAAATTGGTTTCATGCTTATGCTATTTAGGTCCTGTTAGACTTGATAAATTGCTTAAGAAATAGTGTTTGGTAAGGAATTATGTTAGTTAGTGATTCTAGATTTTAAAACCCTTGTTGGCATGAGTGATCTAAGAAGTTGTTATTGGAACTAGTGGTTGTCTCTGTACTTATTTTTCCTACTTTCCTTTGGTGTGGTAAGGCCTTGTAGTGATAGCATCTTGTTATGGTTAACCTTCCAATATGTTGGCATGTTGTTTAGGTGTATTAGTAGCTGAATTTTATTAAAGCCCAAACTTAATTAGAATTTTATGTAGCATCTCATAATTGGATACTTGACTAGTTATGCTTTCAATAGCTTCTTGTAGATTCTGTGCTCTCACTGTCAATAGTGGTTTTAGAATAGCTAATTTGTTTTGATGTGTTAACGATAATTAAATAATAGATGTGCACACAATCACCATCAAAGTCCGTCCAATGTTTAAATCATGTAAGAAGAGTGATTTTGTGGTTGCTTTGATAAATAAGTGAGTGGGTCTCTGTAGCGATATCTGTCATTCTTTTGTGATAGTCTAGCCTCTGTGTATAAATTGGTGTTTGTGTTTGATTATTTGATTTTTGCGGTGTTATTCGTTCTTATTATTTGTTTTGTTCAATCGTTAGGATTCGATATTTGCGGCAACCCCAGAACGACCCTCGCAACAAATTGAGCAACAAGCGACCGTGCAAGCGGTTTGATCATGTTTATCGGTATTTTAAAGTCTAATATTTTGTTTCAACTGTATGTATGCATCGCTTAATTTGTGTTAAATTGATTAGTTAAATCGTAGTTGCATATCCTGTAGACAAAATATTGATCTCTACTACCGAGCCTAGGTTATTTCTTTGTGATTAGAGGTCATTGGATGATCTCTTGTCACTTAGTAGATCCGAGTCAAATTGCTTAGACATGCTTAGTATCGGTAGAAATGGGCGGTTATCGACTTAGTCGGTAACCTTGATCACACAAAACTTTCTATAACTTTATATTTCAGCATTTCGCTATGTCTAATTGCAAAACTAAAAATGAAAACAAAAATGATTTAGACGCAGGCACAATGGTAAGATTGGTGTGATCTATTGGGTGTGTTGGAAAGGTGCGGTCAATTAAGGACCGAACATCTTGTGAGTTTTTGTTATCCAGCATTTCGCGTGCTAACCACACTAGAGGGTATGGGACCTCTCTTGACCTAGTACTTTGGCGTGTATTGGCTGGTCGCAGGAGGTCGCGGGAGGATGGAGGTGGGAGCATGGTAGTTGTCCAAAAGCTTTATCCCGAGTGGGTAGTTGTCTTTTCGGCTTTACCATGTAAGCGTATGGATTTCTATCCATACGAGCGGCTCGTAGTTAATACACAATATTGGAAAAAGTCTCGTAGGACTTAGTGTGTGGCATACCTTGGAAGTGTGCTTTGGCTTAAAGGCGATGCGAGGTGTGGGTGCAGATGGTACACCCTGCGCAGGTTTAAAAACTATTCGAATAGCCTCGTCTAGGTGATGGACACGCTTGGGTAAGCTTATCGAGAGTTAGACTACAACATTTAAATTAAAACTTGATGGGTGGTGCGAACGGGATTCGTGCTATTGTTGTGGTGACTATTGGGATAGTCACTTCTAGGTTGTTTATCTTTCGCTTTTGTTATTATTATCTTTCTTTGTTATTTCAACATTAAAAATGAATTGCAAACCTGCCTTCAATGTATTACCTTATTGCAAATGAAAATTAGCTTTATGCAAATGAAACATATGGCCTCCACCAAATAAGCTGCATGTAGCATATGAGCAGTGCGCTAGTTCACACGTCGGTCTTGCGGGTACAAAGACAATCTTTGTACTCGGGTGCTTTGCTTGATGTTGTTGTTGCAGAGGAAGAAGGTGAGCCTCGGGGCCTCATACGTGGAGTCTTTGTCGCCGTGGGCGACTAGACTTGGCGGTCGGTCGGATGCCTTGTGGGTTGAAGGCACACCGATTGGCTTTGTTTATAGCCATCTTATGGCACTTTGCTTCATTTGTCGTTCTTGTTTATTTGTGTATCTTGGTCATCGGCCTTGTCCTGTAATAACTCTACTATTTGTTTATCTTCCGTTTGGTAGTGTTGTGTTTGGACTCTATGTGTGGAATGGAGTTGATGTCTAATTTTGTACCGAGGTGTGTATACCGCTTTCAGGAAGTATACATATCTCGAGATCGCTTTATTTGATTTGTGATGCTAGGACCGGTGGTTGGTTAAGCATTACAAACCAAATAAATTGGGGTCCTCACAATCTCGTCGCTGCTTTGGGGGGACTCACAGGGATCCCATTGGCATTGACCTCCGTAACAGTCATTAGGCCTGGAGGAATTTTCGATGTTCCTCTGCCATCTCGCGTCACGTACCACTTTTCTCGGAGATCGGACGCATTCGCGACGTCGATGACGGTGGCGAAGGCGGTCTTGGGCGCCATGTCGCTTACTTGCTATCTATATATGCACGAAGCAATATCGTAAGCTCTAACCGACCGATTCAAGCGGATTTACTCAACTTAACCAAAATGATGCACAAACGTAATATATAAAGAAGGATTGATGGTAGTTTGTGCTCTCAGAAGGAGAGTTACGAAAGAACAAGTCTTTGCCATCTCAATCCTATTGTCTATACTCTTCATTAAATGAATATGATAGTATAAATTCAAACTATGAGCTCTAAGCGATGATTTTGCTTAAGCGTCAAATGATACGAATCATTCAGAAAATGATCTTAACTATCACATTCAATCTGAGTATAAGACAAAAGTTCATCACAGAGCGAACCAGAACAAAGCCCCACTGATCAATTTTAGTTCACATATTATCAAAGATTATCAAAGTCACATCACAAACGGTTCGTCAATACAATAGAGCTCAAGAATGAACTAACAAAGATATCAAATTGACAATAGCATTCAACCGTCTGTGATAACTAGCATTCAACCGAAAGTAACAAATTAACAGTATATCAAATTGACAGTAGCAAGTAATACAATAGAGCTCAAGAATCAACTAACTATCACATTCAATCTCAGTATAAGACAAAGTTCATCAGAGAGAGGATGCCGCACAACAACTCATGGTGCAAGGAGGAGGCCGGTGTAGGGGAGGAGGCCGACGCGGGGAGGAGGGAGGCGCGGGGAGGAGGGAGGCGCGGGGAGGAGGCCGACACGGGGAGGAGGACGGCGCGGGGAGGAGGCCGCGCGTCGAGGCGGAGGCAGCGTCGTCGATGAAGGGGCGGCGGCGTCGGGTCTTACGGCCGGGGAGGTGAACGAGCGAACCCTAGAGGAGCCGAGAGAGCGCGCGAGAGCCTAAGGGTTGCGGGAGAGGAAGTGACGAGTAAAGAGCAAAACCCTAGCGGTGCGCCTTTTTATAAAAAGGATATCACAGACGGCTCTACTAAAGCACCGTCTGTGATAAGATATCACAGACAGTTCCATTAAATAACCGTCTGTGATATGGAGGATATCACAGATGGTTCTTTAATAGAACCGTTTGTGATATTGAGGATATCACAGACGGTTCTTTAATGAAACCGTCTGTGCTATTTAGGATATCCCAGACGGTGCTTAAATAGAGCCATCTGTGATATGGTAATATAACAGACGGTTATTTAATATATCCGTCTGTGATATCTTATCACAGACGGATCCATCATAGAGCCGTCTGTGCTATGGATCTCATTCCCTTCATCTCCCGCGCGAGTGTAACACCCCAGGACCCACATTACCCTGGAATGTTACTTAACCACTCTACAGCTAGCCAATAATTTCAAGACAAATTATTTCGGCAACAACTCTAGACAAGAAGCATTAAGCGGAAGCATAAACAACTAATTAAGGGAATAAAGATAACAGTAACAAGTTCAATAATTAAACAACCTCTAGCAGATTAATCAAAGAATGGTTCACAAGTCCATCCTTATTAAATAACATAATCATCCACAAATAGTTAAGCATTTGGCTAGAATTTCATCGACTTTATTACAACATGAGTTGATGAACCAAGTGCATTATTGTGGTGCCGCTCTACCCATCCCATGAATGCTCAACAATCACCTGTAGGGGGGGGGGAAGCAAGGGTGAGATAAAAAATCTCAGCAAGCAAACTGTTTAACAGGCTAATCAGACTACAAACAAATATGCAACATCATTAAAGTATCCATATGTCCACATCCATAATGTGAATCCACATTCATTTACAAGATAATTAAACTACAAAGATATTAAGCATCAATATCCAATTCCCATAATGATCACAATTATAGCCTCAACCATATTTACTACCAATGATAGTAAAATATTAACAACTGAATCTTGATCAACTGCTTCATATTATTCGCCATTACCACTACCAATGACAATAAAATATTAACATGTTTTAACTCATAACTTTACTATTTCTCGCATCCACAACTGCTATCAACAATTACCACAAGAGAGAAGAATCTCATGCCACAATCACAACCTCTACCATACCACAAGGGATGAACCCCATTCCACATCCACAACCACATTACTCATACCACAAGAGACTCTCATGAGTCAATTTCCACATTGCAACTATGAAGTTGCGTTTGTTTGCAAAAATAACTTCACCACAATATCTCGCATAAGTATGCAAATGATCTTTCCACAATGTAATGCATATGTATGCTATGCTCCATGCACCTTTACCCAACAAGGTAAAAGTATGCATCGTGCTCTGACAATGCACGATGTTGTGTACGATGCTGATCGCGGCTATTAGCGGCGACATCCACAATGCAAATGTCATGATATGTCATGAATGATATGATAATCATAAACCACAAGAATTTAACCACGAAGGTCAACAACATACTTATCATGAATATTTTCTCATAATCCACATGTGTCTCATTAAGCACAATACCAATGTGTCATAAGACCATTACCACATAACCCACACCCGATTCACCAAGATCAAAATCAATCGATCTAAATGGAACTCTATCATATAGACCACAACATGATCATCATGAAAATAACCACAAGGAATTATCAATATGTCCACCTTGAGTTTACTTTCATATTCCGTATTTGGCTCATTAAGCAAATTACCACATGACTACCAACAACTCTTCCAACGCATGACAAAAATGAATATTAATTTGCCACCACGACCTCATCCATAAAATATGCAACCATGGCACAACTTCAAGTTATGAAAAACATGTATATTGCAAGTAGTAAGAATAACGAGTTAAACCGTAGCTCAACCGCTACATTTACTTGCCTTCCACGATGCGACGCGCTAGCCGGCCAAGTTGATACTCCTAAACCTGAGGCTTCACCTCCTAAACAGGTAAAATAATTTCAATAAGGACATAATATACCCAGCGCTACTAATCGGCATTCTACATCGCTTACTTGACGACTCAAAACGAGTTTACAAAGCTGAAACTGAAAAACAACGTTTCCTGCCATATACCGTTTCTGGACAGCAGCACGGTAAATGACATAACTCATGAACTGGAAGTCAAAAAGAGGTAAACCCAATTTCTGTAGATTCTTAACTGACTAATCTACAATACTCTAGTTGACACGATAATCCAATTCGGCCAAAATATTAGGCTAACCATTGTTTGAACTTTCAGTACAGAAACTGCCTACACAAACGAACAGCAAAACAAAAATGACCATAACTTTTAATAGGTAACTCCGAATTGATCGTTCTTTATCAATCTGAAAAGGTTATCGAATTATCTACAATAACCTAGTTGTGTGAACTTTCATATTCTACCAATTTCCCTTTCAAATTTTAGGAAATAACCAGACAGATTATTCTCGTCAGATTTCTGGCAGCAGATACTAAAATGATCATAACTTTTGACTCAGACCTCGGAATTGAGTGATCTTCGCGGCTACTGAAAGATAACGACAGATCCCACATAACTCTAGGAGATGGAATCTTAAAATTCAGCCTCTAAATACACGAAAATACCCACGCAATGTACTGGACAGAATCGAATCTTCTGCAGCCCAACATTTATCCAACAATTCTAATCGGTTTCGCATCTACTATGGATGAAACAGCGGGAAAGGCATCTCGTTACCCTTGTAGAACCGCTAGAACTTGCTGAACCAATCCCCACACAAGATCTTCTTCTCCTTCTTCTCCTTCTTCTCCTTCTCCTCCTTCTTCTCCTTCTTCTCTTCCTCTCTTTCTCCTTCTTGCGCAAAGGGCAGCAGCCTGGACCGAGGGGAGGCGCGAGGGAACAGCACCTGGGCAGAGGAGGCGCAAGGAAAGGGGAGGGTCGGCCAAGGGAAGGGGAGGCGGCTGCAAGTGGGAGGAGGGAAAAGGGGGCGGCTAGGGTTTGGGGAGGGTGGCACCTCCCTTTGGCCGGCCACTACAAGGCTAGATGGGCCAAGGCCTGGCCCAAGTGGATGAGAACAAGCGGAAAAGCCCTCTCTAATCTTGATTTGACGACTGAAAATAAATTCTTCCCGATTAAAATAATTCTCACAGATTAAATTTAATTAACCCGATTCTTGACTTCTCACACTTCAGGAGTATTACAGCGAGTGTCTCTTCGTCTCCTGCTCCAGCTTTACTACTTCTTTTATATAAATAGACAACCCTTATCAAAGGGATTTCTCACGAACCTCCTTGATCATCCCCTCTCTCTCCACAAATTCCAAATGGCTTCTCTCTCGTCCAAATTGTCTTGGCCTACATTTTGGTTGTGTACTCGCACCTCTCTGGTCGCAACCTGGCCCAAGCTGCGAACAAGGCGTCCGTTCGCAATGCAATCCGTTGTAGACCCTCCCATCTACCGGAGACCATAACGGTGATCATCAGTCGATTGGAGCTCCTCCTCCAACAGACGAGGCGAGGCTCTCAAAGATCCGCGAGTAAACCTCGTCGTGGAGATTGTCCTATGGAACTCTTTGGTCCAGCCCGAGAGTCGAGGATGACCTCGACATTGCGGAGAGCGGGTCCGCCTAGCCGAGGCTGTGGAGACCGGGGTTGATGGCCTCGGGCTATATGGGACTTGATTACGAGTCAGAACATCTACAAGAGGAAATTGGCGTGCAAGGTCACAGTGGGCGTTTGGTGAGGCGATACGATCCGCCCCTACGAAGCCGGCGAGAATGCGTGCGAAGATTTGAAGACTAAGATAGGATCGCTCATCCTTTTTATAAATCGTGATGTAAAAGCGATAAGGCGATCTATTATGCGTGATGTAAAACAATATGGTCTTTTTATAAATGCGTGATGATATAGTCTTTTTATCATCTATTTATTATGGGCAATTCATTTTGTTAATTATTTGCGCATATACATGCTCAGATGCGCTATCACGAGCGGTTGAATGAAGAACCATCTCGTGATAATATCCTCATCACGAGCGGTTCCTCTCACTAACAATGCATGTTGAACTTGCTGACGGCTCCATGTGGGAACCGTCGTGATATCCTCCACATCACGAGCGGTTTGTTAATAGAACAAATGCGTGATGTGAGTATATCAAAGACGGTTCTCCTTACTAACCGTCTATGATATCGGGGATATCACAGACGGTTCCACATGGAGCCATCTGTATAAGTTCAACACAGACGGTTAGTGAGAGGAACCATCTGTGATATACTCATATCACAGACGGTTGGGAATAAGAAATGCGTGATATGCCACCCTATAAATCTAAAGACCAGCTGCACCCCACGCCTAGCGCCTCTGATCTCTTCTTTGGAATAGAGAGGCTTGAGAAGCTTTGCTCTGTGTTGGCTATAGGAGGCTTGTTTATTTTGCTTGCCTTTTTCTTGGTTGTGGGTTGCCTTAGCAACTTATGGCTATTTGGCTTGCATGCTTGCTTTGTGAGGCTTGGCTTTGGTGGTAGCTCTCGGTTTGGGTGTTGTGAATGAGTGTTTTGTTTCAGCTGTGGGTGTTTTGTGAGTGGGATAAGCTTATGGGGGAGGTGCATTTCGACTGTGGCTCTTCTCTTGCCCTGTTCATTTAAGTCTCACATTGCACTGTGGCCTGAAGGAGAAGGACAGTGAGGAATCTCGCGGGATATTAGGAATTTTCGTCGTGAGCTCCGAGGGTAAGGATCTTTAACTCTTTATATTTGCTCTAGGTTTATCTTTAATCAATTTTAGTGTATTTGGTTAATAGGAGGAGTAACGTATTTGCAGTTTATTAATATAATTTAACACTACTAATTGTTACGTGTGTAGCGTAGATGGACCGAAACTGGATGTACGGTGCGAACCGTGAGTGAAGAGTACATTAATGGCGTGATTGCTTTTAAAAGAGCCGCGGAGCAGGATATGCTGAATAAGGGGATAGAATTTATGTACTGTCTATGCATTGATTGCGGTAATCTGAAGATTTTTAACAACCCGACGTAGATCGTAGGGCACTTGATTCGAAGGGGTTTCAAAAAAGGGTATACATGTTGGACTAGTCATGGTGAAGAGCAGATTATACAGGAAGTTAATAATGATGACATCGCCAAGGAAGTTAATAATGATGACATCGCCGAGGAAGTCAACGATATGCCAGATGTGGACTATGTTTTTTATGACGATAGGTCGTACGATGACAATCTGGATCAGATGCTACGCGATGCAGAAGGAAACTACAGTGAGAGAGAGTTTTGTAAATTTGAGCGCTTAATGGAGGACTCGGGGAAACCTTTGTTCCCTGGCTGCAAGCCGGAATACACAAGGTTGTCAACCATACTTGAACTGCTGAAATTGAAGGCGGGCAATGGTTGGTCCGACAAGAGTTTCACAGCGTTGTTAGGTCTCCTAGCGGACATTCTTAGGAGAAACGTGTTGCCGGCACTACCTACCAAGCCAAGAAGGTTCTTTGTCCATTGGGAATGGAAGTAGAAAGAATACATGCATGTCTGAACGATTGTATCCTGTATCGTAAAGAGTATGCAGACTTGCATGTATGTCTCGTGTGCAAAGCATCCCGATACAAGCGTAAGAATACTACTAAGGTGAAGCAAGGACCTCCTGCTAAGGTGTTGTGGTATCTGCCTGTGATCTCACGTTTGAAGCGTTTATTTGCGAACCGAAAGGAGGCAAGATTGCTGCGTTGGCACTCGGAGGAGCGTAAGAAAGATGGAAAACTAAGACACCCTGCTGATTCTACCCAGTGGAGAAACTTCGATCGGACCTTCAAAGAGTTCGGTGCGGAACTGAGGAACATAAGGTTAGGGTTGAGTACAGATGTGTGAGGACCCGGGGTATTTAACTAGTAATACTTAACCTCCATATGGTTCTAGCATTACTAATTAAATATCCTAAGCCTCGATGTACATGTGCTTCCCAGAATTGCAGCACATGCTCATCATCACAAAATTATACATCATTTCCATACAACATTAAACACTAGGTTCAAGAAAGACATACATAAAGTAAAGTTATTACAAAAGAGCCCACCGACCAAAAAACCAATATACAAGAATGACAGCGGAAGCCACAAAAGCAGACTTCCGAAGGTATGCCGGCACGGCTAAGTCCTACGAGACGCTTTCCAATATTGTGTATTAACTACGAGCCGCTCGTATGGATCGGAATCCATACGCTTACATTGCATGCCGAAAGGCAACCAGCCATCCCGTGGGAAGCCTTTCAGACGCTACAATGCTCCCAACACCATCCCTCCTGCGACTCCCTGCAACCCAAAGTCAATACACGCCAAAGTACTAAGTCAAGAGAGGTCCCATACCCTCTAGTGTGGTTAGCACACACAAATTGCTTGGATAACAGGTACTCACAAGATGTTCGGTCCTTAATTGACTTGGGCACCATTCCAGTCACACCCAAAAATCACACCGTCTTACCATTGTGCCCAAGTCCAAATCATTTTGCTTTTAGTTTTGGTTTTTGCAATTGAACATAGCACCAAGCCGAAATATAGATACATAGTAAGCATTTGTGTGATTAAGGTTATCGACAAGTCGATAACCACCCATTTCTACCGGAAGCTAAGCATGGCTAAGCAATTAATCCGCAAGACTACTAAGTGACAAGAGCTCATCTACGAACTCTAAATCACAGCAATAACCTAGGCTCATGGTAGTAAAGGATGATCATTTGTCTAAGGAAATGCATCTACTAGGTCAACTAACAACAATAGTTTAACACAAACTAGCAATGCATACATAGAATTTGTAAACAACATAAATACTTGAAAATATAGGGATTAACATGATCAAACTGCTTGCCTTGCTGGAATTGTTCTTGCTGCAGAGGAGGATTCTCAGGTTCAATATAATCTTCGGAACCTAACGCGAAAATGCGATAAAACCAATAAGAACGAAGAACACCAAACAAAACTCAACAGCAAAAGACATCCAAATCCCATGAAATTTATACAGCAGCAAGAGGTTGATTTTAGACAATTTCAGGAACAAGAATTACTTCATTTGGACTTAGCAAGAAAAAGTTATGGCCGAAACAAGATCTCTCAGCCAGGAAAACTCCTAATTAAATTAATTTCGGTTACTGTTCATGGCAAAAATTTCTAGAATGATTTGGAACCTGAAATTTTTATGGTGGGTAGATAAGGTTATCCTAAGAACAGCAAAGTTGAGCTTACTAAATTTAGAGTTATAATGATTTACTTATGATTTTTTTAAGTTGTAAACCTAGCACATTACATTTTCCAGAAACATAAACACGTTTAAAACCTATTTCATATTAAAGTTTGTTAATAGGAGGATTTAACAACATTGAGTTCACACACTTTAGAAATCCAGGGAATTATTTGTGTCTTTTACAACATTAAATGAATTCTTAAATGCTACCAATAAGGTTAAATCTATCAACATATTTTTCTGGTGCTGATTTAGGCCTACAACCATTTTTAGATTAACGTTTAGTTAATAACAAATTTATCAAAGTTGAAACCATTCAATTTGCAGATATACATAACAAGATATGCATTTTCCAAGTTTTAATTCAATTCTGGAACATACAAAAATGGCTGAAAACAAGCTATTAAAGATAACAGGATTTTCTACCACAGAAGCATAGCTAAGAGTAT
This sequence comes from Ampelocalamus luodianensis, assembly GCA_036346255.1. Taxonomy (NCBI): domain Eukaryota; kingdom Viridiplantae; phylum Streptophyta; class Magnoliopsida; order Poales; family Poaceae; genus Ampelocalamus; species Ampelocalamus luodianensis. Next base: position 57,499,569 of record CM070622.1, on the reverse strand, counting down.
TTTTATAATAAACTTTAGTGAACTACAAATTCATTACAGTTGGATTCATTTAAAAAGATCTATTTTGAATTAGATATGAATTTCTAAAGTTTTAATACAATTTTTCAGATGAAAAATAACTATTTACCGAAATAAAACAACACTTATCAGAAAGGAATCGACGTGGACGACTATGGGCCCTTGATTTGGAATCTAACGGCGCGCGCGAGGGGTGCGCGAGATCGACCCGAACAACCCAATTCATCTCGACCGTTGATCAAAGATCTGATGGCCAAGAACGAGGGAGGTTTGGAACTCGCGAACGACACATGAATCAGGACCGTTGATCATCAAATGAACGGTCCACGATGATGGGAGGATCGAGTGATCCGATCGGCCCAATGATCTGGGCCACAGATCGCAAAATGGACGGTGGTCTTTGATCGAAGTGCAAAAATGGAGCGCTGACATGTGGGGCCGCATGTCAGTGACTGTGAGTCACACACGTGCACAGGGCTCGGGTCCCACCTGGCAGTGGCTTAAAGAGGATTTTTAGGACAGCTAATTAATTACTAATGACCAATGATTAGTGATGATTAGTAATTAATGTGTCCTAAAGATTTTGAGCAGAGGTGATTTAAGGACTGAGGGCCCACCTGGCAGTGGCACAGAGTTTGTCGGCTTAAGACCAATTAATTGCTAATCAATGATTAGCAATTAATGACCCCAGATTTTCCCAAATGATCTCTAGACTACGGTTAAAGGGCTATGGGCCCACACGTCAGTGACCCAAAAAGGCAATTTCGGACACATTAATGTTAAGACAGGGATGAATGACAATCATTAGCATTAATGATGTCCGAAAGCAATCGGTTAGCGCCCGGTGACTCTGAGGGTTGGGCCCACATGTCGGTGAGACATTAGGCCAAATTAAGACACAATTAATACTTCTAATGATTGGCAATGATTAAGCATTAACTGTGTCCTAATTAGATGATGAAAGCGGAGTTTCGGTGACAAAACCGAGTGCCTTTCACGGCTTGTCGCCGGCGACTCCGGTTGCAGCGGCGCCAACCAAATACCAAAATGGACTCGCAATAGCGATGCGGACCCAATGGTGATGACCTCGCGGCGGTGGAGGTCTAGAACGCCGCGATCCGGAAAACACATAAGGAGGCTTTTTCAAAACACAAACGACAAAATGCTCATTGCGGTCCACGAAAGCGAGTGCCGACACTTCTAGGGACTAATAAGAAGCTACCTCGGCCAAGATGAGCTTCAAAAGATGGCGGAGAAGCTTGAACACGATGGAGTTCACCGGAGCCGAGGAAGATGAAGAAGAAAATGACAACCTGAGCAAAATGAACACCAATGGGTGATCAAAATAGCTTCATTAAGGTTCCCATAAGCTCCACAAGCAAGTAATTGCAAAAAGAACCACTTACCAGAGTTGGAGAAGAAAGGGGGTGAAATCGGCCGAGAATCTCCAAACTTAAAATTGAGTGATTCCTGTGAATGCAACCCAAAATTAAGTTAGGGGAAAAGTAAAGGAAGTTGAGGAGCTCAAAAGGGTATAAAAAATATCGAAGCTGAACCACTGGACACCAAGACCGCCATTGGAGCTTCTCGGGTGAACAATGGTGCATTGCTGTTTTTGAGACTTTGAGCTCGCAAAAGTGAAGAAGGAGCTAATGGTGGTGTAAAGGAACACCAGGAGGAACCAAGGGGCTATATAAAGGGAAATGATTAGGGCTTCGAGCAAGAGCATGAGCCTATGGTGAGCTCGGTTCATGCTACGGTCATGGACCAAGAAATGATGGGAGCAGCTGAGACTCCGGATGGAGGAGCCGAAAGCTTGGGGTGCATTTAATGCCCCACAGAGTAATGTTGACGAGAGCAAGCTCGAAATGACACAACGAAACCCTCTCTCTCTCTCTTCCTGCCATTGTTTGCATGCGCGCATGGAGAGACAGAGGAGGAAGAAGAACATAAAAGCAAGCCATGTCCGTTGGATCTCAAATGGACGGCTGAGATTAAAAGGGTGCGGCTGAGGGTTTTTAATACACCAAACAACCAGGGCGGTCCGATCAAGATCGAACGGCTGAGATTAAAAGAGACGTTCGGGTGATCTGAACAGCTCATTCAATCAGGACGGCCCGATCTAAATCCAACGGCTCAAAAAGGATGAGATGATCGCGGTGGCCCGAACGACATAACCAACGCGAGCCGAGCGATTTAAATCCAACGGCCAATATCGACCGCGCGTTTAAAAGGGCCCAGTGCAGTTAGTGGGTTCGATCAAGTCCACTGGCTCGAGCCCGAGTCCGACTCAAACCCAAGGAACAGTGAATCAGGTTTTAGGTTTTTAAATCAAGCTGAGACTTTTGAGGATTTAACAGAGGTAGCAAAATAACTCCAAAAATTCTGAAATTTTTACAGGAGCTTGCTGACTTAGGTATTGACCTTGTGTAAAATATTTAGAGGTTTTTATGCTATGCATTTTTCTCCAAAAATTCTGCAAGGTTCTGGTTTAAGCTTTGACTAAAAGTCAAACAGGTTTGACTGCCCTCTAAAAATATTCAAACAATTTCTAAAAATTGTGAAATTTTTCAGAGGGGTCACATACCATCCCAAGAACTTTGGAAAAATATTTCCAGGAGATGATCAAAAGGTTTGATAAGATTGTTTTTGAAGGATCAAGATTTGGATCAAAGACTTGTGACTTTGTATTTCCATAGCTCTTGTACAATAATTGTTTAGTACACACAGGAAATACATGATGTAAGAAAAAGTTTTAATTTCTACTCATTTTCTTACATTTGAAACACAAGTCTGAAACTTGGGATGTTACAAGATGGAATGAATCCTTTCGGTAACATTAGCAGCCGACATAGCACCTGGCCCGTGAATCTATGTATGTACAACCTTCCTCCTTGGCTGTGTATGAAGCGGAAGTACATTTTGATGTCACTACTTATCCAAGGGCCGAAGCAACTGGGAACGATATTGATGTGTACCTAGCACCATTCTTTGGATGATCTTGTGACACTTTGTGGAGCGAAGGGGTACAAGTATGGGATGCGCATAAACGAGAGAACTTCTCTTTACGCGTCATGTTGTTCTGCACTATCAATGATTTTCCTGCCCTTGGTAACCTGTCGGGCTTTAGTACGAAAGGAGCCAAAGCCTGTCCACTCTGCTTAGATGCTACAGAGAGTGTATGGCTGAACAACTCGCAGAAAGCGTATATGCGCCACCGTAGGTTCCTTCCCGTGAGTCACCCATACCGCAAGATGAAAAAACAATTCGACGGAAATAAGGAGGACAGTTCAGCTCCAAGGGCTTTTAGAGGGAAAGAGGTCTATGATATGGTTAAGAATATCGATGTTGTGCTTGGGAAGGGACGTAAATTAAAAACCCGTCAGAAGAACATCTGGAAGAAGCGGTCAATTTTTTGGGACTTGCCTTATTGGGAGCACTTAGAAGTTCGTCACTGCATCGACGTCATGCACGTGGAGAAGAATGTATGTGAAAGCTTGATTGGTCTCTTACTGAACATTAGTGGCAAAACAAAGGGTGGTGTTAACGCACGACGTGACTTCGTTGATATGAACATAAGGACCGAGTTAGCACCGAAAGAGACCGATAAAGGACGAACATACCTTCCACCAGCTTGCTACACTATGTCCAAGGCCGAGAGAAATGAATTGTGCCAAAGCTTGCATGGTGTCAAAGTCCCGTCTGGTTACTCCGCTAACATTAAGAAACTTGTTTCTATGCAAGATTTGAAATTAATTGGTATGAAGTCTCATGATTGTCATGTGCTGATGACACAAATGCTTCCTGTTGCAATTAGGGGTATCTTGCCGAACAAGGTCCGAGTGGCAATCTTGAGGCTGTGTTATTTCTTCAACTCAATTGCTCAGAAGGTCATCGATCCCGAAGGACTAGATGCTCTACAGGCCGAGGTGGTGACGACTCTATGTCAACTTGAGATGTATTTCCCTCCGTCATTTTTCGATATCATGGTCCATCTCATTGTTCATCTTGTGAAAGAGATAAAGATATGCGGTCCTGTGTTCCTACGTCATATGTACCCGTTCGAGAGGTATATGAGAATTCTCAAGTCCTACGTATGGAATCGATCTCGACCGGAGGGCAGCATCATCGAAGGTTATGCAATCGAAGAGGCCATTGAGTTCTGCGTCGACTACATGGCTCAGGTGGAACCGATAGGTGTGCCTCTATCTCGTCATGAGGGAAGGCTGGATGGTATCGGGACCATCGGAAGGAAATCAATCACTCCCGATCTGGATACGTACACTCAAGCCCATTTCACGGTATTGCAACACATGACCCAAGTGTCCCCGTACATCGACGAGCACAAAGACATGGTACGCCAACAGAATCCAGACCGGTCGGAGGTTTGGATCACGAGAGAGCACAACTGTCGGTTCAACGAATGGTTAAAGGTGCGAATCATGACTGGGAGGTCATCAAGTGATGATACGTTGCTATGGTTGGCAAAAGGGCCATAATTTACAATTGTCACATGGCAAGGATACGACATAAATGGGTACACATTTTATCAAAGACTCGGGATAGGAAGAGCCTGATCCTGAACAACGGTGTCCGCATAGATGCATTCAGTACCAATGGGCTGAGGAGCTCGTACTATGGGCAAATAGAGGAAATGTGGGAGCTCGACTACGTGCTTTTCAAGATCCCCCTATTTCGGTGCCGTTGGGTCCATCTCCCACAGGTGAAGGTCGACAAGTACGGCGTCACTACCGTGGACCTCGATCGTGTCGGATACAAAGACGAACCATTCGCATCAAGCAACCAAGTTGTTCAAGTCTTCTATGTAACCGACCGGCAAATAAGAAGCATCGCGTAGTTCTTCATGGAAAAAGAAGGATTGTCGGAGTTGAGAATATAGTGGACAAGGAAGAATACAATCAATTTGACGAGTTGCCTCCTTTGGAGACGGCATCGCTCGAGGAAGAACCCAATGAGGAAGCTAGCTATATGCGTCGATCATCATGAAGGGCTATATTTTAATTAAGAAATTACTCCATTGTAATTAATTTATTCCATAACATCATGTGTTATGGACTTGTAATATGTCGACGATATTTTGATGTCAACGTGGAATTGTAATCCTCCGTCCTTGTGGACCGTATATTTAAAAATTCATTTAATTTGGAAAATAGTCCAGCTGCACCACCTTTCTAGAAACCTAAAAAACTAAAATTTTATGGCAAATAGTCCAACACCTTTGCAAAGAAACTAGCATACTCATGCCTAATCCTGCAGTCGTCACTGCAGAAGACGACGTAGTCGTCCCACCCTTCCACACCGCAGCCGGTGCTCGTGCGGTGGCCATCCTCCGACAGCGCCACACCCGCCCGGTGGCCCACCTTCTTCCCCACGCCGCGCTGGACCATGTCCGCGGCGAGCCTCTGGTACCGCCTGCACTCCCGATTGGTCTTGGCCGTCTCGCACCCGCCGCCGGTCGGCTCGTCCTCGACCTGGCGATGTAGTGCTTCCCAACGTCACGCGTCTCGCCGGCTGTGTAGAGGAGGAGACCGAGCATGTAGGCCGCGGCCTTGTGGCCAGCCACGGCCGCCCGTTCAAGGAACATGAGGCCGCGCTGCATGTCTTGGGGCGTGAAGACAAGCCCGAGGCCGATGATGAAACAAGCCCCCGGGTTGCCGGCGCCGGCCAGGTGGTTGACGACGGCGAGGTAGCGCTCGTTGTCCTGCCACTCTATCGCCTCCTCTCGCTCCATCGCCACGCGCCTCCCCACGGCGCGTTCCTTGGACACCTTGTACAAGGCCTTGCAACTCCAATATACGTACATACAAAATTCAAGATGTTAGAATAAATAGTAGTACGTACGTATGTATATTGTAGATATAAAGATGTATGTACGTTAATCATAGGCTGCATAGGTCCTCCATGGGCTGAGGAGAGCTCGCGGCCACACGGCCGACGATGTCGACGACGACATCGTGAGAAAGAGCGGTGATCACCGACCTCCTCGCCTTGGTGCTGGCCTGACTGCTCTGCATGCTCACCTTGGCGATTGCTGCGTGTACGTACTCAAAACCGTGAGGCGAAGAGTGATGGGAGGAGTTTAATCTTTGGTGAATTATTTGTCTTATAAAGAATTAGGAGTAACTGGCATATGAGACGAAGAGACGCATGTATCGTTGGCGTGCGAGGCGAAGAGACGGTTCTGCGTTGGGAGATGAAGAGACACATCGCGCGGGAGACAAATAGGTAGGAAAGAAATATCACAGACGGTTCTATCTTGGAAATGTCGATATACTATCACGCACGGTTATTTAATATAGCCGTCACGTGATACTAGTATATATTGAGCGGTTCTCAAATTGAACCGTCAGGATATTTCCTGACGGTTTTATTTCCAAACAAATGCGCGATAAGCGTCCTCATCACGGACGGTTCATATTACCAACCGTCTGTGAAGTATCACAGACGGTTCGTAATATGAACCGTCCGTGATGAGGAACTATCATAGACGGTTCTTATTACCAACCGTCTGTGAAGTATCACAAACGGTTGGTAAAAATAACCGTGTGATGAGGAGCGTATCACAGACGATTCCAAATGGAACCGTCTGTATAAAGTTCAACACAGACGACTCCTTTGGAACCGTCTGTAATGAGGTGTCTGGTATTGCCTGTTTTGTAGTAGTGGACCACCCTCTCGGTCGTAACACCCTCACAGCCTCCTCCGGTCGTAGCACCTTACGCGACCTCCCATCACCGTGACACACACACGACCTCTCCTGATCCTAGTACTTCCAAGACCTCCTTCTGATCACAGTACCTCAAGGACCTCCCCAGGTCAATAGTACCATCACGACCTCCCCTGGTCATAATATACCCACGATCTCCCCTGGGTACAGTGATTCCAGGACCTCCCCTAGTTAATAGTACCTCCATGACTCCCTCAAGTCACAATACTTCCATGACCTCCAAGTCATATCCTTCTACAACTACAAACCCTCGACCACTAAGCCTACCAGTTTGACCACCGAGTCCGACCACAATATGTCACATCCCCAATTTAATAACGAGGTTAATTATGCATCTCATTGACATGCATCATGTTTTGAAGCTTTGAAATTTCATATTGTACTTGGAAAATCTCAAATACATGTGAAACATACACTTCAATTTAAACTCCAAACTAAAAACTGAAATGTTTGCTACTGAAGTTCCTCTGGAAACAATTTATTCAGATACTATATTAATTATCATGAATTAATATAATTTTTCCCAAAATTTTGGAACTTAATTCAATCCCCAGAAAATTCAAACACAATACAAAAACCTACTTTAAGTTTGGATATAAACTATGTAATTTATATCATGAACAATGAGGTATAATATTTTATTTGGAAACTAGGTCATACCAGGAACACCCATGAATTAATTCAGAATTTATAGAAATTTATTTCTATATTTTAAGCCTCGGTCAAACCCATTTGCTTCTCGGTCAAACTGAAATCAAATAAAACTTAACACTGTAGCTTGGGCTCGAGCCCACCTCTGTTTCGACCGCACCAAACCCAAACCCTCTCGGTCCAGCCGAACCGCCTGACCGCACCCTTTTCGTGCCAACCATCCGATTAAAATCGAACGGACGCTTTGGAGCTGATCGAGCCCGATCAACTAAGTGCACCGGCCGAGCCAGACTCCGACTCGCTCTTGTGCCGCTGACACACCGGGCCCACCGGTCAGATCCTTCTTCCTCCCGTTGGCGCGCCCACAGAAACGCCTCGCCACGTCGCGGCCGCGCTCTGCTCTCGCCCCAGTCACGGCGTGAATCCACCGCCCATCTTGGCCTGTCCCTGAGCTTTGGCATGTGACGCCGCCTTCACTCCGTCTTCTCCCCAAGCATATTACCCTCCGTGCTCCTCCCGTTTCAACCATTCTCCCTCTCGGTGGCCGAGGGAGAAGAAGTCGTTCTTGCTCCAGTATCGGGTAAGCTCGAAGCCATGGAGTCCTCTAGCGTTAGCATTGCATGCCGTTTCCATTCCAGCTAATTTGGGCCTTTATTATTGCTTATAGTTGCCGGCCCACCCTCGTCGCTCTCGGCGCTCCAGAGCACGCCCAGAGTCTCGCCGCCGTGTCAACATTTGTCATTCTCGCCTCAGGTGAGTTTTTCCTTCGTTCTTGTGCGGCCTCTCGAGTCTCGGAGTATGATTAAGGGAACCCCTCCATTAATTTGGTCTCTTCATCGCAGGGTCATCAAATTTCGGATTTTCCCCTCTTGTCGGCCGAAGAACCTATTCACGGTCGTTTGTTGATGTGGTGAGCTTTTCCTCTTTTGCTCGTGTTTACACCTTCTTCACTATCCCCTGAACCTCTCCCAACTTCTCTTTGTTGGTCTCTTGGCGCAGGATGGTCTCCCCGCATGAACCCGAGCGCCACTGTCGCCATTAATGGCGACAAGGAGCCTCTAGTGCCCCTCCGTCACCAACTTCACCTCTGTGAGTTTCGCGAGGGTCCCTGGAGCCTGTTTTGGGTGTCAGTATTTTCTGGAGAGCCCTCTACATCGAGCACCCTCAACACCCACACGTTCCTCCTCCGCTCAACTCCGCCGACGGCGCGCCACCGTGCCCTTCTACCGGAGACGACACCACCAGAAGGTAGCCCTCCCTATTCTCCTTCCTGTTTGCCCTTGCTCGTGCACCCTCCGGCCTTCCCTCGCCGCTGACGAGCGCGGCAACGCCGCGGTTTTTCACCGCTCTGTTGTCGGATTACCGGCCGAAAACAGTAGCGATTAGTTTAATCTAATTGTTGTTTAGTTTGAGTAAAAGTTGTTTAAAGAAGTTAATATCTCTATGACTTGTGGGCCCGTATAATTGGTTAAGTGGAAGTGTAGATTGTTGGTACGTTTCTGCTAAGGAAACACGTATTATTAGGCTGCTTAGAATAGTTTTACGTCTCTTTGTGTAGGAGACGTATTCCAAGGAGTACGCCTTCGGCTTGGTTTCGGCCGAGACCAAGTCAATGTTGACTGGGTCAAAGCTTCAAGCTCGGCCCCGCTCGTCAGCGACTGCGGCTAGCACATGGCCGGTAGAAAAAGTAATTGATACTTTGTAAAAATCCGAAAACGAATTATTAGTGCATTGTAAATCATGTATAACTTTGAAAATACATAACTAAACCATTTTAACTCCAAAATGGGTGAAACCACTTCTGACAATTTTCATATTCAATGAACTTTATATTAAAATTGGTTTCAACCTTGTCTCTGTAATAGAGAGCATTATTTTGCTAAATGAGTCTTTAATCCTATTATTTTTACAATAGAAAAAGGGCTGATAACTTCAAAAATGCATAAGTAATTATTGGAAACTCCAAAAACAGTGAAACCACTTTTGATAATTTTTATTTTCAGTAAACTTAATTCTAAAAATGGTCTCCATCCTACCTCTGTCACAGAAACCATATTTAGGAGAATGTAATCTTTAACTCCATTATTTTTATACTATAAAAGGCTGATAACTTTGAAAATCAATAACTAAATCATAAGAACTCCAAATGGGACAAACTCAACTATTCTGAACTTGTATTAATATTACCTATTTACCTATGTAATCCTTTACCCCACCACTATTCTACAAATTTTGGCCCAATAATTAAATTACATAACTTAGGGTTAATGAAACCTGAATTTCAAAATAGCATAACTTCCAATTCATAACTCCAAATGGAATAGTTCTTTTACCTAAATCCATCTAAAATCATGACCTAACTACTGTAGAAAAATCATGCATTTTTGAGCATTTTAGTTTTTGAGTTGTTTTCTCGGTATTTATTTGATGTTGTAATTATATAGATCCCGAGCATATTGATATCGACACTTACGCTACTGAGAGTGAGCAGCTACTGTACCAGCAAGGCAAGCATCATTTGAACTTTTTTTTGCATCATATTTGATCCCAGTTTTGGTTAGGTTAGTGCAATGATAATTGCTTGCATGCTATTTTGATTATGTCAATATTTTTGTGATGTGTAGTTTAGTTATGTCCTATGCTTGAGGTTAATCTTGAATTATGCCAACTCCTATATGCCTAAGATAGGATGTGTGAATTATGGGTTATAGAATTGCTTAGCCATGCACGTCTAGACACGGTAGTTCGATCGTCGGGAATAACCCGGCGGTTTTGGGATAAACACAACTCTTACTTTATGTTTTTACTTCAGATCTTTGTAGCTGTTTTATGAGATAAATTTTGTCATTTTAAATGAGATTTTTGGTCTGGACAAGGGTTGGTTAGTGATGGTGCTTTGTGCACGAGCATTGGGTAAGTGGAAGGACTTGTCTGGACAATTGAGGACCGAACTTTGGTAACGTCGTTAATTCAAGTACACTCGTGCTGCCACACGCGGGTTGGGAGCCGTATGGTTAAGTAGGGGGAAGGTTTTGTTGTGTTGGGTCCCACGGTGGTGTAATTGTAAGGGCATAGGACCGTGAAATCCTATGTTCCTTTTGGGGCCGATAGGGCATAAAGGTCAGAACGTCTTATGTTCCTAGGAGCCCAGGTTGAGGACTTAGCCAATGGAATCGTCTTGCTAAAACGACCATATCTTGATTTACCCTAAGAAAATAGCACACCATAGGAAGTGTGCTATATTCGAGAGGCATCCGGAGGCTAACGGGCTAATCAAGTAGTGTGGGTAAAGTAGTACACCGCAATTAAGGTATCAATCTATTCGAATAGCCGTGTCCACCGTTATGGACAACCGCTGAGTTGAGGAGTTACTATTGTTAGACTTTTAATTAAAAATTGTGGTTGAACTTGGTATTCGTCATGAACGGGATGTTCATGTGTTTAGTTCATCAAAGTGGGCTGCCACTTTGGTCCTTGTATGATTAAATTGTTTATTATCAAATGCTTTACCATATGCTTTACTTCTACTTCAAATCTGATTTTTTTAAATGGGCACATGAAAACTAGTATGTGTAGGATGTTAATTGTTGCGTCTCTTTCGCAAAACTAAACCAATATGAGCCATCCTTTGAATGACCCTTATGCATAACTATTTTTATTTGTGTAAGACTTGCGAGTACACTTGTACTCACCGGATGTTTCTTGGCCTTTTCAGTGAGGAAGATTATGAGTATGACGATCTCGTTAGTGTTGACTTGGGTGACACTAACGAGTAGTGTGCTATCATTTAACCCCGATCGGTTGCCGATGGGTGATGGGCATACCACTCTTGGTCTTTTGCTTTATTTATTTACTTCACGCTACTTGACACTTTACTTTGAATTTGGCGGTTGGTCGTATGTAATAAGTCGTAGACTTTGACTATTATGCAAGTATGTCTTTTATCTCTTGTTGTATGCGTTGTATGGATGTAATCAACGTTGGATGAGGGTATGAGTATATTGGTCGTTGATCTTGGGAGCCAATATAAGTCATACTCGTTGTTGATGAATCCCCATTTAACCGACTAGGTGTAGTTCTTGAATCGAAAGATAATCGACAATCATGTAGCGCCGCAAAGGAGTAGCGCATGATCGTTGAGGCTCTAGTATTCGCTAAGCCTCTCACTTGGATAGAGTTAAATTGGAATTCATTTATCGAGACCCGTGATTATGTCCCTAAGACCTTGTCTAATCTCGGTCTTATGGAGATAATTACCGGGCCCCACAAATGCTGGTATCGAGCCATCTTGATGTAGGTTAGAGATAGCATGAGCGTTAAGTTTAGCCAGTCTATTGGTCTAAAACTATTTTCAAAGTATCAAACTAATTTGAGAAAAACTAAGTTAGGAATCTCTTTTATTCCTTATCCATCTTAGTATCTTTTCTCACCTTATTCTTGTTTCGATTTACGAAACTAACTCATCTTGCCATTCTGTCCTTGGTTAAGTCGTCAATACCTTGTTCGGGAGACCCAAGCTGAAGATGTGGATGGATATCCGGCGCTTCTAGAGATATATTGTGAAGAGCAAACTTCATTTGTCAATACCAATGCTCCATCTATCATCGGAATCAAGGATCAGGGATGGAGGAGTATTTGGCAGTGATCAATATCGTTGCCAGACGCGTGACGAGGAGTATCCCATATGGATTCCAGGCGCGTGGCACCTCTGAGGCCACGGCATTGCAGGAAGTGGCTCGTGTGGCACTGAGCCATCTTCGTCATGACCTGACGAAGTTAGCTCAGCCTTCATACTACCACTTTCCTATGCAAGCACGTGGCGCAGAAGTGAACACTGTCCAGTCTGGGAAAGACACTCAAGTACGACAGCTGGCAAGATTGATACACATCAAGGATCACCTAGCTTTTATTGGTTAGATTAGTTTCCTGAAGGATTTAATCGAAACCTTTAGGATTGAAGCTTAGTAAGCTCGCTGTTCAGCTATGAGTTCAGTGAGCATATGTACTTAGCTTCTGGTAATGGGTCTTTAGTTGTTGGACTTTTAATGTTGTTTTGCAAGAGCTTTGGTTTCGGGCAATTACTCTTGGCCTACGGGCCTATATGGATGTAATTGTAACCGAAAAACTCCTTATCAATTCTATGGATCTTATGTTGGCCTTTGTGTTTTCGTGTCTTCTCTTGGTGTTAATTTGTATGCATTCATTGTCATATCGCATGATAGTTTTAGATCTTCTCCTTGCTGTCCAAAATATTTTCTTTTCGCACTCATTCGAGTGTATTCTTAGGCTATGTCCTAACCTTCTTTGTCACAACAGGATGGTAGGACCTAGTACTCATTCTGGCACTCAACCAAAAGAAAAGTCACCATCCCCTGGGATTCAACACACCGTCGTATGTCTTGAATGCAGCAAGGTGGGGCACTCCGCCCACCAGTGCGAACTAAGGGTGTTAAAAGGGACCATGGTGGAGGCCACAGTCTGTCGACGTTGTGGTGAGGAAGGGCACTACATCGATCAGTGCATTACAAGTTGTCCCAACTGCATTGGAGACCACCCCCCAGGAAGCTGTCTGACTACCAAGGTCACTTGTTTTCTCTGCGAGGGACATGATCACTGTCCCAAGGAGTGTCGCCTACACAAGATGATCACAAAATCGGTCGAACTTCAACGAAGGATTTTCCACGCGGCTGTCACCAAGGCAAGCTCTGGCCAAGAAGTTACACCAGGGCCACCCGAAAAGAAGCATCGAAACCGATCTCATAAAGACAAGCAACTTATTTGTTTCATTTGCAACACTCCGGGACATTTTGCGATACTTTGCCCAGAGAAGCACCAAGCTTTTACTATCCATGATTCAGATTTCCAAAAATCCGTCAATAAGGGACCCAATGTCTCTTCTCAGCATGCCAGTTCATTCCAACTGTCCCGTCCTCAAGCACCGGTGCCACTTAGGCCTCTAACAACGACTACACACCTTTCTCTGTGTGAGGTACAACAGCTTAATGGGGACAAAGGTTCCCAAGACTGCAGCTCATTCAGGCCCAATGTCACTTGTTTTTACTGTGGTCGCATCGGTCACTATGCGCATAAATGCCTTGCGAGGAAGCAAGGGATGCCCCGGACTTATCCAGCTCCTACACCACTTTCAATTCCAGCAAGACCCTATGTACCCCCGAGCAGCAACGACTTCCACCCGTACGTGACGTGCTTTCACTGCGGCCGCACCGGGCATTATGCCGACCGGTGTTTGGCGAAGGCACGTGGGATGCCTCGAGTCTATCCTACTCCTACTTCAGCGCCAGTGGGACCACTACCGCCTTCGAGGACAGCGGCCAATCCCCCTCAAGCTCCAGCACGTGGCCGAGTGAACCACGTTACCGCCGAGGAGGCAACCGACGCACCCGACGTCCTTTTAGGTACGCTCCTTGGGATTTATGTTCCAGCTTTTGTCTTGTTTGATTCGGAAGCATCTCATTCAATTATCGAAAAGTCCTTTGCTGCACTTAATCAATTTGAAATACATACACTTCAGCCACATTATCAAATCCAGTCACCAGGATCGGTTCTGCAAACCGATCAAATCTGTCGGGACGTAAAAATGGAAATTCGTGGGGTTAACTTTTTAGCCAACTTGTTAGTAATAACTTCAGAGGGTATTGATGTGATTTTGGGGATGGATTGGCTATCCAAAATAAGGGAAAGATCGATTGTGCTCAATGGTCTATTTCTGTCACTAGCGAAGATGGCAGTCAGGTCGTTTTGCACCGTTAGTGGGTAGTTCTCATCTCTATGCTTTGGAAGCTAGTACCTCTCTTGAAATTGGAAGAGGTACCAGTGGTATGTGAATACCCAGATGTATTCCCCGAAGAACTCTCAGGCATGCCTCCTTATCGAAAGGTTAAGTTCATCATTAAGCTTGCACCCGGTACGGCGCCAATTTCAAAACGGCCATATCGTATGCCTCCCAATGAGTTGGAAGAATTGAAGAAGCAACTCCAAGAACTTCAAGACAAGGGATTGTTAGGCCGAGCTCCTCACCTTGGGGTTGTCCGGCCATCTTTGTCAAAATGAAAGACAAGAGTCTGCGGATGCGTGTTGACTACCGTCCGTTAAATGAAGTCACTATCAAAAAAAAATATCCGCTTCCTCGGATTGATGATTTATTCGATCAATTGAGTGGAGCCCAAGTATTCTCCAAGGTTGATTTGCGCTTGGGCTATCATCAAATTAAGGTTCGAACTGATGACATTCCAAAGACAACATTTTCTACTCGGTATGGTCTATACGAGTACACTGTCATGTCTTTTGGTCTGACGAATGCACCGGCTTACCCCATGAACCTTATGAATTCAGTTTTCATGGAATATCTGGATAAGTTTGTTGTTGTATTCATTGATGACATCCTTATCTACTCTAAGTCCGACGAAGAACACGAGCAACACTTGAGGCTTGTGTTGGAAGAGCGTCGTTAGCATCAGCTCTATGCCAAATTTAGCAATTGTGAATTCTGGCTATGAGAAGTTAGTTTCTTGGGCCATGTTACATCTAAGGACATCACAGACCTTTTAATGCCTCAAATTTTCGTGGCCTAAGCGGCTATATCTCCCCTAAGAAAATAGCTACGGAGGGATGACTCCGTATAGCTAGTTAACATGGCTAAGATTTCGTTCGTTAGTAGAGTAACCAGACAATTTGCTCCACTGACTAAGAAAGGCCTTGTTCCCTGTAAGATAGCTAGCTGCAGAGGGATGACTCCGCAAAGCTAGTTAGCAGACTGAGATCCTATTGTTAATGGAACTGACCAGACAAATCGCTCCGGAATTAACCAGACAAGTTGTTCCGGAATTAACCAGACAAATCGTTCCGTTAACTGACAACGGCCATGCACCACTACCCAAGCACCAAGAAAAAGCTCTCAGTCTGTCAATCTTTGTTATATCTAGACCTGGTAAGTTTTCCCTGTGTCGACTAAAGTTATGGACAACCGCTTGAGTTCGGGAGTTACTATTGTTAGACTTTTAATTAAAAATTGTGGTTGAACTTGGTATTCGTCATGAACGGGATGTTCATGTGTTTAGTTCATCAAAGTGGGCTGCCACTTTGGTCCTTGTATGATTAAATTGTTTATTACTGAAATGCTTTACCATATGCTTTACTTCTACTTCAAATCTGATTTTTTTTAAATGGGCACATGAAAAACTAGTATGTGTAGGATGTTAATTGTTGCGTCTCTTTCGCAAAACTAAACCAATATGAGCCATCCTTTGAATGACCCTTATGCATAACTATTTTTATTTGTGTAAGACTTGCGAGTACACTTGTACTCACCGGATGTTCTTGGCCTTTTCAGGTGAGGAAGATTATGAGTATGACGATCTCGTTAGTGTTGACTTGGGTGACACTAACGAGTAGTGTGCTATCATTTAACCCCCAGTCGGTTGCCGATGGGTGATGGGCATACCACTACTGGTCTTTTGATTTATTTATTTACTTCCGCTGCTACTTGACACTTTACTTTGAATTTGGCCGGTTGGCCGTATGTAATAAGCTGTAGACTTTGACTATTATGCAGTATGTCTTTTTATCTCTTGTTGTATGCGTTGTATGGATGTAATCAACGTTGGATGAGGGTATGAGTATATTGGTCGTTGATCTTGGGAGCCAATATAAGTCATACTCGTTGTTGATGAATCCCCATTTAACTGACTAGGTGTAGTTCTTCGAATCGAAAGAGAATCGACAATCATGTAGCGCTCGCAAAGGACCAGCGCGCATGATCGTTGAGGCTCTAGTATTCAGCTAAGCCTCTCACTTGGATAGAGTTAAATTGGAATTCATTTACCGGAGACCCGTGATTATGTCCCTAAGACCTTGTCTAATCTCGGTCTTATGGAGATAATTACCGGGGCCCCCACACAATAGGTCTAAGGCTCCTCGTCTAAGACCTTGTCGTATGTGTAAAGTTGCATACATGCTCGGTACCTGCAGTAAAGGCTGACCTCAAGTACCATTCATAACCCATAAGCATATTTTGAAGTATTACCTAACCATGTGATCTCTCCCACATGGGTAACCACTTAGGAATGCTACTATGGACACTCGCTCTCTTCTAAGTCGTCCGCTTTGATCTAGAAGTGTTCCCTGATGGAATTGAGTCACCCAATCTCTATTTTGTGCTCCACTTCCTTTAACAAATAGTACTCGGCTTAAATAAGCCACCTACACATTGGGTTGCGTGACCTGTTATCCATGCACCCACTAACTCCACCAGGACCTGCTCTTATGTCATGACTCTGGGGAAACTCTCCATAATCACTGTAGCCCCTTTGACCACGGTAGCCTCTACGACCATCTCTTGGTCATAAGCTTCCTCACCACCAAATCCGTCTGCAAGACAAAAGCGTAAGGTATATTTGTGTTTTGTTTAAAATTATGTAATAAATGTATATTTTCGTGATGTGTCTTTGAACCAACAATGTAACTTTGTGTGCAGCTACTGATCCAGAGAATGACACAACTATACACAGTGGGTCCCAAGTTCCAAAAATTTGGGGTCCGACATTGCTGCAACGTACTGCTGCAAGTTAATTCTTGCTATCCATTTTTGTAACATTTCAAGCATCACAACGACACATAAATGTATAGGCATCACAAATAGTCAGGTAGTTATCTACAACTGATTTTCACCGCCTGTTTTGTAAGACTGTTTTGTTTTCTTATTTGTCTTTCATATTATCATTTCTAAATATGTCTTTGTTCATTGATGCAGTTGTTTTTGTTGTACAAGATGATTTGGAGATAGCTAAAGTGTAGTGTTGTAGCTTGTGATTATCTCAATGGCTTATGAACTGTTTTTACTGGATTAAAAGCTTTTGTTGATGTCCTTTAAGAAATTAGATTGCTGTTTTTTATTCATGAATTCCATGAGAGTTTTTTGTTGAGTCGTGGTTGAGTTGTATATGAAGCTGTCATATCTATATGCTTATCCCTGATTATTTTCAATTGATCTTTCACTACTTTTTATTTATTCTAGATGGTTTTCACCAACAATCCCCACTATTCTTCATTTTTCTACAAGTTCTGATCAGGTGCTTCTTGGATTGGAACGAAGTTACACTACCTTGGGTTTGACATGATATTGATAGGCTCTGTCCACATATTTAAGAAGATGTGTGAGCCTTTTCTCACCCTTTATTTTCTTTCAAACAGTTTTATGGTTATTCCTTATATGCTTGTCACTTGATGAAAAGAAGGAAGTGTGAACATAAATATTTGGTCTACATCTCTTTTTTTTTTTGGTCAAGCTATTAATAGTTGAAGTAATTTGATGCTCTAATAGCAACTACATTTCCCTTAAACGAGATGGAGGCATGACATTTCTGAGCTACATGTATTGGTAATTTCTGATTTGTAGAGGTGCTTACTATTTGCTCAAAGTGCTAGATTTTGTCACCATTTGAGCTCCAATGCTCTCTTTGTAGTAGCGTGATGGAGGGAGGTTGATAGGATTTGTATCATAGTTTCTTTGGAGCAAGGTTATCTCTCTGTGTGTGCGCGAGCTTGTGTTTTTACAAAAGATAATTCCTTTAGACAAAATGGTGTCGTCTTTTATCCTAAATCCTCATCTTTGGAGACTGAAGTTATTGTGACCGAGAAAATTTTTAGAAGTTGGCTAGCTAGAAAGACAAAAGTGCAGCATCTTAGGATTTTGTTTTTGAGATGCCGTTGTTCATGAGCTTTTAACTTGCTTGACTCTAGAGTACAAATTCATCATGTCTTAATGATGACCGTGTCATGGCCCATGGCCATGCAAGGCGCGGAAGGAAAGCCAATCAGGATTAGGCTTATTGATCCTATTATCTTTAGTTTCCTTATTGTTGGATTAGTTCCTTTTGTTAGGATCATATATTATTCTTTCCTATTTTCTAGCAAAGGTTGTTAGGAGGCCAACCATATAAGGTGACCGACTGCTATTGATGAAGGCAAGCAAAGATTAAGCAAATTGTCCTACCCCTCCCTCATGTCTCCCTCTATCTCTATCCCTACCGAAGGCTTCTTCTTCCTCTGTCCTCTTGATGTATCATGTACCAATCTATCTTCTGTCGAAAATGCGAGTAATATTTTAATTCTAGATTTTAAATGATGGCAAATATCACAAATGACTAATGATACACAAATCAATACTAACAGCAGGCAACTCATTGTACTTCGCAATATATGTAAAAATAGAATATAAACAAGTCAATCAGTCACACAGAAGACTTACTGATGGATCCGATGAAGAACAGGAAGCAGCGTAGACGCAAACTCGATACAGTGCAGAAACACAGATGAATCGGCGAAACGAACGGTCGTGCAGATGTGCGCTGCCTAAAAACCTTATCACCGGCCTCGTGCTCACGACAGCAATGGCTCGGAGATACCACTCCCCTTCTTCACGGTGCACGCCGAGAAGAAGAGTTGACGAGGTTCAGACGGCGCAATACAACTGCACAGGTTTGCAGAAGGAAGAAAAGAAGAAATGGAGGCAGTAGTTCTTCGCGCTATGCTTTGGACGTCTGCAGGCATAGATATAGAGATACAAACTATGAATTGACCTGATTAGCAGTCATTTACTCAATGATAACTGACACATTTAATCAGCCATTTACCCACTGATAACTGTCTGTCATAATATCCCAATAAAGCCTCAAATTCAAACATTTGAATCTCATTCAAACAGAGAGAAATGCATGGTTCAGCAAAAATAAGGTGGACTTAGTCTGGTCGCAAGTCACAAGTCACATGATTTTCCACGTGAAAATACGTGAATACGCGCGCGCTTGTGTATGTGTTTAGCCAAAGTCCTCCTTGTACCACCCTCATTCATGTGTCACATGCTTCAAAGAGTGGAAAGAACTCCACTTTATATATTGGTCACCTCTATTTTACCTTAGCAATATGGTACTAAATCATACATGCTTTGGAATTATAGAAAATAGGTCTCACTCATATGAGCCAATTTCCAACATCTTCTTCAATCTCTATCCCAACTAGCCCTCCCAAAATCAGTCCATAACAACTTGGTACGAGAACAGTCGATCTTTCCCCATAACTTCTGCTACCTAGCTCGGTAGCCACCAGAGACAAACCATGCCTTCTACCAACAATAAGTTCGACATGCAAGCCCTGTTGTCGCAGATGTCAACCATGATGGATGAGAAGCTCGACACCCTTCTCGATGCTAAGTTCAGCACGCACATCGTGCCGCTGGCTGCATGTGTAGAGGCGCAAGAAGAGCACACATCACGGCCTTGGAAAAGGTCGAGTTGCCCACTCAAGTAGAGGCACAGTTGGCGCACCTTGCTGCATTAGATGTTTCGCCACCGGCGGACAATACACTACAAGAGCAAAAGCTAGTAGAGATCGTGCAAAAACAAGAGGCGATCAACATGCGCCTCTCAGTCCTGGTAGAAGAAGCCATCCCTCAACTTTGGTGGGGCCACGTCAACAGGGCTGTTGCCCAAGCCGGCGCACCTGCCATGCATACCGGTGCCAGCCGGAGAGAGCTCCACGGCCCCGGCTATGGCCAGTAGCTTGTTGCCTGCGTTAGCGTCACAACTGCTGGCCAATGTGCACTGGCCACAGCCACCAGGATTAGGTGCCGAAGCCATCCCTTTCACAGCTAGTCCTGGTGGCTGTGCCAACGTATGGGAAAGAGGATCCTCTGGGGTTGCTAAATCAACGTGAACAATTTTTTCGTGGCTAGCGCACCATGGAGAAGGAGAAGGTTTGGCTAGTGTCGTATCACATGAAGGGGGCAACCCAACAGTGGTACCACTGCTTGGTACCTGGTACACGATGGCAGTGTGTCGACTTGGCCGCGCTTCAAGGACTGTGTGCATATTTATTTTGGACCTCCAATACGAAGCAACCAGCTAGAAGAGTTCGCTGACCTACGCATGCAGGGAATAGTGGAGGAGTACTAGGAGAAATTTCTGGCACTACTCTGTTGCGTGGACACCCTTACGTTACAACAACAAGTGCAGTTGTTCGCGGCGAGCATGTGAGATCTCATCCACAACGATGTGGAGTTGCAGAATCTGTAGGACCTCCAAGTGGCCATGAGCTTGGCTCAGGCATATGGAAGGAGGTACCAGCTGTTGCACACCAACCGGCCCTGAAGCACAGGTCAAGGACGGGCTGTCTTGCGAGGAGGGGAGAAATGTCATGGCCGTGGGCCATGCAAGGCACGGGGAAGGAAAGGCAATAAGGATCAGGCTGATTGATCCTATTATCTTTAGTTTCCTTATTGTTGGATTAGTTTCCTTTTGTTAGGATAACATCTTATCTTTCCTATTTGCTACCAAAGGTTGTTAGGAGGCGAACCATATAAAGTGGCCGACTGCCATTGATGAAGGCAAGCAAAGATTAAGCAAATTATCCTACCCCTCCCTCACGTCTCCCTCTATCTATATCAGCGTCGAGGGCTTCTTCTTCCTCTATCCTCTTGCTGTTCCAATCTATCTTCTTAAATCTCTACCCCAACTATCCCTCTCAAAATCAGTCCATAACAAACCGTTTATTGTCCCAGGCTACCAGCCATTAGAAATTGTAGTATGATCTTGAGTTTATGAGCTCTAATTTGTGTGAATGGAGCAAGAAACCTAATTGAACAGGACGGCCAAATGAACTCAAAGCAAATGAAGAGTTTGTGATACACTCTTTGTAATAGCCAAAGAGATCGTCGGGTGCTCGGGAGGGCCATGTCAGCTTTTTTTGCGAAAGCCCCCTATACTTTTTGAAATCACGTCCAGGTCCTCATGTCAGGTTTTTTTGAAAACCCCCCGGTGTTTCCGAAATCGCGACGACATCCTCCAGGTCATTTTTTTTTGCGAAAAGTCCCATGTTGTTTCTGAAATCACATCCAGGTCTTCTCTGTCGGTTTTTTTGCGAAAAGCCCCCTAGTGTTGCCGAAATCACATCGAGGTCCTCCACATAAGTTTTTTTTGTGGAAAACCCCATATTGTTTTCGAAATCACGTCGAGGTTCTGCACATCGGTTTTTTTTGCCAAAAAAACCCTGTGGTTTCTGAAATAACATCGAGGTCCCACTACATTTTTGCAAACCCCCTACAATTTTCAAAATCACGTCAAGGTCCCTCAATCCACTCTACGGGCGTAGCGTAGCGTGCTTATCGTCCTAGTGTTACAGACAATACAAGGGTTCGGAAGACATTGACAAAATTTTCTCCTTTTTGTCGGATTCAATTACCTAACATTCATAGTTCTATACTCTATATAAATGCATGTCATTTAGACCATTTATTCATTCAAACTTTGCTACGATTTTGTTTTCTTTTGGAATTTATGATGGTGCAGTCTCTTGATTTTCTGAAGCTTCAAGCTCTATTTGAATATTTTTTAATGTACTCAATTTAGAAAGCATGGAAAAAACACATGTGCCATCTTCAATTATACATCAAAGCCTCACCGCTCGAATGTTGGCAAACACACATTATTCAGCTAGGCTTTATTTCATCGCAAGGTGATGCTTTGCGGTGCCCCGTGTGATTACCCCGAAGGGTAATCACACTTAAGCATATGAGTGACTATTCATTTGCTCGGTAGGACATCGCTCGACAAATAGTATGCCTTACTAAAGTTAGGGCAGCAGAATAATAAGATAGAAACTGTACTTTATTACAACATTTAGCCATGCAAGGCTATAGTCTTTATTACAAGTATTATAATTACCACGGGAAAAGAAATAACCTCGCTTGCCTGCCTTGCTCCACCGGACGTCTACTCGTCGCACTTGCCGAATAGGGTGTCCACCTCGCCCGCTCCTCGTAGTAAGCGCCGTCATCTCCCGCAGTCTCCTCAGCACCGACGTGTGCTTCATCCCACTAGGGATAGTTCTCGACCGAACTAGGATCTAACAAAGGAGAATAATAGCAAGAATGAGTACTATTGTACTCAACAAGCATGTATTAGCAAATATGCACTGTATGACTCATCTCTGTTCGTTATCACATTTTCTAGTTCATCTCTTTTTCTAGAAAATAATTTATCAAGATTTAAGTGACAGTATTAATTCTGAAAAGACTACTTGTCACTCGATAAGAAGAGATAGTCCCCTAGCGGTCACTGTAGACTCCAATCCAGGAGATCGACATGAATTCATAGTTTTATTTAGCACTACGTAAGCATTGTACCACTTTACCCATATCTACTTTGAGCTCTCTTTGAGCTAGGTCTTTCGCATTCCATTTTATGCGGTTTCGAGTTCAGAGTACGAAACGTATTCCAAGTTACGTAATTAAGTCTCCACCTATTACTTTCCATCAGTGTCTTGGCGCTCACCCAGTCCTCCACCGAGTTCCCGTAATGTTGGTTGGGTCGAACATCTCCGCACCCAACACACCACCATGCAGTACTATATCGCCTTGGATTCCCCACTTCCAGACTCTTCCTACCGGTCCTGGGTTCCTCCATAACTCACACCACTCACACTATATTACTTACCGATGTGAAGAGTATAGCCACGTAACAAGGTAGCATTTTCTGCCCGCCGAAATGGGAAAATGGCTAGCACTTAAATTGTAATACTCGATTTATTATAAGAAAGGCAGCGTTCAAAAGAGAAATTAGACATAAGAAAAAGGGGGATCTCTACAGTTCTTCGACAACCTGAGCTTCGGGCCTTGGCCTAGGAGGTCCATGAGGGGCCAGCCACCTATAAAAGAAGGCGAAAAACCCTAGGCCGACACTGCAGCTACAGTAGCGCCGCCGCTATAGTGCCGTGTAGCTATAGCGCCATCCCTCTCCTTTGTTCTCCTTGGCAGCCCCTTCTCCTTTGGTGCCGCAGGCCAAAACCAGAAGGAAGAGCCGGGTTACCGTCGTCCATTGAAGATCCGCGCAAGGTTCAGCGTCTCACGTTTCATCTAGGGTATAAACCTTGTTTCCCCGCTATTTGGTTCCATTCGTTCTTGATAAAAGTCATTTATTGATTCGTCGTTAGTGCTACGATTAGGAGCAGATTTCTGTTCTTTGTTGTGCGCCAGTTTTCGTACAGTTCAAAGCCGAATTATGTCAGAACCCGGGATTAACATACCAGATCCCCTGTGCATTTCTGAACTAGTCCCATGATCAGTCGCTAGTTCACACAATAAACAAATATGGTAACAAATTCATATTACAACTTTATTAATAATCAACAGAGTTAATTACAAGATAGGCTTACTAGCCAACATTAAATAAACACAGCGGAAGACGAAAAAGAAGTAGTAGAGTCCAGCAATCTGCCACAGGCAATCGACTGGGGTAGCGGCCTAGTCGTCGGGATCCACACTGGTAGCGAAGTCTTTCTCCTCTGAAATTTGTTTGCATAAAGCAAGTATGAGCACAACTACCGTACTCGCAAGTTACACCCGTCAAGTAACAGAATGGCATGCATACATGGATGTAACAAATGATGGCTTATTGGTTGATTTGCATAAAGCATTATTTTCTTTAAATACTTGTACTAAGTTCCAAAGTAGTTATCTTATAACTAAAATTCATTTTATAAATTCTCAATTTTATAGTCAGATAACATTCACACATGAATGGTGAAGGATACCCTCCTATCACATGGCTTCCTGCCCACTTCCCATTTGGATAAACCAGTTTGAAGAAGTCTTTTTCAAACAAAACCAAAGTCTAACTTTGAGTAGTTCTGCTAGTATGTCCGTAACCGTTGACACGACTATTCGAATAGTTTTACACTCTGTAGAGGTTGTACAACTTTACCCACAAGAGATAATCAACTCTTAATGTCCGTCTGACACACTTCCGAAGGTGTGCGACTAAGTGATTATCACGAGGCCTTTACAAATGTGCCATTCCAAGGTAGTTATGTCCGCTAAGGTTTCACTTCCTTTGGACTAACCATCCGCCAGAAGTCCCCTCTTGCGCCCAGTGGGAATACTGTCTAATCGACACCCACACACCAAAATGGCACAATTAACAATGAAACGTTGCAAATTAGTTGGCCAGGTCCCGCCCACAAAGGATATGTGGTAGTACGATAAGGCATAGCATCATGCGCTCGAAGACCGGTCCTTAACTGACGTGGGCATCTTTCAATTAAAAACCCTGGGCCTTAACCCTAACCAGATTAAGCCCGTGCATCAACTTGCACCCACCAATCATCCATTTCGCCCAAGTCTAAACTCATTTTCATTTTATTTTCCAAGTAAAAGCATTTTATAAACCTTCGATGGTAAAACAATGCCACAGATCCAATTTAAATCAAATTAGGAGGATTTGGCTAACATTTCCGAAATACAAGATTTGAACTAAGCATTGGCTAAGCATATGATTAGTTTTAGTATCATTTCATCTAATGGTAACAAGGTGTTCATGTTCAACATTCAAATTGGCCATACAAGGAAGATTGGAATAACTAGGCAATTAAAACAGGGAATTAAAATAATTTGTATAAACATATGCATGCAGTAATAATTTAAAACTGAATATAAATAATTTGAAATATTAGGATCAATATGATCAAGGGTATAACTTGTCTTGCTTGATTAATTGATGCTCTCAAACGGTGTCGAAATTCAGTCGTCCGAAGTCGTCGAAATCTATACGCGTAAACGATCTGAATTCAAATAACATTCAAATAAAATTCAAAAATTATAAAATAAATACTACTAGGAAGGTATCAACTTTATATGAAATTAGGGAGTTGAATCGATGGAATCGGAGTTCGTATGAAGGAGAACGAACATCCGGAAGGTTGATTATCACATTAAAAGATGAAATTCCGAATTTCAAAATTTAAGGAATTATTTTTCTGAAGGAAATCCCTTTATTGTGTTAGCATGATGTGTGCAGGTGGGAAAATGAATTTTCGGCCGAATTTATTTTGTAAAGAAAAATAGTTGGAGTCACTAACATGTAGGCCCGGGTCCACGAAAATGGGTTTGGTCCACGGTGGACCAGCCCAAGGAATAGTGCCAGCCACGCAAGCGCACATGTGGGCTGCCATGTGGGCTTGGGGTGGTGAGGTGGCCGTGACATGGCAATGATGAATTATTGCGAAATTCAAAATTTTGTTTGAATAGAAAGGTAGATAATATTGAAAGGAACATGTAGGTAAAAGGGTTCGAGCAATTACCCAACGGATGAAGAGATCGGGCTCGAAGAAGTTCTCATCGGACTTAGGGAAGAAGATGTGGCCGGTGGTGAAAAATTAAGTAAATCAAAATTCCACTTGAATAGAAATGTAGAGAATCTCGAGAGGAACTCACCGGTAAAATTTGGCGAACAACGGAGCTGCGGATGAGGAGATCGGGCTCGCCGGAGTTGTCACCGGAGTTGGAGAAAAAGGGCTAGCAGAGGGTGCTCCGGGAGGATTTTGGCAAATCTGAGCGAGAGGGATGTGGGGAATGGGGTGGAGAGGCTACGGTTCAATTTATAGGGGCAAAGGAGTAACGGTTTGGCGGGAATTGCTCGCCGGAGTTATTGCCGGAAATAATGTCTTCGCGGGAGTTACTGTAGCAGACAGAATATTCCAACTTTGTGAGACCCCGGTTTATTTAGCTTGTAATACTTGGCCTTCCATTGGCTCTAGTATCACAAATGAAATACACCGTGTCTCGATGGACATGTCCTTCCCAGAAATTGCAACACACATACATCATACAAAAGCATGCATCAATTCCTTACAACATAATATGACAAGTCTAGCAAAAGAAGTACATAATAATAAGTTATTACAGAACAGCCGACCGGCCAAATGACATAAGTATTAAGTATCAGCGGAAGCAAAAGGTGCCATAAGATGGCTTAAACCAAAAGACGACCGGTTAGCCACATAACACACAGGGCAATCGACCGGGCCGCCAAGCTAATCGCCACACACTACCAGAGCACAACTCACAAAAGTGAGGCCCTTCGGGCTCACCTTCTTCCTTTGCACACAACAACCAATGCAGGTGAGTACAATAATGTACTCGCAAGACTTACGAGTAACAAGCCTATACATAGCTATATGAAAGCTGTATCAAAGGATGTTGGTTATATGGTTGTTTGGACGCATAAAGCAAGTTTCATTTGCAATAATGTAATAGATTGAAAGCAATTCAACAAATCAGTTTTTAAGCATTGAAATAACAGCGAGTAACAATAATTATCAAGTAACCACCTAGAAGTGACCAACCCAATAGCCACCACACATAGCATGAATCCCTGATTCATACCACCCATCAAGTTTTAATTAAAATATTGTAGTCTAACTCTTGAAAAGCTTACCCAAGCGTGTCCATAACCTAGGACGAGGCTATTCGAATAGTTTTAAACCCTGCGGGGTGTACTAATGTACCCACACTTCAGACCTCCTTTAAGCCACAAGATTAGCACACTTCCAAAGGTATGCCGGCAAAACTGAGTCCTACGAGACATTTCCAATATTGTGAATCAACTACGAGTCGCTCGTATGGATAGAAATCCATACGCTTACATTGTAAAGCCAAAAAGACAACTACCCCTCGGGGTAAAGCTCTTGTCATGGGCGTAGGCCCAGGGGGAGCTACGACCATGGAAGGAGGCTATCATGGGCAGGAGTTACTGTTCATGCGCACTGTTCATGCACGTAAATAGTGCACCAAAACAGATTAGTTGTTTCCTTTATTAGTAAGTTATTTTCTAGAGATTATTGAGTGATATTATCTTTATATTAGGAATAGTTAGATGCATATCTTCATATTTAGAAAGTATGGATATTATCTTATCCTTAGTTGATTGGTTGCATTAGATATGATAGTTTCCATATTGTTAGGGGCTAACCTCATATATATAAAGAGAGGAGCCGCACTATTCATAAGCAAGCAATGAGAATACAAGTCTAAGTCCCAATCCCCTTCGTCTCCCCAATTTATAGTCTCCCTCTCCCCTAACAGCCGACGTCACCTGGCTATCTTCCCGGTGATGTTTACCCCTATGATCTAAGGATCATAACAACTTGGTATCAGAGCCAACACCATGGTTTCTGCTGCCGAGAATTTCAAGGCCATGAGGACCACCCTCAACGAGATGAGTGTCGGCGTAGACGACATGAAAGCCATCTTGGCAAACATGGCGGCTATGGTGGTCAAGCTGATTGAAAAGGAGAAGAAGAAGGAGGAGGCACGGGCAGCAGCTGCTGCGCGATCTGCACTGCTGGAAGCATCTCTGATTTCGCTCGTGACTTCTGCATCGTCGACCTCTATGCCTGTGGTTGCCCAAACGGTACCCTCGTCGAGGAAGAAGGCCGCTGCCCAACGACTGTCTTCTTCACGCGGCTGGCCAACATCTATTGGAGCGTTGCGGACCATCTTCCATGCAATGTTCCACTGGCACCACGACCTCTCGTCAACATGGGGTCTCCTAGGGTTTCAACCATGGCCGCCACCACAGCTCGAGGACAAGCTGTCGCGAAAGGAGTGGAGTAGTGTCATGAGCGTAGGCCCAGGGGGAGCTACGACCATGGAAGGAGGCTATCATGGGCAGAAGTTACTGTTCACACGCACTGTTCATGCACGTGAACAGTGCGCCAAAACAGATTAGTTGTTTCCTTTATTAACAAGTTATTTTCTAGAGATTATTGATTGATATTATCTTTATATTAGGAATAGTTAGATGCATATCTTCGTATTTAGAAAGTATGGATATTATCTTATCTTTAGTTGATTGGTTGCATTAGATATGATAGTTTCCATATTGTTAGGGTCTAACCTCATCTATATAAAGAGAGGAGCCATACTATTCATAAGCAAGCAATGAGAATACAAGTCTAAGTCCCAATCCCCTTCGTCTCCCCAATCTATAGTCTCCCTCTCCCCTAATAGCCGACGTCACTCGGCTATCTTCCCGGTGATGTTTACCCCTATGATCTAAGGATCATAACAAGTCTTTGGACAACTACAATGCTCCCACACACAACCATCTCATTTTACCACAACGCAACACACACATGCCCTCCTGCGACTCGTAGCCAACACACGCCAAAGTACTAAATCAAGAGAGGTCCCATTCCCTCTAGTGTGGTTAGCACGCACAAAATGTCTGGATAACAGGTACTCACAAGATGTTCGGTCCTTAATTGACTCGGGCACCATTCCAATCACACCCAAAAGATCACACTATCTTACCATTGTGCCCAAGTCCAAATTGTTTTTATTTTCAGTTTTAGTTTTGCAATTTGAACATAGCACATAACTAAAATATAGAGATCATAATAGGTTTGTGTGATCAAGGTTATCGACAAGTCGATAACCGCCCATTTCTACCGATAGCTAGGCATGGCTAAGCAACAAACTCGTAAACTACTAAGTGACAAGGGTTCATCCAACGAACCCAAAATCACAGCAAGATAAACCTAGGCTCAGTAGTAGAGGATAACATTTTCCTACTGATAATGCATCTACTAGGTGAACTATCGACAATAGTTAAAACAACATAGCAATGCATACGTAGAATTTGCAAACAATATATTAGAATTTGAAAATAGTAGGAACAACATGATCAAATGATGCTACATCTGCTTGCCTTGCTGGAGTGCAGGATCTGATGGCTGTGGCTCAGAATCGATATCAATATTATCTTCGAAACCTAACGCGAAAAGGCGATAAAATCGATAAGAATGAAGAACGCCAAATAACTCCAACAGCAAAAGACATCCAAATCTAATGAAATTTATACAGCAACTAGGGGATGATTTTAGACGATTTTAGGAACAAGAATCATGCAATTTGGATTTAGTATGCAAAAGTTAGGGCCAAAATATGCTCTCTCAGCCTATTTATTCAACTAAATTAATTGATGGTACTGTTCATGGTGAAAATTTCTAGAATGATCTAAGGTCTGAAATTTTTATGACAGGTAGGTTATGGGATCCTAATGACAGCAAAGTTGAGTTTACTAAATTTGGAGTTATAGTGATTTACTTATGATTTTTAAAGTTGTAAACCTAGCACATGTCACTTTACAAGAACATGACCATGTTCAAAATCTATTTCATACTAAGGTACACTAACAGAGGAATTTAACAAGATTGATTTTGCACAAATTGGAATTATACAGAAAAAGATATGCATTTTACAAGGTCTAAATTCATTTTCTGGAATATTCTAAAATGGTTGATATCAAGTTATTAGTGTTTATAAAACTCTCTGTTACCGAAACTTATCTAAATGCATTTTTAGATTAAACTTTAGTTAAACATGAACTTATCCCAACTAGAATCAACTAAAAAGGAATTATAACAATTTAGTTAGGCATTTTCTAAGCTTTCCTAGAATTACAAGAACATTAAATAATGACATAAATGAATTAATAAAGCTCATAACAATTTCTGCTACAAAGACAGGCCTAAATGTATTTTTAAATTAAATTATAGTGAAACATGAATTTAATGCAGTTGGAAACATCTAAAAAGGATTTAAAATGAGTTAGTTATGAGTTTCTAAAGTCTTAATACAATTTTTAGTTGATAAGTAAATGCTTACTAAAATATAACCAATCTTAACAGAAATAAACGACGTGGACGCTCGTGGACCGTTGATGCAAAATCCAACGAGGCCACGCGCACGGAGAACAGCGCACGCACGCGATTCTAACGAGAGTCACCG
Organism: Ampelocalamus luodianensis; assembly: GCA_036346255.1. Taxonomy (NCBI): domain Eukaryota; kingdom Viridiplantae; phylum Streptophyta; class Magnoliopsida; order Poales; family Poaceae; genus Ampelocalamus; species Ampelocalamus luodianensis. Next base: position 57,469,513 of record CM070622.1, on the reverse strand, counting down.
TTGGATCTAGATCCAACGGCTCACGTGGATAGAAACATCCGAATGTTTCAATCAACCACGACCGCAGATCTGGAAATGGAGGGCCTAGAGCGCAAGCACATTCGGAAGTCCGAATGCACCGACGATCTCAGCCACTGGTCGCGAGATGGACGGCTCCGAGTGATAGGGACATCCGGAGGTCGAATGTTTCTCAGATCTGGGCCGTTGATCACGAGATCGACGGTCCACGATCAACAACTCATAACGCACTCACGCACGTGGGTTTAAAAGCACTGGGAGGAGTTTAATGAGTGGACCCACATGACAGTGAGACAAAGAACCAGATTAAGACATACTAATTGTCCCTAATGATTAACAATTACTAGATCATTAATGGTGTCCTAATGACGACCAAAAACAGGCGATTATGCCCGACAAAACCCGAGCGGGATCTACGGCTTGTCGCCGGCGACTCCGGCCACGGCGGCGCCCACTAAGTATCAAAATGGATTCGCAATAGGCTTGCGGACCCAATGGTGGTGACCTCATTGGCGGCGATGGCCCTAAACGCCGGCGAGCCGGAAAATGAAGATGGGGGCTTTTACTGCCAAAAGCGAAAATAGCAAAAAGCTCCACTGCAGTCCAAAGAAGCGAGTGCCACGACCTCTAGGGACTAATAAGAAGCTACCTTGACCGAGATGAGCTTGAAAGATGGTCGGAGAAGGTCTTACCACGGTGGAGCTTGCCGGACCCGAGGAAGAAGATATGAAATTAGAGACCTGAGCCAAAATGAACACCAATGGTGGTCAAAATAGCTACAAAATAGCCCATATAAGCTTCATGAGCAAGCAATTGAGAAATGGAGCACTCACCGGAGCTGAGGAAGAAAAGGGGATGGTTTCGGCCGAATTTGAACAAACCCCAAATTTGTCAAATCCTGAAAATGAAACCCAAAATTGAGTGAGGGGAAATGATTAGGGTATTAAGGAGTTGAAAAGGGTACAAAAATATTTGAAGAAGAACCACTGGAGCTTCATGATCCACAACGGAGCTCCACGGTCAACAATGGTGATTTGGTGTTTTTGGTGTATTAAGCTCCAAAAAGGAAGAAGGAGCTTTGGATGGTGTAAAGGAACACCAGGAAGGGATTTTGGGACCTTATAAAGCTAAAGGATTAGGGTTTGGCCAACAAACGAGATCCACGGGCGTGAGGCTCCTAGGGCTGCCATAGCCCAAAAAAGAAACAATGGGGTGCAGGAGTAGGGCATGGGTAAGGCCGAAAACACCTGCGCCCACGATTTGCCGGCAAAAAGAGACGTTGACTAGGGAACACGATTTGACTGAGCCATGCCTCCTCTCTCTTTCTCTGTTCATGCACGACACGAGGTTGAAGATGACTAGAGAAAGGCTCGGCGATTTTGAGCCCTTGGATTTTGATCGGGCGACTAATATTGCTCCACGCTTCTGAGGTTCAAATACAACGGAGGAGATTGTGAGCGTTGGATCTTAATCCAACAGCTCAGACCGATCAAAACAATCGGAGGTTCGAATGTCTCCTGCGACGAGGATGGTCCGATTTTAATCCAACGGCTGAGGTTCGCCCAAGGCTTCTGAAGTTTAAATCAACAGAGAAGATTGTGAGCCCTAAGATCAGAAATGAACGGCCACGATTAAATATGACCTTCAGAGGTCCGAACGTTTTCAGACGATCAAGACGGTTGGATCAAGATCTAACGGTCAAAGGATTAGCACATTCGCACGGTCCGAATGTTCTCGCGAAGCTGGGCCGTGCGATAAGGATCCAACGGCTGAGATTGGACGCGCGCTTTTAAAAGGAGGCCTGGTGCAGTTAGTTGACTGGACCAAGACAAGTGACTCGAGCCCGAGTCTGACTCGAACCCAACAAACAGTGAAATTAGGTTTTGAGTTTTAAACTGAGCTGGGACTTTGAGGATTTATTTGAGATAGCAAACAACTCTAAAATTTCTGAAATTTTTACTGTAGCTTGCTAACTCAGGCATTAACCTTGTGTAAAATTTTTAGAGGTGTTTATGCTGCGCATTATTCTCCAAAAATTATGCAAGGCTCTGGTTTAAGGTTTGACTGAAAGTCAAACAGGTTTGACTACCCTCTAAAAATATTCAAACAATTTCTAAGAATTGTAAAATTTTCAGAGAGGTCACATAACATCCCAGGAGCTTAGGAAAAATATTTACAAAGGATGATCACAAGATTTGAGATGAATGTTTTTGGAAGACAAGGTTTTGGATCAAAAGACTTGTGACTTTGTATTTCCATAATTCTTGGACAAGAATTGTTTAGAACATATAGGAAATACATGATGTAAGAAAAATTTTAATTTCTACTCATTTTCTTACATTTGAAACACAAGTCCAAAATTGGGATGTTACATTTGCGTTTGCAATCATTTGGAGCTCATGAGTTATGTGGTAAGTGAGTCTGTTACGAGCAAAGTGAAGTGTTGAAAGATTTTATTAGTTCTTAAATGGTTCATGTGGTTTGGTCTTAAGAGCTTATCTTATTTGAGCTGGCAGAGTGATGTAGTAATCATATGAAATAACCTTCTTTGTTAAAGGAAGGAGTGATATAGAATTATTTGAGATTTAAGTCAAGTTTTGAAACTTGCGGTTTATTGGAGTGTGCCCAAACCTTCTGCTTTTGCCCCATACTAGTTTCCCGATTCTCAACGGCAATACCTTCTTCTCATTTGTGGTTTGATATTCTCTTTGTGAGACTTGTGTCCTCAACTATGGACTCCCCTTATGTTTTCCGAGTTCTTTGCCTAACTGACTATTTCCGTTGGTCTTGTGTTTACTCCGAGTGGTAAATGTTTTTCTATGTGGTCAAAATTATTTTCATTTGCCTTTTATTTTTGAGGAAGGATCCACCGTTTGTTTCACAGGGGTCTTTCAAGGTGTTTGTTAATTGTTGATGTGAGACATTGGGTTGCAAGTTAGTTGAGGAGCATTGGAGGATGAATTGATTTCGTGTTATAATTCTTGGAGAGAATTTCATCTAAATAGAATGTTGTCTTTAGGGACTAAACTGGTTGCATTGTTGCAACTGGTAGGACCTATAGTGATTGTGATCCAAGATCTTTTGTTCACTTCGGGTGGAACATTAGAATTATCGAAAGTATGGAAACCTTGATCAATTTTATAGAGTATCGTAATTCGGTAGTATTGCGAGGTTGTGAAGGTTATTCTTGATGATGTGGTTTAATAGGAGTGAGATTACAAAGTAATCGAATCGTCATGTCAATTAATGGGATAATGGAAAATGTTGAGTTAATGTCAAGAATGATTTGACTTTATTGAGTAACCTCCTGAGAGTTATAATCTTTGTAAAGGTAAACTGGTCAAGAAAATATTTCTATGATGATGTTAATAAGTGAGTATGTTGGAATTGTGGAATTTTAGGGATTTAATATGAGGATTTTCCTATCTTTTATATGAGAAGTTCGTTGTAAGAGTCTTAGAGGTTAAATTTGGGCTTTGCATTATTATGCTAGAACTTTGATCGCCCAATGATAATGTGTAGAAGTAGTATAAGGGTGGATTTCGAATAATGGGATGATCATTGATAGAAATCTTTTGATGAAATACATGAGAATATGTGAAGTGAATTCCGAGTTGTTCATTCTTAAATGATTGAGACAACGTGATTACGTGTGAAGATCTATTTTGGGATGCATCAGAAGTCATCTATCAAAGTAATTATGTCGGTAGAGGAGTTGACTAGAGTATTGTTTCGGTGGGGTCGATAGAGCCTCCCTACAGAGGTGTTGATGATGTATTTCGGTTTGAGCATAGTGTTGAGAATGCCGAGTTAAGAGAGATGGATTAGTGTGTTATGCGATGAATCAGGATTCCAAAAAGTTGAGAGAAATTTTATTTCTAAAAGAGAAATTGAGAAAAGAATATTTCCTCGAGTACTGAAATGCTCTATTGATTTTTGTTTGAGCTATGTGTTTATGCCGGATGTCTTTCGCAAATTGAGCTTTGCTTTATGTTGGCATGTGTGGTTCTTATTAGTTCAGAAAGAATAAAAGAAATGATTGATTTGGATATTCGAGTGATTTCTCCTTTGGCGGACGTGATGTTTATTTGCAAATTTTCTAATTTGAAGGTGGGAAGGTTTTGTGATGAATTTTCGATTCTGGATTTGACTCTTTTGGTACCGAGTTGGCAATGTGTGGTTGCAACAAGAATCCTTACTTTTAGTTGACTCTATTTGTAACAGAGTTGTTTAGAGCGAGTTCTGTTGTGTGTTCCTCATTAAAGGGAGTGATACGTGTTCGGTGAAGAGTTCGATTAAGAGGTGGAACAAGAGTTCTGTGTGCTATGCGCTTATTGTGGTGGTTTGGTATCAAAGGGGAGGTTAGCCCAAGGTATTCTGGTTTGTCTTCGATAGCTGTAGGAATTCGAAAGTGGGCGTATCGCTGGGACCATCTCGGGTCCATACGCGGTGTACTCAACATTTGGTATGCTCTGGTGCCAAATGAGTACCTAGGAGATCCAGAGTTTGAGTTTTCGTTAACGTCTTTGACCATCGAGTAGGATCTTACCTTCGAGTCTCGTTCGATGAGTGTACCTGGAAGTGTCGAGACGAGTGTTAAGATAGACGTCGGTTTGCATCAAGAGGTTGTGGTGTCCTCAGTCTGAGAAAGAGGCCACTTGCGAGCTGGAGACTCGCATGTGAGCAGTATCTAGATTTGTTCGCAGGTGTTTACCGTTGTTAAATTCCAATCGCAGTTTTCTTTTGTGTAGATCGTCGTGAGTGCTGCGATTAGGAGCAGATTTCTGTTCTTTGTTGTGCGCCAGTTTTCGCACAGTTCAAATCCTAATTAGGACTTGGGATCTCCTAGAGATATTTAGATAATGTTCTTAGCTTTCAATGGCCGCCAAGAACACCTAATTCAGACGTATGGATCAAAAGTTATGATAGTTTCATTTCTACTGTCCAGAATTCTAACGAGGTTGATCTGTCAAGATGTCTTTTAATTTATGATTAAATTAATGGAGGATTCAGGGTTTTCACCCAACTAGGTTATTGTAGGCCTTAGGCTTAGCTTTCTATATTGATAAAGAACGCTAAGTTTGGTTCATCCAATTAAAAGTTATGGCTATTATCGTGCTGCTGCCCAGTTTTGTCGGGTAGTTCTAACAGAAGTGTGTTCATCAATCTTTTGGAGTTAGATACATACAGAATTTGGGATTTTCACCAACTGGATTGTTGTATATAATTTAGTTACCTTTCAAACAAGTCTGAGTTTACATTTTTACGAATTCAGAGCAAAAGTTATGTCTCTTTTAATACTGCTGCCCGTTTCGGCTTCCTGCTAGATTGTAGTTCAATTTGAATAAAGTATATAATTAAACGTTGGGGTTTTGGGGTATGAGCTAGGAGCGTTGCGAGTAGTGTCTTGATGTCGTGGTTCTTATTGAGTAATTTAATGGTGTAGGAGGTGAGGCTCCGAGGTTAGCGGCATCGTCTTTGCCTCCTAACGCAGCTCAACGTGAAAGGCAAGTACATTGACTTTTGTATGATTTGTGAATACTGGATGCTTGATGTTAGTATTATATTTTTATTTGATACGTGAGAAGCTTCAATGTTTATGTTCCTTTCATATGTGAAATTCACGTGTTTGAAGATGAAGTTAGTCATTATTCATAAGTTCATTCATGCATCTATTTTCATGTTCCGTCCACGGGAGTGGAGTTTAAAGTTCCATCAATTCCAATATGGACATGTGAGACCCATCATTCTAATGTGGGCAGTTTTGGACACCCGTATGAAACGTTCTTCATACGGGATTTGGATCCCCGTATTTCATTAAATACGAGCTTAAGTGAACACCAACGGGTGTCACTAGCTATACTGGTATAAGCAGGAGTGCAGTCCATTCATTTCATTCAATCCATTCATTCAGATATTCATTCGGTGTTATGTTCGTATTCTTTAAAGATGTTGTCTTGTTCATAATTGTTGTATGTCCAATTATTCACTGTACTTGCTGAGTCTCGGACTCATTCTTGCTTTGTTTGTTTATTTTAGGTGAACGTTGATGATGGCTCTATTGGGACGGAGTAGACATGCACTAATCATTCACTTCACCATATTCCAGTTTCAATAATATAATTTGGTTATGGCTTTTATTCGTTAAGAGATGAACTGTTATAATTAAAGTTAGATGTGCTTGATATCTATCTCTATGTTATGGTTGATTAAGTACAGCTTGTGATCATTGATCGCCCCTTCGATATACTTATTTGGATTCAGACTATGTTCCTTCCATTGCTCTATTTAATTTTGATCTCTTTATGTCATTAGATAAGATAATGTTCAAATTCTTCCGCATTATGATTGTATGTTAGAATATTTAGGTAACATCTTAGCTTCCGAATAGCTAGGGTGTTACATAAATACACCCCTTATCCGGGTGAGAATTTTGTTGGTCCTTATAATATTATGGGAAATTAGGTCAATAACATCGCGTTAGAGCATAATTATAGGAATGACACTCCGTTCGTCTCGTGCTGAAAAATAACATCGCGAACATCAAAAAATTAAATAAATGACATCCTGGCTTTTTCCAAAAAAATTTAAATATAGAAACTGAGCTCAGAAAGAGCTCAAAAAATTATCAATTTTTTTGTGGAGTCTCCCGACATAGTTTAATTGCTTGTGTATTTTTTTCAAAACTTTATACGTTTCTATTTTGTCTCTAAAATTCATTTAAGTATATTGTTAGTAGGAATTTTCTAATATAGAAAATGAGGTCAAAACATTATGAATTTTTTTCTAGGCTCCTTACATAGTGGACTTGATTGTGTATTTTTTCTAGAATTTGTACAAAATTAATTAATATAATTTCATAATGTCCTTACATCATGAAATATTAGACTCCTCACACAGTGGACATTATGAAATTGCATTTCTTAATTTTGTAAAATTCTAGAAAAAATACACAATCAAGTCAACTATGTAAGGAGCCCTGGAAAAAATTCATAATGTTTGGACCTCATTTTCTATATTAGGAAATTCCTACAAACAGTATACTTGAATGAATTTTAGAGACAAAATTAGAACGTGTAAAGTTTTGAAAAAAAATACACAAACAATTAAACTGTGTCGGGAGACTTCACAAAAAAATTAATAATTTTTTGAGCTCAGTTTCTATATTTATTTATTTTTGGACAAAGCTAGGATGTCATTTATTTAATTTTTCGATGTTCGCGATGTTATTTTCCAGCCCGAGACGAACGGAGTGTCATTCCTATAATTACGCTATAACTCGATGTTACTGACCTAATTTTCCCTATATATTAACCATATATAAAGGGTCCAATCTCTTCCTTCATCTCTTTTTTGTCGGACCTGGGAGTAACACCCCAAATCCTCTGTATATTTTGAACTAGTCCTATGGTCAATAGCTAGTTCACACAGTAAACAAATATGGTAATATCCATAATTTGCACAACTTTATTAATAAATATCAGAGTTTATTACAAGAGAGGCTTACAAGCCAACAATAAAGAACACAGTAGAAAATGAAGAAGATGTAGTAGAGTCCAGCTGATCTGTCACAGGCAATCGACTAGGGTAGTGGCCTAGTCGTCGAGATCCACACCGGTAGCAAAGTCCTTCTCCTCTGAACTATATTTTATTAAGCAAGGGTGAGCACAAACAACTGTGCTCCACAAGTTACACCCAATAATAGATTATAATACATACAAAGATATATCAAAGGAAGGCTTATAGGATTGAATTTGCGTAAAGCAATGTTTTCTTTAAATACTTGTACTAAGTTCCAAAGTGGTTATTCCATAACTAAAATTCTTTTTCTAAATTATTAAGTTTTATAGTAGGATAACCTCCATACATTTCTAGTGAAGGATAGCCTCCTATCACATGGCTAACCGCCAATTTCCCAATTGGATAAATTATCCAAAACCACTTGTCAAAATCTTTTGAAATCAAAACTAAAGTCTAACTTTGAGTGGATTTGCTCAGCATGTCCATGACCGTGAACACAGCTATTCAAATAGTTTTACATTCTGCAGAGGTTGTACAACGTTACCCATAAGAGATAATCAACTTTTAATGTCTGTCTTACACACTTCCGAAGGTATGCGACTAAGTGATTATCACAAGGTCTTTACAATACGCCATCCCAAAGTAGTCATGCCCGCTAAGGTTTCACTTTCTTTGGACTAACCATCCGCCAGAAGACCCCTCTTGCGCCACTAAGGTTTCACTTCCATTGGGCTAACCACCCACTGGAGGTCCCTCTTGCGCCAAGTGGGAATACTGTCTAACCGACACCCGCATATCCAAATGGCACAACTAGCAGAGGAATATTATAAATTATTTAGCCAGGTCTATCCCACTCCAGACTTATGGTAGTATGACGGAGCTTTGCAAAAAGCGGCTCTCAGACCGGTCCTTAACTGACTTGGGTGACTTTTAATAAAACCCTGGTCTCGATCATAGAAATGAATCGATCTCGTGCATGAACACCATCCAAACATCCCTTTCGCCTAAGCCTAAACCAGTTTTTATTTTACTTTTCAAATTATTTGTAAACTTCCACGGCACACCAATGCTATGGATACAATTTAAACCATATTTGATTTTTAGCTGAAAATTCACAAATCAAATATTTTGGGTTTAAGCATGGCTAAGCTTAATTTTTTCACAAAATTTTATAGTTCATACAATTGCATTCAACTAGATTGTATCAAAGGTGAAAAGGTATGTTTGGTTCAACATCAACATTGGCTGTACAATGGAATTGAGAATAACCATAAATTTAAATTATAAATTTAAATTAACTTGAATATAAATAAGCATGCAATAATATTTTTAAAACATAATTTAAATAATTTAAAATATTAGGATTCAAACATGATCAAAGGTTGTAACTTGCCTTGCTCAATTAATTGTTGTTCTCAAATGGAGTCGAAATCTGACTCTCCGAAGTTATCGAAATCTATATGAAAATGAACCAAAATCAAACAAAATTCAAATAAACTCTAAATTAAACAATTTAGCTTCTGGGAGATAGATATGGAATTTATATAAATTTAGGAACAAGAATCGATGGAATCGGAGTTCGTATGAGGGAGAACGAATATCCGGAAGTTTCAATTTCACATGAAATGATAGAAAGATGGGAAATTAACAAAAATAGTATCCAACATGGCCGGTGGCGAATTATTGCGAAATTCAAAATTCCGTTTGAATAGAAAGGTAGATAATATTGAAAGGAACATGCAGGTAAAAGGGCTCGCGCAAATACTGTAATATCCTGACTTCCTTTTGAGCGTACAATTCAAATTGAGAGAGAATTAATGTAATTCTCCGATAGTGCTAGAAATAATTTTCGGAAGAAAATATTTAATCGGTAGAATATTTCTTTTGGAAAAACGTTTAATCAGGAGATTAGAGGGGTTTTGCATTTTCTGGCAACTGGGCACAGGCCTTGGCCCATGAGGCCTGGCCGGCCATTGGGGGGAGGTGCCACCCTCCCAAAACCCTAGTGCCCATTTTCCCCCTCTCCTCCCCACCTTGGCCGCCACCTCCCTCCTCTCCCCTTCCCCCTCCATCTTGCGCCTCCCCCTGCTGGTTGCAGTCCCTTCTCCACCTCCATCGCTGCCGCCCAAGCCCCTAGTGCAGCACCCCACCTCCGGAGCCGTCCCTTGGTGCGATCTCCCGTTGCCGGCCTCGAAGGTAGGAGCGGTGTTTCGTGGAATTGGCTGATCAAGAAGGAGGGGAACATCTTCGTGGATCAACCATCGGCTCCCTGGTTGTTGCAAGGGTAACGAATGCCGATCCTCGTCGTTTGATTAGTGGTAGATGCGATTTGGTTCATTTTTGATTAGATCGTATTGCTGCGAGTAGAAAGTCGATTCTGTCCAGAATGTTGCGGGGTCTGTTTCGTGATGTTAGAGGCCGAATTTGAGTTGTCCATCTCCTAGAGATATTTAGGTTTTGTTCTTAGATTTCGGTGGCCGCCAAGAACACTGCATTCCGATGTACGGATAAAAAGTTATGTTAGTTTTCGTCTCTGCTGTCCAGAATCCTGACGAGAATAAATTGTCAAGTTGTCTTTTAAAATATGAGTGTGTTAATGGAACATTCAGGGCTTTCACCCAACTAGATTATTGTAGGCCTTGGTCTTAGCTTTTGATATTGTTAAAGAACGCTCAATTCGGAGTTGTAGATTAAAAGTTATGATCATTTTCTTACTGCTGTCTTATTTATGTAGACAGATTCTGTTCTGCTGTTTCAGTTATCTGTCAGTAAATTAAATTGGCCGAATTGGGTTACCTTGTCAACTAGAGTATTGTAGTTATGTCAGTTAAGAATCCATAGAAATTGGTCTTACCTCATTCCTAGTTCCAGACCAATAGATATGATTTTTACCGTTCTGCTGTCCAGTTTGGGTTGTGCACGAGTAGTCTTTTCAGATTAGAGCTAACTAGTTAATTGTGGGTTATCGGGAAGGAGTTGTAGAACGTTATTGGAAGTGCTCTGTTGTATGTTGTATTTATTTCGAGTACTTACTTGTGTAGGCAGAGAGACTTCGGGTTTAGGGACATCTTCTTTGCCTACTACCGTAGCGCTTCGCTGAAGGCAAGTACATTGACTTTTGTGTGATTTGTAAATAATGGATGCTCGATGTTTAATATTGTGTTTTGTTCGATATGAGAGAAGCTTCAATATTCATGTTCCGTCCACGGGAGTGGAGGTTAAAGAATACAAGAGGTTTCAAGGATTATATTCCTTGCGTATGTTCTTTCATATGTGTGCAGATGATGTTAGTCATAATACTTATGTTCATTAATGCATCCATGTTCATGTTCCGTCCATGGGAATGGAGCTCCACGGGAGTGGAGTCTAAAGTCCCATCAATTCCAGTATGGGCATGTGAAGTCCCACCATTCCAATGTGGGCAGTTTTGGACACCCGTATGAAACGTTCTTCATACGGTATTTTGGATCCCCGTATTTCGATAAATATGGGCTTAAGTGCACACCGACGGGTGTGTCACTAGCTATCTGCGAGTATAAGCATGTGTGCAGTCCATTCTTTTCATTAAATCCATTCATTCTATTCATTCATGCACTCATTCGGGGTATGTTCGCATTCTGTAATGATGAGGTCTTGTTCGTATTTGTGATATGTTCATTTATTCACTGTACTTTTTGAGTCATGGACTCATTCTTGCTTTGTTTGTTTATTTTAGGTGATCATTGATCTTGGCTCTATCGGGAGGAGTAGACACGCACTAATCTTGCAATTCACCATAATCAAGTTCAACAATATGATTTAGTTTCTATCTTTCATTCGTTAAGGGATGAACTGTAATAAATAAATTTAAATGGTGAAGGAAGGATACCTTCTCCATGTTGTGATTGATTATGTATTGCTTGTGACCTTCGATCATCCTTCGTTACACTTGCTTGAATTCAGACTATTGTCATGCCATGGTTCTATTAAGTAGTGATTTCTTTATATCATTAGTTGATATTATTCAAATTCTTTTGATTATGGTTGTATGTTAGATCCTTTAGGTAACATTTTGGCTTTCAGATAGCCAGGGTGTTACAAATACCCAATAAATGAAGAGATCGGGCTCAACGGAGTTCTCGTCGGAGTTGGAAAAGAAGGGCTAGTAGAGGGAGCTCCCGGAGGATTTTGGCAAAACTAACCGAGAGGGATGTGAGGAATAGTAAGGAAAGCTACGGTTCAATTTATAGGAGCAAATGAGTAACGGTTTGGGAGTAATTGTTCGCCAAAGTTTATTACCGGAATTGAAGAAGAAAGAATTGTAGTGGCGGCGTTACTCTTCTGGCGAAAACTGAAAAATCATTAATTTTTATTCTGAAAACTCCAAAAGAAATTAATTAATTAGGGAAAAAATAGCAAATAAATTATAAAAAATTCTCAAATACTAAATACAACATTTTGAGTACAAATCATTAATTTTTATATTGCCAAAAATCTTTTAAACTTGAAAAATAGTAATATAGCTCTAAAAATTTTATAAATTTTAGAGTAGCTAAATGGGGTATTTTGAGCTTAAGCAAAATATTTTAAACACAAATTTAGCTTTTATTTGTGAACAAAAATTCATTTTTAATTACTAGAAATTACAAGAAATTAAAAAGGACATTTTAGAAAATAGAGTTCCAAAATTCTCAGAAATTCCCTAAATTATTTGCAACTTAATAAAGTTATTTCCAACTTAAATTTGGCTTTTATTTTTGAACATAATTTATTTTTAATTTATGGAAAATAGGAAAAACATTTTTAAAATCCATAAAATTTCAAAAATTAATTTAAATTTTTATTTTCACTTTAAATCCAATAAAAACATAGAAAACTCAATAAATTTAATTTTTGACTTTTAAAATCTAGGAAATTCATGAAAATTAAGAAAACTCTTTTAAAATTTAGAAAATCCAATAAAATAATAACTTTATTCATTTTATTTTTTGGTAACCGAACTTTGGTATGTTACATTTTTTCTGTCACGGGTCGCCTTTACCATCCTAATATTTCTCTTGCAGTACAACTGCTCATCTCAGCTGTACTGCTCTTTTCTCATTCATCATTTCTTTTCTCTTTATCTCTTTTATCCAATTTGATTTTGAGATATAGTTTCAATATACCTATATATATGATATAGCAAAGTAATGTTTACATTTAATATAAGTAGATTGATGTTCAAGAAATAGGCTTGCCTTCGTAGTCGTAGAAAAGATCAGCATCAACGAAATCTGGATGGATTACACCTGCCTACGTTGGTTCATCCTCTACAATTTATACAGTAGATGTGAATAATAAATAAATATTTAGTTGTTTTTGGTTCTACTATGCGTACATAAATCATATGATTTTCTTTGTTAGCAAATTTTAATTTAATAATATTTTTTTGTATCCCCGATAGGTTAACACTCCCCAACTACGGTTGTTCTACGGTCTACTAGCTCTGGAATCGTTGGTGGCTTATTCTCGCGTTTTACTAATAATGGACTTTGGCCAGTCTGTGCATGGGGTGATATTTACCGGGTGTTGTTTTATTTTGTTATTCTATCATGATTAAATTATTTCTAACACATCATATTATTTGTCTAATCTAGCGAGTTTTATCGATGCTTAATTTATTTATAAAGTCTCCGATTAATTTTGCATTGTTTCCCGCTTTTATTTTCCACTGGGCATTCTGGTGCTATTTTTCTTCACGGGCTCATGACTTGGTTTGGTCCAACATCAACACAACGTTGACACTTAATATTATTGGTGCTCGTTCTACTACTAGATCTATTACTACTCCTTCCCCCTTAAATTTACCTTTTTACCTCTTACCTAATTTTTTCCCTTTTACTAATTTCTCTCTCTCACTCTCTCTTTACCATTTCTCTCTAACTCCCACTTAATCTTTATCTCTCCTTCCATTTCCTTCAGCCGAAAGCCTGCTATCGCTCTTCCTCTTCTATTTTCTCCATTCCCCATTCTTCCTCCTTGGCCTTTTTCTTCTCCATTCTTCCTTGTCCCTGGTGATTGCTCCTTGCTCTTGGCACTCACCCGCTATGAGAACCCGGGGTATTTGGCACGTAATACTTAACCTTCCAATTGGTCCTAGCATTACAAATCAAATATCCCGACTCTCGGTGTAACATGTACCTCCTAGGACATATACATAAACCTCACAAAATCAAGTATCAATTCCATACAAGGTTACATTACCGATAACAACAAGGTTTTACAGCATCCAAAAGGCATACAAGTTCATATTACAAAGTAGGGCTGATCGGCCAAAATACAAGGTAAATAACTAAAGTAGCAGCGGAAACAAAAAGCCATAAGATGACGATAAACAAAAACCAACCGGTTTGCCCTTACCCACAAGGCAACCGACTGGGCCGCCAAGCTAATCATCTTGCACGAGATCGGTCTCACAATAATCGATACCTTGGGGATCAACCTATGCAACTGAGTATAAAGATTGAACTCGCAAAACTTATGAATAACAAACCTATACAAAGGTACAGGTAAGCTAAATCAAAGGAGAAGGCTATAGGGTTCATTTTCAGCACAAAATAATATTTTATTTGCAATAGTGTAATAGATTGAAGGCAATTTAGCAAATATGTTTATATTTGTTTAAATAACAGCGAGACAACATGTAACACCCTGGCTATTCGGAAGCCAAGATGCCACCTATTTACTCTAACATTCAACACAATGCGGAAGAATATGAATAAAGTATATCAACTAATGGCAGTATTAAAATCAAACAGGACATGGTGAAGGTATCCTTCCTTCACCATCTAAATTATTTATTACAGTTCATCAATAATGAAGGTTCACATGCAATAATAAATCAACCGTAATGTGGAGAAGGTATCCTTCCTTCACCATTTGGAATTAATTATTACAGTTCATCAATAATGAATGTAAGATAGAACTAAATTTAATCTTGAACTTGAATAGGATGATGTGAATGAGTAGTGCGTGTCTACTCCCTCCCAAGTGAGCCAACATCAGGGATTACCTAAAATAAACAAACAACGTAAGAATGAGTCCATGACTCAGCAAGTACAATGAAAAGAACAGAACACATATACGAACAAGACATCATCATTAAAGAATGCAAACATACACTGAACGAAAATTTAGGAATGCATGAAATGAATGAATGTAATCAAAGGATGGACTGCACACATGCTTATACCGGTATAGCTAGTGACACACCCGTCGGTGTTCACTTAAGCCCGCACCTTAACAAAAGTGCGGGGATCCAAGTCCCATATGAAGAACGTTTCATACAGGTGTCCAAATCTGCCCATAATAGAATTGATGGGTCTTACGCGCCCATACTGGAATTGATGGGTCTTCCTATTCACTCCCGTGGACGGGACATGACAATGTCCAAATCTGCCCATATTGGAATGGTAGGACTTACAACCCACTCCCGTGGATAAGACATGAATTATGGATGCATTGAATGTATATGAACAATGAAGAAATCATATCATAGCATATTTTCAACATACACGAATGAACATAGACAGTTCATCATCTCTTGTAACATGAGGTGTCACAACATAATCATGTAAGCATTCATCAATTACAACCATTAAAAGTAGCAAAGTACTTGCCTTCCGTGTTGTGTCGCGTTAGCAGGCAACGATGATGCTCCCAAACCCGTAGCCTCGCTGCCTAACCAATTAAATAAACAAAATGAGAACAACATGGTACCCGACACGACTTAATATTCTACAATACCCTCTTGAACACCCAAGAGTAGCCATAAACCCCAAATCTGAAAAAAAATAGGCAGCACCTCGCAATCTTATCTGGACAGCAGCACGATATTGGCCATAACTATTTACCTGGGACTCGAAACGAGGTGAACCCAGATCCTACTTAAACTTAACGAACATATCTACAACATTCTAGTTGATGAGATAACCCAATTCGGCCAATTTAATTTGCTAACAGCTAAATGAAACAGCAGAACAGAAACTGTCTGAACAATTAAGACAACAGAATTAAAACGACCATAACTTTTAATCTACAACTCCGAATTGGGCGTTCTTTATCAATCTGAAAAGGTTATGAAATTATCTACAATAACTTAGTTGAGAGGAAACCATGATTCGTCCATTAACATACACATATTGTAGAAGACAACTTAGAAGGTAATTCTCGTCAGAAATCTGCACTGCAGAAACTAAAACGATCATAACTTTTGATTCGTACGTCGGAATCAAGTGTTCTTGGCGGCCACTGAAAGCTAAGAAAAATACCTACATAACTCTAGGAGATGGACAACTCAAATTCGGCCTTTATTATCACGAAACAAACCACGCAACATACTGGACAGAACCAAACTAACAGCAGAAACAATTCAATCCAATCAATCTATTTGAATTCGCATCTAATAAGAACATACCGGTGAAGAACGCTCTTTGTTACCCTTGAAGACTCGTATGAGACCGCTGAATCCTTGCGAGGTTCTCCTTTCCGCCACTTCCCCTTTTCTTCTTCCTTAGCCGACGGCAAAACTCAGGGCTCTCCCTTCTTCTTTGCTTCGGTCAACGCTTGGGCAGCACCAATGGGGAGGAGGAGGTGGAGAAGATGGGAGGGAGAGGAGGGGTGGCGCATGGGGAAGAGAGAGTGGAGGCTCTAGGGGGAGGAGGCACAAGGAGGGAGGGGTTCTAGGGTTTTCAGCTGCACCCCACATGGGCCTCCAAGGTTAAAGGCCCGAGGCCCAAGTTCGGAACCTTTCTTTCTGTGCAGCGAATACCTCGGAGGTCATAACTTTCTCTCCAAAACTCGGAATGGAGTGATTCTTGTCTTCAAATTTAGCTAACTTATAGTACTTCAACTTCCTAGTTGTGGAGTTGTTCTGAAAATTCAGTCTTCATTATGAAATTTGCCTTGGAAGTTGACTCAGTTGCGGACCTTGATTCTCTGTACAGCCTACCTTGCGGGCCCCATATCTCAAACCTCAGAACTCCAAATTAGGTCAATGAGGACTCTAAATTGTACTATGAAAAACGATCTAAAACTTTGTAGTTGTAAGGTTTTCCAATCGAAGCCGTTCCAGTCGCGAAAATCACGTTGCAAGATGATTACAGATTCTGTCCTGTTTCTTTGCGAGGCAAATAAGGAATCTCTCAATCTCCTTATTTTCTCTGTAACTAAACGGGATATTACATTCTACCCCCCTTAAAAAGAATTCGACCCCGAATTCTACTCGAAAGAACACCAACTGAATTTAATAATCATTAACACGTACTCGACGTTAACAACTCTGGTTAAAGCTCGTACTGTAATACCCCAAAAGTATACGAAAGGAATTAACCGGGAGAGAATAAATAATAGGGAGAGAGTTATCTAAATTGACGAAGGACCAAATAGAAAATGATTAATTTCACAGCTTAGAGAGGGAGAGGCGCCACTTCTCCCCCAAACCCTAGCCGCCCCTCCATCCTCCTTTGGCGCACTCCTCCTCCTTCCGCCCCTTTGGCGCCCCACCTCCTCTTCCCCCCGCACCGCCCCTGCCCCCACGCCACCCCTCGCTAAGGAAGTGCTTCCCGTTGCCGGTGTCGAGAGGAAGAGGAGGATCGCCGAGATCGTTTGGCCAAGAAGAAGGAGAAGAAGAAGTAGAGGAGAGGGGAGGGAGAGATCGTGGCCTGCGCTGGGAGTTCTTCACGTCCCGGTGTTTCGTCAAGGGTAATACCGTTTTCCCAGTAGATGCATCTTTTGATTGTTGTAGCAATGTCGGTATTTCTCCTCCTCGGGACGGATCGCGTTATACGGACGTTTGATGTAGTTAAGTGCGGATTCAGTCTTGGCCTCCTAGAGAGTTGTAGAGGTTGTCAATAGCTTTCGATGAAGTGCTAGATCATATTATTTGGACCTCTAGCAGAAGTTATGAATTATTTAGTGTGACCGTTCTGCGAATCTGTTAGCATTTTGATAGGTTTTAGTAATCTGACTTGTGCGATAAGTTAAAAGAGAATTAGAGGATCTCAGCATAACGAAAGTTGTAGATAATTGTCGTAGCTTTCAGGGAAGCACAAGAACGCGAACTTTGGATGAATGAGCTAAAAGTTATGTTAGTTTTAGTGATCTCTCCGAAAGTCTGACGTGAAATCGATGTTTTGTTAAACAGCTTAAAAGTGATTTTAGATGGCCGAATCAGGGAGGTTCACCAACTAGGTTTAGTTGGAAAATTTTATAACCTTTCAATGAAGTCCAAGAACACCTAATTTGGATCCCTGTACGAAAAGATATGAATTTTAGAACATGACTGTCCACCGGAGGGACAAAGCGACATCTAGAAGTTGGGGCTGGGTTCGCGCTAAAGGAACTTTTGTGAGTCCGTGTTTACTTTTATGGTTTGAGCGGTCCTCTATTGCTGTCTTAGCATTTCTTAATTGAATGTTTAGGTGGGAACTGGTTAGCGTCCTTCGTTCCCATACGGTTGAGGCAAGTGCATCGTTTTATCCTTATTTGTGATTGCTTGGACGTGAATGCGGGTTTGATGCTTGTTAATGTCGTGTGGCTGTTGATAAGTGTGCATAATCAGAATGGTGAATGTTCAAACTATGGGTATGCTTTATTCATGAAAGTTGTTATTGCCTTTATTCATGAATGTTGTTATCGCCTTAATTCAAGAATGTTGTTATTGCCTTTATTCATGAATGTTGTTACCACCATTGGTGCTTGATGTTGAAAAGAGATGATGCATATGCATTTTTATATCATGTTGAGGCCTGGTCTTGTGATGACCAAGCATGCACATCTTTGAGGTCCCGTCATGAATGTGACGGGCTTGAGATCCCACACTCGTGGAGTGTGGGCATGAGGTTCCCAATACTTATGAGTATTGGGCAATTGGTCCACGTGCGTGCGCGCATGTGCATGGGTATGCGGCGACGGTTGCATACTTTGCATTACGGTGTAATGCACAAAGAAAGTTAAAGAGAAAGGAACCCGAGCATTGCATTTGCATGTGAGTTGTGTTATTGTTGATCTCCTATATAGATGTTGATGTTATGGATTGAATTATGCGTATTTTATTTATGTACTTGCCGAGTCTGTGGACTCACTCTTGCTTTCTTGTTGTTTTAGGTACCAGGTTCAAGCGCGGTATGCATGGGAGGGTTGCGTTATGCTTTGCACGCTCGTCATGAACCTAAATTCTCGGATCATGCCTTATTAAATAAGCTACCGATCAAAGATTTGACCTGTTTATGTTACCGTATCGATTATTTGTAATAATGAAGAGTAGACTAGTTGGAAGTTTGAGGATTTGTTCGATCGATTAGTAAGATCTTGAGTATTTATAGTTGATCTTGAATATTGCAGATGCCGTTATAACTCCTTTTTAACTGTTGAAACCCATGTGATGTAGAAATACAAAGGAAACTCTATCGAAATTTAGTAAATTATCTTAGTTTAGTTTTGTGTAAGGATACTGTAGTAGCATTCTTGGCTCTTGTGGAGATGGGGTGTTACTGATTGGTATCGAGCGAGGCGATAGAGTCCGTGGTATTTGGATTTACAACTTAGGCAACTTAAATTGCTAAAATTCTGTAATGGTTAATGAACTTAAAAATTTTGACACACTGGTGCACAGTAGAATGGGAATGGACATATCATTGCATTTTTGTTTCCGTTATATCGTATTGATGATTGCTGGTATGAATTGAGTATGATTGCTCATTAATGGATTATATAATTATTATGTGTGGAGATAACCCTTGTTGAGAGGTTGAAGTCGTGGTTGTGGCCCTCGGTTTTACCAGGTTACACCACCGTTCATGTATGAGAATAGGGAAGTGGTTACCCCAGAGATCGTGATACAGGCGTTGATAGCAAGTATATATATTTAGAAGAGTTGTTCTGTCCCTTGAAATTTGATTTGGTCAACTCTTATCCGGTTGTGATTGATGAGTTTCTCTTGGGTATTAGTTCATCCCGGTTGATGGGTTGCTTTGAATTAGGTTTCTATTGGCTTAACTTGTCCCTTAAAGCAATTATTATTTTTCCTATTGTTGAGTTATTCTTGTGGCTGGTGGACTTGGTTAGTTGTCAATACTGACTTTTGTATTGGGGTTTCGTCTTTCTTACTGGAAAACACGACCTATTTATTTCGCTGGATGATTTGGATAATGAAAGTTTCCTTTTGCAAGTCCTGTAGTACGTGGAGGCTTTGACTCAATGTATCTCTCTTGAGTATTTGGAGTGTTGAAGCTTGATGGTTCTTTTTATGGAAGAAGTTGTTAAACCATTTAGTAGTGTTTTGTCTTGGTTAAGCGAGAGGTTATAATCAAAGCAATTAATGGAAAAGGTATGGATTATCAGGTTAGGTCTGTGGTGTGGTGTATAATCGATCCTAACTAAGATCACTGGAAGGAAAGTTGATTAATTTGATGGTGCCATATGGTAGTTCTTGTTGAACGGTGATTAAGGGTATGGCTAAACCTAATTGGAATCAATAGAGTTATTAAAAAGATGTGGAACTTTGATGAAAAGGTTGATCATTAGAGTCGTTTAGTTTACTAAACTTGTTAGATTATTTGATTTCAATGGATTAATCTAACTATGTTGGAAGGGAAATATAAGGATGTGTTTGATCGTTGTCTTAATAGATGATAATATGTAATTATCTTTAATTGGCTATTTGATGATTGTATTTTTGCTCGTGAGAAGGCAAATAGAGAAAGGACCATCAATTTCGTCTAAGGTTGAATAATCATCAATGGTTTAGGATGGGATTTAATAGGTGACTTGTGTTTGTGTGATGGTGAAATTGTCGGATAATAGTATGTCTTTGATGAAAGGGTTTTGGTGTAATCTTTTAAATTTTGTAGTAGATTCCTCTAAAAAAGTGGTTCTTTGTAGTGAGGTTATAAGAATTTGGTGTACTTTCATTTGAGGATGAGATGATAAAGTGATATGTAATTTGGTCACTTTTGGGGATTTTATAAAGGAAGGGTTGATGATAACGAACCTTGTTAAGAGTGAATTATTCTTGATGTTAGTAATAAGGTCTACAAGAGATTGTGACGTTGGAGTGGTGATGATTCTTCTAGAGAAAGTAAGTTGATTGTTTTAATGACGGTTAAATGAAATGTTTGGAGTTTTGAATTCGTGATCTTTTGGGGTTCATGAATTTATGTAGTAGATGAAATTAGTTGAGCAATATGACATATGGAAAGGTTCATTTGGTTCAAGTGATGAATGTGATTTGGTATTAAAGGCATCTCTTGTTTGGTTTGGCAAGTAATGTTGTAATCAAAGACTTAAGAGTTTCTTGGGATTGCATAGCAATGTGTTATTAAGATTTATGGAGGTGGAAAAAATTCTTCATGTGGGACTTGTGCCTCGATTGTGGACTCGTATTTTGTTTTCGAGATCACTACTATTTGATTGTTTCTATTGGTCTCGTGCTTACTTGAGGAGCCACGATTTCTTGTGCGTTGAACCTTGTATCTTTTATTTCTTCCTTTTGAGTAAGGTATTAACCAAGTTGTGTTGCCTAGTGTTATAAAGAGTATTATGGTGATTGGTTGGAGGTGGTCAAGTATTTGGAATTTGTTGAGATTTTTAGAACCAATCTATTTGAAGAGCAGATAAAGTGAATTGGTTTGATTTACAACACCGGAGAGAATTCTATTTAAATGGAAAGTTGTCGATGAGATAAAAGTGATTAGTATTACAATTAGTGGAACCTATGACGAATTATGATCCGTAACCTTTGTCCATGTTGGAATATTGGGATTATCGAAATTATGGACTCGACAAACTTATCGAATATCGCAATTGGATACTTAGTATGATTGTGCGAAGTGTTGTGGTGGTGAAGTTTAATGAGAGTAGCGGTGTGGAGGAACCTCGGTGTCATGCTAATTAGTGGGATAGCAGAATTGTTGAGCTTTTGTCAAGCATTACTCGGCCTCGATAAGTAACCCTATGGGAGTTAAATTATTTCTAAGGATGTCTTGGTCAAAGGATATATTTATTTATTGACGTTAGTGATTGGGTATGTTTGAATCTTGGTCAATCGCTTAGGGTTTTGTGAACGGGTATATTGTGGTTGTGTAACTGAATTGGATTGGTATGGATTAGAGAAGGTCTAAGACCTGTGAAATAAATTGCCTTGGGACGGTTACTCCATTAGTGAGAAACGTGGATGTTAATGATTGAGGTTATTGTGGAGCTATGTGAAATTTTAGTAAACGAATTTGAGGATTTCCTATGAATCATACCAGAAATTCATTGTAGGAGACTTCGAGGTTGGTTTTGGGCTTTGCATTCTTAGGTTAGAACCTTGGATGCTAATGATTATGTGTAGAAGTGGTAGAATAAGAGTGGATTCCAAGTAGTGGGATGATCATTGATAGTATCCTTTGAGGCTAATATATGAGAGTGTGTGATGTGAATTTCAAATTGTTCATCCTTAACGGATTAAGGGATGTGACGGTGGATGAAATCTATATTGAGTTGTGTTGGAAATTATTTTGACAAGTAATTCATTCGGTAGGGAAGTTGGCTAGAGTACGATATTGTGGATTGGAAGAATCTCCCTGCATAAGTCTGGACTTTGTGTTCGGCAGAGCATAGGTTTGAGGTTGTCAATTTAAGAGAAATGAGTTAATGTGTTATGCGATGATTTGGGATCCTATGGTCTAAGAGAAAGTAAAATTCTTAAAAGAAAGATTGTGGTAAAGGGTGCGATCTTGGATAGTGAGATGTTTTCTTAGTTCTTACTTGAACTATGTGGTTATGACGGATGTCAATTACAAATTGAGTTGGTTCTTGCGGTATGTGTGATTCCTTTCGATTAAAAAAATGGTTAAACTGGTTTTGATTGATTTCGCTTTTGGCTTGTGTGGCATTTATTTCTAAACTGCCTATTTGGAAAATGGAAAAGATTTCGTGGTAAATCCATTGTTTTTGGGTTGGGCTTTTCTAAGAGAAGATGACTTTGGGTTGGACGCATTTTGACTCCTTTGTTTTTCGATTGTGTTTTTCGGATTAGTGAGTCGATAGGCGAGTTCTTTGTGCGTCCCTTGTTAAAGGAGATGCGCTGCGTAGATAAAGTGATCGGCTGAGTGTTGGAACAAGAGTTCCGTGTATTTTGTGCTGACGGTGTACTTCGGTAACAAAAAGGAAATGTAACCAAAGGTGTGTCGGATAAGTTCCTCAGTCATGGGAATTTGTAGATTGGCGTATCGCTAGTACCGTCTCGAGTACTTGCGAGAAGTCTGTGATGTCTTATACTTTTGGTCTTGATAGAACACTTGAGATCGGGAGCTTGAGATTTTGTTAGAGCTGTTGGCCATCGAGTAAAACCTTACCTCTCAGCCCTGTGTGTTAAGTGCACCAGTAAAATTCAAGACTAGTGTTGAGGTGCAAGACGTTAGTTTTGGATATCCGTCAAGGTGATGTGGTCCCATAAGCCCGAGAGTGAAGCGACTAGTGAATTGGTGTCTCGCATGCGCATGCAATATCCGGAGTTACTCACAGAGGCATGTGGTATTGTTGGTAAGTTTTAGTTGTGATTATACTTTGGCGTAAGCATGGTTAGAATTCGAGGACAAATTCAGTTTAAGGGGGTAGAATGTAATACCCCAAAAGTATCTGAAAGGAATTAACCGGGAGAGAATAAATAATCGGAGAGAGTTATACGAATTGTGAAGGACCAAATAGAAAATGATTAATTTCGCGATTAGAGAGGGGAAATCAGCGTTTGTCACAGCAACTGGGCACAGGCCTCGGCCCATGAGGCCTCATGGGTGGCGGCCAGGAGGAGGCGCCACTCTCTCCCCTCCCAAACCCTAGCCGCCCCTCCATCCTCCTTTGGCCGCACCCTCCTCCTTCCTCCCCCTTTGGCCGCCCACCTCCTCTTCCCCTCGCGCCTCCTGCGCCTCCCATGCCACCCCTGCTGGTCCTCCCCTCGCTGGCCAAGGAAGTGCTTCCCGTTGCCGGTGTCGAGAGGAAGAGGAGGATCGTCCGGGAGATCGTTGGCCAAGAAGAAGGAGAAGAAGAAGTAGAGGAGAGGGGAGGAGAGATCGTGGCCTGCGCTGGGAGTTCTTCACGTCCGCGGTGTTTCGTCAAGGGTAATACCGTTTTCCCAGTAGATGCATCTTTTGATTGTTGTAGCAATGTCGGTATTTCTGTCTCCTCAGGACAGATCGCGTTATACGGACGTTTTGATGTAGTTAAGTGCGGATTCAGTCTTGGCCTCCTAGAGAGTTGTAGAGGTCGTCAATAGCTTTCGATGAAGTGCTAGATCATATTATTTGGACCTCTGTAGCAGAAGTTATGAATTATTTAGTGTGACTGTTCTGCGAATCTGTTAGCATTTTGATAGGTTTTAGTAATCTGACTTGTGCGATAAGTTAAAAAGAGAATTAGAGGATCTCAGCATAACGAAAGTTGTAGATAATTGTCGTAGCTTTCAGGGAAGCACAAGAACGCGAACTTTGGATGAATGAGCTAAAAGTTATGTTAGTTTTAGTGATCTGTCCAGAAAGTCTGACGTGAAATCGATGTTTTGTTAAACAGCTTAAAAGTGATTTTAGATGGCCGAATCAGGGAGGTTCACCAACTATGTTTAGTTGGAAAATTTTATAACCTTTCAATGAAGTCCAAGAACACCTAATTTGGATCCCTGTACGAAAAGATATGAATTTTAGAACATGACTGTCCACAGGGGGGACAAAGCGACATCTAGAAGTTGGGGCTGGGTTCGCGCTAAAGGAACTTTTGTGAGTCCGTGTTTACTTTTATGGTTTGAGCGGTCCTCTATTGCTGTCTTAGCATTTCTTAATTGAATGTTTAGGTGGGGAACTGGTTCCGGAGGCGGCACCCTCTTCGCGTCCTTCGTTCCCGCACGGTTGAGGCAAGTGCATCGTTTGATCCTTATTTGTGATTGCTTGGACGTGAATGCGGGTTTGATGCTTGTTAATGTCGTGTGGCTGTTGATAAGTGTGCATAATCAGAATGGTGAATGTTCAAACTATGGGTATGCTTTATTCATGAAAGTTGTTATTGCCTTTATTCATGAATGTTGTTATCGCCTTAATTCAAGAATGTTGTTATTGCCTTTATTCATGAATGTTGTTACCACCATTGGTGCTTGATGTTGAAAAGAGATGATGCATATGCATTTTTATATCATGTTGAGGCCTGGTCTTGTGATGACCAAGCATGCACATCTTTGAGGTCCCCATCATGAATGTGACGGGCTTGAGATCCCCACACTCGTGGAGTGTGGGCATGAGGTCCCCAATACTTGCGGGTATTGGGCAATTGGTCCACGTGCGTGCAGCGCACACGTGCATGGGTATCTTGGCGGCGGTTGCATACTTTGCATTACGGTGTAATGCACAAAGAAGTTAAAGAGAAAGGAACCACGAGCATTGCATTTGCATGTGAGTTGTGTTATTGTTGATCTCCTATATATGGATGTTGATGTTATGGATTGAATTATGCGTCTTTTATTTATGTACTTGCTGAGTCTGTGGACTCACTCTTGCTTGCTTGTTGTTTTTAGGTACCCAGTTCAAGCGCAATATGCATGGGAGGGACTAGTGTTATGCTTTGCACGCACACTATCATGAACCTAAATTCTCGGATCATGCCTTATTAAATAAGCTACTGATCAAAGATTTGACCTGTTTATGTTACCATATCGGATTATTTGTAATAATGAAGAGTAGACTAGTTGGAAGTTTGAGGATTTGTTCAGTCGATTAGTAAGATCTTGAGTATTTATAGTTGATCTTGAATATTGCAGTACTTCGTTATAACTCCTTTTTAACTGTTGAAACCCATGTGATGTGGAAATACAAAGAAAACTCTGTCGAAATTTAGTAAATTATCTTAGTTTAGTTTTGTGTAAGGATACTGTAGTATCATTCTTGGCTCTTGTGGAGCTGGGGTGTTACACGTACATGCGAGTTTCGGAGTCCGAAGTCTCATCACGCTCAGATCGACATGACCACACCACCAAAACGTATACCAACATCTTACACCTCAGCACTCGTCTCGATCTTTACAGGTTCTCTCAACACACAGGACACAAATGTAAGGTCTTACTCATTGGCCAACGGCTCTGACGAAAACTCAAGTTTTGGACCTCTCACGTACTCACTCAGCACTGAACACACAAAATGTTGCGTACACCGCGTATGGACCCGAGACGGTCCTAGCGATACGCCAACTTTCGAATCCCCACAATTAGCAACAACAACCCAATGTACCTTGGGCTAACCTCCCCTTTGGTACCAAACCACACAACATGCGTATAGCACACGGAACTCGTGTTCAACCTCTCATTCGAATTCTTCAGTGAAACGAGGATCACCTCCTTTAACGAGGGACACACAACAGAACTCGCTTTGAACAAACTCTATTAAAAACAGGGTTAACTAAAAGTAAAGGATTCTCATCGCAACGACGCAATGCCAACTCCCCACCAAAAGGGTCAAATCCAAAATCAAAGATTCATCACGAAAACCATTCCACTTTCTAATTAGGCAGACGAAAGCCAAAGGAGAAATCACTCGAATAACCAAATCAATCATTTCTTTTCCTCTTTTTGAAGTGATAAGAACCACATATGCCAACATAAAGCCAAGCTCAAAATGCGCAAGACATCCGTCATAAAACACATGGCTCGAACAAGAAACAAGAGAGTGTTTTAATATTCGAGGAAACATCACTTCTCAATTTCTCTTTTAGGAATAAATTTTCTCTCACATTTTGGAATTACAATTCATCGCATAGCACACTAACCCATCTCTCTTAACTTGGCGTTTTCAAAGCTACGCTCAAATCGAATTACATCATCCGCACCTCTGTAGAGAGGCTCCATCAACCCCACAGAAACAAACACTCAACATCTCCTCTACCGAAGGAATTAATTTGACAGATGAATCCCAATGCATTTCAAATAGATCTCACGCAAACACATCACCTCAAACTTTTAAGAATGAACAACTCAGAATTCTCAGCACACACACTCATGTACTATCTCGAAAGGGTTCTATCAATGATAGTCCCAACTTCAAAATCCACACTTACTCTATTTCCTCTACACAATCGTTGGGCGACCAAAGATCTAGCATAACATATGCAAAGCCCAAATTTTAACCTCCAAGACCCCTACAAAGAACTTCTCATACGGAAGATAGGGAAAGCCTTAGATTAAATCCCTAAAATTCTCACAATCCGAACATACTCACCAACATGGAACATTTTCTCGACCAAACTGTCTTTAGAACAATTCTAACTCTTAGAGAGTTAGTCACTAAGTCCAAGTCATACCTGACATTAACTCAACAATTCCTCCCAACTCAATAGTTGTCATAACAATTAGATTTCTTCACAATTCTATCCTCATTAAGCTATACCATCACAATTCTCCTACACAACCTCGTGAGGTACCCAATCAGGATACTCTACTAAACTGATCAAGATTTCAATTCTTTCAACACTTCTAATGTTCCACTCAACATGAACAAAAGATCTTGGACGACAAATCACTATAGGTTCTACTGGTTGCAATCAAAGCAATCAGTTTAGTCTCCAAATATAACATTCCATTTAGGTGAAATTCTATCCAAGAATTATATCACGAATTCAAATCATCCTCAAATACTCCTCAATTACCTTGCAACCTAAGGTCTCACAACAACAATTAATAAACACTTTGAAAGACCCTTGTGAAACGAATTGGTGGATCCTTTCTTAAAAGAAAAGGCAACTGAAAATAATTTCGACCTCATACAAAAGAAACATTTACCACTCACAGAAAACACAGGACCAAGAGAAATAGTCAATTAGGCAATGAACGCGGACAACAAAAGGGAAAGTCAACAGTTGAGGACATAAGTCCCACAAGAAGAGAATTCCAAACCTCAACCAATAAGAATAAAGAATTTCTTTTGAACCTTGAGGAACTCTTAAGCAGCCAATCAACAAAGCTAAGCACGCTTCGAATAACTGCAAGCTACAAAACTCGAATCCAACTCCAAATAACTCTACCCCACTCTTTACTTTAACAAAGAAATAATTCTTTTTAACTACCACCTCACTTGTCATATCTAACAAGAAATATTTGTAAAACCAAATCACCTCAATCACTTAAGCACCAAATAGAACCTTCCAATACGTTACTCGCTCAAACTGATTCTAGTTACAACATAAATCATGGAGCCAAAACGTCGCGCACACAAATATCAAAACCTTTAATTTAAACCATATCACGAAAGTTTTCAAGTTCTTTTATTTAGAGAACATTCAACAATATCATCACATCCACATATTGATAATCATACTAACAACAAAGTAATATACTCATTTAACAAGAACATACTATCATATGACAATTTCGTAAAAATACGCATGTAGACCACTTATTAAATTTATCCATTCAACTATTAATGAGGATCAACATTCCACCTTATGTTTAGAAATTAGAACATAGTATCTTTAATCTTCAATAATATAGGATACATAAGACAAGGTTTCACAAGTCAATACATCTACCTTCATTCATTTCTTAATACATATAACATCAGTTTAGCATGGGAAAATTAGGTGAATCAAACATTTGAATAAGTTCATCAAGTATCTAATTAGAAGACAGATTCAAGCTTAATGTTTACTACAGCAACATTTGAACGCATCCATATCTTATCCACCTCTAGCGATTAGAATAATCGAAAGATGGCTTAGATTCCAATTCATCTAATAAATTTAGTAGATTATTCGATCATAAAGATCAAATCGGTTCAACAACATTTTCACCCTTCTTGACAACAATAGGTTCTTGAACAGATACGGACAAACTCTTATCTAAATTTTTCATCATGCACCAAATCGACGACAATTCACGATAATCAATTTCACTTCCATGGATACTAGTTAAGAATAAACCGCTTGCACAAAGCTAGTAACCCAATCTGATGACTCTTACCACAACGATTAGTTCATTTAATTAACATCCCTTACTTAATCATGACACGACATCACTTAAGGATTTTAACACATTCTTTCAGAAAAGAGGTATCACACTTCAATACTCGAAACAATCCAAAAGAAATACGTAAAGCCAAAGGTTTCACATGTTAAAGAACTTGCAACAGAAAACCTTCAGTATCCAGAATACCAAGCGAATAAAGGAATCATAATTTCCAATAAGAAGGGCAGAACTCCCATGAAAAGATCAACCTTGCTGATAACCGACGTTCACACCAAAATCAACAATAGATCAGCAATCGAAGAACAAGTAGTCGACTTATGGAACCAAGAAAGACCAATGAAAGCTCATCATGAGAACTATAAGCCATTACTCAAGAAATCTTCATCAACCGTAACTAATACCAGAACTGGCCAAATTCAAGATCAAGGAAGAGAATAACTTTTCTAAAAAAACTCGGACTCAACACCCAACTACAGAATGGGGGAAAGTACTTCTCTAATCCCCTACCCCGAACAGTGGTGTTGCCTGGCGAAACCCAGGACAACAACCATGACTTCAACTTCTCAACGTCCGTTACTAATACGCATGACCGTTATAATCAATTATGAATATATAGGATCATCTCATGACAATCATAGAACAAATTTATAGATATAAAATATCACAACATATCATAAATTAACAACAAGAAAAAATAGTACAGAAGCAATTCAACAATTGCTCAACAAGTGGAACATAACAAAGGAAATGCGGAAGCAATAAATTTCCCAACCCCACCTACTGTGCACGGTGTGTCATATTAATATTTTCATTAACCACGGACCTAAAGCCCGCTCTGATACCAACTGTAACACCCTGGCTATTCGGAAGCCAAGATGCCACCTATTTACTCTAACATTCAACACAATGCGGAAGAATATGAATAAAGTATATCAACTAATGGCAGTATTAAAATCAAACAGGACATGGTGAAGGTATCCTTCCTTCACCATCTAAATTATTTATTACAGTTCATCAATAATGAAGGTTCACATGCAGTAATAAATCAACCGTAATGTGGAGAAGGTATCCTTCCTTCACCATTTGGAATTAATTATTACAGTTCATCAATAATGAATGTAAGATAGAACTAAATTTAATCTTGAACTTGAATAGGATGATGTGAATGAGTAGTGCGTGTCTACTCCCTCCCAAGTGAGCCAACATCAGGGATTACCTAAAATAAACAAACAACGCAAGAATGAGTCCATGACTCAGCAAGTACAATGAAAAGAACAGAACACATATACGAACAAGACATCATCATTAAAGAATGCAAACATACACTGAACGAAAACTTAGGAATGCATGAAATGAATGAATGTAATCAAAGGATGGACTGCACACATGCTTATACCGGTATAGCTAGTGACACACCCGTCGGTGTTCACTTAAGCCCGCACCTTAACAAAAGTGCGGGGATCCAAGTCCCATATGAAGAACATTTCATACAGGTGTCCAAATCTGCCCATACTAGAATTGATGGGTCTTACGCGCCCATACTGGAATTGATGGGTCTTCCTATTCACTCCCGTGGATGGGACATGACAATGTCCAAACCTGCCCACATTAGAATGGTGGGACTTACAATCCACTCCCGTGGATAAGACATGAATTATGGATGCATTGAATGTATATGAACAATGAAGAAATCATATCATAGCATATTTTCAACATACACGAAAGAACATAGACAGTTCATCATCTCTTGTAACACGAGGTGTCACAACATAATCATGTAAGCATTCATCAATCACATCCATTAAAAGCAGCAAAGTACTTGCCTTCCATGTTGTGTCGCGTTAGCAGGCAACGATGATGCTCCCAAACCCGTAGCATCGCTGCCTAACCAATTAAATAAACAAAATGAGAACAACATGGTACCCGACACGACTTAATATTCTACAATACCCTCTTGAACACCCAAGAGTAGCCATAAACCCCAAATCTGAAGAAAAAAACAGGCAGCATCCCGGAATCGCATCTGGACATCAGCACGATATTGCCAATAACTATTTACCTGGGACTCGAAACGAGGTGAGCCCAGATCCTACTTAAACTTAACGAACATATCTACAACATTCTAGTTGATGAGATAACCCAATTCAGCCAATTTAATTTGCTAACAGCTAAATGAAACAGCAAAACAGAAACTGTCTGAACAATTAAGACAGCAGAATTAAAATGACCATAACTTTTAATCTACAACTCGGAATTGGGCGTTCTTTATCAATCTGAAAAGGATATGAAATTATCTACAATAACCTAGTTGAGAGGAAACCCTGATTCGTCCACTAACATACACATATTTTAGAAGACAACTTAGAAGGTAATTCTCGTTAGAAATCTGCACAGCACAAACTAAAACGATCATAACTTTTGATTAGTACGTCGGAATCAAGTGTTCTTGGCGGCCACCGAAAGCTAAGAACAATACCTACATAACTCTAGGAGATGGAAAACTCAAATTCGGCCTCTAAGATCACGAAACAGACCACGCAATATACTGGACAGAACCAAACTAACAGCAGAAACAATTCGATCCAATCAATCTATTCGAATTCGCATCTAATAAGAACATACCATCGAAGAACGCTCTTTGTTACCCTTGAATACTCGTATGAGACCGCTGAATCCTTGCGAGGTTCTCCTCTCCCCCACTTCCCCTTTTCTTCTTCCTTAGCCGACGACAAAACTCAGGGCTCTCCCTTCTTCTTTGCTTCGGTCAACGCTTGGGCAGCACCAATGGGGAGGAGGAGGTGGAGAAGATGGGAGGGAGAGGAGGGGTGGCGCATGGGGAAGAGAGAGTGGCGGCTCTAGGGGGAGGAGGCACAAGGAGGGAGGGGTTCTAGGGTTTTCAGCTGCACCCCACATGGGCCTCCAAGGTTAAAGGCCCGAGGCCCAAGTTCGGAATCTTTCTTTCTGTGCAGCAAATACCTCGGAGGTCATAACTTTCTCTCCAAAACTCGGAATGGAGTGATTCTTGTCTTCAAATTTAGCTAACTTAGTTGGAAGTTGACTCAGTTGCGGACCTTGATTCTCTGTACAGCCTACCTTGCGGGCCCCATATCTCAAACCTCAGAACTCCAAATTAGGTCAATGAGGACTCTAAATTGTACTATGAAAAATGATCTACAACTTTGTTGTTATAAGGTTTTCCAATCGAAGTCGTTCCAGTCGCGAAAATCACGTTGCAAGATGATTACAGATTCTGTGTCGTTTCTTTGCGAGGCAAATAAGGAATCTCTCAATCTCCTTATTTTCTCTGTAACTAAACGGGATATTACACAAAAATTATAAGCATAAATAACATCCTGGAGGTGACTTCCCAACAGCCACCACAACATAGCATGAATTACCCATTTGTACCACCCGAGTTCAAGTTTTAATGAAAAACTTATAGTATAATTCTTACGGAGTGTATCCAAGCGTGTCCAAACCTAGGATGAGGCTATTTGAATAGATTAAACCCTGCAGGGGTGTACAACTTTACACACATGTTAGACCGCCTTTTCGCCATGCAATGGAGCACACATCCTTAGGTATGCCGACAAGGCTAAGTCCTATGAGACGTTTTCCAATATGATGTATTAACTGCGAGCCGCCTGTATAGATGGAACCCATACGTTGTGTCGAAGTCATCGGCAATGCGACAACATACCGATGCTCCTCGGTGTAGAGAACCTTGACAGGAACCCACCCCCACACACCCAACAACACATAACACATCTCTTTTTAACACAACACACACAACCTCCTGCGACTCGGAGCTAGCACACGCCAAAGTATTAAGTCAAGAGGGTTCCCATATGCCCTCATGTGGTTGCACGCACAATTGATCGGTATGGTGGCGCAACTAATTCGGTCCTTATTGACTTGGGCACCAAGCACACACCCAAAAGCACACCATCTTACCAATGTGTCTAAGTCTAAATCATTTTATTTTCAGTTTTAGTTTTCTTACATACAATACATACATGAGTACTCCGACTCAAATATTTAGAGTGGTGATATACTAACCATCACCGAGACGATGATCCCCATACTACGGTTCTAAGCAGTGCTAAGCGACACAACTCGCATACTAACAAATAGAGTGACTAGAGCCCATCCATCGAGTTCTAAATCACAGCGAATATAAACCTAGGCTCAATAATAGAGGATGGATGTTTACCTATAGTTCATGTATCTATTCAGGCTAATTATCGCGACTGAGAAAATACTTGTCAACATAGCATGCATACATACATTTTAAGTTAAAATATTAGCATGCGAACATAATAGGATCAATGTGCATCAAAGGAAGAACGACTTACCTTGTTAAAGATAACTTTCTTGCTGCAGAGGATCACTCTCGTATTCAATAGAATCGTCAAAACCTATTGAAAGATTCGAGAAGAACAAATAAGAACGAATAACATCGAATAAAATCGAAAAATTCAAATTCATCCAAAAATTATGAAATTCACACAGAAGGTAGAGCATGATTTTAAATGAATTTAGAAATAAAAATAACTTGATTTGGATGATGCATCCAAAAGTTATAGCCTAAACAATTTTACTGGGAAAGGAAATCAAAGAATTCAACTTTTGGTTACTATTCATGCAAAAATTCAGAGTGTTGGTGAGCATGAAAATTTAATGGTAGACACGTACCCAACACGACGTCAAGTGCCTCCTGTGCTTCATCAGCAGGGATGTGGTTGACGCGGCCGCTTCCCAAGCTCTGGGTCGTAGGGACAACCTTCTGATCCGGGGAATGACCGTTCCCTTGCCCGCGTCCTCCATTAGGACGAGGGGCCACTCCGGTCTTCTTAGGGCAATTATTCGCATAATGGCCCTGGAGGTTGAAGAAGAAACAAGTGACCTCGGCAGCTGGAATTATTCCCTGTGAGGAGCAACGTTTTCCTATGTGACGAAACATATTCGTCTCTTTCTTGAGAAAGGATCAACAGTTTTGTGTTGCAAAGTGTTCAAAGCATATTTTGGCATCTGTTTGGTGGTGGTTAAGAAGTTGTAGTGGTGAGATTTTGCTACCAAGCTATTGGAGTAGTCAGAGATGAATTGGTTTTGACATGTGTCTCTTGGAGGAAATTTGATTCCAATGGAATGTATGGCGTTGAAGAAAAACTGAATAGTGGTACGACTACGTAAAACCTATGGTATAGTGAAATTCTAGAACTTTAGTTCATGTGGAAATGTTGGGGATTATCGAAGGTATGGAAACCTTGATCAATTGTTTAGGGTAATGCAAATGGAAAGTATTGTGAGAATGTGGGGGGTGATTTCTGATGATGTCAATGAGTGAGTATGTTAGAATTGTGGGCATGTTCGAGATTTAATCTGATGATTTCTCTATCTGTTATAAGAGAAGTTCGTTGTAGAGGCCTTGGAGGTTAAATTTTGGGCTTTGCATTTTTATGCAAGACCTTTGGTCGCCCAATGGTTTTGTGTAGAGATATTAGATAATGACGTTTCTTGAGCAGTGGAATGATCTTTGATAGAACCCTTCTGATGTAGTACATGAGCGTGTGTACTGAGGATTTTGAGTTGTTGTTCTTGAAAGTTGGAGGTGATGTGATTGCGTGGGATCCATTTTGTGGTGTTTTGGGTGCCTTCTATCAAATTAATTTTGTTAGTAGAAGAAATTGTCTAGAGTGTTCGATGGGACCAATAGAACTTCTCCACAAAGGTGTGGACGATGTATTTTGGCTGGAGCATAACTTGAGGATGTTAACTTAAGAGGTTTGATCTCGTGTGGTATGCGATGAATTCGAATTCCAAGGTTTGAGAGAAATTTTATTCCTAAAAGAGAAAACTGAGAAAAATGATATTTTCTTGGGTAGCAAAGCGTTTTCTTTATTCTCGCTTGAGCTTTGTGTTGTTGACTGATCTCTTCTGTAATTTGGAGTTGGCGCTGTGTTGACATGCTTGATTCTTTCCAATTCAAACAAACCAAAAGGAGTATCTGGTTTGGGCATTCGAGAGATTTCTCCTTTGGCTTTCGTGGTATTCATTAGTAAACTGCCTATTTAGAAAGTGGAATTGTTTTCGTAATGAATTGTCAACTCTGGGATTTGACCCTTTTGGTGGAGGGTTAGCATTGCGTGGTTGCGATGACGACTCTCTATTTCCAATTGGATTCTCTTTGTGAATCAGTGGTTTAAGAACCAGTTCTGTTGCGCATTCTTGTTTGAAGGAGGTGTCCCTTGTTAGATGAAGAGTTCGATTTTGAGCATGTTGTGTGCTTTCGTACCAAAGGGGGGATTTGGCCCAGGTACATTCGTTTATTTCCAATAGTGGCAGAAATTAGGAAGTTGTCGTATCGCTTTGACCATCTCGGGTTCATACGCGGGGTACGCAACATCTGGTATCTCAAGTGCTAAGTGAGTACCTGAGAGGTCCAAAGCTTCAGTTTTTGATAGAGCCGTTGGCCAACGAGTATGATCTTACATTTGTGTGCTATGTGTTGAGATAACTTGTAATGGTCTAAGCGTGATGAGACTTAGGATTTGGAAACTCGCATGCACGAGCTTTAACCAGAGTTTTTAACGTCGGGTAAGTGTTCATGGTTATTAAGTTTAGTTGGTATTCCATTGTGTAGAATTCGGGGTCGAATTTTGTTTAAGGGGGGTAGAATGTAATACCCCGTTCAATCTTAAGAATTATAATTTAATTTCAAACCATTTTATCGGGATTTAAAATGGAATTTCAGAATTTCTGTAAAAGGGATAGCCTTTGGCCCATTAGAGGTAGTATATAACCCTAGATGTACTGTAGCACCCCTGTGCTACAGTGCGATCGCTGCTGCTACAGTAACTCCAGTGCTACAGTGCGCCCCCCTCCATTGCTGTTGTCCAAGAAGAAGGGGGGAGGGAGAAGAACCCTTCGGGTGCCGCCAGCCAAGGAGAAAAGAGGAGGAAGAGAGGAGAAAAAGAGGAGATGAGCTCTTCGCGGGGAATTCAACGATCTCCTATGGTTTTACAAGGGTAACGAACAATGTTCTTCGCTGTTTGATTAGTAGAAGATGCGAATTCAATTAGGATTGTTGGATCGATCTGTTACTGCTATTAGTTCGGTTCTGTCCAGATTGTTGCACGGCCAATTTCGGGTTCTTAGAGGCCGAATTGGAGATTTCCATCTCCTAGAGATTTATAGGTATGGTTCTTAGCTTTCGGTAGCCGCCAAGAACACTAAATTCCTACTTACGGATCAAAAGTTATGATATAATCTTTCCCGATGTCTTGATTTCCTGACGAGATTGAACTGTCAAGTTGTCTTTTAAATTATGATTATGATAATGGAAGATTCAGGGTTTTCACCCAACTAGGTTATTGTAGAAATTTGTATAGCCTTTCCAGATTGATAAATAATGCTAAGTTTGGTTTAGCCAATTGGAAGTTATGGCTATTATCGTGCTGCTACCCAGATTTGTCGGGTAGTTCTGACAGAAGGTGTTCATCGGTCTTTTGGAGTTAGATACATATAGAATTTGGGATTTCCACCAACTAGGTTGTTGTAGATAATTTCGTTACCTTTCAAGCAAGTCTAAGTTTACATTTTTACGAATTGTAGAGAAAAAGTTATGTCACTTTTAGTACCGCTGTCCATTACGGCTTCCTACTAGAATGTGGTTCATGTTGAGTAAAGTATATAATCAAACGTTGGGTTTTGGGATATGAGTTAGGAGCGTTGCGAGTGGTATCTTGATGTCGTTGTTCTTACTGACTAATTTAATGGTGTAGGAGGTGAGGCTTCGAGGTTAGCGGCACCATCTTTGCCTCCTAACGCGTCGCAACGCGAAAGGCAAGTACTTTGATATTCTTAAGATTTGTGAATGCTGAATGCTTGATGTTCGCATTGTGTTTCTATATGACACATGAGAAGATTCAATGATTATGTTCCTTTCATATGTGTTTTTCCTATGATTAGAGATGATGTCATTCATTATTCATAGTTCATTACATGCATCATCTGTCATGTTCCATCCACGGGAGTGGATTATAAAGACCCATCAATTCCAGTATGGGCACGTAAGACCCACCATTCCAATGTGGGCATCCACGGGAGTGGATTATAAAGACCCATCAATTCCAGTATGGGCACGTAAGACCCACCATTCCAATGTGGGCATCCACGGGAGTGGATTATAAAGACCCATCAATTCTAGTAGGAGCACGTAAGACCCACCATTCCACGTGGGCAGCTTCGGACTCCCATATGAAACGTTCTTCATACGGGCTTTGGATCCCCGCTTTTTGTTAAAAGCAGGCCTAAGTGAACACCGACGGGTGTGTCACTAGCTATACCGGTATAAGCAGGAGTGCAATCCATTCATTACATTCAATCAATTCATTACATTCATTCATATGTACTTTCGGTGCTATGTTCATATTCTTTAATTATGTTGTCTTGTTCATATCTATTGTATGTCCAATTATTCTTTTTACTTGCTGAGTCTCAGACTCATTCTTGCCTTTGTTGTTTGTTTTAGGTGATCGTCGATGATGGCATCATTGGGAGGGAGTAGACATGCACTATTCATTCACTTCACCATATTCGCGTTTCAATAATATGATTTGGTTTCTGTCTTTCATTCATTAAGTGATGACGTAATAAATAAAGTTAGATGGTGGATGATACCTTTCTCTATGTTATGGTTGATTAAATCGCTTGTGATCTTTGATCACCCCTTTGATATAATTATTTGGATTCAGATTATATTCCTGCCATTGTTCTATTAAATGTTGATCTCTTTATGTCATTAGATGAGATATTGTTTAAATTCTTCCGCATTATGGTTGTATATTAGATTCTTTAGGTAATATTTTGGCTTCTGAATAGCCAGAGTGTTACAGTTGGTATCAGAGCGGGCTTTAGGTCCGTGGTAATTAAATTATTAAAATGACACATTGTGCACAGTAGGTGGGGTTTGGGGAAATCCATTGCATCCGCATTTCTAGTGATGTGTTTCATTATGCTATACTGTATCGATTGCTTCTGTACTAGCTTTCTTGTTGTTAATCTATGATATGATGTGATATCCTATATCTATGAAATTATCCTATGATTTTCATAAGATGATCCCATATATTCATAGTTGATTTTAACGGTCATGCGTGTTGGTAATGGACGTTTAGAAGTTGACGTCATGGTTGTTGTCCTAGGTTCGCCAGGCTACACCACCGTTCGGGGTAGGGGATTAGAGAAGTACTTACCCCTGTTCTTTAGTTTTGTGTTGAGTATGAGATCTTTGATGAAGTTGTTGCCTTCCTTGAGCTTGGATTTGGTCTCCTGGTTGTAGTTCCTTGCAGTTGATGAACTTCTATTGTTTGGTGGTTATATTGAAGTGGATCGGCTCCATTTGGTCTCAATTTATTCTTTGAAATAAATATTGTTCTTCTGACAAATGTGATATTTCGGCTACTTGTGAACGTAGTTAATTTGCAAGATTGATCTTTTCACGGAAGTTCTGTTTTATCCTCTGTTGGAAAATGTAGCTCAATTGTTCGCTTGGAATTTCAGGCAGTGGAAGATTTGTTTTGCAAGTTCTTTATTAAGTGGGTGCATTGACCTTGCATATTTCTTTTGGGTTAATTTGAGAGTTAAAATTGTATGCCTCTCTTATGAGAAAGAGTATGTCAAAACCCTTTAGTGATGTATTGTCATACTTACCTAAGAGGTTTTAATTAAGAGAATTATTTGGTATGGTAGGAGTCATCAGGTTGGCTTAATATCTTGGTGCAAACCAATGATTCTTAGTTAATGGAACACATCATGTACCCCCTCAAATGCAACGGGCAATTTCAACTTGTAGGCAACAGCTCCTTTCTTCTCGAGGATGCGGTAAGTACCAACATATCGAGGAGCTAACTTGCCCTTAACGCCGAAACGTTGACGGCCCTTAAGAGGAGAAACTTTGAGATAAACGAAGTTA
Organism: Ampelocalamus luodianensis; assembly: GCA_036346255.1. Classification (NCBI taxonomy): domain Eukaryota; kingdom Viridiplantae; phylum Streptophyta; class Magnoliopsida; order Poales; family Poaceae; genus Ampelocalamus; species Ampelocalamus luodianensis. The sequence continues at coordinate 57,431,003 of CM070622.1, read as the reverse complement.
TTAGGCTCGAAGCTCAATTCACGACGACGACGATCCGCATAGCTCTTTTGCCTGGATTGAGCCGTGCGTAATCAATCTCGAATCAACTAAACTTGGCTCTCGGCCTCATTGATCGAGTCCGGGCCAAAGAAAGGTCTTTCGCCGGTCTCACACCAATTCAACGGGATTCTGCGCCTTCTCCCGTATAAGGCCTCGAAGGGTTCCATGTCGATACTGGCTTGAAAGTTGTTGTTATGCGAGAACTTGGCGAATGGCAAGCATTTCTCCCAATTCTTACCATAGGAGAGAACGCAAGCACGGATCATGTCTTCCAAAACTTGGTTGACTCGTTCCATCTGGCCATCAGTTTGGGGATGGTAACCTGAGCTGAAGGAAAGACGAGTTCCCATAGCCTCTTGCAAACTATGCCAAAATCGAGAGGTAAACAGATACCCCCGATCTGACACAATCGTCTTCGACACACCACGCAAACTCGCGATGAGGGCTATGTAGAGATCTGCCAAGAGACTTACACGGAGGTCAGTCTTGATAGGAAGGAAATGCGCCACCTTAGTCAACCGATCAATGACAACCCAAATAGCATCTTTCCCTAAAGATGTACGGGGCAGACCGGTGATAAGGTCCATGCCAACAGAATCCCACTTCCTTGATTTCAACAGGAACATCCCCACACTCAAGTTCAGCTCTCATCTCTGATCCCGGAGAGCGAATGAGCAAAGGGACAAGCAGAGGAACAAAAGGACGATCACCAACAGCAGCAAAAGATTTAGATACAAAAGAATGAGAAGCTCATGAATCAAACAAAGCGGTAGCAGGATGAGAATTGACAAGAAGCGTACCCAACACGACGTTAGGTGCCTCCTGTGCTTCATCAGTAGGGATGTGGTTGACGCGGTCGCTTCCCAAGCTCTGGGTCGCAGGGACAACCTTCTGATCTGGGGAATGACCGTTCCCTTGCCCGCGTCCTCCATTAGGACGAGGGGCGCTCCGGTCTTCTTAGGGCAATTATTCGTATAATGGCCCTGGAGGTTGCAGAAGAAACAAGTGACCTCGGCAGCTGGATTGCGGAGGCCACCTTGTTGACGCGCCGGTGCACGTGGGGTGAACACAGCCTGCGGAGGGCGAGGGTTTGCTCTGATCTTGTTAGGACAACTATTTGCATAGTGACCCTTGAGTTTGCAGAAGAAACAAGTGACTTCGGCTACATTGTAGGAATCACCCTAAGCCTTCTTCTAACACCCGCGAAACTCCTTTAGCGCTCTCTCTTTGCTCCCAGCAACAATGGTATTGCCGACCAAAGCTTGAAAGTCGGGGGAGTCAAAGACTGCTAATTTACTCCGCAGCTCCTCAGTCAACCCGTCCAAGAACTTCTCCTGTTTGGCGACATCGGTGGTTGCGATGCTTACAGAGGCACGAAGAATCCGCTGTTGCAGTTCTACTGACTTAGCAATCACCCGGGTTAGACCACAACTGTTGGGAAAGTGATTGTTTCCCTCGCAGAGGAAACAAGTGACTTTGATAGTTGGACAACACTCGGGTAGGTGGCTTCATCGCGATTTGGACAATCCTCGACACTGCCCAGTTCTTGTAGTGCCCTTCCTCACCGCGATCTTGCGGACCTTGACTCTCCCAAGCTTGCAACCTTTCATGACATGCCCCACTTCACCACAGCTATAGCAAATAGGTGGCCTCTGTCGCTTCTCGAGGCAGCGATACACAGAGTGGCCCTCCTTGCCACAACCGAAACAGGTGACAGTGCGATGACACACAAGGGTCTGGTTTGGATAGTTGGAGCCAAGGAGTTTTTCATCACAGTCAACTTGCTGACCTGGTCCTCTACCGGTTCACCCGGACATCCTATTCCGCAGAATTGGGTTAGCAACGAAAATCCAAAGACTAGAGGCGGAAGAAAGCAAAAAAGAAAAGCCATCGACTGGGGAAATGGGACATCACCCTAACCGAACGCTAACAAAAAAAGCAACAGTAAGAACATAAAAGCTTGCAATAGGCATAAAAACAATGAGACTTAAGATCAACTTCCCGGTATGACTAACTCGTATAGAAAGAACAAGCAATCGGTTGGAAAGAACCAATTTTAGAACACAACTCAGATCTAACACACCTAAAAAGCAGGGTAAAACCCCTAAGAGGGTGTTAGGTACTTAGCCAACTAATATCATTTCTTACCCTTTTATTCCCACAAGTTTTAGTTGGATTAACCTCTTTAAGAAGTTGTAGTTGTGAGATTTTGCTACCAAGCTATTGGAGGAGTAGTCAGAGATGAATTGGTTTTGACATGTGCCTCTTGGAGGAAATTTGATTCAAATGGAATGTATGGCATTGAAGAAAAACTGAATAGTGGTACGACTAAGTAAAACCTATGGTATAGTGAAATTCTAGAACTTTAGTTCATGTGGAAATGTTAGGGATTATCGAAGGTATGGAAACCTTGATAAATTGTTTAGGGTAATGCAAATGGAAAGTATTGTGAGAATGTGGGGGTGATTTCTGATGATGTCAATGAGTGAGTATGTTAGAATTGTGGGCATGTTCGAGATTTAATCTGATGATTTCTCTATCTGTTATAAGAGAAGTTCGTTGTAGAGGCCTTGGAGGTTAAATTTTGGGCTTTGCATTTTTATGCAAGACCTTTGGTCGCATTAATGGTTTTGTGTAGAGATATTAGATAATGACGTTTCTTGAGCAGTGGAATGATCTTTGATAGAACCCTTCTGATGTAGTACATGAGCGTGTGTACTGAGGATTTTGAGTTGTTGTTCTTGAAAGTTGGAGGTGATGTGATTGCGTGGGATCCATTTTGTGGTGTTTTGGGTGCCTTCTATCAAATTAATTTTGTTAGTAGAAGAAATTGTCTAGAGTGTTCGATGGGACCAATAGAACTTCTCCACAAAGGTGTGGACGATGTATTTTGGTTGGAGCATAACTTGAGGATGTTAACTTAAGAGGTTTGATCTCGTGTGGTATACGATGAATTTGAATTCCAAGGTTTGAGAGAAATTTTATTCCTAAAAGAGAAAACTGAGAAAAAGGATGTTTTCTTGTGTAGCAAAGCGTTTTCTTTATTCTCGCTTGAGCTTTGTGTTGTTGACTGATCTCTTCTGCAATTTGGAGTTGGCGCTGTGTTGACATGCTTGATTCTTTCCAATTCAGACAAACCAAAAGGAGTATCTGGTTTGGGCATTCGAGAGATTTCTCCTTTGGCTTTCTTGGTATTCATTAGTAAACTGCCTATTTAGAAAGTGGAATTGTTTTCGTAATGAATTGTCAACTCTGGGATTTGACCCTTTTGGTGGAGGGTTAGCATTGCGTGGTTGCGATGACGACTCTCTATTTCCAATTGGATTCTCTTTGTGAATCAGTGGTTTAAGAACCAGTTCTGTTGCGCATTCTTGTTTGAAGGAGGTGTCCCTTGTTAGATGAAGAGTTCGATTTTGAGCATGTTGTGTGCTTTCGTACCAAAGGGGGGATTTGGCCCAGGTACATTCGTTCATTTCTAATAGTGGCATAAATTAGGAAGTTGTCGTATCGCTTTGACCATCTCGGGTTCATACGCGGGGTACACAACATCTGGTATGTCAAGTGCTAAGTGAGTACCTGAGAGGTCCAAAGCTTCAGTTTTCGATAGAGCCGTTGGCCAACGAGTATGATTTTATATTTGTGTGCTATGTGTTGAGATAACTTGTAATGGTCTAAGCGTGATGAGACTTAGGATTTGGAAACTCGCATGCACGAGCTTTAACCAGAGTTTTTAATGTCGGGTAAGTGTTCATGGTTATTAAGTTTAGTTGGTATTCCTTTGTGTAGAATTCGGGGTCAAATTTTGTTTAAGGGGGGTAGAATGTAATACCCCGTTCAATCTTAAGAATTATAATTTAATTTCAAACCATTTTATCGGGATTTAAAATGGAATTTCAGAATTTCTGTAAAAGGGATAGCCTTTGGCCCATTAGAGGTAGTCTATAACCCTAGATGTACTGTAGCACCCTTGTGCTACAGTGCCACCGCTGCTGCTACAGTAACTCCAGTGCTACAGTGCGCCCCCCTCCATTGTTGTTGTCCAAGAAGAAGGGGGGAGGGAGAAGAACCCTTGGGGTGCCGCCAGCCAAGGAGAAAAGAGGAGGAAGAGAGGAGAAAAAGAGGAGAGGAGCTCTTCACGGGGAATTCAACGATCTCCTATGGTTTTACAAGGGTAACGAACAATGTTCTTCGCTGTTTGATTAGTAGAAGATGCGAATTCAATTAGGATTGTTGGATCGATCTGTTACTGCTATTAGTTCGGTTCTATCCAGATTGTTGCACGGCCAATTTCGGGTTCTTAGAGGCCGAATTGGAGATTTCCATCTCCTAGAGATTTATAGGTATGGTTCTTAGCTTTCGGTAGCCGCCAAGAACACTAAATTCCGACTTGCGGATCAAAAGTTATGATATAATCTTTCCCAATGTCCTGATTTCCTGACGAGATTGAACTGTCAAGTTGTCTTTTAAATTATGATTATGATAATGGAAGATTCAGGGTTTTCACCCAAATAGGTTATTGTAGAAATTTGTATAGCCTTTACAGATTGATAAATAATGCTAAGTTTGGTTTAGCCAATTGGAAGTTATGGCTATTATCGTGCTGCTGCCCAGATTTGTTGGGTAGTTCTGACAGAAGGTGTTCATCGGTCTTTTGGAGTTAGATACATATAGAATTCGGGATTTCCACCAACTAGGTTGTTGTAGATAATTTTGTTACCTTTCAAGAAAGTCTAAGTTTACATTTTTACGAATTGTAGAGCAAAAGTTATGTCACTTTTAGTACCGCTGTCCATTACGGCTTCCTACTAGAATGTGGTTCATGTTGAGTAAAGTATATAATCAAACGTTGGGTTTTGGGATATGAGTTAGGAGCGTTGCGAGTGGTATCTTGATGTCGTTGTTCTTATTGACTAATTTAATGGTGTAGGAGGTGAGGCTTCGAGGTTAGCGGCACCATCTTTGCCTCCTAACGCGTCGCAACGCGAAAGGCAAGTACTTTGATATTCTTAAGATTTGTGAATGCTGAATGCTTGATGTTCGCATTGTGTTTCTATATGACACATGAGAAGATTCAATGATTATGTTCCTTTCATATGTGTTTTTCCTATGATTAGAGATGATGTCATTCATTATTCATAGTTCATTACATGCATCATCTGTCATGTTCCATCCACGGGAGTGGATTATAAAGACCCATCAATTCCAGTATGGGCACGTAAGACCCACCATTCCAATGTGGGCATCCACGGGAGTGGATTATAAAGACCCATCAATTCTAGTAGGAGCACGTAAGACCCACCATTCCACGTGGGCAGCTTCGGACTCCCGTATGAAACGTTCTTCATACGAGCTTTGGATCCCCGCTTTTTGTTAAAAGTAGGCCTAAGTGAACACCGACGGGTGTGTCACTAGCTATACCGGTATAAGCAGGAGTGCAATCCATTCATTACATTCAATCCATTCATTACATTCATTCATATGTACTTTCGGTGCTATGTTCATATTCTTTAATTATGTTGTCTTGTTCATATCTATTGTATGTCCAATTATTCTTTTTACTTGCTGAGTCTCAGACTCATTCTTGCCTTTGTTGTTTGTTTTAGGTGATCGTCGATGATGGCATCATTGGGAGGGAGTAGACATGCACTATTCATTCACTTCACCATATTCGCGTTTCAATAATATGATTTGGTTTCTGTCTTTCATTCGTTAAGTGACGAACTGTAATAAATAAAGTTAGATGGTGGATGATACCTTTCTCTATGTTATGGTTGATTAAGTACTGCTTGTGATCTTTGATCACCCCTTTGATATAATTATTTGGATTCAGATTATATTCCTACCATTGTTCTATTAAATGTTGATCTCTTTATGTCATTAGATGAGATATTGTTTAAATTCTTCCGCATTATGGTTGTATATTAGATTCTTTAGGTAATATTTTGGCTTCTGAATAGCCAGAGTGTTACAGTTGGTATCAGAGCGGGCTTTAGGTCCGTGGTAATTAAATTATTAAAATGACACATTGTGGGGTTTGAGGAAATCCATTGCATCCACATTTCTAGTGATGTGTTTCATTATGCTATACTGTATCGATTGCTTCTGTACTATCTTTCTTGTTGTTAATCTATGATATGATGTGATATCCTATATCTATGAAATTAACCTATGATTTTCATAAGATGATCCCATATATTCATAGTTGATTTTAACGGTCATGCGTGTTGGTAATGGACGTTTAGAAGTTGACGTCATGGTTGTTGTCCTAGGTTTCGTCAGGCTACACCACCGTTCGGGGTAGGGGATTAGAGAAGTACTTACCCCTGTTCTTTAGTTTTGTGTTGAGTATGAGATCTTTGATGAAGTTGTTGCCTTCCTTGAGCTTGGATTTGGTCTCCTGGTTGTAGTTCCTTGCAGTTGATGAACTTCTATTGTTTGGTGGTTATATTGAAGTGGATCGGCTCCATTTGGTCTCAATTTATTCTTTGAAATAAATATTGTTCTTCTGACTAATGTGATATTTTGACTATTTGTGAACGTAGTTAATTTGCAAGATTGATCTTTTCACGGAAGTTCTGTTTTATCCTTTGTTGGAAAATGTAGCTCAATTGTTCGCTTGGAATTTCAGGCAGTGGAAGATTTATTTTGCAAGTTCTTTATTAAGTGGGTGCATTGACCTTGCATATTTCTTTTGGGTTAATTTGAGAGCTAAAATTGTATGCCTCTCTTATGAGAAAGAGTATGTCAAAACCCTTTAGTGATGTATTGTCATACTTACCTAAGAGGTTTTAATTAAGAGAATTATTTGGTATGGTAGGAGTCATCAGGTTGGCTTAATATCTTGGTGCAAACCAATGATTCTTAGTTAATGGAACACATCATGTACCCCCTCAAATGCAGCTGGCAATTCCAACTTGTAGGCAACAACTCCTTTCTTCTCGAGGATGCGGTAAGGACCAACATATCGAGGAGCTAACTTGCCCTTGACGCCGAAACGTTGACGGCCCTTAAGAGGAGAAACTTTGAGATAAATGAAGTTATTAGGCTCGAAGCTCAATTCACGATGACGACGATCCGCATAGCTCTTTTGCCTGGATTGAGTCGTGTGTAATCAATCTCGAATCAACTAAACTTGGCTCTCGGCCTCATTGATCGAGTCCAGGCCAAAGAAAGGTCTTTCGCCAGTCTCAGACCAATTCAACGGGATTCTGCGCCTTCTCCCGTATAAGGCCTCGAATGGTTCCATGTCGAGACTGGCTTGAAAGTTGTTGTTATGCGAGAACTTGGCGAATGGCAAGCATTTCTCCCAATTCTTACCATAGGAGAGAACGCAAGCACGGATCATGTCTTCCAAAACTTGGTTGACTCGTTCCATCTGGCCATCAGTTTGGGGATGGTAAGCTGAGCTGAAGGAAAGACGAGTTCCCATAGCCTCTTGCAAACTATGCCAAAATCGAGAGGTAAACAGATACCCCCGATCTGACACAATCGTCTTCGACACACCACACAAACTCGCGATGCGGGCTATGTAGAGATCTGCCAAGAGACTTACACGCAGGTCAGTCTTGATAGGAAGGAAATGCGCCACCTTAGTCAACTAATCAATGACAACCCAAATAGCATCTTTCCCTAAAGATGTACAGGGCAGACCGGTGATAAGGTCCATGCCAACAGAATCCCACTTCCTTGATTTCAACAGAAACATCCCCACACTCAAGTTCAGCTCTCATCTCTCAGCCCGGAGAGCGAATGAGCAAAGGGACAAGCATAGGAGCAAAAGGACGATCACCAACAACAGCAAAAGATTTAGATACAAAAGAATGAGAAGCTCATGAATCAAACAAAACGGTAGCAGGATGAGAATTGACAAGAAGCGTACCCAACACGATGTTAGGTGCCTCCTGTGCTTCATCAGCAGGGATGTGGTTGACGCGGTCGCTTCCCAAGCTTTGGGTCGCAGGGACAACCTTCTGATATGGGGAATGACCGTTCCCTTGCCCGCGTCCTCCATTAGGACGAGGGGCCGCTCCGGTCTTCTTAGGGCAATTATTCGCATAATGGCCCTAGAGGTTGCAGAAGAGACAAGTGACCTCGGCAGCTGGATTGCGGAGGCCACCTTGTTGACTCGCTGGTGCACGTGGGGTGAACACGGCCTGCGGAGGGCGAGGGTTTGCTCTGATCTTGTTGGGACAACTATTTGTATAGTGACCCTTGAGTTTGCAGAAGAAACAAGTGACTTCGGCTATATTGTAGGAATCACCCTAAGCCTTCTTCTAACACCCGCGAAACTCCTTTAGCGCTCTCTCTTTGCTCCCAGCAACAATGGTATTGCCGACCAAAGCTTGAAAGTCGGGGGAGTCAAAGACTGCTAATTTACTCCGCAGCTCCTCAGTCAACCCGTCCAAGAACTTCTCCTGTTTGGCGGCATCGGTGGTTGCGATGCTTACAGAGGCACGAAGAATCCGCTGTTGCAGTTCTACTGACTTAGCAATCACCCGGGTTAGACCACAACTGTTGGGAAAGTGATTGTTTCCCTCGCAGAGGAAACAAGTGACTTTGATAGTCGGACAACACTCGGGTAGGTGGCTTCTGTCGCAGTTTGGACAATCCTCAGCACACTGGTTACTGTAGTGCCCTTCCTCACCGCAGCGCTGACAGACCTTGACTCTCCCAAGCTTGCAACCTTTCATGACATGCCCCACTTCACCACAGCTATAGCAAATAGGTGGCCTCTATCGCTTCTCGAGGCAGCGATACACAGAGTGGCCCTCCTTGCCTGGCAAAGCAGTGACGGTCGCGATGACACACAAGGGTGCAGTTTGGGCGATTGGAGCCAAGGAGTTTTTCATCACAGTCAAATTGCTGACCTGGTCCTCTACCGGTTCACCCGGACATCCTATTCCGCAGAATTGGGTTAGCAACGAAAATCCAAAGACTGGAGGCGGAAGAAAGCAAAAAAGAAAAGCCATCGACTAGGGAAATGGGACATCACCCTAACCGAACGCTAACAAAAACAGCAACAGTAAGAACATAAAAGCTTGCAATAGGCATAAAAACAACGAGACTTAAGATCAACTTTCCGATATGACTAACTCGTATAGAAAGAACAAGCAATCGGTTGGAAAGAACCAATTTTAGAACACAACTCAGATCTAACACACCTAAAAAGCAGGGTAAAACCCCTAAGAGGGTGTTAGGTACTTAGCCAACTAATATCATTTCTTACCCTTTTATTCCCACAAGTTTTAGTTGGATTAACCTCTCATTTTTGACCTTAACTAAACACCAAGAGCTTGCTGTCCAGAAATGCATTCCTGCTCCATGCTGATCTTGTCCACTTCGAGAAGCTTCTAATCTTCACTCAAAAGACAGCCACACTTCAAATTACAACTCTCATTAGTTTCCCCCAAGACCAATTTAGTCGATAACAACTAGCTTTGAAAGAAGGAGAGGAAAAACAACCTTTTCAAATCAACAAGAACAAGGTAAGGTGAGCAAGCTAAGATAGATAAGGAGTAAAATCTGAGAACTTACTTCAGTTTTCATAAACCATTTGATATTTTGAAACTATGTTTTTCAAAATATCCTAAAAACGACCAAGCTAGGGGTTGCTACGGTCGGTATGGCTTGGATACCAAGCTTTGTGAGACCCCGGGGTATTTAGCTTGTAATGCTTAGTCTTCCATTAACTCTAGCATCACAAACAAAATATCTCGTGCCTCGGGAAAATGTATACTTCCCAAAATTGCAGTATACACACCCTTTTACAAAACAATGCATCAATTCCAAACAAGCTCCATACAACCGAACTAAAGCTTTACAAGCAAAAGACTTACAATGAAGTTATTACAAAAGGGAGGCCGACCGGCCAAGAACAAGCTAAAGAGCTAAAAGAACAGCGGAAGCAAAATGCCATAAGATGGCTATAAACAAGAGCCAACCGATTTGCCATACACCCACAAGGCAATCCGACCGGGCCTCCAAGCTAGTCGTCCACACCGCAGCAAAACTCACAAAAGTCAATCCCTTGAGGATCAACCTCCTCTGCAACAAATAAGCAATGCAAATGATTACAAAAATGTATTCGCAAGACATACGAGTAACAAACCTAGATATTACTACATGCAAGGTTAATCAAAGGAGAGGGCTAAAGGTTCATTTTCAGCATAAAGCAGATTTTATTTGCAATAAGTAATAGATTGAAAGCAGTTTTAATAATCTGATTTTTATTTGCTCAAATAACAGTGAGACAATAATTAATAATAGTAAGACATCCTGGAGATGACTAACCCAATAGTCATCACAACAATAGCACGAATTACCCATTCGTACCACCCACAACAAGTTTTAATGAAAAATTATAGTCTAGTTCTTGCACGACCTTACCAAGCATGTTCATAACCTAGGACGAGGCTATTTGAATAGTATGAACCCTGCAGGGGTGTACCAATGTACCCACACTTCAAACCGCCTTTTTGCCAAGCTATTAAGCACACTTCCTTTGGTATGCTGGTACAGCTAAGTCCTACGAGACATTTTCAATGGATTGCATTAATTAAGAGTCGCACGTATGGGGGTTAACCCTTAGTGATCCGCCGGCGACGAAGATCACAAGGACCCATACGTTGAGTCGGAACACCGGCCCAGCCGTAGCAACTACAGGTGCTCCTGGGTATGGAGAACCTAGAAGGAACCCATCCCTCTTATCCCAAAACAAACATTTTTCTCTATCACTACCACCAGCGACTCATTAATTAACACATCCCAAAGTACTAAGTCAAGAGAGGTCCCATATCCCTCTAGTGTGGTTAACACGCAAATATCGCTTGGCTTAGTGACACAAGTAACTCGGTCCTTGATGACCGGTGCACCATTCCATTCACACCAAAAGATCGCACCATCACACCAATGTGCCCTAGTCTAAAATATTTTATTTTCAGTTTTAAACTTTACGAAATAACAAAGCACAAGGTGTTGAACATAATGTAATTGTAAGATTTGTGTGATCAAGGTCATCGACTAAGCATTGCTAAGCATCATATCGTAAAGAAAATAAAAGAGTATAAATCATTCACCGGACTCTAATTCACCAGTGAGAATATTACCTTAGCTTTGTGGTAGGGGTGGATAATTTTAGGGAAACAATGCAATAGGATTAGCTACCTCTAATCGACAAAATTAACTTTGACACAAAGGAGAATGCATACATATTCTTTGCAAACAAGGTATTAGACTTTAAAAGTAATGGGATCAATATGATCAAATGAATGATACAACTGCTTGCCTTGCTGGGGATCACTTGATTGCTGCAGAGGGTCGCTTTCGCAATCAACAATTTCTTCGGAACCTATCGCAAGAACGAGAAAATCCAATAAAAACGACAAACACCGAAAAAGACTCAAAATCCAAATTCAACCAAAATCCATGATATTTACACAGCAGGTAGAACATGATTTTAAATGAATTTAACAACAAGAATCATTCAATTTGGACTAAGCATGCAACAGTTACAGACAAAACAATTTCAATCTGTTGGATAATTCCAATTTAATTGCTTTCTGTTACTGTTCATCGCACAAATTTTTAGAAAGTTTTTGAACATGAAATTTTTATGGTAGGCAGATAATGACATCCTAAGAACAACAAAAATTAGTTTACTACATTTGGAGTTTAAATGAATTTCTTATGATTTTTCCAACTTATGAAACTTGGGCATGGCATTTTTCAGAAGCAAAGACAATATTAAAACCTACTCTATACCCAAGCATGTTAACAGGGGAATCTAACACATTTTAGTTTACTAAATTTGGAGTTGCAGGGAATAACTTATTCATTTTACAAATTCAAAGGAATTTCTAAAGCAACATTTAATGCTATGCAAAATTGTAACAGCCCCAAGTTTATAAACAGTAATAATCTGCATTATGAACAGTAATGGGACACTGTTCATAGCATTACTGTTCTTAATCACCGATTGGGAGTTCTTTACCAAGTAAAACCTTCCTTTAGCCAAAGACCAAAAACTTATTTAAAGTTTTCAAGGAAATACAAGATAAAACTTGTATTATGACTGGGAAGTATTTTTTATTAAAGCCTAGATAAATTATCTTGGCTGAAAATATTTTTGTTGCACTTTTAAGAAATTATTTTGGCTTAAAGCAAAATAATTGTCTTTAAATGAATACTTTCGGGCTAAAATAAATATTTATGTATTTTACAAAGTGCTTATGTGATTTTAAAATTTATCTGGGAAATATATCATCCCAGTAGCCTCCAGTAAAAATTTCATGATTTTATAGATTTATTTGCTATTTTTAAAATCCCAGTCAAACCTTTTAAGCATTTGAATAGGTTCTGGTCAACTAAATCGGTCTGAATCCAAACTCTAGCACTGTAGCGACTCGAGCCTTGTGTCTGGGTCCAACCCAATCAACTTGGTCCGGCTCTGTCACGCTCGGGCGCGAGCCCGAACCCTATACGTGATGTGAGCCGTTGATTTTCAATCGAACGGGTGAGGCTATGACGCTACGCGAGCTGTCCACGCGTGCGACTTGATCTCCGCCGTTGGATCTTGATCTAACGATCGAGATCAGTGTATGCAATCGGACAACTCCGGAGCCCTTCTCGATCTCCACCGTTCATTTCCGATCCAACAGCACCTCCCTTTTCGTTTTAAACTTAAAGCGCTTATTAAGGCCGACCGATTCAAATCCTACGACTTTCCTTTTACCGCGTGCTATTAAGGCTGCGCTCCTCCGGGCGTTAGATCTTCATCGTGTGGTCCAGAGGTGTATGCATTGGACGACTCGGATCCCTTCACGATCTCCGCCGTCCATTTTTGATCTAACCGCGTCGCTCGTTTTATTTTGAAATCATAGGCGCGCTTTTATCGGGGCCTTTGGATTTAAATCCCACGACGCTCCTTTTCGACCGAGCGCATTTAAGGCCCAAATTTAGTGGGCCGTTGGATTTTAATCGTAGGGTCCAGGTGAGTGTATGCAATCGGACCATCCGGATTCCGCGTCAATCCTGACCGTAGAAGTTTAATCGGACGGTGATGCATCAGTACATCTAAGGGATGACGTGTATCTTTTGAGCTGGGCCGTTGGATTTCAATCCAACGCCCCTATTTGAACTTAAAACCCCGAAATCCTTTTGGGCTCTGTTTTAATCTCGATCGAACGATCTAGATCGCACGGTCCATATTAAAAGATACTGATTAAAACCTTCTAACCTCTCTATTTATCACAGCCGCCCATTTCTAATCGGACGGCTGATGTTCTTTTGAGGCTTTAGGAAGCGCGCGCGGCTGTGACTGCCAGCGGGACCCACATGTTAGATGATTCTTATCATCTTCCTTGTCTCTCTGCACGCAGATCTCTCTGTAAACAGAGGAGAGGATTTATCCCAAAGTTTATGCAACTAATTTTTGGGATAATTAGCCCTAAATGGACACCTCATCAACTCTAGATCTTTCCATCTTGCACTGTAGCTCAACATCCATATATAAACCCTAGCTTTTTGCTGTTACCATTGTTGACCACTGAAGTTCATCCACCATTGTTGTCCAGTGGAGTTTCTTGCCCTTGTCCATTGCTTATCCATCTTAAGCACTGGTTTTACCTTGCACTAAGTTTTGACCTCTTTTGTAGGTTAAAACTGAAGGGTATCTCTCTGTTGAGCAAAATCAATTTTCTCAACTTTTGGTGTCTTTCCTATTCTGGTAAGCTAAAACCCTAGTTTTTAACATTTTGAGCATCCTAAGGACCTTAGGAGATCATATGCATCATTCTTTTAAATATCATTAGCTTCAAATTGCTTCAAACTGAAAAGTTGTTATTATAACTTTTCGGTTTTCCATATCTTTTTCAAGACCTAGGGTTTCTTCTGTCGACTTGTTATCCTAGTTAGGTCTCAGCTAAACCCTAGTAGCATAACAAGTTGATCTTTCAATTCTTGTCATCATCTATTTTGCCTCATAGCTGAAATCGTCTGTTTTACGTTGTCGGTTTAACCGACAACTTTTGAATTTTAGTAGTTTCTGTGATCTGGCCAAACAGGGTTAAACTAGGGTTTGCTTAGGATATTATCCACTCAAAACATCAGACTAAGTTTTAATTTAAAATCTTTTACTTAGCCTATTCATAACTAGCCCGAAAACTGTCTCTGTCCTGTTTCTGTTCTTTTCAAAAATCTGAAATTTGCAACTTTGGTTCAAACACTAGTTTCTGATATTTAAAAGCTGTGTATTATAATATGGGTTATTATCACTATTAGGGTAGATATAACCTAAGCATACTGTCAATCATGCATTTCCAGATTGATCATGCATATTTCTTCCATTTTGCACTTACTGTCGATTTTGGCATTTATTGGACTTTATTGCTTCTTTTAGAATCTGGTTTTGCTGAAGTGATTGAACCTATTTCTGAACATCCTGAGCCTGCAACAGAAGTATACTATTATCAAGGCAAGCTTCCTCTCTGCACCATATTGATCCCAAATTTTATACAATAGCTTTTACAAATTCAGTGACACCTGTGCATGCTATTTTTATGAAAATACAAAACTGTGATCTGTAGTAGCTAGCTATAACCTAACATGGTGGATTACCTTAATTATAATCATACACTTAATCCTAGCTCAGTACTGTATACTATAACATATATTTTCAGTTTTGGCTTAGACATGCAGTCTAGAGATTTTAGAGTTTGACAAGCATATCTTGTCAAACATGGGAATCACAAAAGACCTTCTGTTATTTGAAACTCTTTGTCCAGTTTACTTATTTCAGAAATGAGTTTTATATTTAACTTGATCTGGACAAGAGGAAGCTAGTGATGGTGCTTTTGTGCACGAGGTTGGGATTTGTGGTGGACTTGTCCGGGTTAATTAAGGACCGAACTCGACTATTCAATTCAAGTCCCCACGCATTTCCACATGCAGTCTATGGCGCTGTTTGGTTAAGTAAAATGTTAAGACTATTGGGTTGAAACAGAAAGTAAGAATATGTGTATTGACCTTGTATGGCATAAATGCTTAGGTCTTATGACGTGTTGTATGCCATGTGAGCTTGTATGTCGAGATCGATGTTCTTAGAAGGGTGAGGCGTATATGTGCTCCGTAGCATATACGTACCTTAATGGTGCCGATTGCATCCTAGTATGGGTAGTGAGCCCATTCGCATTTAATTGTTTGGATCGGCATTCTTGACGCAACATGTGTGCCCAGTTAGCGGATGCTATCGATCGTTGTTTGCGAGATCGGTTCACACATGTGGGTCCAACTCAATAGTGTTAGCTTGTTGAAAATACCAAATCTTAGTTTCCGGTCGGCATACCAAAGGAAGTATGTCATCATTCGGAGGCATCCGAAGGCAACGGGCTAGCTAAGTCATGTCGGTAAAGATGTACACCCGCAGGTATAAACTATTCGAATAGCCGTGTCCACGGTCATGGACGATAACTTGAGTTGATGTCACTGATAGAAGTTTTGATTTACAAAACTGGTTTGTTTTTGGTTTAGCATGAGGATTCATGCTCTGTCATCGCTTACACTTGTTCCTTTTACTTACTGCCCTACTTTATCTTTGATTTATTAAATTGCTTTATCAAAATTTAGCCTTTCTAGGTTAAGATGTATTACTTTATGCAAATCTAAACCTTTATACCTTCCTGTTGTAACCTTATGCATGTATAAATTTCTATTCCTTTGCATAGGATCTAATAAACACCTTCTTTTATTAGTTTGTGTAAGACTTGCTGAGTACCTTCCGTACTCAAGGTGCTATCACCTATTGTTGCAGGTGAGGATGGTTACCTTTATGAAGTACCCGTTAGCGCCGATCAGGGTGACGCTAACGAGTAGAGCTACTTCTTTCCTCCACGCAATTGCCTGCGGGTGGATGAGGCCATTGGTGGATTTTAATATTTTGTTTTTGCTTCCGCTGTTAGACTTTTGAAGTGACCAAGTCACTTAATATTGTAGTACTAAACCGAATGATGTAAACTTATGTTTAATTGTGCAAATGTATGACTTGTATGTTTTTGATGCAATGTTGATGAAGGATATATATGCAATGGTCGTTGATCCTGGGAACCATTGTGAGATATATATATCCGGGAACCTGTTTGTTGGAATTGTCACTTGTTAAATTTCTATCTTTAGCATGATCTTTAATAAAGGGACAGTACTGTTCCTTCATTAATAATTGTGCTACAGTATGAATTTAATTAAGTACATTTCCAATAACCCGGGGCGCCCACAAAAATATTACAACCTACACAATTTCTGGTACAGATCAAGGTTCAAACACCTTTTTAGATTAAGGTCCAGTTAAATAGATATTTAACAAAATTTGAATCAACCTAAAAGGAGTTAAAATGAATTAGTTATGAAATTTTGAAATTTAAAGCAATTAACAATTTACAAATAAGAGCTTTCGGGCTTTTCTTTAAAACCAACTCAAACGGACAAGCCTGGGTCATTGATCTGAAATCGCATGACCCAAGCGCACGGGAGCACAGCACACGCGAACGCCCGCGCGAAAGATCTCCAAACGCGCTGAGGAGGTCTAGACCGTCGGATCTAGATTTGACGGTCCAGATCTACAAGGGGAGGTCCTAAGGGTTGAGGTCTACACGAGGGAGGTCTTGACGGCTAAGATCTCATAGAGGGAGGTCCTAACGGCCGAGATCTAAACTGAGGGAGGTCCTGACAGCTAAGATCTCACGGAGGAGGTCCTAACGGTCAAGATCTACCCAGGGGAGGTCCTAAAGGTTAACTTCACCCAAGGTCCACGGGGGTGGTCTTAGGGGAGGTCTGAGAGGGTGATCCTAGTAAAAGACCAGGGGTGGTCTTGATGGCCCATATCTGCACAGAGGAGACCCTGGACGGCCAAGATCAACAAGAGGTGGTCCTAAAGTTTGTCAAAGGGTGGTTTAGCTTACGACAACAGGAGTTTAGTACCACCCGACTTTGCTCGCCGGCTCGTCGCCGGCGACTTCGGTCACGATGGCGCAAACCAAAGGCGGCAAAACGTTCGCAATAACAATGCGCAAACCCAGAGACCACTCTCGACGGCGGAGCCAGCCTAGAACGACGGCGAGCTGGAGATGGGCGGCGGTGCAAACTCGGACAAATCGAAAACAGCAAATAGCTCCGCAGCAGTCCAAGGTAGCGGGTGCCCAAGCACTAAGGGACTACCAGGAGGTCACCTGAGCACGGAAGAGGTCCAAAGGTGGCGGAGGTGCTCTAGCGGCAAAGACCTGCGCCGGAGTTGAGGAAGACAACGTGGGGACGAGGGTCTGAGCAAAATAAAAAGCATTGGATGGTGATGACAGCTTCGCAAAGGTCCAGAGGTGGTACATGAGCAACCGATTGAAAGGAGGAGGTCCTTACCGGAATTGAGGACGAAAGTGAAGAATCGCAGCTGAAGATGACCCAAAACCCAATTCAAGCGGTTCCTATGAAGGCAAGCCAGATTGAGTCAAGGAACTAGACCACGGCGACGAGAGGGACCAGGCGACGCAAAAAGAAGAGCAAGGGAGCCACTGGAACACTGTCGACGACGAGGAGCTCGATCGGCTGACAATGGCGGATTCAGGGCTCTCGGTGATTTGAGCACGAATACACAGAGAGGGAGCTAGGGTTTGCAAGGTGGTGTTGAAAGAGAGCTAAGGAGGAGCTCGGGGGGGGGGTCTTTTGTCGCCGGAGGGCAAAGGAGTTGAGCAAAGCAAAACTCCACGGGTGGTTAAGCTTGCCATGGGCGAGTTGAGTGACGGGAGCAGGTAGAAAGAGGACTTTAGGGCAAAGTCACTGGCACGCATTTAATGCTGGCAGCAAAGAGCCATTGACGAGGACGAAGAGGAAGTGACAAGGCTCTGCTCCTCCTCTGCCATGGCGCACGCATGCGCGGGCTGAGGAAGATGATGATGACCAGGCCCAGGAGGTCCCACCTGCCAGTGAAAGAAACCAAGGTGGCTTGAGTCAAAAACACATGAGTAGGTTGAGACAAACCAACAGTCCCGAGTCAAAACACTTCAACGGTAGGATTAGAACGGAAGGCCACGATTGAAAGTAACGTTTAGAGGTCCCGAACGTTCAAAGAAATCTAAGACAGATCTAAACACGGAAGGTCCACGATCACCTAGGCGCTACACATGCACGCACAAGGTTTAAAGTGCGCGGCCCACAAGACAGTGGTGGTAGCTAAGGGTGGTCTAGAGGGTTGTCTTTGCAAAAAGACCAACGGGGTGGTCTTTGCAAAAACACTGAAGGTGGTTTGAGGGTGGTCTTAGGAAGGTCTTTGGGGAGGTCTTTAGGGTGGTCTTTGTGAAGGATCGCGGGAAGGCTACGATAGCACAAACAAAAATTTACCGCACAACCAAGGAACCTCCGCTAGTAATAGATCACGAGATTACCACTAGATGCGCTGACTCGTAGCGGAAGTAGAGTCGATGTAGCGAGTTGAAGTAGTCGTAGTCGTACTTGCCGCGCGCCTTCTCCTCCTACTCCGATGAACGTCGTGAGTCACGGATCGTCCTAGTGCTGATGCTTCGCAACAACACCTCCAAGGTATCCACACGTACGGGGCAGGGACACCACGCGCAGGAGTGCTAGCGCCAGCGGCGTGGTTGAGGAGAGTGTGGCTATTAGGGTTTTGGGATTTCTTCCAGAAAGATTGATCAATCATACCCCATGCTACCGCCCCTCTATATATAGGCATCCATATTGGGTCCTCAACCTGTGGCCCATTAGGAACTCGTGGCCTATAAGAATTTAGATCTCTATCTAAATCAAATCCTAGCCCTTTAAGTGTGTGACTGTAATATCCCGTTTCTGTTTGGTAAGAAAAACAATGCGGATTTAAATTCGAGTTCAAATTAAAAGAAGAAATCTCCGGCGTTGCTGTTTCTTTGATTTTGGGCACGGCCTTTGGCCAGCAGACCCAAGAGAAGGCCTTATGGGCTGGAGGGGCAGCCATGGGGCCCATGAGGGGAGCAGCCGCACTAGAGATGGGCCCAAAGGCCCATCTTGTGGCCGGCCAAAGGGGGGGGCTCAAACCCTAGCACCTCCCCACCTCTCCCACTTTTCTCCCTCCCTCCCTCCTATGGCCGCCGCCCCCTTCCACCCTCCTCTCTCCCCCCTCACGCCCCTGCCCCTAGGAGCCGCCCCCATCCTCCTTAGTTGCTGGTCCCTACTGGTTTGCCTCCCCAACCTGCCTTCGGACCTTCTCCCGCTGCCGGTTGCGCAAGGAATTGAGGAGGACAGCACCTTGCTTGGGGCAAAAGAGGTGAGAAGGAGGAAGATCATCTTCTCCAAGGTTCTCCCACCTACATCCTGGTTGCTACAAGGGTAACGAGTGCCGATCCTCATCGTTTGATTAGTGGTAGATGTGTTTTGGTTCAATTTTGATTAGATCGATTTGCTGCGGGTCGAAATTCGATTCTGTCCAGATTGTTGCGTGGACTTTTGAGTGATGTTAGAGGCCGAATCTGAGTTTCCCATCTCCTATAGATATGTAGGTGTTGTTCTTAGCTTTCGGTGGCCGCCAAGATCACCTAATTCCGACTTTCGAGTCAAAAGTTATGATAGATTTAATATCTGCTGTCCAGAATCCTGACGAGAATTAGCAGTCTCTGTTTAGGTTGATATATGGCCTAGTTAGAAGGTGATTCAGAGGTCTTGCCCATAACAAATTTTGAAGGTGATATCACTAGCTTTCAGGATTGATAAAGAACACCTCATTTGGATTTATAGATCAAAAGTTATGCACTTTTCTTTGTGACTGTCCAGATTGTAGATCAGTCTGTCCAGATTGTATGTCAGTTTCTATCTTTAGTTTTGACCCGTGTGCCACTTTTTGTTAAAGGCAAAATTTGAATGTCGTGCCAACTAGTTTATTGTAGGTAATTTCATAACCTTTTAGATTGTTAAAGAACGCTCAATTCGGAGTTGTAGATTAAAAGTTATGGTTGTTTTAGTATTGCTGTCCTGTTTGTTCAGACAGAAGCTGTGCTGCTGTTTTGTTTTCTTTATTAGAGAAGTTTATTGGCCGAATTGGGAAATCTCATCAACTTGAATGTTATAGATATGTTCGTTAAGATGAGGTAGGATCTGGACTCATCTCATTTCGAGTCCCACGTCATTAACTACTGTCATTTTCGTGCTGCTGTCCCGACACGTTTTGGGTTGCAGCCTGTTTTTCAGATTAGGTTTTATGGCGATTCCTTGGGAGTTCAAGGGGGTATTGTAGACTATTAATTCGGGTTGGATTCTATGTTGTTCTTATTTGGTTATTTAATTGTTTAGGCCACGAGGCTACGGGTTTGGGAGCGCCATCGTTGTTCGCTAACGTGTCGCAACGCGAAGGCAAGTACTTTGTTGCTTTTGAGTCTTTGTGATTGTGAATGTTTCCATGAATATAGTGTGACATATTGTGTTACTCGAGATGCGGAATTGGATATGTTCTTTCATTATGTGGAGTATATCTTGAGAGATGGTATTATCACTGTTCATGTTCATATCATGCATCCTTTTATTCATGTTATGTCCACGGGAGTGGATTGTAAGTCCCACCATTCAATGTGGGCAAATTTGGACATTGTCATGTCCGTCCACGGAGTGGATTGAAAGACCCATCAATTCCAAAGATGGGCACGTAAGACCCATCAATTCCAGTATGGGCAGCTTTGGACACCTATATAAAACGTTCTTCATATAGGACTTGGATCCCGCACTTTGTTAAGGTGCGGGCTTAAGTGAACACCCGACGGTGTGTCACTCACTATACCGGTATATGCATGTGTGCAGTCCATCCTTGATTACATTCATTCATTTCATGTTTTCATAAGTGTTCACTCGATGCAAGGTTCGCATTCTTAAATGGTGATGTCTGTTTGTATATGTGTTCATTTTCTTTCATCAGTATTTGCCGAGTCATGGACTCACTCTTGCGTTGTTTGTTTATTTTAGGTAACCCCGATGTTGGCTCAATTGGGAGGAGTAGACACGCACTACTGTTCACATCATCCTATTCATGTTCAAGATTAAATTTAGTTCTATCTTACATTCGTTAACGATGAACTATAATAATTAAATTATAATTGGTGAAGGAAGGATACCTTCTCCACATGGATGTTGATTTATTACTGCGTGTGAACCTTCTTTATTGATGATCAGTATTAAATAACTTAGAAGGTGAAGGAAGGATACCTTCACCATGTCCTGTTTAATTTAATACTGTCTTTAGTTGAAATACTTAGTTCAAATTCTTCTGCATTATGGTTGTATGTTAGATGTTTTAGGTGACATCTTGGCTTCCGAATAGCCAGGGTGTTACAGTTGGTATCAGAGCGGGCTTTAGGTCCGTGGTTAATAGGAAAAAATATTAAATTGACACACTGTGCACAGTAGGTGGGGTTGGGAATTACATTGCTTTCGCATTATCTGTTGTTATGTTTCATTTTGTTGAGCAATTGTTGAATTGCTTCTGTACTATCATCCTTGTTGGTAATATATGATCTGCTATGATATTCAATATCTATGAACTAATAATATGATTGTCATGAGATGATCCTATATATTCATAGTTGAGTATTTTGGTGAAGCGTGTTATTATCGGATGATAAGAAGTGGAGGTCGTGGTTGTTACTCTGGGATTCACCAGGTTACACCACTGTTCGCAGTACGTGGTTAGAGGAGTAGTTACCCCGAGTATCATCGTTTCATGTACTAAGTGTGAGTTACTTTAGAAAGTTGTTCTCTTCCTTAATTTCTGAATTTGGCAATTCTTGTCCTGTGGTGGTTGATGAACTTCTCCGGGATTTGTGGTCCATGATAGTTATGGTTTTCCATAGATCCCTCTTGGTTCTCTGAAACAAATATTGCCTTTCAACTGTTGAGTTGTTTCTACTACTTGTGATCGTTGTCAATTGGCAAGATTGATGTTTTCTTGGTTGCTCCTTCTTTCTCATTGAAAAAGAATGACTCATTTACTCATTTGATAACTTGATTAGTGAAGAGTTTTCCGCTGTAAGTTCGGTTGCTTGGGGAAAGCTTTGGCTTTATGTGTTTCTTTAGATTACTTCGAGCATTGAGGTTTGAAGTCTCTCTTTTGCTGTAGTAAGGTGTTAGAATCCTTTTGTGATGTCTTGCCATGCTTAAATTGAGAATTTATGATCAAGCGAATAAATTGTTATGATATGAGTTACCAAGTTGGGTTATTAGCATAGTGCAAATCAATTACTCTTAACTACCATCCATGGAAGTGAAACCGATTAATTTGATATGTCCTTGTATTTGATTCATGGTGTATGTTAAATAAAGATGTCAATATCTATTCGAACCTATAGATCTTACATAAGAGCTAGATTTATCTATTTCTAGTATGCTAAAATTGTTGAAACTTGTATAAAGTACCGGATAGGTCTTTGTGTATCGACTCATGAAACCTTGTTTATAGGAAATTATGTTAGTGAACCTTTAATCATGTTTTGAAATGATTTCTGAACAAAGGTGAAATGTGAATCTATGTTTATAAATGGTTATGTGATTGCAAATGGAATTAGTACTGTATGTACACACATGATCAATACCGTCATCGATTGTTAATGAGCGCTGAAGAAGGTGTTAAGCAACACCAATAGTTGAGTAGATTAATTTCGTAAGTAGTCTTTGCTATCGTGCCTTGTGATATTGATATTGCTTAGCATAATCTTGTTATAATAAATCTGTTTCAACATTGTGGTTTGTGTTTCCTTTGGGAAGTTTTAGGATGGAGTAGTAAAGTTTGATGATTCTTGGTACTATGTATGTTGTCGATGTTATTAAATAGTCAAAAAATGTGATAATGAGGTTAATTCTCGTAGTAATTTGATCACCCATGGTGATATTTCCTAAATGATCAAATTTCAGAATTTGTATTCATGATCTTTTGGGGGTTCAGGCTTTATGTGGTAAATGAAGTTTATCGAGTAACGATATGATACAAAGTTGCAATGGTTCTTCAGTGATGCAAGTGCTTCGATTTTGAATACTTATTTGTTCTTATCTGTTAAGGTTCAATATTCTATTCTTGTGAGGCTTATGCGTTCAACTGTGGACTCCACTTATGTTCTGTGAGTTCATTGCTTAATTGGTTTCTTCTCTTGGTCCCATGTTCAGTGCGAGTGGTGGATGAGTTTTCTAGTTGGTGAAAATCGTTTCCATTTGTCTCTTCTTTTGAGAAAGAATCAATTCATTCTTTGCGTGGGTCTTTTGAGCGTTTTCTAATTGTTGTTGTGAAATTGATGTTAATACCCATAGTAATTTGATCGCCTTTGGTGATATCGTTCGAGATGAGAATAATTCAAGTTTAGCTTTCGTGATATTTTCTTTGAGCCCATGAATCATCTAGTAGCTGAAATTATTTTTAAATAAATTAAGGTATTGGATTGTCCTGTTGCTTCTTAAGAGATTTTTGTGATTTAATTTTAAAGGCTCTTTGGTCCGAGTTGGCAGCGTGAGGTGCAATCAAAGAAGTTATGTTGGTTCCTTTAAGAGGAGAATAATCCACTTGCTTTTCGCGAAATCTGTAATTGGAAATGTTTGAGTTTGGTGGTGAGATTATTTGGATCTCATGTTTCTTGTGTAGTTGAACTTACGAACAAATATGACGTATTGAAGAATTTCATTGGTTCTTAATTGGTCCTTGTGGTTTGGACTAAAGATCTTATCTTGTACGTTGTGGCAAGCGATGTTAGTCAAAGAATTAATTTCGGTGTTAAGGGAAAGAGTGCAGTAGGAATATTTGAGAATTTGAGTCAAGTTTTGTAACTTGTAGTTATTGAATTGTTCATAAACTTTTACTCTTTTCACTCAAGAGTTGTCGAGTTTCAATCGCAATGTCATTTTTCTTATTAGTGGTTATTTGCTATTCCTTTTCGAGGATGCGTGCCTCCATTGTGAACTCAACTTTCGTTTTCCGGATCTTCATTACCAGATTATTTCTTTTGGTTTTGTGCTCACTGTGAGCAGTAACATTTTCCTGTGTGGTGAGATTTGTTCTCATTCGCCTCTTTCTTTTGAGAAAGGATCAACCGTTTTGTGCTGTAAAGTTTTACAACTCGTAAGTTGTTGTTTGTTTGGTGGCGGTTAAGTGATTGTAGGGGTGAGTTTTTGCTACCAAGCTATTGGGGAAGTAATAGAAGATGAGTTGGTTTTGACCTTAACCTCTTGGAGGGAAGTTGATTCAGATGGAATGTATGACTTCGAAGTAAAAGCGTATAATGTTTGACTAAGTAGAACCTATGGTATAGTGTAGTTCCGAACTTTGGTTCATGTGGATATGTTGGGGATTATCAAATGTATGGAAACCTTAATCAATTTCTGAGTAACACAACTGGAAAGTATTGCGATGTTGTGTGAGTGATTCTGATGATGTCATTGAGTGAGAATGTCGGAATCGTGGGGATGTTAGAGATTTAATCCGATGATTTCACTATTTGTTATAAGAGGAATTCGTTGTAGAGGTCTCAGAGGTTAAATTTGGGCTTTCCATTTTCATGCTAAACTTTTGGTCGCCAAAGATTTGTGTGTAGAGAGATAGAAAAGCTGGAGTATTCGAGTAGTGGAATGATTGTCGATAGAACCCTTACGATGTAGTTCATGAGCGGGTGTCTGAGGATTACGATGTGTTATTCTGAAAGTTGGAGGTGATGAGATTGCATGGGTTTTGAGGGCTTTGGTGCCTTCTATCGAATTAATGTCATCAGTTGAAGGAGTGGTCCAGTGTTGAGTGGAATCAATAGAGTCTCTCCACAAAGGTGTGGATGATGTATTTCGGTTGAAGCCTAATTTGAGGATGTTAAATTAAGAGGTTTGAGCCCTGTGGTATGCGATGAATTAATTCCATTGCTCGAGAGAAATTTTATTCCTAAAAGAGGAATTGAGAAAAGGATGTTTCCTTGGGTATTGAAGCGTTTTCTTGTTACTCATTTGAGCTTTATGTTGTTGATGGTGTCTTCGCATTGTGAGTTGGTGTTGTGTTGGCATGTTTGCTTCTTTCCAATTCGGCAAAACAAAGAAGTATTTGGTTTGAGCATTCAAGTGATCTCCTTTGGCTTTCGTGGCGTTTTTACGCAAATTGCCACTTGGAAAGTGGAAAGGTTTTCTTGATGAAACTCGATTTCGGATTTTACTCTTGATTACTCGGTTGGTAGCATATAGTTGTGATGTGAATCTTTCTTATTCAGATGTGTTTTGCGGTAAAAGAGTTTAATTGAGAGGCGGAACAAGAGTTCCGTGTTCTTTGTGCATGTTGTGTGGTTCGGTATCAATGGGAAGGTTAACCCAAGATACATTGGGTTGTTTTCGCTAGTTGGCGTATCGCCAGGACTGTCACGAGTCCATGCGCGGAGTACGTAACGTCTTGTATGTTCTCGTGTTGAGTGAGTACCTGGGGGATACAGAGTTGGAGGTTTCGGTTGCGCCGTTAACTATCAGTGAGAACTTACCTTCGAGTTTTGTCCGATGAGTGTACCGGAAGCACCGGGTTGAGTGTTAGATCGGGCGTCGTGTTACGTCCTTATGTTGTGGTCCCATCGGTCGAGAGTGAGGCTACTTAGGAAGTTGGAGTTTCGCGTGTGTGAGCTTTAGCCGCCTTCGTTCTGCAGTGCGTGGTTACCGTTGTTCGTTCTCACTCGTGGTTGTTCTTTCGCTTAGTGTGTTTAGATTGGGGTCGAATCTGGTAAGGGGGTAGAATGTAATATCCGTTTCGTTTGGTAAGAAAAACAATGCGGATTTAAATTGAGTTCAAATTAAAAGAAGAAATCTCCGG
This sequence comes from Ampelocalamus luodianensis, assembly GCA_036346255.1. NCBI lineage: Eukaryota > Viridiplantae > Streptophyta > Magnoliopsida > Poales > Poaceae > Ampelocalamus > Ampelocalamus luodianensis. The sequence continues at coordinate 57,405,145 of CM070622.1, read as the reverse complement.
CGTTTCGTCTGTTCTTCGATTTTGGGCACTGGGCCTTTGGCCACAGACCCAAGAGAAGGCCTTATGGGCTGGAGGGCAGCCATGGGGCCCATGAGGGGAGCAGCCGCTCAGAGATGGGCCCAAAGGCCCATCTTGTGGCGGCCAAAGGGGGCTCAAACCCTAGCACCTCCCCACCTCTCCCACTTTTCTCCCTCCTCCTCCTATGGCCCGCCCCTTCCACCCTCCTCTCTCCCCTCACGCCCCTGCCCCTAGGAGCCGCCCCCATCCTCCTTAGTTGCTGGTCCCTACTGGTTTGCCTCCCCAACCTGCCTTCGGACCTTCTCCCGCTGCCGGTTGCGCAAGGAATTGAGGAGGACAGCACCTTGCTTGGGGCAAAGAGGTGAGAAGGAGGAAGATCATCTTCCAAGGTTCTCCCACCTACATCCTGGTTGCTACAAGGGTAACGAGTGCCGATCCTCATCGTTTGATTAGTGGTAGATGTGTTTTGGTTCAATTTTGATTAGATCGATTTGCTGCAGGTAGAAATTCGATTCTGTCCAGATTGTTGCGTGGACTTTTGAGTGATGTTAGAGGCCGAATCTGAGTTTCCCATCTCCTATAGATATGTAGGTGTTGTTCTTAGCTTTCGGTGGCCGCCAAGATCACCTAATTCCGACTTTCGAGTCAAAAGTTATGATAGATTTAATATCTGCTGTCCAGAATCCTGACGAGAATTAGCAGTCTCTGTTTAGGTTGATATATAGCCTAGTTAGAAGGTGATTCAGAGGTCTTGCCCATAACAAATTTTGAAGGTGATATCACTAGCTTTCAGGATTGAGAAAGAACACTTCATTTGGATTTATAGATCAAAAGTTATGCACTTTTCTTTGTGACTGTCCAGATTGTATGTCAGTTTCTATCTTTAGTTTTGACCCGTGTGCCACTTTTTGTTAAAGGCAAAATTTGAATGTCGTGCCAACTAGTTTATTGTAGGTAATTTCATAACCTTTTCATATTGTTAAAGAACGCTCAATTCGGAGTTGTAGATTAAAAGTTATGGTTGTTTTAGTATTGCTGTCCTGTTTGTTCAGACAGAAGCTGTGCTGCTGTTTTGTTTTCTTTATTAGAGAAGTTTATTGGCCGAATTGGGAAATCTCATCAACTTGAATGTTATAGATATGTTCATTAAGATGAGGTAGGATCTGGACTCATCTCATTTCGAGTCCCACGTCATTAACTACTGTCATTTTCGTGCTGCTGTCCCGACACGCTTTTGGGTTGCAGCCTGTTTTTCAATTAGGTTTTATGGCGATTCCTTGGGAGTTCAAGGGGGTATTGTAGACTATTAATTCGGGTTGGATTCTATGTTGTTCTTATTTCGGTTATTTAATTGTTTAGGCCACGAGGCTACGGTTTGGGAGCGCCATCGTTGCTCGCTAACTGCCGCAACGCCGAAGGCAAGTACTTTGTTGCTTTTGAGTCTCGTGATTGTGAATGTTTCCATGAATATAGTGTGGCATATTGTGTTACCCGAGATGCGGAATTGGATATGTTCTTTCATTATGTGGAGTATATATTGAGAGATGGTATTATCACTGTTCATGTTCATATCATGCATCCTTTTATTCATGTTATGTCCACGGAGTGGATTGTAAGTCCCACCATTCCAATGTGGGCAAATTTGGACATTGTCATGTCCGCCCACGGAGTGGATTGAAAGACCCATCAATTCGGTATGGGCACGTAAGACCCATCAATTCCAGTATGGGCAGCTTTGGACACCTATATGAAACGTTCTTCATATAGGACTTGGATCCCGCACTTTTGTTAAGGTGCGGGCTTAAGTGAACACCGACGGTGTGTCACTCACTATACCGTATATGCATGTGTGCAGTCCATCCTTGATTACATTCATTCATTTCATGTTTTCATAAGTGTTCACTCGATGCAAGGTTCGCATTCTTAAATGGTGATGTCCTGTTTGTATATGTGTTCATTTTCTTTCACTGTACTTGCTGAGTCATGGACTCACTCTTGCGTTGTTTGTTTATTTTAGGTAACCCCTGATGTTGGCTCAATTGGGAGGGAGTAGACACGCACTACTCGTTCACATCATCCTATTCATGTTCAAGATTAAATTTAGTTCTATCTTACATTCGTTAACGATGAACTATAATAATTAAATTATAATTGGTGAAGGAAGGATACCTTCTCCACATGGATGTTGATTTATTACTGCGTGTGAACCTTCTTTATTGATGATCAGTATTAAATAACTTAGAAGGTGAAGGAAGGATACCTTCACCATGTCTGCTTAATTTAATCTTGTCTTTAGTTGAAATACTTAGTTCAAATTCTTCTGCATTATGGTTGTATGTTAGATGTTTTAGGTGACATCTTGGCTTCCGAATAGCCAGGGTGTTACAGTGACCCTATAGGTTCGTGTGTAATCGGTTGTGACTCGGAAACTCTTTCCCGATCACGAGTCGTCACGGTACCTAGCAGCATATAATGATTTCGAACACACACGAATATTTCGACGAACCTTAATGCAATATGATCTACGACGGTCCTTATCACTTACGACCAGCTCGTACTTAGTCACGACGATTCATAATTAGTTACAACCATTCGTAACTCTTTACGACGATTAGTACCTAACTACGACCAGTTTGTCACTCCTTACGACCAGTTGGTGATTATGTTCGAGTAGCCTTCGACTAGGTCGCATCTCCATACGACTTCGACCATCATCGACTTCATCCGTCTACGACTTGGGAACTTAACGACTGCTTGTGTATTCTCCTTTGCCTCACGACATCCGGTTGAACTCGGTGAGATAACATGTCATCCATGAACTGTTCAAAACTTTTCGATCAAGTGTCGAATAACTTCATGTAGTCGACACCCGACCACTAGTGGCATGGCCATGCACTTTCTTTATTCGACCACAATGAGGGCCAGAGACATCTCTCTGTTATGTTAGGAGGGCAAATCCATATCCGACCAGTCACATTCCTCTGCATGTTTCATAGCATACCCAAAGCTACCTTTATAACTACCCGATTCTGGAGTAGCGTTTGGTAACCCCTAAGAGTGCCATTACATATGTAGAAAACCATGCTGATCTCAGGTCTAAGGATTATATATCATCATTGCTTGAGACCAACTAACGACACATAGAATCATAACAATCTCAATAGTGTCTCAAAGTGGGTCTTATCCATCACCATGTTCTCTAACATGTGTCCATATTATTGATTTGATATCTCCATATCTATGACCTGTGAAACATGGTCATCAACCAATACATATGCTAGTCTATTCATATGTGTCCTCATATGTTTCCGACCAGAGAACGTTTAAGAATAATTATCGCAGAAATACAGAGTTTCACAATCAAGTCACATACTTGATGACAAATATTAACGATATAATTCTAGGAACAAGATAACACATTATCCAATGTTATGAACATAATATAATATAATCATCTCTATGATTGCCTCTAGGGCATATTTCCAACACTTTGCAACTAACCCAGGGTGGTCTTTGCAAAAACACAGAAGGTGGTCCAAACGAGCGGGAGGTCCGAGCGCTCCTGAAGATCTCAGCGGTAGACAAGAGATCCAACGGTTAAAGAGGAACACGCCCAAAGGACAGAGCCCGAGTGCGTTTAGTTGATTTGGTTCGACCACGTCAAGAGGTTGGGCTCGAGTCTGACCTGAGTCCAACAGTGACTTGGCTTAGGGTTTGAAATTTGAGCTGAACTTGGAAGAATTTTTAGAGGTAGCAAACTAACTCCAAAAATTCTGAAATTTGAACTGGAGGTTCCTAGCTCCAGGATACACCTTGTATAAATTTTTCAGAGGTTTTTATGCAAAGTATTTTTCTCCAAAATTTCTCAAGGCTTGTTCTAGGGTTTGACCAATAGTCAAACTGGTTTGACTGGCCTCTTAAAATATTCGAACAATTTCTAAAAATTATGAAATTTTTCAGAGGAGTCACACAACATCCCTAGAACCAAGGAAAATTATTTCCAGAGGATGATCACAAGATTTTCAACAAGGAGGTTATGACTTTAGTCAACTCGAGATTTAGGTTTTTGATTTCCCACAATTCCCTTACCAGAATTACAAAAAGTTCAGAAACTTCAAGATGCAAGAAAAGTTTTAATTTCTTCTTATTTTCTTACATTTGAAACACAAACCAAGAATTGGGATGTTACAATCTCCCCCCTTACAAGAATCTTGTCCCGAGATTTGGTTCACTCGGAAAAGAAAGATGGGTAGTCCGCACGCAAACGATCTTCCCGTTGCCATGTAGCTTCATCTACGAAATGGTTCGACCACTGAACTTTAAGGAATTTGAGGACACGATTCCTTGTTGTTTGTTCAGCTTCTTCAAGGATGCAAACAGGGTGCTCGCGGTAGGTCAAATTTTCCTTTCTTCTCGAGGATGCGGTAAGGACCAACATATCGAGGAGCTAATTTGCCCATGACGCCGAAACCTTGATGGCCCTTAAGAGGAGAAACTTTGAGATAAACGAAGTTATTGGCATGGGGTGCGATGGATCAATCCTTAGAGAAGGAATTCCCGAAACCCTAATAGCCACGCCTGTAGGGCAACGGGTAGGCTACACTAGCGCAAATTAAAAAAATTCTACCCGTAAACCAAGATCACTGCGATTATAAATCACGGTCTTACCACTAGACGCGCAGTGCGGAAGTTGATGCGAGACGTCGGGCGGTGTAGTCGTACTCGATTGATGCATGACGTCGGGCAGAGTAGTCGTACTACTTCCTCGTCCTCGTCGTGGCGTCCCACGTCTGACTCCTTTCTTGCGGTTCGTCCCAACACCACAGTCATGGCGCCTTCAAAGGTATCCACACGTGCGGAGGAAGCGGCGCGACGCCGGACTACTAGATCCGCGCGGCGACTAGGGCGTGGGAGGGTGGCGGCGTGGTTTGAGGATGTCACGAAAAACTCATCATACAACCGATGCGCCCGCCTCCTTTTATAGACGACCTTATAATGGGCTTCTACGAATAAAGGCCCATTAGGACTCAATGCCCATCTAATTTGGATCCAATCCACTGAGGCTTCACCCTTAAGTGTGTGACCCTATAGGTTCACGTATGTTTAGACATGACGCAAGTACACATACTTGGTCAATAGTTGGTAGCGGCCTCTAGCAAGACGTGCCAACTCCTAAACGCACGTAAAGATCATATCGGACGAACCATCACAACGTTATGTACATGCCAATCCCTTTGCCTCACGATATTCGGTTGAGCTCCAGTGACCACTCTTTTCGATCATGTGATCCGGAATCCCTTACTAGGTTAACTCTTAACCTTAAGTAGCATGGCCATGCATTTGGATCCGATCACTCGAGGTCCAGAGATATCTCTCGGTAGAGAGGGCAAATCCCATCTCGACCGACCATGCCTCGCATGACATGCTTCATGACAAACCCGAAAGCTACCTTTATAACTACCCGATTCACGAGTAGCGTTTGATAGCCCCTAAGTAGGTCGATTCACATCTCAAGTACATGCGACAATCTCAGGTCTAAGGACAAGGCGTACACATTGTGCAGAGAGAACCATTAGTATAAAAGCTATGTCTCATGTTGGGTCGGTCCAACCCCATGTTCTGAACATGTGTCCACATTATTGGTTTGACATCTCCATGTCTATGACCTGTGAAACATGGTCATCAACCGATACATGTGCTAATCCATCATTCACGTGTGTCCTCACATGAACTCCGACTAGGGACAACTTTAGAATAACCATACAAGTAAAGAGTTTCACAAACAAGTCACATACTTGTTAATCAACACAAAGGCAATATTCAAGGAACATTTATTAAATCATGGATACAACGAAATATCATCATCAATATGTTTTCCTCTAGGGCATATCTCCAACAACGCCATCCTCAACCACGTTGCCGGCGCTAGCACTCCTGCACGTGGTGTCGCTGCCCCGTACGTGTGGATACCTTGGAGGTGTTGTTGCGAAGCATCAGCACTAGGACGATCCGCGGCTCGTGACGTTCATCGGAGTAGGAGGAGAAGGTGCGCGGCAAGTACGTTGAGGACTGCTTCAACTTGCTACACCGACTCTACTTCCGCTACGAGTCGGCGCGTCTAGTGGTAATCTCGTGATCTATTACTAGCGGAGGTTCCTTGGTTGCCCGATAAATTTTTGTCTGTGCTATCGTAGCCTTTCTGTGATCCAATAGTGGTATCAGAGCCATCCCGTCTAGTTTTATATTTGGTTTAGATGCATATTGTGATATGCGGGAGTCATAGATGTGATCTTTTTTGTTTATGTTGGTCGTTCTATGTGATAGATCATTTTTTGCGATGGTCGATATGATCGTCCATGCGCGGTGGTTGTAAGATGGGTTCATGATTGTTATTCCATGATCGTGTTTTCATGGTCGTATCACGACTTGCCTCTACCGGTCGGGTTTCCGCCATCGGGGCAGACAGTGATCGTAAATCCATGGAGCACGCGAAGATCAATCTGGTTGATCGAATCGGAGTTGCGATCGAAAAGGGTCAATGTGATTAATCCAATGCGATTTACAAGGACGAAGTAGTAGATTGGATCTACGTAGTCCGAAAAATTTCGCATACAAGGGCTGCCGAAAAGGACCTTGGAATATAGATAGGGTTTTCGCCCTTCTGGTGCAGGTTGCCACCCCTATGGATCAGGACCTTAACTTGGTTTTTGGTATCTCTAATTCACGTCATTCGTTAGATAGAATGTGATTCTATGCCTAACTTGTTTTTGCAGGATTTTGTTAATAGTATGACCCATAATGTATGAGATGCATGTATGTGTGTAATATTCATGACCTGCGTGTCATGCTTATTGCAGCCCAAGGCTGTCTATATTTGTATAACAACCTGCGTGTCGACTTGTGATGCTTCTTCACTCTTTGTATTATATCACTAGTGCTATTAGCAGTAATGGTTTAGTGGGAGTACTTGGAGGTTTTGCCACTTGGAGACATGGCGAACAGGAAGCACGGCGGTGGAGATCACCATGTGGAAGGGTCATACTATATCACAATGCAATATGATTGATATGGATGAAAATATTCACATTCATAAAGCTCGACTAGTCGCAAAAGGGTTTCGACAAGTTCAAAGGGTTGACTACGATGAGACTTTCTCACCGGTAGCGATGCTTAAATCTATACGGATCATTCTAGCTATTGCTGCATATTTCGACTATGAGATATGGCAAATGGATTTCAAAATGGTTTTCCTTAATAGAAACCTAAGTGAGGATGTGTACATGACGCAACCTGAAGGTTTTGTGATCAAAAGGTTTGGTTTCGTTAAGAACAAAGAAGAACCTTGTGTTTACATGAAGGTTATGTAACATCCCAATTTTGGACTTGTGCTTCAAATGTAAGAAAATGGCTAAGAATTAAAACTTTTTCTTACATCATGTATTTCCTGTTGTACCAAACAATTCTTGTACAAGGGATTATGGAAATACAATGTCACAAGTCTATTTTATCCAAACTATGATATCCCAAAAACAATCTTGTCAAATTTTGTGATCATCATTGGGAAATATTTTTCCTAAGTTCCTGTGATGGTATGTGGCCCCTCTGAAAAATTTTACAATTTTTAGAAATTGTTTGAATATTTTTAGGGGGCAGTCAAACTTGTTTGACTTTCAGTCAAACCTCAAAACAGATCCTTGCAGAATTTTTGGAGATTTATTCACAGCAGAAAAACCTCTGAAAATTTTACACAAGGTTAATATCTGAGTTAGCAAGCTCCTGTAAAAATTTCATAATTTCTGGAGTTAATTTGCTACCTCAAATAAATCCTCAAAAGTCTATGTTTGAATTTAGAAGTCAAACATGTTTTCACTGTGCTTTGGGTTCGAGTCAGACTCGGGCCTCTCTTTAAAAACGCGCGTTGGATCTCAACCGTTAGATCTCGATCGCGCGGCCCTCGTGCGTGTAACCCTTCGGACCTTCCGGTTGCTTAAATGAATGTCAACCGTTAGATCTCCATCCAACCACTCAGATCCTCCGAAACCTTCGGACCCTCCGGTTGTTGGTTTGAATCCTAGCCGTTGGATTAAGATCCAACGCTCGCTTGTCCCCCGGTTGTAAATCGCGTTCGCGACGTGGGGCAATCAGAACCGTTCATTTCTAATCCTAGGGCTTGCGATCTCCTTCGTTGTGATTTAAACCTGGGAGGCGTGGCGCTACCTTAGTCGTTCGATTTAAATCGTGGGGCTCCGAATCGCCCGAGCCTTTTCCTCCGGTCATCTTCAACCTCTGGCCGTGCGTGTACAGTGTAGGGCATGGCAGTGTCTTTTCATGCTTCCTACAACCACCCTAGTCAATAGTGAGGGGCGTGGGAGAGGTATTCGGCCAAGCCATACCCTATTGCACGTCTACTAGCTTTTTCCGTGCCGGCCGCACCTTGTGATCTGTGCTTTGCCGCCCGAAAAGCTTGTGGTGCAAACCCTAATGCCTCCAAGGTCTTATAAGCACCCAAATCACTTCCTGGAGTTCCTTTAGACCACCATCAAGCTCCATTCTCAGTATTGGAGCTTAACACCTCAAAAATGGCAAGTCGCCATTGTTGACCCATGGAGCTCCTCTGGTGTTCTTGGTGTTCCAGTGGTTCTCCTTCATGTTTCTTTACCCTATCCTCATCTCTCTGCTATCCTGAACATTTCCCCTCACTTAATTTTGGATTTGATTCTCAGAAATTGTCCAATTTGGGGTTTCTTCAAATTCGGCCGAAATTGGTCATCTTCTTCCTCAGCTCACGTGAGTGCTCCATTTTCTAATTACTTGCTCATGTAGCTTCTGTGGACCTTAATGAAGCTATATTGATGCTTTGGTATCACTCATTTGGCTCAGGGTGTCATTTTCAATCTTTCTTCTCCAAGTCCGGCGAGCTTCCTCCGTGATCAAGCTTCTCCGGCCATCTTTGAAGCTTCCCTTCATCAAGGTAGCTTCTTATTAGTCCTTAGAGGCTCTGGCACCCGCTTCCTTGGACTGCAGCGGAGCTCATTGCTGTTTTCGTGTTTACAAGGTTATAAAAGTCGGGATTAGGCGCCGCCTAGGCGCCGACTCTGTGTCGGTCTCTCGCGGCGATTTCCCAGGCGGCGCTCGGCGGGCCGATCCGAGGCGGTCCAGCGGTCGGAGGCGTCGTCGTCGGCGCTCGGCAGTGTAGGCGGCGGCGCGCGAGGTGGAAGATAAGAAGATCAGCGCCGACTCCCCCAACCGCCGTCCACTCGTGCGACGCGCTAGGTTCGGTCTCCCGCCGTCGAATCAAGCTTCGCCGGGTTCCGCCATCTTGCGTCGCCGGTTGGACCTCGCCGACGAGTCGAGCTCGCCCGCCACGGCGCCACCGAATCGAGCTCGCCACCTCCAAAACGCCGTCGTCCCGCCATCGACTCGAGTACGTATTCCTCTTCCGGTCCCTCTGCTCCCCGCCGCCGACCTCCCCTCTGGTCCCCCCGCGCGCGCCGCCTCCCCGCGATGCTCCCGCGCTTGCCCCTCTCCTCTCCTCGGTTCTCCTTGGCCGCCTTCCCTCCTCCGATGCCCCTCTCTGCTCGGTTCTCCGTAACCCATCCAACCTCCTCCTCCTCCTCTTGTTCTTGCTACCTTGCTAATCGACCACTTTGGATGAGTGGTGGAGAGGGTTCTTGCTCTTGGACTTGGCACCTATGGAGCGCACATGTTCCTCCCAAGAACCACCGCACAAGGAGGTACCTACTTGGCTACTTGGTGTTCATCCCTACCCACTTCTTTGTTCTAATTCCAACTTGTTTCTTCCAATTGTTTATCTATCTACTTCTTGCAATTGGGGCAAAATTATGAGTTTGGCACATGCGTCCCTCTACCATCTCATCCACACCGCGGCGTTGCTCGGGGCTCCCATAAATCAGCGCCCCAACATCGTTAGTGTACTTGCCATCCACATTGCTATTTTTAATTGCTTCCCAATTTCCACGGACCGTTCGGTTCTTGTCATCTTTGCGATTCGGAGGGCTTCTTACATTTGGAATTGTGCTATTCTCTGAACGTAAGTATATTTTGTTTTCCTCCTTATCGCAACCTAAATAGTCGGGAAAGCAAAGAATATATATGTCACTACAACCTTGTGACTAGATATTGGTCTCGAATTGGCTAACTTTACTTCTTTGATCCATTAATTGCAGATGGAATTACCACTAACTTGTTTGTGGTCTCTTCTTGTATTTACAAAAACATTGCAGTTTGTCTTGTTCTTGTCGACCAGGCCCTTGTCGAAGGGATTGTACCGCGGATCAACAGATTCTTGGCCGATTCTTGTGGCTTGGTGATTGGCTCGTGGATGGTGGGCGGTGTTAAGGTATAAGATTTGAGCTAAATAAAGGTAATTGTTTTTCTTCTGATATCGTCAATTGGAATTTGTGATGCCATCGAGGTTGCTCTGTACCATATGAACTTTCAGTTATATTGTTAACAATTAACATAATATAAATAAGATCAACCTGAATAAATGTTCTTTTTACCCTTTTTTATAAGAGCATATTATATCCAAATCAACAGAGAGAGATAAGAGTGCAGTGTATAAGCAGGTTAATAATGTTTGCAGTACATGCTACTTATACATAGAATGGACTTTACTTTTGACAAGAACTTTAGTTACAACAATGTATAGAGGTTTGACCAAATGGTGGCATGAAATGGCTGATGCTTTGTCTTGTTATTTGGCCTTATAGATATAAATGATTTGACGTATGATGTTTTCCTCGGCACTATTGTTCGAGCATATTTTTGACATGCCTTGCCTCATGGTTGCGAGATTGGGACGGTAAGGTTGTGGCATGGGATTCTTGGCGATGAGCTAGCCTGCGCAGTTTTGAAGATCGGGGCGTGTAGATATTGCTTGTTTCGTTGTACTGTGGTCTGTACACAAACCATTTTTAGCAAGCTCTTTAGCATAGGGGCCATTGGTATCTCTACAACCGGCTTCATTTTTGTGAGTAATTCGGTGACTTTGAATGTTGATTGTTGAATGTAACACATGTATAATGAAGTCTTGATCGATTTACATATTGCCATATTGTGCCTTGAGCCTTTGAATCTGAAATCATGTCAGAATGCTTTGAGCCTTTGAATGGTTGTGCTAAAATGAAAGTCTGGACTCAAATGAAAGCTGAACTCGAAATCATGTCCGAGTGTTTTGAGCCTTTGAATGGTTGTCTTTGAAATGAAAGCTGAACAATGTCGAACTCTGAAATCTTGGTGATCGGTTTACATATTTACATATGTTGGATTGATTGTTGGGAGCATATGCTTACATAGTTAAGTTACATATCTGATTGTGGATCTCTGAAATCTAAAATCAGTTTACATATTGCCATATTGTGGATATCTAAACTCAAATCTGAATACATCATACACAACTCATCATTGATGAAATATGCGAGTTTGCATCATTATTTGATTACAATACATACATGTTTACATCAAGCTCTTAGAGCCTTGGAGGAGATAATATACATGACTACATCATATTGCAAATGTCTTGCTTCTTGAGTAATTTTCTTCTATCTTGCTCAATTTGATGCCCGCCGCTTGCTCAATTCATCAAATTATTCTGTTCAGGCTTATTCGCTGCGTAGCCAAGCCGGCGGCCGCCACCGCCTAGTCACCGCCTAGGCGCCGCCTAGTCCGCCTAGGTGCTAGGCCCCGTGCCAGCGCCCGCCTAGCGCCTAGCGCTTTCTTGAACCTTGCGTGTTTAGCAGTAAAAGCTCCCATTTTCATTTTCCGGCTGACCGGCGTTCTAGTCCCTCACCGCCGGCGAGAATGCCACCATTAGGTTCGTAGTGCTATTGCGATTCCATTTCGGTTCTTGTTCGGCGCCGCCGCGGCCAGTGTCGCCGTCGACGAGCCATTGAAGTCGCTCGGTATTTTGCCGGTGCAGGACTCCCGTTTTCGTCATTTGATTAGGACATATTAATTGCAGTGAAAGCTAATCATTGGTTAATTAATCGGGTCTTAATCTTTGTCGTTGAGTCACTGACCAGTGGGCCCAACGTTCTTAAATCGCCCGCTGGCGCAGTCCCGCGCTGTTCCGACATCATTAATACCTAATCATTAATTAATTAATGTGTCGGCATTAATCGCTGTCGGAAATCACCTTTGGGTCACTGACTTGTGGGCCCGAGGGGTTATAATCCAAATCCAGGAGTCATTAGTGTCTATTTAATGATAATCATTAGAAGCATTAATTCTGTCCTAAACCGCCACTCTTAGTCGCTGACAAGTGGGCCCAGTGCACTGTGCACGTGGGTTAAACGTTCGCGGTTGTGACTTGAAGTCACAGACATGCGGTCCCACGTGTCAGCATCTATCTTTGAACTTCGATCTTTAGCCACTGTTCGTTTTCAGATCTGCGGCCCAGATCGTGAGTGCATTCGGACCCTCCGGATGCCTTGATCATTCTCGACCGTAGATCTTGCGATCAACGGCTGGGATCTTGTATGCAATCGGACAATCCGACTGTTGGTGCGCTCTGGACCGTCCATCTGCCGATCTGCGGCTGGGATTGGCCCAAGCAACCGCACCGTCCGGATGCATACACCTTCGTGAGCCGTTGGATCTTGATCCAACGGTGGGCTCCGTTTAGGTTTCGCGCGCGTGCGCTGTTTTCGGCGCGCGTGAGCCGTAGGATTTTAGATCAAGGGTGGATAAGTGTCCACGTCTTATTCTCTTGTTTGAGTTTGTCTGTATTTCGGTAAGTATTTATTTAACAACTGAAAATGATATAAAAACTTTAGAAACTCATAACTAATTCATTTTAACTGCTTTTTAGATAATTCCAACTGTAATAAATTGTGTTATCACTTAAGTTTATTATAAAAATGGATTTAAGCATATTTCAGTAGCAGAAAATGTCGAAACTAGAAATAACTTGATTTCTGTCACTTTGAATATTCCAAAAATAGATTTAATCTTGAAAAATGCATATCTTTTTCTGTATAAATCCAATTTGTGCAAAATCAATTTTGTTAAATTCATCTGTTAGTATACTTTCATATGGAATAAGATTTGAGCATGTTCATTATTCTGTAAAATGACTTGCATTAGATTTACACCTTAGAAAAATCATAAGTAAATGTGTATAACTCCAAATTTAGTAAAATCAACTTTGCTGTTGTTAGGATGTCATAATCTACCTGCTATAAAACTTTCAGACCTTAGATCATTCTAGAAAATTTCACCATGAACAGTGCTAATTATTAATTAGGTTGTTGATAAGGCTGAGAAAGAGCATTTTGTCCATATCTTTTGCATGCTTAGTCCAAATTGCATGATTCTTGTTCCTATCTCTATCTGAAATCATTCCCTAGCTGTTGTGTAAATTTTATTAGATTTGGTTGTGTTTTGCTGTTGGAGTTTATTTGGTGTTCTTCGTTCTTATTTGCTTATCGCCTTTTCGCGTTAGGTTCCGAAGATAATTTCATTGCTGATATTGAGCCACAGCAGCCAGATCCTGCACTTCAGCCAGGCAAGCAGATGTAGCATTCATTTGATCATATTGTTCCTACTATTTTCAAAATTCTAATATGTTGTTTGCAAATTCTTTGTATGCATTGCTATGTTGTTTTAAACTATTGTCGATAGCTGGCCTACTTGATGCATTATCAGTAGGAAATGTTTATTCCTCTACTACTGAAGCCTAGGTTACTTGCTGTGATTTTGGGTTCGCTGGATGAACCTTTGTCACTTAGTAGTTTACGTGTCTTTATGCTTAACCATGCTTAGCTATCGGTAGAAATGGGCGGTTATCGACTCGTCGATAACTTTGATCACACAAACTGTTATAATATGTATATTTCAGCCTTGTGCTATGTCTAAATTGCAAAACTAAAACTGAAAATGAAAACAATTTAGACTTGGGCACAATGGTAAGACGGTGTGATCTTTTGGGTGTGATTGGAATGGTGCCCGGGTCAATTAAGGACCGAGCTACTTGTTACACCGAACCAAGCATTTGTGCATGCTAACCACACTAGGGGGATATGGGACCTCTCTTAGCTGAGTACTTTGGGCTGTGTTAATTAATGAGTCGTGTGGTGGGTTGCATATTTGATTATATGCAACATGGACACGTTTGTGGGGAGAGGAACACCCGCCGAGGCCGGTGTGTCCCGCTCCACGTATGGGTCCTTGTGATCCATATTTCGTCGACAGATCACTAAGGATTAACCCCCATACGTGCGTCTCTTGATTAGCATATTCCATTGGAAAGGGTTCGTAGGACTTAGCCGTGCCGGCATACCAAAGAAAGTGTGCTTAATAGCTTGGCAAAAAGGCGGTCTGAAGTGTGGGTACTTTGGTACACCCCTGCAGGGATTAAAACTATTCGAATAGCCTTGTCCTAGGTTATGGACACGCTTGGGGAAATCTTTCAAGAGTTAGACTACAACCTTTTTAAAACTAAAACTTGATGGGTGGTATGAATCAGGGATTCATGCTATGTTGTGGTGGCTTTGGGGAAAGTCACTTCTAGGTGGATACTTGATACTTATGTTTACTCGCTGTTATTTAAATGCTTAAAAACAGATTTTGTAAACTTCTGTTCAACTTATTACACTATTGCAAATAAAACTTGCTTTGTGCGTTCAAAGAACCATATAACCACATTCCTTTGAATACAGCTATCATGTAGCTATGTATAGGCTTGTTACTCGTAAGTCTTGCGAGTACATTTTTGTACTCACCTGCATTGCTTGTGTTGTGCAGAGGATGATAGTGAGCCCGATGGACCTCACTTTTGTGAGTTGTGCTGTGGCAGTTTAAGGGGCGATTAGCTTGGCGGCCCGGTCGGTTGCCCTGTGATGTTGTGTGGCTAACCGGTCGTCTTTTGGTTTAAGCCATCCTATGGCAACTTTTGCTTCCGCTGTTACTTATTTGATACTTGTCATTTGACCGGTCGGCTGTTCTGTAATAACTTATATTATGTATGTCTTTTGGTAGACTTGTTATATTCTGTTGTATGGAATTGATGCATGCTTTGGTATGATGTATGTGTGCTGCTTGTTCTGTGTAACATCCCCAATTTCAACTTGTGGTGTAAGTGTAAGAAAATGAGTAGAAATTAAAACTTTTTCTTACATCATGTATTTCCTGCGTGTACTAAACAATTATTGTACAAGAGTATGGGAATACAAAGTCACAAGTCTTTTGGATCCAAATCTTGATCCTCCAAAAACAATCTTGTCCAGTCTTGTGATCCTTCTCGGGAAATATTTTCCTAAGTTCTTGGGATGGTTGGTGACCCCTCTGAAAAATTTCACAATTTTTAGAAATTGTTCGAATATTTTTAAGGGTCAGTCAAACTTGTTTGACTTGTAGTCAAACCCTAGCTCAAAGCATTGTATAATTTCTGGAGAAAAGTGCTCAGCATAAAAACCTCTGAAAATTTTATACAAGATCCATCTCAAGGTTAGCAAGCCATTGTCAAAATTTCATAAAATTTGGAGCTAGTTCTATCTCTTGAGACCCTTCAAAATCTCAATTCAAATTAAAACTCTAAACCTGGTCCGAGTCAAACTTAGACTCAAACCCAGGTCTGACTTTCAGGTCTTCGTTGCACCGAGCCAATTAAGCCGTGTCGGGCTCGGTCAGGTTGGGCGCAGGTGGTCTGGTGCGTTGGATTTCAAATCCAACGATCAAGGACCTCCTCGGTCTTTGTAAAGACCTCCCACCCGCACGACCTCCTCTGTTCTATTTGCAAAGACAACCCTCGAGGACCTCCCTAGGACCTCCTTTGCACCTTTGCAAAGACCACCACAGGCGACCTCCTCACTTCCCACGACCACCCCTAGCACTTGGGTGATCGTGGGCCGTCCATCTTGAGATCTGTGGCTCAGACCTCCCCTAAGTGTTAGGACCTCTAACACATAATTCTAAATCTGAGCCCTTAGATTTCAATCCAACAGCTCACGACCTCCCTAGTGGGAGCTCGTGCGATTTTAGCCGTTGAGCTCTATGACCGGTCCTCCCTGGTCCTCTCACCGTCGGGTGGGCACTGGCATTATCAATTTTGTGCATGGCGGAGAGAGCAGTGCCTTGTCAACTCTAAGGCTGACAAACGGCTATGTGCTGCCAACATTAAATGTCTGCAGCACCTTTTGCTCAAAAGTCTCTCGACAACCTACTCCCATCATTTCATGTGTACTTTGGCTCGGTGCACCACTGACTTTGCCATTTTCCCACCAGCTATATTAGAAGCCCAAGCTTTCTATCTAAGCTTCTTTAGACACTCCTTTTCAACCCCACTCCTTTCTCTGCTCTTGTGCTCAAAACACTGAAAGCCTCTGCCACCATTCTTTGAACTTTGGAGCTCTCCGCGACCTCCGAGCTCCAGTGGTTCAATATTGCGATTGTTGGCTGTCTTTTGTTCTCTTGGTCACCTCCAAATCTCCCTAATTTGCTTTGTTTAAACCTTCACAGAGGTTGACAAAGTAGGAGCGATTGTTCGTGGCCGGAGCCGTCTTCTTCACCTCCGCGACCTCCACCGTCACCGAACTCCTGCGACCATTCTTGGGCCTCCTTCGTTCCACGGTAAGTACCTTAGTGTGAAGCGGTCGTTTTGAACCTCGGTAGCTTTCCGTCTTGCTTGTATTTAGCCTCCTTCGGTCATCTCCGGCTAGCGCGGTAGAGTGCGCTTAGCCCTAGTGTTGGCACCTTTGGTTCTCCTCCCTATTTGGGACTCATCCGTGTTCTTGGTTTCGCCGACGAGGTCCACATCGCCGCGGCAAGCGTGGAACACGCTTTCGGTTTTGTCGGTCAAGACCTCCGTTGTCGTCATGTTCTTTGGACAGCTTTAATGCTCATCATTGCTTATCATTTGGTGCGTTAATGGTGTCTTAATATATCTGCCGTGGAGTCACCGACGTGGGCCGTGGGTTTAGAACTAAAGTCCGAAATCTTTTAGTGCTCTGATTGGATTCATTTATTGTCAATCATTAGATGCTTTTAATTTGTCTTAGCTGCCACCTTTTGTCGTTGTCCAGGAGGACTCGCGCTTTAAATCCACTCTTGGACCTCCTCGGACTAATCTTGGCCGTTCACGACCTCTCCAAGATTAGATATGGGCCTTAGGTTCTTTTCATAAAAACCTCGGTGTCTAGGACCTCCTTGAGTTGATCCTAGCCGTCTAGGACCACCTTGGTTAAATCCTAGCCGCTAGGACCACTTTCTTGCAAAAAGACCTCCTCGAGGTCATTTTTGTAAAAACCACCTTCGGGGCCTCCACCGAGGTCCTCTTTGCAAAAGACCTCCTTGGTCATTATGCAAAGACCACCTCGAGACCACCTCGGGGTCGTCTTTGTAAAAGCCACCGTGGCCTTTTACAAAGAAAACCCCTTCAGACCTCTTAGGCTCGATCCTAGCCGTTCACGACCTCCCGGATTAGATCGGCGTTAGATCTCTTTTTGTCAAATCCTTAGTGCTCGGACCTCCCTCGCGTCGATCCGGACCGTTCAAGACCTCCCTAGGTCTAATCGAACCGTCCGATCTCCTCCGATAAAACCCTATCGCTAGGACCTCCCGAGAAGATCTTGGCCATCCAAGACCTCCTCGTGTCAATCCCACCGATCAAGACCTCCCTCGTTCAATCTTGATCGCCCGGGACCTCCTCACTTGATCGTGTCCGTTAAAGACCTCCCTCCGGAGATCTAGACCGTTGAAGACCTCCTCCGTGAGATCTTAGCCGCCCGGACCTCCTCCGTAGGTTTACCCTTAGGACCTCCCTAGTGCTCGGGACCGCGGATCTTGATCGGCGGTCCACGACCTCTGTTAAGCGCGAGGACCTCCTTTGCGTGCGTTGTGCGTGCACCGGTCGTAGCCATTGGATTCAAGATCTACGGCTTAGACCTCCTCGCTAGATCTTGCCGTCTAGGACCTCCTCGTTAGATCTGGACCATCAAGTCTAGATCCAACGGCTAAGACCTCCCCTTGGCGCGATGAGGTCTTTGCGCCTGTGTGCTCGTCTGGGTTTAGCATCGAGATCGTGAGCCGTGCGATCTTTGATCAACGCCCACGACCTCCCGATTTTATGGGTTTTCCATTTAGTCCCGAGAGCTTTTATTTGAACATATTAATTGTTTTAAACTTCAAAATTGCATATCTTTTTCTCTGTAGCTCCAAATTTAACAAACTAAAGTTCTATAAATGCATCTCATTAAAATACTTTAGCTTAGTATAGGTTTTACAGAGTCTTTAATCTGGAAATAATCATGTCTTAGATTTAAAACTTAGAAAAATCATAACTAAATCATTTTAACTCCAAATGACCTGAAATTTTATATGGGTTACCACTATACCAGTGGGTAGCTACCATAAAAATTTCAGCTTCAAAATCTTTCTAGAAAATATTTTTGCTACAGTGCTAATTATGGCGAAATTAGGTTTTTAGAGAATATCTTTTGCACCACAAATCCAAATTAAGTTTTTCCAGTTTCTATGTCTAGGTATGTTCGTATTTTACCTTGTGTATAAATTTCGTCACATTTGGATAAGTTTTGCTTGCTCTTTTGTTTAAGTGTTGCTCGTCTTATTGGTTGTTCTCGCTTCTTTTGCTTTTAGCTAGGATTAGACATTTGCGGTAACCACGAAACGACCCTCCGCAACAAATTGAGCAACGACAAGCGAGCAAGCAGTTTGATCATTTCCCAATTGATCCCATTACTTTTAAAGTCTAATATTTTGTTTAACTTCTATGTATGCATTGCTATTTTGTTGTTAAATTGATTAGTTAATCCTCTAGTTGCATAATCTGTAGGTAAATAATTATCCTCTACTACAGAGCCTAGGTTATTTCTTTGTGATTAGAGTTCGTTGGATGAGCTCTTGTCACTTAGTAGCTTCGAATAAATATTGCTTAGCCATGCCTAGTATCGGTAGTATTGGGCGATCATCGACTTAGTCGGTGATCTTGATCACACAAATGCTATTATTATTCCATTATGTCCAACCCTTGTGTTTTACCATTTTGCAAATCAAAAACTGAAAACAAAAGTTATATCTTGGCTTGGGCACAATGGTATGTTGGGTGATCTGTTGGGTGTGAATGGAATGGTGCCTAAGTCCCTAAGGACCGAGTTACTTGTGCCATTGATCCAAGCAATTGTGCGTGCTAACCACACGAGGGGATATGGGACCTCTCTTGACTAAGTACTTTGGGAGGTGCTAATTATGAGCTGGTCGGTGGGTGTGTGCGTGTGTGTGTTTGTGGTGTGCGAGGAGCATTAGCTGTCCGGTTAGGCTGTCTAATGTATCCTTCTCCGTGGGTTGCGGCTCTTAATTAGCATCGTCCATTGAAAGCGTCTTGTAGACTTAGCCGTGCCTGCATACCAAAGGAAGTGTGCTAACCGTGGCTGGTGGAAAGGCGGTCTATCGTGTGGGTACATTGGTACACCCCTGCAGGGTTAAAACTATTCGAATAGCCTCGTCCTAGGTTATGGACACGCTTGGTTATTTCCACAAGAACTAGACTACAACCTTTTAAAAAAACTTAAACTTGACATGGGTGGTATGAAGGGTACTTCATGCTATTGTTGTGGTGACTATGGGTTAGTCACTTCTAGGTTGGTTTTGTCATCTATCTATTGTTATAATTGTCTCTCTTTTATTTGAACCATAAAAGTTAATTGCAAACTTGCTTTGAATCTATTAACTTATTGCAAATGGAAACTTGCTTTATCTTTGAAAATAAGTCGAGCCTCATCCACTTAAATAAAGCTTGCATGTAGTTAATTATAGTTCTGTTATCTCACACGTCGGTCTTGCAGTACAAAAACAAGTTTTGTACTCATACGCTGCTTAATATTAATTGTTGCGAGGAAGAAGGTGAGCCCCAAGGGCCTCACTTTTGTGTCTTTGTGTTATGCATTGTTGGGACGATTAGCTTGGCGGTCGGTTGGTTGCTTTGTGGTAAAGGCACACCGATTGGCTTTTGTTTATTGCCATCTTATGGCCCTTTGCTTCATTGTTTAAGTTAGTAGCTTATGTGTTATTTGCGGTCGGCCTCTCTTTTGTAATAACTCTCTTTATATTATCTATGTCTCTCAGTTGTGCTTTTGCTTCGGCTCTATGTGTATGAATGGAATTGATGCATGATTTTGTAACGGGGTGTGTATACTGCATTTCTGGGAAGTATACATATCTCGAGGCTTGGTTTATTTGATTTGTACTGTTAGGACCAAGTGGATGGTTAAGCAGTACAAGCCGAATAAACCGGGGTCCTCACAAAGTTGGTATCAGAGCCATTCCGACCGTAGTAACCCAAGCTTGATCGTCTTTAGGATATTTTGGAAAACTTAATTTCAAAGTATCAAATGATTTATGAAAGCTTAAGTAAGTTCTCAGATTTTATTCCTTATCCATCTGAGCTTTCTATCTCATCTTGCTCTAATTGAGTTTTAAAAATTGTTTTCCTCTCATCCTCTTCTAAAAAGATAGTGTTATCGTTTAAATTGGGTTTTGGGAACCAATGAGTTTGGCAAATTGAAATGTTAGCCGCCCTCTACAAGATTTTGAAGCTTCTGAAGTTGAAGGTTTTGGCTAGGAGGCTTGGATGCAAAATCTGGACAGCGATCATTCAGTTTCCGGACAGCAAGCTCAAAGGTTTCTAAACAGGGTAGAAAATGAGAGGATAATCAACTAAAACTTGTGGGAATAAAAGGGTAAGATGTGATATTAGTTGGCTAAGTATCTAACACCCCTTATTAGTGATTTTACCCTGTTATTTAGTTATGATAAGACTTAAGTGGTGTGCTGAAATTTGCATTCCTAAACCGATTGCTCGTTCTTTCCATACGAGTTAGTAAATGCAGGAAGTTGCTCTTGTGATTGAAACTTTGTGCTGATTTTGTGGTTGTTTTGGGCCTTTAGAGTTCATCTCCTAATGAGTTATTGTTTCTTTGCCTTGAGCTTTCGGGTTTAATCCTTGTCCGTCTTAGGATCTATCCCCACTCCAACTTTCTGCCGAACTCCCTAGTCCTTGGCTTTTCTTTCGCGCCTTTCAGCTTCTAGTTTCCGGGTTGCTTTGCTAACCCATCTCTTCGTAGCAGGATGTCGGGACAGACCAGTAGTGACGGAGTTTGGTCACGTTGCCCCGAGGACCGGCGGTTACCTCCCTTTTGTTTAGGCTGTGGTGAAGAGAGCCACGCCGCCGAAGGTTGCAATCTGGGGAAGGTCAAGGTCTGCCAGCGCTGTGGTGAGGAAGGACACTACAGCAATGAGTGTACTACAGCCTGCCCAAACTGTGACGAAGACCACTTGCCTGGAAATTGCCCGATTGCCAGAATCACTTGTTTCCTCTGCGAGGGAAGCAATCACTATCCCAAGGAGTGTAGCATGAACCTGGTGATCGCCAAGTCACTAGAACTTCAGCGACTACTTCTTCGGTCATCTACAAGTATCGTAGTCGCCGATGCGTCGGACGAGAAGTTCTCGGGTGATTTGTCTACGGAGTGCGGGGATGATTACGATCTATACCTTCCGAACTTTCAGTTGTGGTGAAAATCCCATTGTTCTTTGGGGCGATGGGAAAGTCGAAGGATCGCCGCATAGCGTCAACCGATAGCCGATGTCACATGTTTCTTACGCAACCGCAAGGGTCACTATGCCCTTAATTGTCTAAAGAGAGTGCCGCCCCTCGTCCTCTCTGAGCCGTGCCTCAATCACGTGCACTGCGAGTCGTGCGGCCCCGCAATCTCGCGATGCCACTTGTTTCTTTTGCAAGCTCGAGGTCATTATGCTAATAATTGTCCTAGAAGCTTGCAACAACCTCGTTTCTCTTCGCGGCCGTGATTCGATCACATGCACTGCGAAACATCCCGACTGAGGTTGTTCGTATTCAAGACAACTCGTCTCGGTGGGAAAGCACAGGAGCTACCGATATCGTGTAGGTGCGCTTCTTGTTACCTCTTGCCCCGATCTGATTCGGAGCATCTCATTCTCTTGTATCCCCATCTTTTGCTACTATTGGTGGTCTTTGTTTTGCTCTTTTATCTGGTGCCCGGCACCACCTCGATTTTATCAAGCCTTGCTAGCCTACCCCGGTTTTCCCCAAGAAGAATGCTACCATCTGGTTTGTCCTCGGTCGTTTGACTTGAGTGGCCCCCTTCTGTCCCTGTACATCCAAGGGCATCACCTACTAGGTATTGCCTCAAATTTCTGTGGCCTAAATGGCCATAGCTCCTCTAACAAACTAGCTGCGGTGGGATGACTCCGTATAGCTAGTTAACAGGCTGAGATCCCGTTGTTGGCGGGAACTGACCAGACAAATCGCTCCACCAGCTAACAACGATCTTGCACCACCACCCTTAGAATCAAGAAGAATCTCTCGATCATCAATCCTTGTTATATCTAGACACAGTAAGTTTTCCCGTGTCGACTAAAGTGGCACGTTTCCTACCCGTCCGAACCAAGATTCATACGGTCACCTTGCGGGGCTCTATATCGCCGGGATCGTGAGCTTGCATGGGTGCGAAGGCGATCATTTCGACCGTGGTTCCATCTTCACCTCTCGATTCGCATAGCTTGCAAGAAGCTATGGGAACTCGTCTTTCTTCGGCCTGACATATCACCCCCAAGCGGATGGTCGGGCGAGAGGGTCAACCAAGTTTTGGAGGACATCTTTGCGAGCTTGTGTCCTTTCTTATGGGAAGCATTGGGAGAAGTGCTTGCCATTCGCGAGTTTTCTTATAACAACAGTTTCCAAGCCGGTCTCGGCATGGCACCATTTGAGGCCTTATACGGGAGAAAGTGTAGAACCCGTTGAACTGGTGCGAGACCGGTGAAAGACCTTTCTTTGGCGGGCTCGATTAATGAGGCGAGAGTCAAGTCCACTCATTCGTGACGCTTGCGCAGCTCAATCCGGGCGAAGAGCTATGCGGATCGTCGTCGTCGTGAGTTGAGCTTTGAGCCCAATGACTTCGTTTATCTCAAGGTTTCTCCTCTGAAAGGTCACCAGCGTTTTGGTGTCAAGGGAAAGTTAGCTCCTCGATATGTTGGCCCCTACCGTATTATCGAGAAGAAAGGAGCTGTTGCCTACAAGTTGGAGTTGACTGCTGCACTTGCGGGAGTACATGATGTGTTCCATGTGTCCCGGCTAAAGAAGTGCCTCCGTGTTCCAACAGAGGAAGCTCCGTTGGAAACTCTTGATGTCCGGAAGATTTGACCTCACACGATGGCGTCTGTTCGCATACTCGAGGAAGCTGGACGAAGAACGAGGAATAAGACCATCAAGTTCCTTAAGGTTCAGTGGTCAAACCATTCAGAGGATGATGCTACTTGGGAGCGAGAAGATCGCCTCCGTGCAGACTACCCCTCTTTCTTTTAAGTGAACCAAATCTCGGACGAGATTTTTGTAAGAGGGAGGTTTGTAACATCCCCAATTTCAACTTGTGGTGTAAGTGTAAGAAAATGAGTAGAAATTAAAACTTTTTCTTACATCATGTATTTCTGCGTGTACTAAACAATTATTGTACAAGAGTATGGGAATACAAAGTCACAAGTCTTTTGGATCCAAATCTTGATCCTCCAAAAACAATCTTGTCGATCTTGTGATCCTTCTAGGAAATATTTTCCTAAGTTCTTGGGATGGTTGGTGACCCCTAGAAAAATTTCACAATTTTTAGAAATTGTTCGAATATTTTTAAGAAGTCGATCAAACTTGTTTGACTTGTAGTCAAACCCTAGCTCAAAGCATTGTATAATTTACGGAGAAAAGTGCTCAGCATAAAAACCTCTGAAAATTTTATACAAGATCCATCTCAAGGTTAGCAAGCCTTTGTCAAAATTTCATAAAATTTGGAGCTAGTTCTATCTCTTGAGACCCCTTCAAAATCTCAATTCAAATTAAAACTCTAAACCTGGTCCGAGTCAAACTTAGACTCAAACCCAGGTCTGACTTTCAGGTCTTCGTTGCACCGAGCCAATTAAGCCGTGTCGGGCTCGGTCGGGTTGAGCGCGAGGTGATGCAGTGCGTTGGATTTCAAATCCAACGATCAAGGACCTCCTCGGGTCTTTGTAAAGACCTCCCACCGCATCGACCTCCTCTGTTCTATTTGCAAAGACAACCCTCGAGGACCTCCTAGGACCTCCTTTGCACCTTTGCAAAGACCACCACAGGGCGACCTCCTCGACCCCACGACCACCCTAGCACTTGGGTGATCGTGGGCGTCCATCTTGAGATCGTGGCTCGGACCTCCCTAAGTGTTAGGACCTCTAACATAATTCTAAATCTGAGCCCTTAGATTTCAATCCAACGACTCACGACCTCCCTAGTGGGAGCTCTGCTGATTTTAGCCGTTGAGCTCTATGACCGGTCCTCCTGGTCCTCTCCTTTGTCGGGTGGGCACAGGCATTATCAATTTTGTGCATGGCGGTAGAGAGCGGTGCCTTGTCAACTCTAAGGGTGACAAACGGCTATGTCTTGCCAACATTAAATGTCTGCGGCACCTTTTGCTCAAAAGTCTCTCGACAACCTACTCCCATCATTTCATGTGTACTTTGGCTCGGTGCACCAGTGACTTTGCCATTTTCCCAGCTATATTAGAAGCCCAAGCTTTCTATCTAAGCTTCTTTAGACACTCCTTTTCAACCTGACTCCTTTCTCTGCTCTTGTGCTCAAAACACCCGAAAGCCTCTGCCACCATTCTTTGAACTTTGGAGCTCTCAGGCGACCTCAGAGCTCCAGTGGTTCAATATTGCGATTGTTGGCTGTCTTTTGTTCTCTTGGTCACCTCCAAATCTCCCTAATTTGCTTTGTTTAAACCTTCACAGAGGTTGACAAAGTAGGAGCCGATTGTTCGTGGCGGGAGCTTCGTCTTCTTCACCTCCGCGACCTCCACCGTCAGGAACTCCTGCGACCATTCTTGGGCCTCCTTCGTTCCACAGTAAGTACCTTAGTGTGGAAGCCGGTCGTTTTGAACCTCGATAGCTTTTCGTCTTCTTTGTATTTAGCCTCCTTCGGTCATCTCAGGCTGGCCGGTAGAGTGCGCTTTAGCCCTAGCTGTTGGCACCTTTAGGTTCTCCTCCTATTTGGGACTCATCCGTGTTCTTGGTTTCCGCCGACGAGGTCCACATCGCGCGGCAAGGCTGTGGAACACCTTTCGGGTTTGTCGGTCAAGACCTCCGTTGTCGTCATGTTCTTGGACAGCTTTAATGCTCATCATTGCTTATCATTTGGTGCGTTAATGGTGTCTTAATATGTCTTAGTGGAGTCAGCGGCGTGTGGGCGTGGGTTTAGAACTAAAGTCTGAAATCTTTTAGTGCTCTGATTGGATTCATTTATTGTCAATCATTAGATGCTTTTAATTTGTCTTAGCGCCACCTTTTGTCGTTGTCAGGAGGACTGCGCTTTAAATCCACTCTTGGACCTCCTCGGACTAATCTTGGCCGTTCACGACCTCTCCAAGATTAGATATGGGCCTTAGGTTCTTTCATAAAAACCTCGGTGTCTAGGACCTCCTTGAGTTGATCCTAGCCGTCTAGGACCACCTTGGTTAAATCCTAGCCGCTAGGACCACTCTTGCAAAAAGACCTCCTCGAGGTCATTTTGTAAAAACCACCTTCGGGGCCTCCACGAGGTCCTCTTTGCAAAAAGACCTCCCCTTGGTCATTATGCAAAGACCACCTCGAGACCACCCTCGGGTCGTCTTTGTAAAAGCCACCCGTGGCCTTTACAAAGAAACCCCGCTCGAGGACCTCTTAGGCTCGATCCTGGCCGTTCACGACCTCCGGATTAGATCGGCGTTAGATCTCTTTTGTCAAATCCTTAGTGCTCGGACCTCCTCGCGTCGATGCGGACCGTTCAAGACCTCCTAGGTCTAATCACGAACCGCCCGGATCTCCTCCGATTAAAACCCTATCGCTTAGGACCTCCCAGAAGATCTTGGCCATCCAAGACCTCCTCGTGTCAATCCCGACCGATCAAGACCTCCTCGTTCAATCTTGATCGCCCAGGACCTCCTCACTTGATCGTGTCGTTAAAGACCTCCTCCGGAGATCTAGACCGTTGAAGACCTCCTCCGTGAGATCTTAGCCGTCCGGACCTCCTCAGTAGGTTTACCCTTAGGACCTCCTAGTGCTCGGGACCGCGGATCTTGATCGGCGGTCCACGACCTCTGATAAGCGCGAGGACCTCCTTTGCGTGCTTGTTGTCGCGTTCGGTCGTAGCCATTGGATTCAAGATCTACGGCTTAGACCTCCTCGCTAGATCTTGCCGTCTAGGACCTCCTCGTTAGATTCGGACCATCAAGTCTAGATCCAACGGCTAAGACCTCCCCTTGGCGCGATGAGGTCTTTGCGCCAGTGCTCGTGCGGGTTTTAGCATCGAGATCGTGGCCGTGCGATCTTTGATCAACGACCCACGACCTCCCGATTTTATGGGTTTTCGGTTTAGTCGAGAGCTTTTATTTGAACATATTAATTGTTTTAAACTTCAAAATTGCATATCTTTTTCTCTGTAGCTCCAAATTTAACAAACTAAAGTTCTATAAATGCATCTGTTAAAATACTTTAGCTTAGTATAGGTTTTACAAGAGTCTTTAATCTGGAAATAATCATGTCTTAGATTTAAAACTTAGAAAAATCATAACTAAATCATTTTAACTCCAAATGACCTGAAATTTTATATGGGTTACCACTATACCAGTGGTAGCTACCATAAAAATTTCAGCTTCAAAATCTTTCTAGAAAATATTTTTGCTACAGTGCTAATTATGGCGAAATTAGGTTTTAGAGAATATCTTTTGCACCACAAATCCAAATTAAGTTTTCCAGTTTCTATGTCTAGGTATGTTCGTATTTTACCTTGTGTATAAATTTCGTCACATTTGGATAAGTTTTGCTTGCTCTTTTGTTTAAGTGTTGCTCGTCTTATTGGTTGTTCTCGCTTCTTTTTGCTTTTAGCTAGGATTCGACATTTGCGGTAACCACGAGAACGACCCTCCATAACAAATTGAGCAACGACAAGCGACAAGCGATTTGATCATTTCCCAATTGATCCCATTACTTTTAAAGTCTAATATTTTGTTTAACTTCTATGTATGCATTGCTATTTTGTTGTTAAATTGATTAGTTAATCCTCTAGTTGCATAATCTGTAGGTAAATAATTATCCTCTACTACAGAGCCTAGGTTATTTCTTGTGATTAGAGTTCGTTGGATGAGCTCTTGTCACTTAGTAGCTTCGAATAAATATTGCTTAGCCATGCCTAGTATCGGTAGTATTGGGCGATCATCGACTTAGTCGGTGATCTTGATCACACAAATGCTATTATTATTCCATTATGTCCAACCCTTGTGTTTTACCATTTTGCAAATCAAAACTGAAAACAAAAGTTATATCTTGGCTTGGGCACAATGGTATGTTGGGTGATCTGTTGGGTGTGAATGGAATGGTGCCTAAGTCCCTAAGGACCGAGTTACTTGTGCCATTGATCCAAGCAATTATTGCGTGCTAACCACACGAGGGGGGATATGGGACCTCTCTTGACTAAGTACTTTGGGAGGTGCTAATTATGAGCTGGTCGGTGGGTGTGTGCGTGTGTGTGTTTGTGGTGTGCGAGGAGCATTAGGCTGTCAGGTTAGGGTGTCTAATGTATCCTTCTCCCGTGGGTTGCGGCTCTTAATTAGCATCGTCCATTGGAAAGCGTCTTGTAGACTTAGCCGTGCCTGCATACCAAAGGAAGTGTGCTAACCGTGGCTGGTGGAAAGGCGGTCTATCGTGTGGGTACATTGGTACACCCCTGCAGGGTTAAAACTATTCGAATAGCCTCGTCCTAGGTTATGGACACGCTTGGTTATTTCCCACAAGAACTAGACTACAACCTTTTAAAAAAAAACTTAAACTTGACATGGGTGGTATGAAGGGGTACTTCATGCTATTGTTGTGGTGACTATGGGTTAGTCACTTCTAGGTTGGTTTTGTCATCTATCTATTGTTATAATTGTCTCTCTTTTATTTGAACCATAAAAGTTAATTGCAAACTTGCTTTGAATCTATTAACTTATTGCAAATGGAAACTTGCTTTATGCTGAAAATAAGTCCAGAGCCTCATCCACTTAAATAAAGCTTGCATGTAGTTAATTATAGTTCTGTTATCTCACACGTCAGTCTTTGCAGTACAAAAACAAGTTTTGTACTCATCGCTTTGCTTAATATTAATTGTTGCGAGAGGAAGAAGGTGAGCCCCAAGGGCCTCACTTTTGTGTCTTTGTGTTGCGCGCATTGTTGGACGATTAGCTTGGCGGTCCGGTTGGTTGCTTTGTGGTAAAGGCACACCGATTGGCTTTTGTTTATTGCCATCTTATGGCCCTTTGCTTCCATTGTTTAAGTTAGTAGCTTATGTGTTATTTGGCAGTCGGCCTCTCTTTTGTAATAACTCTCTTTATATTATCTATGTCTCTCGTTGTGCTTTGCTTGGCTCTATGTGTATGAATGGAATTGATGCATGATTTTGTAACAGGGTGTGTATCTGCATTTTGGAAGTATACATATCTCGAGGCTTGGTTTATTTGATTTGTCTTGTTAGGACCAAGTGGATGGTTAAGCAGTACAAGCCGAATAAACCGGGGTCCTCACATTCTGGGAGGCACATATTCATCGAGACGCGGATTATTCTATTTGTGATACTAGAACCAGAGGAAGGTCAAGTATTACAAGTTTAATAAACCGGGGTCTCACAGGTTAGTGGGAGTGCACTTGTTATTCTAATCTTATATGTGGATGCCATATTATTGATTGGGAATGACATTCCAATGTTGAAATCCGTTAAGGTATCATTGAAAAATAGTTTTTCTATGAAGGAGCTAGGAGAGGCGGCATATATCTTAGAAATAAAAATCTATAGAAATAGATCGAGAAAGCTAATTCGATTAAGCCAAAGTACTTATATTGACAAGGTGTTGATTCGGTTCAACATGTAGGATGCCAAGAAAGGGTTCTTGCCTATGTCACATGGCATAAGTCTTAGCAAAAGTCAGTGTCCTTCGACAATTGATGAGCGAGACTGTATGAATGGTATTCCATATGCTTTAGCTATTGGATCCATCATGTACGTCATGATATGTACTCGACCAGATGTATCATATGCTATAAGTGTTACGAGTAGATACCAAGCTGATCCCGGTGAAGGTCACTGGACAGCTGTGAAAAACATTCTTAAGTACTTAAGAAGGACTAAGGATGCGTTCTTAGTTTATGGCGATGATGAAGAGCTCGTTGTAAATGGTTACACCGATGTAAGCTTCCAAACCGACAAAGATGATTATCGTTCGCAATCTGGTTTTGTATTCATTTTGAATGGAGAAGCAGTGAGCTGGAAAAGTTCCAAGCAAGGGACGGTTGTTGATTCTACAACGGAGGCCGAGTACATTGTGGCTTTTGAAGCTGCGAAGGAAGGTGTTTGGATAAGGAATTTCATTGCTGAATTGGGTATGGTTCCGAGTGCCTCGAGCCCAATGCATCTCTATTGTGACAAAAATGGAGCTATTGCGCAGGCTAAGGAGCCTAGTGTTGGAGATATGCCCTAGAGGCAATCATATTGATGATGATATTTCATTGTATCCATGATTTAATAAATATTCCTTGAATATTGCCTTTGTGTTGATTAACAAGTATGTGACTTGTTTGTGAAACTCTTTACTTGTATGGTTATTCTAAAGTTGTCCCTAGTCGGAGTTCATGTGAGGACACACGTGAATGATGGATTAGCACATGTATCGGTTGATGACCATGTTTCACAGGTCATAGACATAGAGATGTCAAACCAATAATGTGGACACATGTTTAGAACATGGGGTTGGACCGACCCAACACGAGACATAGTAATTATTCTTATGGTTCTCTCTACACAATGTGTACGCCTTGTCCTTAGACCAGAGATTGTCGCATGTACTTGAGATGTGAATCGACCTACTTAGGCGCTATCAAACGCTACTCCGTAACTGGGTAGTTATAAAGGTAGCTTTCGGGTTTGTCATGAAGCATGCCGCGAGGCATGTTCGATCGAGATGGGATTTGCCCTCTCTACACGAGAGATATCTCTGGGCCTCGGTGATCGGATCCGAAATGAATGACCATGCTACTTATGGTTAAGAGTTAACCTAGTAAGGGATTCGGATCACGGGATCGAAAGAGTGGTCACTTGGAGCTCGACCGAATATCGTGAGGCAAAGGGATTGGCATGTACATAACGTTGTGATGGTTCGTCCGATATGATCTTTACGTATGTTTAGGAGTTGGCACGTCATGCTAGAGGCCGCTACCAACTATTGACCAAGTATGTGTACTCGCGTCATGTCTAAACATATGTGAACCATAGGTCACACACTTGGAAAGTGAAGCCTAAGTCGGATTGGATCCAATTAGATCGGCATTGAGTCCTAATGGGCCTCTATTCGTAGAAGCCCATTATAAGGACGTCTATAAAGGAGAGGTAGAGTGCGCTGGTTGAGGTTGAGTTTTTCGTGACATCCCCAAACCACGGCGCCACCCTCCCACGCCCTAGTCGCTCGCGGATCTAGCGATCCGGCGTGCGTCGCTTCCTCCCGTGCGTGTGGATACCTTTGAAGACGCTGCATCGTGGCGTTGGGACGAACCGCAAGAAAGGAGTTATGCGTGGGGCGCCACGGCGAGGACGAGGAAGTAGTACGACTACTCGCCGCGACGCCTTGCGCATCAACTTGGTACGACTACTTCGCCCGACGCCCATGCATCAACTTTCGCTTTGCGCGTCTAGTGGTAAGACCGTGATCTATAAGCTGCAGTGATCTTGGTTTACGGGTAGAATTTTTAATTTGCGCTAGTGTAGCCTACCCGTTGCCCTTGGTGGTATCGAGCGGTTCTTTGTCATGTTATAGGTTCGGTGATTTGCATATGGCGATATGTAATCGGTATGATCGATGTGATCGATTGTATAGTTACGTAATGGATTGGTGCGGTTTCGTGATCATGCCGCTAAGGTCGTGAAACAACATACCCCTACGGTCGGATTCGCCATCGGGTAGCGGTGACACGTAAAACCGGTTGCGGCATGCGAAGATCAATATAATTGGTGAATCGGAACGATGAGTCGATTTGTGGTAAATATGATTTGCCGATCAAAATCCTATGTAAAATTGCATAGATTGGATGTAATACTCCATAGTAGATTTTGATAGAAAGCCGAATATTCGAAGAAAAGGACTAATTAGAAATTGATCCGGAGAAGGACCTAATGGAAAATAGCTAATTAATCAACCGGAGAAGGGTTAGCGGCGTTTTGTAGACAACTGGCCGGGCCTCCGGCCATGTGCGCTCACCCACAAGTGGAAGGGGAGGCCGGCCTTAAAGAGGCCAAAACCTAGCCGCCCTCCCATTTTCCCCTCTCCCCCTTGTGTGGCGCCACCTGCTCTCCCTCCCACTTGGGCGCCTCCCCGCCCCTCGCCTCCTCCTTGGTGCTTCCCCTGCTGGTCTTCACCCCATCCATTGGCGCGGCCACCTCGCAATTGGTGTTGCCCGTTCCATTGTCGGCGATCGTGAAGGAAGAAGAAGGGAAAGCAGGTGCTGGCGATTCAAGGAGAAGAAAGGTTCTTCTTCTTGGGAGTTGATCCACGTCTTCCTCGGGTCTTCAAGGGTAACGACGTGTTTTCCCCACTGTTTGTTGAGGATTAGAGGCGAAATCGATTATTTGGGTTCAATTGTTTCTTTGTCGTGACGTTCAGATCATCGATGAGGATGCGTGGCTGTTTTTTGGGTCCTTAAAGTCGGAACTAGAAGTTTTGATCTCCTAGAGAATTGTGGATAATTCTCTTAGTTGTTTATGCTTCCGTTTATGGTTCTTGTCTAGAGTTGTTGCGAAATAATCTATCTTGAAATTATTGGCTAGCTGAGTGGTTTAGTAGCATTCGAGGGTAATGTGGGTCTGAGGTGTTACTGATTGAGTATCGAGCGGGCTTTAGGTCCATGGTAGTTGAAATACTAAATTGACACACTTTGTGCCTGATGAGGTGGGTTGGGTTTTGCATTGCATATACGCTCTGTTATGTTGTATTGTTGATCTGTCATGATCTAATATATCTATAATATAATACTATTGTTATCTTGTGTGGGGTTAACCCACGTTTGAGAGGTTGTGGTCGTGGTTGTGACCTTGGGCTTTACAGGCTACACCACCATTCACGAGTATAAGAATAGTGAAGTGCTACCTCGGATATCTTAGTACAAGTGTGGTTAGCGAGAATCTTGAGAAGAGTTGTTCTCTCTCTTGGGTTTAAATTTGGTTACTCTTATCCAGATTGTGATTGATGTTTTCTCCAGGTTATTGGTTTATTGTGGTTGTGGGTTGTCTTGAAAAATGTTGGTGTGTTTCCATTTGCTTAATTGTTCCATAAAGTAATCGTTGCTCTTCCAATCAATGGGTTCTTCTTACGGTTGGTGAACTTGGTTGATTGTCAAGTTTGATCTTTACATTTGGAAATTTTCTTAAACTAGTTACTTGTTGAGCATAGATAAATTTCTAGATTGAAACATGTATAACTGATTAGATGAATGTTGAGGTAGCATCTTGTGAGACCCTGTTTCTGAGAGATGATATTATTGAATGTCTAATTATATTTTGCCCTAAAACTCCGAGCATAAAGTGGAATGTTAACTTTGTGTTTATAGGTGGTTTGTATTGTAAATAGAAGTAGGACCTATTTGCATACGTGATAAATATAATTGTCAAACGTTAATGATAGTTGGTGTGGGTGTTGAGCAACACTAATGGTCAAGTGGATGATTGAATAAGTAGTCTTTGGTAGCATGAACTTGTTAAAAGAGATTTGTTTCAACCTCATAGTTGTGTTTCTTTTGGAGAGGTTATTGATGGGATTTTAATTGGTGACCCGTGGTTGCATGATGGTGAAGTTGTCGGATTATAGTATGCCTATGATGAGAGGGTCTTGGTATAACCTTTAATGTGGGTAGTAGATTCCCTTTAAAAAAAATAATAATAATAAAGGTGGTTGTTGTAGTGAGGTTGAAGATTTTGGTATACTCTCAATTGAGGATGAGATGATAAAGTGGTACATAAGAGTTTGGTGAACTTTTGGGGGCTTTATAATGGAAAAGTAGATGATGGAGATTCGCGTTAAGAATGTATCATTCTTGATGTTAGTAAGATTGTCATGCAAGGGATTGTGACTAGTGAGCGATGATGATTTTCTCTGGGAGTATTACTTTGGTGTTAGCAAGATTGCGATGGGATTATAATAATATTATGGAATGTATTGTGTAAAGGGATTGGATCGCTTGCACGATATGGATTAAGTGAAAATATTTCTAGCTTGCGTATGTGATCTTCAGACCTCTTGTCGATGTGGTAGCTGAATTTGTTTCACGCGTTTGAGGTTTTTATTCTCTGCTTGTGGGGACGTGTGCCTAATCTTGATCTTATCTTTTGTTTTCGATATCATTATTATTTGAGTGTCTCTCTTGAACTTGTTACCACTGTTTGTGGTAATATTTTCCTTCGTGTTGAATTTTATTTCTTTATGCCTCTCCTTCTAAGAAGGGTTTAACCAAGCGCATTGCAAAGCTCCTTGGATGTGTATTGTGACTAATTAGTGGTGATCTATTAGATTGTTTGAGAGGCATTGAGTAATAAATAGATTTATTAGAACAGTTCTTGGAGAGGAATTAAGTTAAATAGAATGTTGTCTTTTGAGCCATCGATTACGATATCACAACTAGTAGAACCTATAGCAAGAGGTGGCCCAAGATCTTGTGATCATTTTCACATAACATTAGAATCGAAAGTTTGGAATTCGTGATCAATTCATTGAAGTATCGCAATTGGGTACTTGATAAGATTGTGTAGAAATTATAATGATACTGATTCATGCGAGTAGTAGTGTGGAGAAAATTAATCGTTGCGTTAATTAATGGGATAGTAGGAATTATTGAGTTCTTGTCAAGTATGACTCGGCCTCGATGAGTAACCCCATAGGAGTTAGATTATCTTGAAGAATGACTTGGTCGGAACATAATTATCTTTTGACGTTAATGATTGAGTATGTTTGAATCTTGGTCAATCGGTTTGGGTATTGCGAAGAGGTATATTGCAATTGTGTAATTGGATTGGATTGGTGTGGATTAGAGAAGGTCTAAGATTGGTGAAATAAATCGCCTTTGGCGATTACTTGATTAATAAGGAATGATGATATTAATGAATACGGTTATTGTCGAATGTGAAATATTAGTAAGCGAATGTGAAGATTTCTTATCCACTAAACCGAAACTCATGGTAGGAGATTTAGAGATTAAATTTGGGGTCTTGCATGTTATGCTAGGACCGTGGAGATCCAATAATATGTGTAGGCGGATGAAACAGGCGAATTTTGTATAGTGTGTTGTTTTGGATAGAATACTTTGGGTAAAGTGAATAAATGTGATTGTGGATGAAATTTATATTGAGGAATGTTGAGAATTATTTGTCAAAATAATTCCTTTGGTAGAGAAGTTGATCCAGAGTATGTTATTGTGAGATGAAAGAGTCTCTCTAGATAGGTGTGAATTTTGTAATCGGTTTGAGCATAGCATTGAAGTTGTCAATTTAAGAGAAATGCATTAGTGTGAGATGTGATGATTTGAAATCTTTTGGTTTAAGAAAAAATGAATTCTTACAAGAAAGGTTGAGGAAAAGGTGGTATTCTCGGATAATGAAATGTTCTCCGGTTTTTGGATATTCGAGTGATTTTCGCTTTTAGCTTATGTGGTGTTCTTTGGCATCTTGCCTACTTGAAAGTGGAAGAGTTTCATGATGAATCTTTTGGTTTTGAATTTAACTCTTTTGGTGGGAGTTGGTGATGTGTGTTTGTGATGAGAATCCTTGATTTTTAATCGAGTTCTATGGTGCATTCCTAGTGAAAGGAGGTGTCTATTGTTAAAGTGAAGAGATCAATCAAACAAGGAACAAGAGTTTTGTGTGTTTTGTGCAGGTTGTGTGGTTTGGTACTAAAGGAAAATGTTGGCCTTTGGTACATTGGTTGTTTCTGAAATAGGCGAAGTTTGGAGAAAGCTGAGCGTGAAGTTTCGTTAGGGCCGTTGGCCACGAGTAAGATCGTGCCTTGAAGCGTGTCCGTTGAGTGACTCTGAGAGGTTGAGATGAGTATTAAGGCGTAAAACATTAGTTACGTCAAGGGACGGTGGTCGATGGTCTCATGAGTTCGAGGGGAGCCGACTTGGGAGTTGGAGTCTCGTATGTGGAGCTTTATCTAGTAATGTTCACGCAGTGCGCGTGTAATGAATGGTAAATTTTTAGCTGGGATTGTTCTTTGGTGCTAGCGTGGGTAGAATTGGGGTCGAATCTGTTTAAGAGGTAGAATGTAATACTCGAGTAGATTTTGAGAGAAAGCGAATATTGAAGAAAGGACTAATTAGAAATTGATCCGGAGAAGGACCTAATGGAAAATAGCTAATTAATCAAGCGGAGAAGGGTTAGCAGCGTTTTGTAGACAACTGGGCAGGGCCTCGGCCATGTGCGCTCACCCACAAGTGGAAGGGGAGGGCCTTAAAAGAGGCCAAAACCCTAGCGCCCTCCATTTTCCCCTCTCCCCTTGTGTGGCCGCCACCCCTGCTCTCCTCCCACTTGGCGCCTCCCCCCCCTCGCCTCCTCCTTGGTGCTTCCCTGCTGGTCTTCACCCCATCCATTGGCGCGGCCACCTCGCAATTGGTGTTGCCCGTTCCATTGTCGGCGATCGTGAAGGAAGAAGAAGGGGAAACAGATGAGTCTGGCGATTCAAGGGAGAAGAAAGGTTCTTCTTCTTGGGGAGTTGATCCACGTCTTCCTCGGGTCTTCAAGGGTAACGCGTGTTTTCCCCACTTGTTTGTTGAGGATTAGAGCGAAATCGATTATTTGGGTTCAATTGTTTCTTGTCGTGACGTTGAATCTGTCGATGAGGATGCGTGGTTGTTTTGGGTCCTTAAAGTCGGAACTAGAAGTTTTGATCTCCTAGAGAATTGTGGATAATTCTCTTAGTTGTTTATGCTTAGTTTTATGGTTCTTGTCTAGAGTTGTTGCGAAATAATCTATCTTGAAATTATTGGCTAGGCTGCAGAGTGGTTTAGTAGCATTCGAGGTAATGTGGGTCTGAGGTGTTCTGATTGGTATCGAGCGGGCTTTAGGTCCATGGTAGTTGAAATACTAAATTGACACACTTTGTACCTGATGAGGTGGGTTGGGTTTTGCATTGCATATACGCTCTGTTATGTTGTATTGTTGATCTGTCATGATCTAATATATCTATAATATAATACTATTGTTATCTTGTGTGGGGTTAACCCACGTTTGAGAGGTTGTGGTCGTGGTTGTGACCTTGGGCTTTACCAGGCTACACCACCATTCACAGTATAAGAATAGTGAAGTGCTACCTCGGATATCTTAGTACAAGTGTGGTTAGCGAGAATCTTCAGAAGAGTTGTTCTCTCTCTTGGGTTTAAATTTGGTTACTCTTATCCAGTTGTGATTGATGTTTTCTCCTGGGTTATTGGTTTATTGTGGTTGACGGGTTGTCTTGAAAAATGTTGGTGTGTTTCCATTTGCTTAATTGTTCCATAAAGTAATCGTTGCTCTTCCAATCAATGGGTTCTTCTTACGGTTGGTGAACTTGGTTGATTGTCAAGTTTGATCTTTACATTTGGAAATTTTCTTAAACTAGTTACTTGTTGAGCATAGATAAATTTCTAGATTGAAACATGTATAACAGATTAGATGAATGTTGAGGTAGCATCTTGTGAGACCTGTTTCTGAGAGATGATATTATTGAATGTCTAATTATATTTTGCCCTAAAACTCCGAGCATAAAGTGGAATGTTAACTTTGTGTTTATAGGTGGTTTGTGACTGTAAATAGAAGTAGGACCCTATTTGCATACGTGATAAATATAATTGTCAAACGTTAATGATAGTTGGTGTGGGTGTTGAGCAACACTAATGGTCAAGTGGATGATTGAATAAGTAGTCTTTGGTAGCATGAACTTGTTAAAGAGATTTGTTTCAACCTCATAGTTGTGTTTCTTTTGGAGAGGTTATTGATGGGATTTTAATTGGTGACCCGTGGTTGCATGATGGTGAAGTTGTCGGATTATAGTATGCCTATGATGAGAGGGTCTTGGTATAACCTTTAATGTGGGTAGTAGATTCCCTTTAAAAAAATAATAATAATAAAGGTGGTTGTTGTAGTGAGGTTGAAGATTTTGGTATACTCTCAATTGAGGATGAGATGATAAAGTGGTACATAAGAGTTTGGTGAACTTTTGGGGGCTTTATAATGGAAAAGTAGATGATGGCGATTCGCGTTAAGAATGTATCATTCTTGATGTTAGTAAGATTGTCTGCAAGGGATTGTGACTAGTGAGAAGCGATGATGATTTTTCTCTGGGAGTATTACTTTGGTGTTAGCAAGATTGCGATGGGATTATAATAATATTATGGAATGTATTGTGTAAAGGGATTGGATCGCTTGCGATATGGATTAAGTGAAAATATTTCTAGCTTGCGTATGTGATCTTCGGACCTCTTGTCGATGTGGTAGCTGAATTTGTTTACGCCCGTTTGAGGTTTTTATTCTCTGCTTGTGGGACGTGTGCCTAATCTTGATCTTATCTTTTGTTTTGATATCATTATTATTTGAGTGTCTCTCTTGAACTTGTTACCACTTGTTTGTGGTAATATTTTCCTTCGTGTTGAATTTTATTTCTTTATGCCTCTCCTGCTAAGAAGGGTTTAACCAAGCTGCATTGCAAAGCTCCTTGAGATGTGTATTGTGACTAATTAGTGGTGATATAGTAGATTGTTTGAGAGGCATTGAGTAATAAATAGATTTATTAGAACAGTTCTTGGAGAGGAATTAAGTTAAATAGAATGTTGTCTTTTGAGCCATCAGTTACGATATCACAACTAGTAGAACCTATAGCAAGAGGTGGCCCAAGATCTTGTGATCATTTTCACATAACATTAGAATCGAAAGTTTGGAATTCGTGATCAATTCATTGAAGTATCGCAATTGGGTACTTGATAAGATTGTGTAGAGAAATTATAATGATCTGATTCATGACGATAGTAGTGTGGAGAAAATTAATCGTTGCGTTAATTAATGGGATAGTAGGAATTATTGAGTTCTTGTCAAGTATGACTCGGCCTCGATGAGTAACCCCATAGGAGTTAGATTATCTTGAAGAATGACTTGGTCAGAACATAATTATCTTTTAGCGTTAATGATTGAGTATGTTTGAATCTTGGTCAATCGGTTTGGGTATTGCGAGGTATATTGCAATTGTGTAATTGGATTGGATTGGTGTGGATTAGAGAAGGTCTAAGATTGGTGAAATAAATCGCCTTTGGCGTTACTTGATTAATAAGGAATGATGATATTAATGAATACGGTTATTGTCGAACTGTGTGAAATATTAGTAAGCGAATGTGAAGATTTCTTATCCACTAAACCGAAACTCATGGTAGGAGATTTAGAGATTAAATTTGGGTCTTGCATGTTATGCTAGGACCGTGGAGATCCAATAATATGTGTAGAGGCGGATGAAACAGAAGCGAATTTTGTATAGTGTGTTGTTTTGGATAGAATACTTTGGGTAAAGTGAATAAATGTGATTGTGGATGAAATTTATATTGAGGAATGTTGAGAATTATTTGTCAAAATAATTCCTTTGGTAGAGAAGTTGATCCGAGTATGTTATTGTGAGATGAAAGAGTCTCTCTAGATAGGTGTGAATTTTGTAATCGGTTTGAGCATAGCATTGAAGTTGTCAATTTAAGAGAAATGCATTAGTGTGAGATGTGATGATTTGAAATCTTTTGGTTTAAGAAAAAAAATGAATTCTTACAAGAAAGGTTGAGGAAAAGGTGGTATTCTCGGATAATGAAATGTTCTCCTGGTTTTTTTTGGATATTCGAGTGATTTTCGCTTTTAGCTTATGTGGTGTTCTTTGGCATGCTGCCTACTTCGAAAGTGGAAGAGTTTCATGATGAATCTTTTGGTTTTGAATTTAACTCTTTTGGTGGGGAGTTGGTGATGTGTGTTTGTGATGAGAATCCTTGATTTTTAATCGAGTTCTATGGTGCATTCCTAGTGAAAGGAGGTGTCTATTGTTAAAGTGAAGAGATCAATCGAAACAAGGAACAAGAGTTTTGTGTGTTTTGTGCAGGTTGTGTGGTTTGGTACTAAAGGAAAATGTTGGCCTTTGGTACATTGGTTGTTCTGAAATAGGCGAAGTTTGGGAGAAAGTGGAGCGTGAAGTTTCGTTAGGGCCGTTGGCCACGAGTAAGATCGTGCCTTGAAGCGTGTCCGTTGAGTGACTCTGAGAGGTTGAGATGAGTATTAAGGCGTAAAACATTAGTTACGTCAAGGGCGGTGGTCGATGGTCTCATGAGTTCGAGGAGCCGACTTGGGAGTTGGAGTCTCGTATGTGGAGCTTTATCTAGTAATGTTCACAGCAGTACGCCGTAATGAATGGTAAATTTTTAGCGGGATTGTTCTTTGGTGCTAGCGTGGGTAGAATTCGGGTCGAATTCATTTAAAGGTAGAATGTAATACTCAGTAGATTTTGAGAGAAAGCCGAATATTCGAAGAAAGGACTAATTAGAAATTGATCCAGAGAAGGACCTAATGGAAAATAGCTAATTAATCAGCTGGAGAAGGGGTTAGCGGCGTTTTGTAGACAACACTGGGCGGGGCCTCGGCCATGTGCGCTCGACCCACAAGTGGAAGGGGGAGGCCTTAAAAGAGGCCAAAACCTAGCGCCCTCCCATTTTCCCCTCTCCCCTTGTGTGGCCGCCACCTGCTCTCCCTCCCACTTGGGCGCCTCCCCTGCCCCTCGTCTCCTCCTTGGTGCTTCCCCTGCTGGTCTTCACCCCATCCATTGGCGCCGCCACCTCGCAATTGGTGTTGCCCGTTCCATTGTCGGCGATCGTGAAGGAAGAAGAAGGGAAAGCGATGAGTCTTGGCGATTCAAGGAGAAGAAAGGTTCTTCTTCTTGGGAGTTGATCCACGTCTTCCTCGGGTCTTCAAGGGTAACGACGTGTTTTCCCCACTTGTTTGTTGAGGATTAGAGGCGAAATCGATTATTTGGGTTCAATTGTTTCTTTGTCGTGACGTTGAATCTGTCGATGAGGATGCGTGGCTGTTTTGGTCCTTAAATTCAGAACTAGAAGTTTTGATCTCCTAGAAAATTGTGGATAATTCTCTTAGTTGTTTATCTTCCGTTTTATGGTTCTTGTCTAGAGTTGTTGCGAAATAATCTATCTTGAAATTATTGGCTAGTCTGAGTGGTTTAGTAGCATTCGGGTAATGTGGGTCACAGGGTATTACATTGGATCTCTGTTTTTTTACGAATGTACGAGGGGCGCTGCCTTGAACCCATGAGAAACCCCGTCGACCCCTATCCGTGGGTGCGATTCTATGCATAAACTTGTTTTTGCAGGATGTATGTGACCAGTATGGCCTAATGTGTATGTGATGCATGTTTATAATATTTCATGACCCGCGTGTCATGGGTTCGCAACACTGGTGGAGCCAATGTGTTGTCAAAGTATTGTATTAACGGCTGCGTGCCGACTTGTGATGATTCCTAGTATCCATGTATTTTATTACTAGTTGTTATGAGTAATAGCTTATATTAGTACTCGGAGGACACATCACTTGGAGGATGGCACACATGAACCATGGAGATGGAGATCATCATGGCGATGATTCTATGGCGATGGAGATCACCATGAGAAAATAGGCCATCTTGAGTCACAAGCTGTGTGAATGCTATTCTGTTGTTTTACTCCTATGCATGTTTGAATGGTAGAAGTATAGCGATCCCTCACAAAATGTTAAGTTAAACATATGCCCTCCCAATTAAACTTTGCACCATCCATGTCTTGTAAATTGATGGTGGGTCTATAAAATTAGGGCACCATCAACTTTCCTTGACTAGATGGGTTTTGTATCGGATACTTACATGCATAAGGATTGGTGAACTTAACAAGGTTATCATAAAGGTTATGGGCCTTGGGGCATAAAGGTTGGGCGCCGGGGCATAGAGATGTCACCCAACAACAAGATTCATATAGAGATATGATTAGCAAGGTGTTGCTTACGAATTACCTTATCTCTAGCGGTGATGCAAAAGCTCACTAGTAGACTCGTTAATTGCGGATCTTGAATCGCTAAGAATCAACAGAGGATGTTGATTTTAGTGGGAGTACATTCTATTAAATTTGTTTAAAACAGTTTACTCTATCATGGTTTTATTTGTCTTAGTATTTTGCATTTCCTATTGTAGATCAATGGCATCTAGCAACCACGCACACCCTTTTGCTTTGCGATCGATTCTTGAGAAGAAATTAAATGGAACAAACTATTGGTTTGGGTCCGTGTTTGAAATTGTTCTCGGGGCGGATAAAAAAAACGTTACGGACACCCCAATCCCGAAGAACACGCAAACAATGCGTCTGCTTCTGTTAAAAATGCCTACAAGAAAGCATGTGATGACTCTCTTGAGATTAGTTGTCTTATGCTTGCATGCATGGAACGACCTTCAAAAGCGGTTTGAGGATCGGGGCGTATGATATGATCATAGCGCTTAAGGACATGTTCGGACACGGGCCGGGTGCGAGCGGTTCAATGTCTCTAAGGCTTTTACGGAATGCAAGTTAACGGAAGGTGCACCGTAGGCCCACATGTGATCAAAATGGTTGGTTCTGATCGGACTTTGGATAAACTTGGTTTCCAATTGGCCAAGTTGTGGCGATTTCATTTTAGCGTCTCTTCCACCTAGCTATGGGCATTTCATTTGAACTACCATATGCATGGGCGGATAAGGGCCTTAATGAGCTTTGTGGGATGCTCAAAGCAGTGATGACATTAAGAAGTGTATGCGGGGCCTAGCCATGTGATGGTACATGTGAGAACAAGTCTAGCTTCAAGAAAAGGGTAGAAGCCATAGCCAAAGAATAAGGGCAAGGTTAAAGATATGATCTAAAAGCCAACGCCTAAGCCTAATCTTTGGACTGGGCGTCTGGTATGCTTCTATTGTAAAGCGCCTTTGGAAGAAAGCGCAAGAAGTACATGGATTCGATGAATGCAAGAAAGAAATTTGAAGTAAGACTTCCACCCATGGTACACTTGTCATAAATGTTTTAGATATTTTCTTGCTGATTCTCCTATTAACTCTTGGGTATTTGATACGGATCGGTTGCTCACATTTGCAACTCGATGCGGGGCTAATAAAGTAGAGAAGTCGCAAGAGGTGAAGTTGATTTTGCGTCGGAAATAAAGCAAGGGTTTGCGTTGACCGTCGGCACCATGCAACTTCACTTCCTTCAAGATATATTATGGAATTGAATATTTGTTATTATGTTCCTAGTATGAGTCGAAACATTTTATCCCCTCATGTTTGATGAGAGATGGTTATTCATTTGCAAGTAAAGACAATGGTTGTTTGATCTCTAAAATGGAATGTTTATGGCTTTTAGCCCATTGTGAATGGGTTATTTATTTTAAATCTTGATGATGCGCCTATCTTTAATATAAATGCTAAAGACTTGACCTAATGATTTGAATCCCACCTATGTTTGGCATTGTCGTTTGGGTCACATAAGTGAAAAGCGCATGAAGAAGCTCCATCTTGATGGTCTTCTAACCGTTTGATTTTGAATCATCTGAGACATGTGAAGCTTGTTTGCTTGGTAAGATGACCAAATCACCTTTCAAAGGTTCTTTTGAGAGGCGTCGGACTTGTTGGAAATCATACATACGATGTATGTGGACCAATGAGCACGGTTGCTAGAGGTGGATTTCATTACTTCATAACTTTCGCGATGATTTTAGTAGATATGGTTATGTCTACTTAATGAAGCATAAATCTGAAACTTTTGAAAAGTTCAAAGAGTTCGAGAATGAGGTTGAAAATCAGCGTGCCAAGAAAATTAAGGCTCTGCGATCGATCGTGGTGGCGAGTATTTGAGTCATGAATTTAGCAATCATCGAAGAGTTGCGAATTGTTCCACAACTAACACCGCCGGGCGCCTCAAAGAAGCGCGGTATCGGCGGCGTGTCGGACCTTGTTGGACATGGTTCGATCGATGATGAACGATCAGTTACCATTATCCTTTTGGGGTTACGCTCTAGAAACGGCGCTTTCACACTTAATAGGGTAGCGTCTAAATCCGTAGTTAAGACACCATATGAGATATGGGTAGGAAGAGTCACGGTTTGTCTTTTCTAAAGATTTGGGGATGTGAGGCGTTTGTCAGCGACTCTGATCGGACAAGCTCACACCCAAGTCGGATAAATGCATTTTAAGTAGGATATCAGAAGAAACCTTTGGATATTACTTCTACAACCGACTAGAGGGCAAAGTGTTTGTCGCTCAAGTGGTGTTTTCCTAGAGAAAGAGTTTCTCAACGAGGAGACAAGTGGAAGAGCAGTGCGGCTTGAAGAGGTTCAAGATGAACCAATCGGGAAGACTCGGCGAATGATGCCCATGTGGCGAGAACAAGTTGAGAACCCATGGCAAAGGAAGCACCACCACCACGAAGGTGGAAGGCTCACTTAATGCGTGAGATATATTATTGTTAGACAATGATGAGCCTCGACCTATCACGGAAGCAATGATGGACCAGGACTACGAAATGGCATAGTGCCATGAGATGCGAGATAGCATCCATGGGAGACAATCAAGTTTGGAATTTGGTTGACACTTTGATGGTGTTAAAACCATAGAGTGCAAATGGATCTATAAAGGAAGATTGATATGGATGGAAATGTTCATATCCATAAAGCTCGACTTATCGCAAAGGTTTCGGCAAGTTCAAGGAGTTGACTTCTGATGAGACTTTCTCACGATGGCGATGCTTAAATCAATACGGATCATTCTAGCTATTCTTGCATATTTCGACTATGAGATATGGCGGATGGATGTCAACGGCTTTCCTTAATGGAAATTTAACCGAGGACGTGTATATGATACAGCCCGAGGGTTTTGTCGATCCAAACATGTAACATCCCCATTTTGGCTTGTGTTTCAAATGTAATAAAATGAGGATAAATTAAAACTTTTCCTTCATCCTTTTACTCTTGAAACTTTTCTGAAATTCTTGTAAAGGAATTTTGGGAAATTCAAAAATCGAAATCCTCATTTATCTCAAGTCAAAACCTTCTGGGTGAAATCTTGTGTCAAACCCTTGTGCAATAATTTTTCTTGGGTTCTAGGGTTGCTTGGTAACACCTATGAATTATTTCATAATTTTTGGAAATTAATTGAAATATTTTAGAGGCAAGTCAAACCTTGGTCAAACCTCTGAAATCACCTTCTGGAATTTCTTGAGAAAATTTCAGTGCACAAAAATCTCTGGAAATTTTATGAAAGGTTAACCCTAAGGTCAGGAACCTCCAGTTAAAATTTCATAAATTTTGGAGATGATTTGATACCTCAATTAAATCCCCAAAGTTTCAGGTTTAAAATCAAAACCTAAAGCGATTCGCACTATTCCTCGGGCTTGAGTCTCGACTCGGCG
Source organism: Ampelocalamus luodianensis (assembly GCA_036346255.1). Taxonomy (NCBI): domain Eukaryota; kingdom Viridiplantae; phylum Streptophyta; class Magnoliopsida; order Poales; family Poaceae; genus Ampelocalamus; species Ampelocalamus luodianensis. The sequence continues at coordinate 57,360,541 of CM070622.1, read as the reverse complement.
AGAGCCAGCTAATTCTTGTGGGATACCTTCAAAGTGGTGCGCGCAATCGGGCCGTTCAAGTCTAATCAGGCGGCCAACATCTAATGAGGTTGGGCTCAACCCACTAAAACACTTTGGACTCGAACCACTTTGTGTCAGCGGCCGTGGGGCCACCCGGTTCTTGGTCATCTTCCTCCTTCCGCGGCGTGCGTGCGTGCACACGCCATGGCGGAGAGAGAGGGTGCCTTGTCACCTCCTTGAGCCCTTTAAGCGGCTCCTCTGCGGCGCATTAAATGCGCGTCGGTGCACCGCCCTCGAGTCGTCGAGCTTTACTGCTCCGTCGCTCCAAGCGACCATATGTACTATGGACCGAAGTCCACCCATGGGCATGTGCTTGTTCCTCTTTTCATTCCCTCGATTACTTAAGCCCCTGTTTTCCTCCACTTGTTTTCTTTACACCCCCTTGAGCTCCGACTTGCACCCTCTGCTTGCTTGGCCCAAATCACCAAAACCATCTCGCGCCATTGTTGGTGGGAGCTCCTCGGCGCAACCCGTGCTCTAGTGGCTTTCTTCCCTTCTCTTTGTTTGATGTGTGCCTCTCACCTCAGAACAAAACCCTAACAATTGTAGTTGCTTTTCACGAGGCGGCTCAATTTTGGGGATTTGTTCTTTCGGCCGTGAGCACCCCTTCTTCCTCACCGTGGTAAGAAGCTTCATTTCCTAATTCTTTGCTCAGGAAGCATATATGAGCTATTGTGGAGCTGTTGTGATGACCGGTCTCACCCTTTTGCTCAGTCGTCATCTCACTTCTTCTTCTTGGTCTGGCGACGCTCTTCGTCGCGGAGCCACCTCGACCACCTTCGAGCTCCACGGTGCTCGGTACCCTTCTAGTAGTCCCTAGAAGCCTTGGCGCCGCTTACACCTGAGGCTGCGGAGTTTTGAGCATTTTCGCCTTTCGGCGTTTTGGTCACGGTGCTCGCCGCCGACTTCGCCGCGTTCAGGGCACTATTGCGATGTGAGTGATACCAATGTATGCGCATTGGTATTGCGATCCCATTTTGGCCCTTGGCTCGCGCCGCCACGGCCGATCGCGGCGTGGCCTCGGGCTGCATCGATCTTTTTGTCCGGACGCGGCGGTGTCGTAATGTCGTTCGGACACGATAATGGCGTTCATTAATGCTAATCATTGTTAATCATGGGTTAGTAATCATTAGCTGCCTAAACCCACCTCGATCACTTACAGGTGGGCCGCGTCCTCAAAACCCCACATGCGCGTGCGTTAAACGGCATGTGACTTAAGTCGGCGACCGGTGGGCCCTATTGTCGATGTAGCCCCTTTCAAATCGTCGCGGCCCAATCAACCTCGGTAGTTCGATCTTGGATCCGTGGCGGGATCGTGGAACAATTGGGTGTCGAAGGCTCCTCAATCCCGACCCTTCATCGCTTGACCAACGGCCCGAGGATGGCGAGCATCGCTTCGGTCAGATTGTCATATCGATGCGGGTGTTGGATCTTGATCCAACGGTGAGCCTCAGTGGGTCTGTGCGTGTGTCTTTGTGCGCGTGCGCATGGGCCGTCCGATCCGGATCGACGATCCATAATCGACCACGTCTTTTCTTTTCGGTTAAGGGATATAATTTCCTCGATAAGCTTTATCTTTCCACTGAAAATGTTGTTAAAACCTTAGAAATTCATATCTTTTTCATTATAGATCCTTTTTGGGTGATTTCAGTAGTATTAATTTTATTTTAGGCTAGATATTAATCTAGAAATATTTCCAGGCCCTATTAAGAACCAGAAATGTTGGGAATCGATTTTAGCCTTTTCAGCCTTTATTAAATATTCCAAAAAAATGTTGTAAAACTTAGAAAATCCATAACTTGTTCCCTGTAAGTCCGAATAGAGCGGACTAAATTTTGTTAATTCCCTTTTGGGATGAACTTTAGTGAAGGACCAGTTTGCTAGTGGTCTTTGCTACTAGTTTGCTAGTGGTCTTTGCTACTGATATAAATGATGTCCTAGTTTTAGAACTTAGAAAAATCATAACTAATTCGTTATAACTCCAAATGACCTGAAAATTTATATGGATTATCACTATACCAGTAGGTAGCTACCATAAAAGTTTCAGCTTCAAAATCTTTCTAGAAAATATTTTTGCTACAGTACCTAATTATGGCCGAAAATAGGTGTTTAGGGAATATCTTTGCACCACAAATCCAAATTAGGTTTTCCAGTTTCTATGACTAGGTATATTAGTATTTTACCTTGTGTATAAATTTAAATCGCATTTGGATAATTTTGCTTGCTCTTTTGTTTAAGTGTTGCTCGTCTTATTGGTTGTTCTTGCTTCTTTTTGCTTCTCGCAAGCCGACATTTGCGGTAACCGAGAATGACCCTCCATAACAATTTGAGCAACGACAAGCGTGCAAGCAGTTTGATCATTTCCCATTGATCCCATTACTTTTAAAGTCTAATATTTTGTTTAACTTCTATGTATGCATTGCTATTTTGTTGTTAAATTGATTAGTTAGACCTTTAGTTGCATAATCTGTAGGTAAAGATTATCCTCTACTTGAGCCAGGTTATTTGCTGTGATTAGAGTTATTTGGATGAGCTCTTGTCACTTAGTAGATTCGGATAAATATTGCTTAGCCATGCCTAGTATCGGTAGTATTGGGCGATCATCGACTTAGTCGGTGATCTTGATCACTAAATACTTATACTACTCCATTATGTCCAACCCTTGTGTTTTATTGATTTACAAATCAAAAATTGAAAACAAAATTATATCTTGGCTTGGGCACAATGGTATGTTGGGTGATCTGTTGGGTGTGATTGGAATGGTGCCTAAGTCCCTAAGGACCGAGTTACTTGTGTCACTAAGCCAGCGCTTATTGCGTGCTAACCACCACGAGGGGATATGGAACCTCTCTTGACTAAGTACTTTGGGAGGTGTTAATTATGAGCTGGTTGGTGGGTGTGTTCTTGTGTGTGTGTTTTGGAGGAGCATTAGCGGACCGGTTAGGGCATCTAATGTGTCTTTCTCCGTGGGTTGCGGCTCTTAATTAGCATCGTCCATTGGAAAGCGTCTTGTTAGACTTAGCCATGCACATACCAAAGGAAGTGTGCTAGTGGGTGGTGGAAAGGCGGTCTATCGTGTGGGTACATTGGTACACCTGCGGGAGTTAAAACTATTCGAATAGCCTCGTCCTAGGTTATGGACATGCTTGGTAGGTCGTGCAAGAACTAGACTACAACCTTTTAAAAACTTAAACCGACATGGGTGGTATGAAGGGGTACTTCATGCTATTGTTGTGGTGACTATGGGTTAGTCACTTCTAGGTTGGTGTTGTCATCTATCTATTGTTATAATTGTCTCTCTTTTTGTTGGACCGAAAAGGCGACTAGAGGGGGGGTGAATAGAGCACGATCTCTTTTTCTCCTAATTGAATTCAATATGAATCTCACTCCAATAGCTATGAAAGCTATGAAGATCAATCAATCATGCACATTGGAAGACTTGTATTGAATCAATCAAAACCCGAAGCAAAATCTTCAAAAACATAAAAACTCAAAACCTAAATGAGTTGGGGTCGACCTCCAACTAGAAATCGAGTCGACCTTTGGAAATCGAGTCGACCTCTCAATACATGGCGATCGGACCTCCGGGCCAATGAATAGTGAAATCACCGAAAAACCAAAGCAAATTGATCTAACTTTTGATTCGTGCGTCCAAACTCGTGAAACTTGACACACACCTTCCTAAGGATGTCGGAACCTATTCCAAGCAACGATCGTGAAGATCCTTGCCAAAGTTCAGACCTTTTCCGTTTGAGTGAAGGTGGGTCAAAAAGAGTCAAGACGAAATATGATCTAGAAACTTGCTCGTGGGTGATTGATGACAAAGATGACCTAGATGGGTTCCCACATGTTGCAGCAAGTTAGATCATAGCAAGAAACCAACCAAAACTCATGGATCAAAGAAAGACTCAAAATCACCAAATAGAGAGAAAGAAGGCAAATGAACTCATCTTTGAGAGAACTTTCTTTGGATTGATTTGATATGGTATTGGTTTATAGCCACTCCATCAATGGAGGACAAAGACTCAATACATGAGCACGAAATCAAATCCAACTCTCTAGAACCTAACCTCCAACTATCAACTCCTAAGCACACAAGCAAAAACTAGGGTTTACAAGTAATGAAATAGTTAAAGTGCAGACCACCTCCCTCCTCTATTTATAGTGGAGGCCTAGACCTTCTAGAAGAGTTTCCATAATAGGCTCCGTTAAGGCCCAAAACAAGCGGGTCACACGCGCACACATTTTAAGCGCCGTCTTCATCTCCTCTTGACCTAATCCGCTTCTCCACGCCTTTGTCTTGCGCGCGGGTTAACAAAAGGTCACCGGCGGTATTTGGTAAGATTACCAAAATACCCCTTCTCGGTCCTTCTCAGAAGGCCGAGTCAGATGTCTGAAGCACTCGCTTGCTCGCCACGTGTAGTTTGATCCAACGGCTCTCATCATGTCGGCAAGTCTCTCCCATCGGCTCCCGAAACCACCATGACACTTGCAGGCCCCGCGCCGCTTGATCCAACGGTCGCGCCGTTGCGCGCCGTTCGGTCACCTTTGTCCATCTTGCACCATACTTGAGGTCAATGACTTCACGGCATCGTCGATCGTTACGAACCTCGGCTCTCCAAGCCTAGTCGATCGTCCTCACCATTGACCGTCGTTGACCACCAAGCAACCTGCACAACAATAGACAAGCAAATCGAAGCAGGAACAAGTTCTTCACAACTTGACCCACGTTAGTCAAAACATGCATCATGCAACACATATGCAATGAAACCCATGAGATTGACCTAACAAGCAACCATCGCGCCACGCGGGCGGCGAGTTAAGTGAAAACCGGTCGACCGCCACCCTTGGCGATCGACCGCCCTCGATCGACGGCGCGAAGGCGGTCGAGCCGCCACCGAGGACTTAGCCAAAATTTCAGCGAAATCCGCAACCTCTCTGGAAATTTAAGCGAATAGAACTTTTGTTGGAGGCTCCAAAAATTATGAGACCAAGTGCGGTAGAAACTCCTCACTTGCCTACACCCTCTATTTTGGCCCAACTCAAAAATCAATGCCACTTATATGACCGGTCGGACCGCTCATCGGGCCTTGGTCGACGCGCCCAACTGAAGTCGGACGCTCATCGGCGGTCGGACCGCCGATCTAATTCACCCAAGGCATGGCGATGCAGCGCCACCAAGGCGATCGGGCCGCAGAGACTGATGAGAACGAACTTTGCGAAAACTTCGTGTTTTAGCAAACCTTCAACGTCATTGCCAATTGTCACATCATCCTAAGATTATGAGCATATCCCCATGATATCCACACTTTTATTTGAACAATAAAGTTAATTGCAAACTTGCTTTGAATCTATTATCTTATTGCAAATGAAAACTTGCTTTATCTTTGAAAATAAGTCGAGCCTCATCCACTTAAATAAAGCTTGCATGTAGTTAATTATAGTTACATTTATCTCACACGTCGGTCTTGCGAGTACAAAAACAAGTTTTGTACTCATACGCTGCTTAATATTAATTGTTGCGAGAGGAAGAAGGTGAGCCCCAAGGGCCTCACTTTTGTGAGTTGTGTTGCGGCAAATGCAGGGCGATTAGCTTGGCGGTCCGGTTGGTTGCCTTGTGGGTAAAGGCACACCGATTGGCTTTTGTTTATCGCCATCTTATGGCCATTTTGCTTCTGTTGTGTTTTACTTATTTGTATGACTTTTGGCGGTCGGCCTCTCTTTTGTAATAACTCTCTTTATATTATCTATGTCTTTCGATTTATTTGCTTTGCTTGGCTCTATGTGTATGAATGGAATTGATGCATGATTTTGTAGCGGTGTGTATCTGCAGTGCAGGGAAGTATACATATCTCGAGGCTTGGTTTATTTGATTTGTCTTGTTAGGACCAAGTGGATGGTTAAGCAGTACAAGCCGAATAAGCAGGGTCCTCAAAGTTGGTATCGAGCCATTCGACGTAGTAACCAAGTTTGATCGTCTTTAGGATATTTTGGAAAACTTAATTTCAAAGTATCAAATGATTTATGAAAGCTTAAGTAAGTTCTCAGATTTTATTCCTTACCTATCTTAGCTTTCTATCTCATCTTGCTCTAATTTGAGTTTTAAAAGTTGTCCTCCTTTCCTTCTCTCAAAAGATAGTCATTATCGTTTAAATTGGGTTTGGGAACCAATGAGTTTGGCAAATTGAAGTGTTAGCCGCCTCTACAAGATTTTGAAGCTTCGAAGTTGAAGATTTGGCTAGGAGGCTTAGATGCGAAATCTGGACAGCGAGCATTCAATTTCCGGACAGCAGGCTCAAAGGTTCTAAATAGGGTAGAAAATGAGAGGTTAATCAATTAAAACTTGTGGGAACAAAAGGGTAAGATGTGATACTAGTTAGCTAAGTATCTAACACCTATTTCATTGATTTAACCTTGCTCTCGAGTAGTGCTAGACTTGTTGTAGTGTGCTGAAATTTTTATCTTCTCAAACCATTGCTCGTTCTTTCAATACGGGTTAATGGCATTGAGAAGTTGAGCTTGGTTTGGAGTTTCCTTGCTGTTTTGGAGCTTCTTTGGAAACATTTAAAGTTTGTTTACTTGCTGTTTTTGGCTTTCAGTTAGGGTGACATCGCATTCCCTTAATCGTTAGCTTTTCGCTTTCATCAACTTCTAGTATTAGTACTTTGGTTTCTAACCTAAAGTTCTTGAAGCAGGATGGTGGAGGTACTCGTAGTGGCCGTGGTCGGCGCTGGTTTGGATGAGGAGCTCGCCTCCTCAGACCATGGTGAGTCCTTCTTCGGTCGAGCGCAACCGTTCGGAGGGCGGGGAGGTCTCGCTTTGGATGTTATTGCGCGCAACACCTCCGCCCTTTCGGTGCCTCGGGATCCGGGCAGGGGTGGACATCGACCTCGTGGGGTTTGGTGAGTTTCTTCGCTTTCGGCCCCCGTTCTCCAGTCGAGGACCCATTGGATGCGAATGGCCCGGCTGCGTCGGGTTGAGCGTGCTTCGGCGTTGCTCGGTGCTGGACCGGGACGGGGCACTCTTTGCCTCACATCAGTGCGAGGCGGCACTCTCTGGTGGGAGAACTTCTTGGTCATGCAGCCGCCGACCACCTTGTCTCTTGGGATGAGTTCGGACTACGTTAGTCGAGCTCACATCCTGCCGCCGCTTGATGAAGGCGAAGAAGGAGTTTCTCGCGCTCAAGCAAGGGCGTAAGTCGGTGATGGAGTACATATGCGAGTTCAACCACTTGGCTCGTTATGCTCCATCACGAGGTGGCCCGATGAGGCCAGCGAGAGAAGTTCATGGAGGGCTTATGCGAGGAGGCTGCAAGACAAGCTCTCCATTGTGGACTTGGAAACACACTAACTGCAAGGCCAGCTCGGATGATGTATTGAACCTACAGTTGGTGTGAACGTCCGACAAGTAATCCTGAGCCCAATGGGTTTCCAATGGAAGAAATTCATATAATAAAGAAGGGATGAAGTGTTGATTCATTTAATGACTGAGCTGTTAACCAATTGTTGGGTATTCAGGGCCTTTTAAAGGAATTTGGGTGGGATGGACCATCACCTATTGGAACATAAGAAAGCTAAAATTATGTCCGTGTAATTATTATTGATCAATAAGGAATTAGAACCATATAAGTGCGGGCTTACTATTAAGAAAATTGACCTAGTTGTGCAAAAGGTTCCGCAAAAGTCAATGGCCTAAAGAATTGGTTGCAGAGAGAGACAACCATAGTGGTTGGTAATAATGAACCAAATGGCGTGCCGGTGGCCGGAAACATGAGATTTTCGTTATGAGTGCCCATTCGACGAAGATCGAAGTACGGGTTAATAACAGGATTTGCCAAAATTGCAATAAAAGAAAAAGCAATTTGGAGTGAAATTACCATAGTGGCAAATATTTCATCTTGTTCCTGTGGAATTTGGTTGTAACAAGAAAGGACTTGATGGAATGACTTGCCCACTATGGGCCTAAAACATTCTATACCTTGAATTCGTTGGAAAATGCACTTCTAAATAGAGCTTAACCTTTTTGCCTAATTTTATTAGAATAAACTTGTTTGAATAGGGAAGTCCTTTTTGTGCGAACTTGGTTTTGGAATCCTTTTGGAGCACCTTTGATTTGATGTTTTGACGGATCGCGTTTTCTAGGGCATATGAATTTCGATCGGTGAAATTGGTTTCAATGTTCAATACTTGGGATTGCTTTCCTATTTTCGAATGGATTTATAAGTAATGTTGTTAATTTGTGAATCGTTTTGGAATTTATTCTTTGAGATTGTTGAACTTCCCATAATTAGCAAAGATTCGCCTGTTGAGATAATAAAACATAATTGGAATGTGACTTGTACCATAGAATTTAGATTTATTTGGAATTAGATGTTTGGAATACCACATTGGTGGAAAATTTAGAACCAAGAATGTGTCTAAAGTTAGACCGTTGGGAGTTCAAGCTATGCATCGGTCAAAATAGTTCGGATGTATGAAATGCGGATGGAGATTGGAACATGGATTGAATTGTGCTCCAAAATACTAGAGAAGTTGGGCCCTTTTTAATAAAGAAATGTGGCCATGCCATGTATGGAGTTCAATGAGTTTTTGAAACTTGATCAGAAAGTATTGAAACATACTAATGAAATATACCCAACGACAAAGTGAATCATAGCAAGGGTATCTGAGTTTGAATTGGATGAATATTATCTGAACTAAATGGAATTTCAAATTGGAAATGGAAATTTAAAATTTGAGAAATTTAATTTGGCATAATTATTTTGGCTTTGAATTTTTGAAATTTGAATAATTTAACAACCCAAAAGTTACCCAAAGAAAAATTGAAAAAAATTTTAAAAACTTTTTCAAATTCTTGTAAAGGAATTTTGGGAAATTCAAAATCGAAATCCTCATTTATCTCAAGTCAAAACCTTCTGGGTGAAATCTTGTGTCAAACCCTTGTGCAATAATTTTTCCTGGGTTCTAGGGTTGCTTGGTAACACCTCTGAATTATTTCATAATTTTTGGAAATTAATTGAAATATTTTGGAGGCAAGTCAAACCTTGGTCAAACCTCTGAAATCACCTTTTGGAATTTCTTGAGAAAATTTCAGTGCACAAAAATATCTAGAAATTTTATGAAAGGTTAACCCTAAGGTCAGGAACCTCCAGTTAAAATTTCATAAATTTTGGAGATGATTTGATACCTCAATTAAATCCCCAAAGTTTCAGCTTTAAAATCAAAACCTAAACTGATTCGCACTATTCCTCGGGCTCGAGTCTCGACTCGCCGAGCCAACCGGTGCTGCGCCGGTGCCTTCAAAGTGGTGCGCGCAATCGGCCGCTCAAGTCTAATCCGACACCAACATCTAATGAGGTTGGGCTCAACCCACTAAAACACTTTGGACTCGAACCACTTTGTGTCATCGTGGGTGGGGCCACCCAGTTTCTGGTCATCTTCCTCCTTCCGCGCGCGCATGCGTGCTTGTACGCCATGGCGGAGAGAGAGGGGTGCCTTGTCACCTCCTTGAGCCCTTTAAACGGCTCCTCGGCGCATTAAATGCACGCCGGTGCACCGCCTCGAGTCGTCGAGCTTACTCGCTCCCGTCGCTCCAAGCGATCAAGACGCTTGTGGATCAAGTCCACCCATGGGCATGTGCTTGTTCCTCTTTCGTTCCCTCGATTACTTAAGCCCTGCTTTCCTCCACCGGTTTCTTTACACCCTTGAGCTCCAGCTTGCACCCTCTCTCGCTTGCTTCACCCAAATCACCAAAACCATCTCGCCGCCATTGTTGAGGAGCTCCTCAGCGCAACCCGTGCTCAAAGTGGCTTTTTCTTCCCTTCTCTTTGTTTCATGTGTGCCTCTCACCTCCCGGAACAAAACCCTAACTTAATTGTAGTTGCTTTTCAGAGCGGCTCAATTTTGGGGATTTGTTCTTTCGGCCGTGAGCACCCTTCTTCCTCACCGCCAGAAGAAGCTTCATTTCCTAATTCTTTGCTCAGGAAGCATATATGAGCTATTGTGGAGCTGTTGTGATGACCGGTCTCACCCTTTTTGCTCAGGTCGTCATCTCCACTTCTTCTTCTTCGGTGCCGGCGCTCTTCGTCGCGGAGCCACCTCGACCACCTTCGAGCTCCACGGTGCTCAAGTACCCTTCTAGTAGTCCCTAGAAGCCTTGGCGCCCGCTACCTAGACTAGTGCGGAGTTTTTGAGCATTTTCGCCTTCGCCGCTTTTGGTCACGGTGCTCACCCGACTCGCCGCTCGGGGCACTATTGCTAGTGTGAGTGATACCAATGTGTGTGCATTGGTATTGCGATCCCATTTGGCCCTTGGCTCGCGCCGCCACGGCCGAAAGTCGCGCGCGCGCAGCTCGGATCGCATCGATCTTTTGTCGGACGAAAGCAGCGGTGCGTAATGTCGTTCGGACACGAGAATGACGTTCATTAATGCTAATCATTGTTAATCATGGGTTAGTAATCATTAGCTGCCCTAAACCCACCTCCTCGCCACTACGGTTGGGCCGCCGTCCTCAAAACCCCCGTGCGCGTGCGCTTAAACCCGCATGTGACTTAGAGTCGCGACCGATGGGCCCCTATTGTCGTGAGCCTGCTCAAATCGTGAACGGCCCAATCAACCTCGGTAGCTCGATCTTGGATCCGTGGTCGATCGTGGGAGCATTGGATCGTCCGGCTCCTCAATCCCACCCTTCATCGCTGACCAACGGCCCAGATGGGCGAGCATCCGCTTCGTCCGATTGTCATCTCGATCGGGTCGTTGGATCTTGATCCAACAGTGAGCCTCCGTGGGTCCTCGTGCGTGTGTCTGTGGCGCGCTGCAGGCGCGCGGCCGTCCGATCGAGATCGACGGTCCATAATCAGCCACGTCTTTTCTTTTCGGTTAAGGGATATAATTTCCTCGATAAGCTTTATCTTTCCACTGAAAATGTTGTTAAAACCTTAGAAATTCATATCTTTTTCATTATAGATCCTTTTTGGGTGATTTCAGTAGTATTAATTTTCTTTTAGGCTAGAGATTAATCTAGAAATATTTCGTGCCTCGTTAAGAACGTAAATGTTGGGAATCGATTTTAGCCTTTTCAGCCTTTATTAAATATTCCAAAAAAATGTTGTAAAACTTAGAAAATCCATAACTTGTTCCCTGTAAGTCCGAATAGAGCGAACTAAATTTTGTTAATTCCCTTTTGGGATGAACTTTAGTGAAGGACCAGTTTGCTAGTGGTCTTTGCTACTGATATAAATGATGTCCTAGTTTTAGAACTTAGAAAAATCATAACTAATTCGTTATAACTCCAAATGACCTGAAAATTTATATGGATTATCACTATACCAGTAGGTAGATACCATAAAAGTTTCAGCTTCAAAATATTTCTAGAAAATATTTTTGCTACAGTACCTAATTATGGCCGAAAATAGGTGTTTAGGGAATATCTTTTGCACCACAAATCCAAATTAGGTTTTTCCAGTTTCTATGACTAGGTATATTAGTATTTTACCTTGTGTATAAATTTCGTCGCATTTGGATAATTTTTGCTTGCTCTTTTGTTTAAGTGTTGCTCGTCTTATTGGTTGTTCTTGCTTCTTTTTGCTTCTCGCTTAGGCTTCGACATTTGCGGTAACCCCGAGAATGACCCTCCGCAACAATTTGAGCAACAGCAAGCAGGCAAGCAGTTTGATCATTTCCCATTGATCCCATTACTTTTAAAGTCTAATATTTTGTTTAACTTCTATGTATGCATTGCTATTTTGTTGTTAAATTGATTAGTTAGACCTCTAGTTGCATAATCTGTAGGTAAAAGATTATCCTCTACTACTTGAGCCCAGGTTATTTCTTTGTGATTAGAGTTATTGGATGAGCTCTTGTCACTTAGTAGATTTCGGATAAATATTGCTTAGCCATGCCTAGTATCGGTAGTATTGGGCGATCATCGACTTAGTCGGTGATCTTGATCACACAAATACTTATACTACTCCATTATGTCCAACCCTTGTGTTTTATTGATTTACAAATCAAAAATTGAAAACAAAATTATATCTTGGCTTGGGCACAATGGTATGTTGGGTGATCTGTTGGGTGTGATTGAATGGTGCCTAAGTCCCTAAGGACCGAAAGTTACTTGTGTCACTAAGCCAGCGCTTATGCGTGCTAACCACACGAGGGGATATGGAACCTCTCTTGACTAAGTACTTTGGGAGGTGTTAATTATGAGCTGGTTGGTGGGTGTGTTCTTGTGTGTGTGTTTTGGAGGAGCATTAGCGCACCGGTTAGGGCTGTCTAATGTGTCTTTCTCCGTGGGTTGCGGCTCTTAATTAGCATCGTCCATTGGAAAGCGTCTTGTTAGACTTAGCCATGCCTGCATACCAAAGGAAGTGTGCTAACCGTGGCTGGTGGAAAGGCGGTCTATCGTGTGGGTACATTGGTACACCCCTGCAGGGTTAAAACTATTCGAATAGCCTCGTCCTAGGTTATGGACATGCTTGGTAAGGTCGCAAAGAACTATACTACAACCTTTTAAAAACTTAAACCGACATGGGTGGTATGAAGGGTACTTCATGCTATTGTTGTGGTGACTATGGGTTAGTCACTTCTAGGTTGGTGTTGTCATCTATCTATTGTTATAATTGTCTCTCTTTTATTTGAACAATAAAAGTTAATTGCAAACTTGCTTTGAATCTATTACCTTATTGCAAATGAAAACTTGCTTTATGCTGAAAATAAGTCCGAGCCTCATCCACCTAAATAAAGCTTGCATGTAGTTAATTATAGTTCGTTATCTCACACGTCAGTCTTGCAGTACAAAAACAAGTTTTGTACTCATCCGCTTTGCTTAATATTAATTGTTGCAGAGGAAGAAGGTGAGCCCCAAGGGCCTCACTTTGTGAGTTGTGTTGCGCGCTGCCTGGGACGATTAGCTTGGCGGTCCGGTTGGTTGCCTTGTGGGTAAAGGCACACCGATTGGCTTTTGTTTATCGCTATCTTATGACCATTTTGCTTCCGCTGTGTTTTTACTTATTTGTATGACTTTTGGCCGGTCGGCCTCTCTTTTGTAATAACTCTCTTTATATTATCTATGTCTTTCAGTTGTTGCTTTTGCTTGGCTCTATGTGTATGAATGGAATTGATGCATGATTTTGTAACGGGTGTGTATACCGCAGTCGGGAAGTATACATATCTCGAGGCTTGGTTTATTTGATTTGTATCTTTGTTAGGACCAAGTGGATGGTTAAACAGTACAAGCCGAATAAACCGGGGTCCTCACAAAACAATGCTAGAAAAGTATGCAAACTTCAAAAATCCATTTATGGATTGAAGCAAGCATCTCGGAGTTGGAACATTCGTTTTGATGAAGTGGTCAAAGGGTTTGACTTCATCAAAACGAAGAAGAATCTTGTGTTTACAAGAAGACAAGTGGGAGCTCACTCGATTTCTAATCTTATATGTAGATGACATATTCGATTGGAAATGATATTCCTATGCTCGAGTCCGTTAAGACCTCACTGAAAAATAGTTTCTCAATGAAGGACTTAGGGGAAGCGGCATATATTTTGGGTATTAAGATCTATAGAGATAGATCAAAAAGGCTAATAGGATTAAGCTAGAGTACTTACATTGACAAAGTGTTGAAACGGTTCAACATGGAGGAGGCAAAGAAAGGGTTCTTGCCCATGTCTCATGGTATAAATCTTGGCAAGACTCAGTGTCCTTCGACAACTAATGAGCGAGATCGCATGAGTAAGATTCCATATGCTTCGGCCATTGGATCTATCATGTATGCTATGATGTGTACTCGCCCAGATGTTTCCTATGCTCTAAGTGTTACGAGCAGATATCAGTGATCGGTGAGAGTCAGCCGGACAGAATTAAAAACATCCTCAAGTATTTGAGAAGAACTAAGGATGTGTTCCTAGTCTACGGAGGTGAGGAAGAGCTCGTTGTAAATGGTTACACCGATGCAAGCTTCCAAACCGACAAAGATGATTACAAATCGCAATCGGTTTTGTGTTCCTTTTGAGCGGTGGTGCGGTAAGTTGGAAGAGTTCCAAGCAGAGATCGTTGTCGACTCTACAACGGAGGCCGAGTACATTGCGCTTCAAGCAAGCAAAGGAAGGTGTTTGGATAAGGAAGTTCATAATCGAACTAGGTGTGGTTCCTAGTGCGTGCGATCCTGGATCTTTCTTCGTGATAACAAGTGGGGCCATTGCGCAAGCCAAGGAGCCGAGGAATCACCAAAAGAACAAACACATATCTGCGGTTTCATCTCATTCGAGAGATCCTTAATCGAGGAGATTTAAAGATATGCAAAATACACACGGATTTGAATATTTCAGATCCTTTTGACAAGCCTCTCCCACACCCTAAGCATGAGGCGCACACAAGAGCTATGGGTATTAGATATCTTCTAGATTGACTCTAGTGCAAGTGGGAGATGTTGGAGATATGCCTAGAGGCAATCATATTGATGATGATATTTCATTGTATCCATGATTTAATAAATGTTCCTTGAATATTGCCTTTGTGTTGATTAACAAGTATGTGACTTGTTTGTGAAACTCTTTACTTGTATGGTTATTCTAAAGTTGTCCCTAGTCGGAGTTCATGTGAGGACACACGTGAATGATGGATTAGCACATGTATCGGTTGATGACCATGTTTCATGTGTCATAGACATGGAGATGTCAAACCAATAATGTGGACACATGTTTAGAACATGGGGTTGGACCGACCCAACATGAGACATAGTAATTATTCTTATGGTTCTCTCTACACAATGTGTACGCCTTATCCTTAGACCTGAGAATGTCGCATGTACTTGAGATATGAATCGACCTACTTAGGGGCTATCAAACGCTACTCGTGAATGGGTAGTTATAAAGGTAGCTTTCGGGTTTGTCATGAAGCATGTTGCGAGGCATGGTCATCGAGATGGGATTTGCCCTCTCACCGAGAGATATCTCTGGCCCTCAAGTGATCGGATCCGAAATGCATGGCCATGCTACTTAAGGTTAAGAGTTAACCTAGTAAGGGATTAGGATCACAGGATCGAGAAAGAGTGGTCAGCTTGGAGCTCGACCGAATATCGTGAGGCAAAGGGATTGGCATGTACATAACGTTGTGATGGTTCGTCCGATATGATCTTTACGTATGTTTAGGAGTTGGCACGCCTTGCTAGAGGTCGCTACCAACTATTGACCAAGTATGTGTACTCGCGTCATGTCTAAACATATGTGAACCATAGGTCACACACTTAGAAGTGAAGCCTAATTCGGATTGGATCCGAATTAGATGGCATTGAGTCATAATGGGCCTCTATTCGTAGAAGCCCATTATAAGGACGTCTATAAAAGGAGGGCGTATGCTTGGTTGAGGGATGAGTTTTTCGTGACATCCTCAAACCTCGCCGCCACCCTCCCACGCCCTAGTCGCCGCGCGGATCTAGTAGTCCGGCGTGCGTCGCTTCCTCCCGCACGTGTGGATACCTTTGAGGCGCCGCATGCGTGGCGTTGGGACGAACCGCAAGAAAGGAGGCAGACGTGGGGCCGCGACGCGACGAGGAAGTAGTACGACTACTGCGCCCGACGCATCGCATCAATCGAGTACGACTACACCGCCCGACGCGTCGCATCAACTTCCGCACTGCGCGTCTAGTGGTAAGACCGTGATCTATAACTGCAGTGATCTTGGTTTACGGGTAGAATTTTTTAATTTGCGCTAGTGTAGCCTACCCGTTTCCCTACACCTAGATCCCATCAGAAGTCCAAGCATATACTCAGGCGTTACCGCCTTATTCGCGAATTGGTGGATAGAGGAGATGTTAAGATATGCAAAGTTCATACAGACTTAGATGTTGCTGATCCGTTAACAAAGCCTCTCACACAGCCAAAGCATGATGCGCACACAAGAGCTATTGGTATTAGATACCTAAATGATTGAGTCTAGTACAAGTGGGAGACTATTGGAAATATACCCTACATGATGAGGACATCTCGCCGATTGGACCGATTACACGAGCACGATAAAAAGATTAATCAACAGGTGAACTCGCTCTTAAATAATTTTAATCTTGATTCTAATGAGAATATGTTACTACCTAATAGTTCTATATTGTGTGTGTGCCATTTTACATATATAGAACCATGGGAGACCGAGAGCAACAGAGAAGGAAGTATTGTACAAGATCTTTGCTTGCTGCTGCAGGAAGGAAAGGATGAAGAGCTACTGCCATACAAAGAAAAGGGAGAAAAGAAATTGCATGAGGCAGGAGGACATGTGGGTCTACATCAAACATGGAATGCATCTTACATGCATGCAACGAATCAGCCACCCAAAGCAAGGAATCTGCCACCATGATCTCATGCGAGTCCCGCACCATGTATCCTTGGTGTCACAATATGCATGCAAGCACTTGGGTTCAGCTGGAGATTGGTTGTGCATGGAAATAAAGAAAGGAAAGGAAGCCAGAAATTGACGTGTGAATAGTCCTGGTCCCATACGTGGCCTCAACACACATTTTGTTCCGTATTGAGTTCCTTTAGAATTTTCTGTTCGGTTGCTAAACGCCGAACGCACCTAGTGCCTTTAAATACTTTATGTACCCGTGACTTTTGAGGGGGACGTCATATTTTTACAGATATCAATATACTCTTGATTCTAGGGTTTGAGCAAATATTGTCTTCGCTAGAATAGGGAGTTCCAATCTGTTTGTGCCGTCCATTGTTCTTGTGAATCCTTGTGTTTTGCAGGAGCAGAGACACGTCTACTTTGTGTGGTCAGGTAGACGGGATCACAAGCGTGTGGTTGGGCGAATTCTTTTGTCGCAGGTTGCTGTTTTGACAGTGGTTGGCGCCATCGGTTCGCCAGGTTGCACGGATCCAAAGTTATCATCGATTCTACGTCGTGAAGATCGGGCATCCCCCGTATCATCTTGGTATCAGAGCATCGGTTGCCACGGTAGGATCAATTTACCTGTAGTTAGATTTATTTTCTACCCTATACACAAAAAGCCACAAAAAAATCCTTTACCCCGTAGTTTTAATCTGTTAATTCTTGTGAGTTTTGTTAGGTTTGATCCATTAGAAATTATGTTTAGTCGCTGATCTTTGTCTCCTTTGCGTTGCTTTAATTTCTGGTTTCCAATCTATTAGCCGGTAAAAAAAAAAAAGCAATCTGTCCGTAGCGTATGATACAGTACACGTACAAATAGTGCTCCAGGCCGCCGCCGCCGCTGCCCCAATCTCGCAAAAAAAGCGCTCTGATGAGAATCGTGCTCAAAGGCGCACCATATCGTCGGGTTTGCCGCAGCGCGCAATCTTTTGCTAGTGCGCTTTGTGTTCCTGTCTGCTGCGGTAGACGTTGCTGCCGGGCGCGTGAGGGAAGAAAAAAAAACGCTACGCTGCAGCACCTCTCTGCAGCACACGCTACACGCTACAAGTCCTGCAACTGCTACAGGACCGCGTTAGCTACAGTAACACGAGCTACAGTACCTGCGCTGAAAAGATCTTGTGCTGTACACGCGCCGCTTCGCCGCGACACAATACTAAAAAAACAAACGAAGTTTGCGCACTACGTAACCTCGATTGCTGTGGTTGTGATATTACTGTTCATAGTGTTTTGAAAAAAAAAACCAATCCTATATCTTTTGTGAGCTAATTCAATTCTTTACGAATACTTTGCTCCTATTTGAGACTAGCTAGTTGATATTGCTCTAGGGCTGCTTATTTATACTTTGTGCACATCTGAATTGTTATAATCAAAAGTGGGGTTTTAAGTGCTGCACTTGTGACAGTTTGATTGGTCAGGTAAAAAAAAAAGGAAAAAAAGAGAGGACAAAAAAAAAGAACAAAAAAAAGAAGAAAAATAAATAAATAAAAATACTTGGCCGATCATCTTTTGTGAGCACACCCTATCATTGTCAAATTTCAGATTGTGCTATTTCATTGTTTTGAGCAATCTTGTGCCCTATTTTTTTTATATCTTTGAGCAATTAGCTAGCGTCTCTCCATAACTTGTTCAATACGAGCTAGTTGTCCATCACTTATATTATTTATATATTAGCTCATTCCTTTGATTGCACTAAGTTCCATCATCTTTGCGTGTGAGTTGCTTCGTTCTTCGCTTATATCTTGTGGATCAGCAACTAGACATTGAATTCTAGTTTGGATTGTTACCTAGCTTTACAATATCTAGAAATTTCATATTGCATAGGTAAACACTTTTCCCTCCAAGCTCCACAAATAAGCCATTGTCTAACAGTGCTTGTGCAATTGAATTCGCTTAATCTATCACCTTGTGTTGTCCACCGTCACCAAAGTGCATGCAGCTCTTCAATTCCATCAAGGACGCATAAGAACTTCGGTCGGTAAGAGAAGGTGAGGTTGAGTGATTTTCCACAAATAAAAACTTCCACATCCACATATATAGTTTTTCTTTGTTTGCACTAACCATGTCAGGGAAAGAAGGAGAACAAGCATATGTTACACAAGCTGACCTTGAGAAGCTCACAAATGATTTCAACACTCAGTTGAATGACAACATGAGCGCCTTGAGAAGAGAGATACTGGAGGAGCTTCGCAAAGAGCGGAGCCCAGCTATTGTCCATGACGAAGGCATTGAGCTTGATGAAACCGATGAGGAGAGGGCTGCACGATTCGCTAGAGAAGCTCTAGTGGGTCGAGCCGCTGCTAACGCGGTTCGACCACCCCTTCCCGGGCGCGGGGGTGGTGTTTTGGGTGCTGACCATGGCCAAGGGAGAGGCCATGGCCGTGGCCGTGGGCGAGGCGGTGCTGCCCACATTGAGGACTTCGACGATCATGTTTGGTTACACCGCAATGATAACTATCAACGACATGGCCGTCGTCATGATGAGTAGCACGTGGAAGAAAATTTTGGGAAGCTCAAGTTCAATATTCCCAAATTTGAAGGCACTTCTGATCCAGATGCATATCTCACGTGGGAGCTCAAGGTAGAGAAGATATTCCGGATGCACAATTATTCAGAAGAGAAGAAGCTACACATGGCGTCACTTGAGTTTGATGGGTATACGCTGATTTGGTGGGAGCAAGTATTGAACCAAAGAGAAGATAATGGAGAACCTCCAATCGCATCATGGGCTGAAATGAAGCAAGAGCTAAGAGCACGTTTTGTTCCTACCACTTATAAACGTGATCTTTTTGATAAATTGCAGAATTTGAGGCGGGAGGTCGTTCGTGGAGGAATACTACAAGGAGATGGAGCAAGCTATGATTAGAGCACATGTGCACGAAGATGAAGAGCAAACACTTCATGCGCTTTTGTTTGGCCTAAATAAAACTATTAAACGCATAGTGCAATATCAGCCCTACAATACTGTTGTAGATTTGGTGCATCAAGCTACAAAGGCGGACAAGCAGTTGCTAGAAGATATGAAACCAGCACCAAGAACAGCATCTTTCAACTTGAAAGCCCCATCATCCTCACCTAATGCCACCAAAGCACGCTTCAGCTTGGGACGAGGTACATCTTCAGCTAGTACTAGTTCAAATACTAATGCTCGTTCTTCCTCGATTGCAAAATCAGCACCTACATCAAGTGAGAAGAAGGTGGCTCCATCCCCTACATCTTCAATTAATGCTACAGCAAAGAGTAGAGAAATTCAATACTTCAAGTGTTTGGGGCGTGGACACATAGCTAGGGAGTGTCCCAACAATCGAGTCATGCTTGTGACAGAAGATGGAGAGTTTGAATCCGCAAGCGATGATGAGGTTGAGCTCAGTCATGAAAAAGAGAGATATGAAAATGCATCAGATGACAGTGATGAGATTGATGTGTTGAGTTATGAAACGGGAGAGGCACTAGTAGTCACTAAAAATTTGAGCATGCTTGCACAAGAAGGAGATGCACATCCGCAGCGATTCAACTTGTTTCAAACACAAGCCAAGGTAAACAACAAGGTAATCAAACTCATTATTGATGAAGGTAGTTGTCATAACTTGGCTAGTGTTGAATTGTGTGAGAAGCTTGGTTTAAAGAAGCTGAAACATCCACGTCCATATCATGTGCAATGGTTTAGCGAATGTGGGGATGTGAAGGTTCAGTATGTGGTGCATGTTACATTCAAGATTGGTGATTATGAGGACACCGTTGAGTGTGATGTGGTGCCTATGACTGTGTGTCATCTGCTGTTGGGAAGGCCATGGCAATATGATAGAAGTGTGCAACATGATGGCCGTTCCAATAGATATGCTTTTAAGTGGAAGGGAAAGACAAAGGAGCTTAATCCCATGACTCCTAGTCAAATACATGCTGAATTTCAGCAAAAGAAGCTTGCTGAAAATGAGAGTAAAAAGAAAGAAAAGAGTGATTTCCACACATCGGTGAGTGAGAGCCACAAGCCAAATATGAGAGGGAAAAGTAAGAGTGAGGGAGGGTTGGTTATGTTAGCCACAAAATCAGATTTGAGAGATGTGAGCAATAACCCATCAAAGATGCACTTTGTACTTGTGTACAAAGATGCAACTGTTTTGCTTTCCACTAACGACTTAACCTCTCTTCCTAGTGGTGTTTCCTTTCTTTTGCAGGCATTTGAGGATGTGTTTCCGGAGGAGATACCAGCGGGACTTCCGCCATTGCGCGGAATAGAGCATCAAATTGATCTAGTTCCCGGCGCATCACTTCCAAACTGTCCACCATATCGTACCAATCCAGAGGAGACCAAAGAAATTCGGCGCCAAGTGCAAGGGCTACTTGAGAAAGAGTATGTACGCGAAAGTCTTAGTCCTTGTGCTGTTCCTGTCATTCTTGTTCCTAAGAAAGATGGTACATGGAGAATGTGTGTTGATTGTGGTGCCATTAATAATATCACTGTTAGATATCGTCATCCTATTCCTAGGTTAAATGATATGCTAGATGAACTTAGTGGTGCTGTTATATTCTCTAAAATTGATTTGAGGAGTGGGTACCATCAAATTAGGATGAAACTTGGTGATGAATGGAAGACTGCTTTTAAGACTAAATTTGGATTATATGAGTGGTTGGTTATGCCTTTTGGTTTATCTAATGCACCTAGTACATTCATGCGATTTATGAATCATGTTTTAAGAACTTTCATTGGTAAATTTGTTGTGGTATACTTTGATGATATTTTGATCTATAGCAAAACGATGGATGAACACATTGATCATACTAGACAAGTATTGGAAGTGCTTAGGAATGAGAAAGCGATGCTAATCTTGATAAATGCACTTTTGTACCGATAAAGTGGTGTTCTTAGGCTATGTTATTTCGGACAAGGTATTGAGGTAGATGAATCTAAAATCAAGCAATTAAGAATTGGCCTACCCTCGTGAATGTCGGTCAAATCGAAGCTTTCATGGTCTTGCTAGTTTTTATCGTCGTTTTGTTAAAGATTTCAGCACCATTCTGCTCCGTTAAATGAATTAACTAAAAAGGGTGTTGTATTTGAATGGGGTGCACCACAAGAAAAGGCTTTTCAAGAGCTAAAGAAACGTTTAATTGAAGCACCATTGCTTGTTTTGCCTGATTTCACTAAGACTTTTGAAATTGAATGTGATGCTAGTGGAATAGGTATTGGTGGTGTTTTGATGCAAGAAGGGAAACCTGTAGCATATTTTAGTGAGAAACTAGAAGGTGCTCAACTGAACTACCCTGTGTATGATAAAGAGTTGTATGCTTTAGTACGTGTGCTTGAGACTTGGCAACATTATCTTTGGCCGAGAGAATTTGTTATCCATTCTGATCATGAAGCTTTGAAGTATTTGAAAAGTCAAGCCAAACTAAACCGTAGACATGCTAAGTGGGTAGAATTCATTGAAACTTTCCCATATGTTGTTAAGTACAAGAAAGGAAAAGAGAATGTGGTAGCTGATGCTTTATCTAGAAAGAATGCGCTTTTGAATCAATTGGAAGTAAAAGTACCCGGATTAGAGAGTTTGAAAGATTTGTATGCTTCCAACCATGAATTTTCAGAACCATATTCTAAATGCAAAGATGGGAAAGGATGGGACAAGTTTCATGTACATGATGGGTTCTTGTTTCGTGCTAACAAATTATGTATTCCAGATTCGTCTGTGCGTCTACTTTTATTGCAGGAATCTCATGCAGGTGGATTAATGGGACACTTTGGAAGAGAGAAGACCTTCATGATGCTGAGCGATCACTTTTATTGGCCTAAAATGAGGCGTGATGTTGAAAGGTTTGTACAGCGATGTGTGACATGCCATAAAGCGAAATCTAAACTTAATCCACATGGTTTATATACTCCACTGCCTGTTCCTAGTATACCTTGGGAGGATATTAGTATGGACTTTGTTTTAGGATTGCCTAGGACTAAGAGGGGGAGGGATTCAGTTTTTGTAGTTGTGGATAGGTTCTCAAAAATGGCACATTTTATTCCTTGTCACAAAAGCGACGATGCGTCGCATGTAGCTGACTTGTTTTTCAGAGAAATTGTAAGATTACATAGCATGCCAAGGACGATTGTTTCAGATCGTGACGTCAAGTTCATGAGCTACTTTTGGAAGACTTTGTGGGCCAAGCTTGGGACAAAGTTGTTATTCTCTACAACTTGTCACCCACAAACGGATGGCCAAACGGAGGTGGTGAATAGAACACTTTCAATGCTACTACGAACGATGATCAAGAAGAATATAAAAGAGTGGGAAGATTGTTTGCCACATGTGGAGTTTGCGTACAACAGGGCGGTACATTCTACTACTCAATTGTGCCCGTTCGAGGTGGTGTATGGTTTTAAACCAATCACACCACTTGATTTGCTGCCACTACCGCTACATGAACATGCTAATATGGAGGCGTCAAAGCGTGCTGAATATGTGAAGCAAATTCACATCAAGACTAAAGAAGAAATTGAAAAGAAGGCACGTTACTATGCTGCGAAGGCGAACAAGTCAAGAAAGAAGATGCTATTTGAACCGGGTGACTTAGTTTGGGTGCATCTACGCAAAGAACGTTTTCCGGACAAGCGTAAGTCCAAGTTGATGCCTCGAGGAGATGGTCCATTCAGAGTACTTGAGAAGATCAATGACAATGCATATAAGATAGAGCTTCCGGGTGATGATTATGTAGTGAGTTCTACATTTAATGTTGCTGATTTGTCACTGTTCTTTGGACCGGAAGAATCAGAGTCGAGGACGACTCCTTTTCAAGAGGGGGAGGATGATGAGGACATCTCGCCGATTGGACCGATTACACGAGCACGAGCTAAAAAGATTAATCAACAGGTGAACTCGCTCTTAAATAATTTTAATCTTGATTCTAATGAGAATATGTTACTACCTAATAGTTCTATATTGTGTGTGTGCCGTTTTACATATATAGAACCATGGGAGACCGAGAGCAACAGAGAAGGAAGTATTGTACAAGATCTTTGCTTGCTGCTGCAGGAAGGAAAGGATGAAGAGCTACTGCCATACAAAGAAAAGGGAGAAAAGAAATTGCATGAGGCAGGAGGACATGTGGGTCTACATCAAACATGGAATGCATCTTACATGCATGCAACGAATCAGCCACCCAAAGCAAGGAATCTGCCACCATGATCTCATGCGAGTCCCGCACCATGTATCCTTGGTGTCACAATATGCATGCAAGCACTTGGGTTCAGCTGGAGATTGGTTGTGCATGGAAATAAAGAAAGGAAAGGAAGCCAGAAGTTGACATGTGAATAGTCCCGGTCCCATACGTGGCCTCAACACACATTTTGTTCCGTATTGAGTTCCTTTAGAATTTTCTGTTCGGTTGCTAAACGCCGAACGCACCTAGTGCCTTTAAATACTTTATGTACCCGTGACTTTTGAGGGGGACGTCATATTTTTACAGATATCAATATACTCTTGATTCTAGGGTTTGAGCAAATATTGCCTTCGCTAGAATAGGGAGTTCCAATCTGTTTGTGCCGTCCATTGTTCTTGTGAATCCTTGTGTTTTGCAGGAGCAGAGACACGTCTACTTTGTGTGGTCAGGTAGACGGGATCACAAGCGTGTGGTTGGGCGAATTCTTTTGTCGCAGGTTGCTGTTTTGACAGTGGTTGGCGCCATCGGTTCGTCAGGTTGCACGGATCCAAAGTTATCATCGATTCTACGTCGTGAAGATTGGGCATCCCGCGTATCACTACAGGCAATCATAGAGATGATTATATTACATTATGTTCATAACATTGGATAATGTGTTATCTTGTTCCTAGAATTATATCGTTAATATTTATCAAGTATGT
This sequence comes from Ampelocalamus luodianensis, assembly GCA_036346255.1. Classification (NCBI taxonomy): domain Eukaryota; kingdom Viridiplantae; phylum Streptophyta; class Magnoliopsida; order Poales; family Poaceae; genus Ampelocalamus; species Ampelocalamus luodianensis. The sequence continues at coordinate 57,336,260 of CM070622.1, read as the reverse complement.
GACTTGATTGTGAAACTCTGCATTTCTGCGATAATTATTCTTAAACGATCTCTGGTCGGAAACATATGAGGACACATATGAATAGACTAGCATATATATTGGTTGATGACCATGCTTCACAGGCCATAGATATGGAGATATCAAACCAATAATATGGACACATGTTATAGAACATGGTGTTGGATAAGACCCACCTTGAGACACTATTGAGATTGTTATGATTTTACGTATCGTTAGTTGGTCTCAAGCAATGATGATGTATAATCCTTAGACCTGAGATCAGCATGGTTTTCTACATGTCTAATGGCACTCTTAGGGGTTGCCAAACGCTACTCCGTTACTGGGTAGTTATAAAGGTAGCTTTCGGGTATGCTATGAAACATGCGGAGGAATGTGACTAGTCGGATATGGGATTTGCCCCTCCTAACATACTAGGAGAGATGTCTCTGGGCCCCTCGTTGTGGTCGAATAAAGAAAGTGCATGGCCATGCCACTAGTAGTCGAAGTGTCGACCACATGAAGTTATTTGACACTTGATCGAGAAAGTATTGAACAGTCCATAGATGACATATTATCACACCTGGAGTTCAACCAGATGTCATGAGGCAAAGGGAGAATATACTAGCAGGTCGTTCAGTTCGCGAAGTCGTAGACTGGTCGAAGTCGTATGGAGATGCGAACTAGTCGTAGACTACTTGTAACATCCCAAATCAGGGTTTGTATTTCAAATGTATGAAAATGAGAAGGATTTAAAACTTTTGAGCATATTTTGATTTTTTGGAGCATTTGCATGATTTGTTGCTTTTGAAATTTTTGAAATCAATTAGAACATACCACTCAAATCATAACTCCAAAAGAAAACAGAAACAAAAACTTCGATAATCTTCTGAAAATAATTTATTTAAATCTTATAATATTTATCTTGAATAAATATAATTTTTCCCAAATTTTTGGGACTGGTTTAAATCTTAAGAAAATACAAACACCATTTAATGACCTGGACTAAGTTTGAATTTATATTATACAAAATGTGATATCAAAAGTGAGTTTAATAATTTTTATGAACACTAGAGTGTCCCAGGAGCACCTTTGATTAATTTCAGAATTTTAGGAAATTTATTTATATTTTTAAGGCCCTGGTCAAAGTTGAGAAACTAATTTGAATCTCAGTCAGCCCTAGTACTGTTCCTCGGGCTCGAACCCGAGCCCGACTCGAGTCCGTGACCGCACTACTTGACTCAGCCGCACCACCTAGCTACACCGCCCGCACCCCAACACTAAGCACCGTCCGATGCAGATCGTGCGGCTCACACGATCGGGCTGATCGGACTCCCGAATGCCCCTTTTGATCTAAGTCGCCCGGTCCAGATCCGTCGGTCCACACCTACCTACTTACTCGGACACTCACACGCACCGCTTTGTGTCGCTGTCCATTGGGCCCCACCTGTCGGGTCTCTCTTCCACCTCTCGCTGACGAGCGCGCAGGCGCGAGCAGAGCTCAAGCGCCACGCGGCCGAGTGCCTCTGCGTGTCCCCGTCAACGGCGTCAATCCGCCGCCCTCATCCTCCACTCAGAGCTTCGCCTGTTAACACCGCTTCCGTCCCGATCGTTGCCTAGCTATATCTCACTCTCTCTCGGCCAGGAGGGCTCACTTTTCCTTTGGTCGAAAAGGGGAAGGGGGCAAGAACTCAGCTCCCTCTCGGGTAATCTCCTAATCGCCAAGTCCTTTGTCATCTCTGTACTTCGCCGTGTTTCTCTGAGCTGATGAAAGCCCTTGGTTCTTCTTGTAGCATCCCGAGCGTGGAGCTCGCCATAGTTGCCTCTGGAGCGCGCACCGTGCGGCACCCCTTCGTCATTTTCGTTCCTGGTGAGCCTATCTCTCTCCTAGGTGCGTGAGCACATGTTCTAGGACACTAGGAAGTTTTCCCCTCCATTAATTTTAGCTTTTGTTCGCAGGGCCCATCGAATCTTGGATTTTCTCCATTTTCGGCCGCAAAGCTTCCTTTCTTCCTCATCTCCAGTGTGGTAAGCCACCCGTCAATTCCTTGCTTTAACACCTTATTTAGGTCTCACTTGAGCTCCCTTGACCTCTCTTTTCTCCGCTCTTAGCCCGAGTCATCGTCTCCTAGAGGAACCCCATCACCGCTATCACCTTCCTCAGCGTCGGCACGACTCCGACTAGCTGGTCCTATCCTCAGCCCTCAGGTAGGTTCTCCGGACCCTCCTGTAACCTTTGCGCATGCTAGCTAGCTAGTTTAGCGCTCGAGTTGCGACTTGCATGTTCACCCGTAGCTCACTACCGCCACTCTCTGGTGCGCCGCCGCTACAGGCCACCGCCAACACCACCACCGGCACCATTAGCTTCGCACGAGCACAAGGTTCCCATTTTGGTCATTAGTTGGCGCCGCCACGGCCGAAGTCGCCAGCGAGGCTCCGGTCAAGATCGTGGTCAAGCGAGCTCTGTTTTGTCAGATTTCGACAGTTACTATAGTCATTAGGGTTTAATTGCAGTGATTAACTCTTAAACGTAGATCTTTGTCGGAAATCCGGTTTCAGGCGCGTTAATGGTTGGCTTAGTGCCTTTGACATGTGGGGCCGTACTTTAAGTGATTTAGTTTACGGACCGTGGACCGGGCGAGTGGACCAAGGGTCCACGCACTATTCTGTGAACCCGAGAGTATGACATGTGGACCCCACATGTCTGTGTATTTAAAATCTGAAATTTAAATAGGAAGTGACACTATGCACTGGACCCCGCTGGTCAGCTTCTATGGCTAGGATGGGTATCGGTGTAAAAAGTATTGTACGTTTATATAAATTCCGAAATGGTTTATTTGTTCACTGAAAATTGGTATAAACTTCTAAAAGGCATAAGTAATTCATTTTAACTCCTTTTTGGATGATTAAATTTTTTAGTTTCTATTTTAAATGTATTTTAATATAAAATTATATTGAATTATGTTGCTGTTCCAGAAAATGTTTGTTAATAAATAACTTTAGGTTTAGATTTATTTTGCACTAAAAATTGTTTTAACTTCAAAAATGCATAAGTATTTATCGGTAACTCCAAATTGAGTGAATCCAATTTTGTTGGCTTACTATAATAATGAACTTACTGTTAAAATTGATTTTAGGCATGTTACTGTTTGTAAAAGAATTACAAATACAATTAACTTGTGCTCATTTTCATGTCTTCGGAAATTCATAAAAGATGCATCTTAGCTCCAAATGAGGTGAATCCAATTGGGTTGTTCATCTTATGAGGTGCTTGTTTTACTGTAAAAATTTCAGCTTCACCACTTTTCTAGAAAATATTGCCAAACAATTTAATTAGGATAAATAGTAGCTTTTGCATTTTTAAAGTTGAGCAGATTTGTTTTGCTCATATCTTTTGCATAAAACATCCAAATCAATTGTTTATTGTTTCTAAATTCATTATAAATCATGCTCTTACTGCTGTAAAATTTTCAGAGCATTTGGAGAAAGTTGGTTGTTGAGTCTTTTCGGTGTTTCTTCGTTCTTATCGGTTCTTTTTTGCTTTTTCGTTAGGTACCGACGAGTACGTTGATCTCGAAAGTGTCCCTCTGCAGCAAACTAAGCAAATCCAGCAAGGCAAGCAGTTTGATCATGTTACTCCCTTTATTTTCAAATCTAATATATTATTTTCAACTTGTATGTATGCATTGCTTATTTTGTGTTAAATTGATTAGTTAATCCTTTAGATGCATAATCTGTAGGTAAATGATTATCCTCTACTACCTGAGCCTAGGTTATTTGCTGTGATTAGAGTTCGTTGGATGATCTCTTGTCACTTAGTAGATACGAATTAAACTACTTAGACATGCTTAGCTATCGGTAGAATTGGGCGGTTATCGACTTAGTCGATAACCTTGATCACACAAATTATTATGACTTTATGAGTCAGCCTTTGTGCTATGTTTAGATTGCAAAAACTAAAATTGAAAACAAAAGAAATGATTTGGACTTGGGCACAATGGTATGTTGGTGTGATCTTTTGGGTGTGATTGCAATGGTGTCCGAGTCAACAAGGATCGAGTTACTTGCGCCACCGTGCTGAGCATTTTGCGTGCTAACCACATTAGAGGGAAATGGGACCTCTCTTGACCTAGTACTTTGGCGTGTGTTAGCTCCGGGTCACAGGAGGTCGCAGGAGGGATGGTGTTGGGAGCATGGTAGTTGTCCAAAAAGCTTTACCCTGAGTGGGTAGTTGTCTTTTCGGCTTTACCATGTAAGCGTATGGGTTTTTATCCATACGAGCGGCTCGTAGTTAATACACAATATTGAAAATGTCTCGTAGGACTTAGCTGTGCCGGCATACCTTCGGAAGTGTGCTTTTTGTGGCTTAAAGGCGGTCTGAAGTGTGGGTACATTGGTACACCCCTACAGGGTTTTGATCTATTCGAATAGCCTCGTCCTAGGTTATGGACACGCTCGGTTACGCCCGTAAGAACTAGACTACAACCTTTTAATTAAAACTTGACCTGGGTGGTATGAATGGGTAATTCATGCTATTGTTGTAGTGATTATTGGGTTAGTCACTTCCAGGATGTTGTTGTCATCTATCTATTGTTATTATGTTGTTCTTACTGTTATTTCAACGATAAAAATTAATTGCAAACTTGCTTTTGAAATGTATTACATTATTCCCAATAAAGATTGCTTTGTGCTAAAAATGAGTCATACAGCCTCCACTCAAATAAGCTTGCATGTAGCATATGTATAGGTCTGTTATTCCACACGTCAGTCTTGTGAGTACATTATTGTACTCAGTTACTTTGCTTAATGTTTATGTTGCAGAGGAAGAAGGTGAGCCCCAAGGGCCTCACTTTTGTGAGATGTGCGGTATTTGGGACGACTAGCTTGGCGGTCCGGTTGGTTGCCTTATGGGTTTGAGGCACACTAATTGGCTTTTGTTTATCACCATCTTATGGCACTTTTGCTTCCGCTGTTTACTTAGTTATTTGTATGTCATTTGGCCGGTCAGCCCTCTTTTGTAATAACTCTATTTTGTATGCCTACTGTTTGGTAATGTGTTGCTTTGGATTCTATGTCTAAAATGGAATTGATGCATGATTTTGTGAAGGGGTGTGTATACTGCATTTCTAGGAAGTATACATATCTCGAGGCTTGGTTTATTTGATTTGTAATGCTAGGACCAAGTGGATGGTTAAGCATTACAAGCCAAATAAATCGGGGTCTCACACTACTCGAACATAATCACCAACTGGTCGTAAGGAGTTGCGAACTGGTCGTAGTTAGGTACTAACTGGTCGTAAGGAGTTACGAACTGGTTGTAACTAATTATGGACTAATCGTGACTAAGTACGAGCTAGTTGTAAGTGATAAGGACCTGATTGTAGATCATATTGCATTAAAGTTTGTCTGATATATTCTGTGTGTGTTCGGGAATCGTTATGTGCTGCTAGGTACCGCTGACGACTCGTGATCGGGAAAGAGTTTTTGAGTCACAACCGATTACACACGAACCTATAGGGTCACACACTTAAAGGGCTAGGATTTGATTTGGATGGTGATCCGAATTCTTATAGGCCACGAGTTCCTAATGGGCCTCAGGTTGAGGACCCAATATGGATGCCTATATATAGAGGGGCGGTGGCATGGGGTGCGATGGATCAATCCTTAGAGAAGGAATTCCCAAAACCCTAATAGCCACGCCATCCTTAACCACGTCACCGGCGCTAGCACTCCTGCACGTGGTGTCGCTGCCCCGTACGTGTGGATACTTTGGAGGTGTTGTTGCGAAGCATCAGCACTAGGACAATCCGCGACTCGCGACGTTCATCCGAGTAGGAGGAGAAGGCGCGCGGCAAGTACGTCTACAACTACTTCAACTCGCTACATCGACTCTACTTCCGCTTCGAGTCAGCGCGTCTAGTGGGAATCTCATGATCTATTACTAGCAGAGATTCCTTGGTTGCGCGATAGATTTTTGTTTGTGCTATCGTAGCCTTTCCGCGATCCAACAATTGACACCTAGTATTTCAACCTATGTACTTTCTGTTTCAAGCTAAGTACTGCATCCATATTTTACTTAATATTTCAATACCAGTGTTTACACTCATAGTTAGACCTAACTCCTTTGTATGGCCAATGTTGACATTACAACTGAACTTGTTGTCGCCATAGTAAAAACCTGGTTAATGCTTTAGTATGACCAAGACCTCTTTTGAAAAGAAATGCTTAGACCAAAATCTTGGTTTGGGAAGTTTTTGCCAAAGACTATTGTTTTATCTCAAATGTTTTAACCATGGCATTGGGTTGTCATGGAAATCGGTTATTGTTTTCAAAGGCAAATAAATGGAAAAAGGATTTGGACTTGGGCGAATCTTGGTTAGTTGTTTGGTGGGTGCATAGGAAATGCACGGGGGTCGTGTCAGCCGATGCCCCAGGGTTGAGGTTGTCGCCCAAGTCAGTTAAGGACCAGTCTTCGAGCATTACTTTGCTATACCCCTACGTGCAACCACAAGTCTTGTATTAGCGGGACCTGGCCGAATAATTTGCAATGTCTCACCATGGTTGTTCCATTTGGCTGTGTGGGTGGTCCTTCATGACCTACTTCTTTACATTCCCACCTGGCTCAAGAGGGGGTCTAAACCCTACGGGTGGGTAGCTCAATGGGGGTGAAACCTTAGCGAGGGGGAACTGTGGTGAGAAGGAGCATTGTAAAGGCCTTGTGATAACTTTTTAGTCGCACACCTTAGGAAGTGTGTGAGCGGACAGTGCAATTTGGTTATCCCTTGTGGGTAAAGCTGTACACCTCTACAGAGTATAAATCTATTCGAATAGCTGTGTCCACGGTCATGGACATGCTAACAAAGTGTGGGGACCCCGGTAATTATCTCCATAAGACCGAGATTAGACAAGGTCTTAGGGACATAATCACGGGTCTCCGGTAAGTGAATTCCAATTTAACTCTATCCAAGTGAGAGGCTTAGCCGAATACTAGAGCCTCAACGATCATGCGCGCTGCTCCTTTGCGAGCGCTACATGATTGTCGATTCTCTTTCGATTCGAAGCACTACACTTAGTGAGTTAAATGGGAATTCATCAACAACGAGTATGACTTATATTGGCTCCCAAGATCAACGACCAATATACTCATACCCTCATCCAACGTTGATTACATCCATACAACGATACAACAAGAGATCAAAAGACATACCGCATAATAGTCAAAGTCTACTGACTTATTACATACGCCGAACCGCCAAATTCAAAGTAAAGTATCGAGTAGCAGCGGAGCAAATAAATAAAGCAAAAGACCAGTAGTGGTATGCCCATCACCCATCGGCAACCGACTGGGGGTTAAATGATAGCACACTACTCGTTAGTGTCACCCAAGTCAACACTAACAAGATCGCCGACTCATAATCTTCCTCACCGAAAAGGCCAAAAACATCCGGCTGAGTACAAGTGTACTGCAAGTCTTACACAAATAAAAATAGTTATGCATAAGGGTCATTCAAAGGATGGCTCATATTGGTTTAGTTTTGCGAAAGAGACGCAACGATTAACATCCTACACATACTAGTTTTTCATGTACCCATTTAAAATCAGCTTTGAAGTAGAAGTAAAGCATATAGTAAAACATTTCAGTAATAAACAATTGAATCATGCAAAGACCAAAGTGGCAGCCCACTTTGATGTACTAAACACATGAACATCCCGTTCATGACGAATACCAAGTTCAACCACAATTTTAATTAAAAGTCTAACAATAGTAACTCCCGAACTCAAGCGGTTGTCCATAACCGTGGACACGGCTATTCGAATAGATTGATACCTGCGGGTGTACTACTTACCCACACGACTTGATTAGCCCGTAAGCCTCCAGAGGCCTCAAATAGCATACTTCCTATGGTATGCCTACTGTAAATCAAGATACGATCATTTTCAAGAAGAAGGCCCTATTGAGCTAAGTCCCCTTGTGAGATGGTTCCTGCCTAGTACAAGCATCTGATAGCACTTGCTAGGGGCTCACAAGTTATATTGGACATACCGATGCAATCAAAACAAGTAAAATTGGTGCTCCTTGCACACTATAAAGGATTACATCGGCTCCTAAGGAACATAGGATTTCACGATCGCTATGTCCTTACACCACCATGGGACTTAACACAATAAAACCCTCCCCCTACTTAACCATACGGCTCCCAACCCGCGGTGGCAAAGACGAGTGTACTTGAATTGACGACGTTACAAAGTTCGGTCCTCAATTGTCCGCACAAGTCCTTCCACTTACCCAATGCTCGTGCACAAAGCACCATCACTAACCAACACTTGTTTAGACCAAAAGCTCATTTAAAATGACAAAATTTATCTCATAAAATGGATACAAGGATCTGAAACAAAAGTATACAATGAGAGTTATGTTTATCCCATAATTGTCGGGTTAGCCCCGACAATCAAACTACCGTATCTAGACTTGCATGACTAAGCAACCCATATTCAATAATCATCATATCCTATCTTAAGCATGTAGGTACTGGCATAATTCAAGATTAACCTCAAGCATAGGACATAACTAAACTACACATCACAAAAATATTTACATAATCAAAATAGCATGCAAGCAATTATCATTGCACTAACTTAACCAAAACTGGATCAAATATGATGCAAAAGAAAGTTCAAATGATGCTTGCCTTGCTGGTACAGTAGCTGCTCACTCTCGTAGCGTAAGTGTCGATATCAATATGCTCGGATCTATATAATTATAACATCAAATAAATACCGAGAAAACAACTCAAAAACCAAAATGCTCAAAATGCATGATTTTTCTACAGTAGTTAGGTCATGATTTTATATGGATTTAGGTAAAAGAATTATTCCATTTGGAGTAATGAATTGGAAGTTATGCTATTTTGAATTTCAGGTTTCTTTCAACCTTAAGTCATGTAATTTAATTATTTGTCCAAAATTTGTAGAACAGTGGTGGGGTAAAGGATTGCATAGGTAAATAGGTAATATTAATACAAGTTCAAAACAGTTGGGTTTGCCCTTTTTGGAGTTTTTAGGATTTAGTTGTGTATTTTCAAAGTTATCAGCCTTTTATAGTATAACAATAATAGAGTTAAAGATTATATTCTCCTAAATATAGTTTCTGTGACAGAAGTAATATGGAGACCATTTTTAGAATTAAGTTCACTAAAAATGAAAATTATAAAAAGTGGTCTCACTGCTTTTGGAGTTTTCAATAATTACTTATGCATTTTTGGAGTTATCAGTCCTTTTCCTATTGTAAAAATAATAGTGTTAATAGCTTATTTTCCAAAATAGTGCTCTCTGTTACAGAGACATGTTTGAACTCAATTTTTATATACAGTTCATTAAATTTGAAAATTATCAGAAGTGGTTTCACTCATTTTGGAGTTAAAATGAATTAGTTATGTATTTTCAAAGTTATACATATTTTTCAGTGTGCAATTAACTCATTTCGAATTTCATAAAGTATTTACTACTTTTCTTACCGGGCGCTAGCCTAGCCGCAGAGGATGACGAGTGGGACCGAGGTCAAGGTTTTGACCCAGTCAGCATTGACTCGGTCCCGCCGCACAAATCAAGGCGTATTCTCGTAATCACGCTTCTTCAAAACCCTAAACGTAAAACCATTCTAAGCATGCTAGGATACGTTTTCTATTTAACAAAAACGTACTCTATAATTTACGCATCCACTTAAACAACCCTTAGGCCCACAAGTCATAGACTCATAACTATCTAACCACAATCATTACGTTAATTAATCCAACAAAAATCACCGTCTTACGGCTGTAAGCATCCGACAACAGAAACGGCGCGCAAGTGGTGTTGCTGCAGCCGGCAAGCGCGAGGGAAGGCCGAGAGTGCAAAGACTAAGCGCAAATGGAAAGGTAATAGCAAGGACTACCTTCCGGTGGTGACTTTGCGGAGAAGAGGCACGGTGGCGCTTCGCCGCGGAGTTGAGCGGAGGAGAGGTGTTCGGTGCCGAGATCTCGAGGAAGGAACCACCCCACAAAGAATCGGTGCGATTCACACCTGTGGTTCAAGTGACGTCAAGGAGAGGCACGGGACCGAGGGTCTTCGCCTTCAGCTCCGTGGCAGAAACCGGGTGGCGAGGAGAGGGTCACCGGCGAAACGCTCGAGATGAAGAACATCGTGGTGAGGTGGGAACGAACCGAACACCTGTGGATGGTCCTGAGGGTCGAGTCGGCGAAAACTCACCGTGCCGCCGTCGGGAAGACGATGAGCTCTCACCGCCGTGGATTTGAAAACCAGAAATCCCGAGCTCCCTGCATTATCCGACAATTAAAGTGAGGGGTTTTACTTTACAAACCAACGCACGAATTGACGCAAGGAATGGGGATGACCTCACCGCGATGAAGTCGACACCGAGGTGGCCTTCTGAGCATGCTCGAGCTTCCAATGGCACCGAGGCGGACCGGGAGCTACAAGCAACCAAAGGAGTTTAGCTAGCAAAAATGGAGACGGCGTCGATCATAGAGACGAAGGAACGACCGGCCGAGGCTTACCGAGAGATGAACGGAGGAGAGCTCCTCTTTCCTCGCACCAGAGGAAAGATAGGGAAAATGAATCGCTCAAGGGTAAAAGCTCGGTCTTGACGGGATGGAGGCGGCGTGAGACGGAGGAGCTCAGGAGTGGTCACCGGCGGCGGTGGTGACGGAGCCGCGGCTCTCCAACGGGCCGAGCAGACGCCGGCGCGTGGCGCCGTGTTCGAGGTTCGCCGCCCGAGGAAGGAGATGACCACGACGCGTGGGCCGCGCGGCAGCGACTCAAGGCGCCGAGGTGAGTCCTCACTACGTGGCCAAGGTGGTCCATTAGATTAGGATCGGTGGACGAGATCAATCGCGATGATTTGAACCGCCAACAGCGGTGAGATCCGGACCGCCGATCTATGATCCGATGGCTGCATGTCACGGTGCGGTTAGGCGGTCGGGTGAGTCGGCTCGCCGAGTGGACTCAAGCCCAAGGAACAAGAGTCTGGTTGATCCGAGTTTGACCGAGAATTTAAATGTTTTCTCCACTTTGACCAAGGGCTTAAAAATAGAAATAAATTTCCAAAAATCCTGAAATAATTTGTGGGGGTTCCTGGGAAGATATAGTTCCCATAAAAACTATGAAACCCCACTGTTCATATTAAAATTTGTGACATTTAAATTCAAACATGTTGTATGTCTATGAATGTTGTTTGAATTTTAATTAGGTTCAAACTAGTCCCAAAAATTTTGGAAAAATTTTATTTATTCATGAGAATTAATGTAGTATTTAAATAAATTGATTCCAGATGATGATCACAACTTTTTATTACAGATGCTAAAAGAAAACCAAAATTTGAAGTGTATGTTTATATGAAATGAGATTTTCCAAGTACAATATATTATGAAATGATTTGAATTTGATAATGCATGTTAGTGAGATGCATTATAATCCATTTTAATAGTTGGGTGTGAGACCCGTTTATTAAACTTGTAATACTTAACCTTCCATCGGTTCTAGTATCACAAATAGAATAATCGCGCCTCGATGAACATGTGCCTCCTGCACAAGCAAGACACATACATCAAATCAAAGCATGCATCATTTCCATACAATGTAATATAACAAGTCTACCAAAATACATACATAATATAAGTTATTACAACACACCGATCGCCAAATGACATAAATATCAAATAAGTAATAGCGAAGCAAAGTTGCCATAAGATGGCTTAAACCAAAAGACGACCGGTTAGCCACATAACACCATTGTGGCAACCGATCGCCGCCAAGCTAATCGCCTTAAACCGCCACAAAGACAACTCACAAAAGTGAGGTCCATCGACTCACTATCTTCCTCTCGCACAATACAAGCAATGCGGTGAGTACAAAATGTACTCGCAAGACTTACGAGTAGCAAGCCTATACATAGCTACATGAAAGTCGTATTCAAAGGAATGTGGTTATATGGTTCTTTGGACGCACAAAGCAAGTTTTATTTGCAATATTGTAATAGGTTGAACAAATAGTTTGTAAAACTGTTTTAAGCATTTAAATAACAATGAGTAAACATAAGTATCAAGTATCCACCTAGAAGTGACTTTCCCAAAAGCGACCACAACATAGCATGAATCCCTGATTCATACCGCCCAACAAGTTTTAATTTTAAAAAGGTTGTAGTCTAACTCTTGAAAAGCTTATCCAAGCGTGTCCATAACCTAGGACTAGGCTATTCGAATAGTTTTAATCCTCGCAGGTGTACCAATGTACCCACACTTGCATCGCCTTTTGCCAAGCTATTAAGCACACTTCCTTTGGTATGCCAAGACGCTAAGTCCTACGAACCCTTTCCAATGGAATATGCTAATCAAGAGACGCACGTATGGCGGTTAATCCTTAGTGATCTGCCGACGAAATATGGATCACAAGGACCCATACGTGGAGCAAGACACACCGGCCTCAGCGGTGCTCCTCTCCCTACAAACGTGTCCATGTTGCATATAATCAAATATGCAACCCACCACGCGACTCTTTAATTAACACACCCAAAGTACTACTAAGAGAGGTCCCATATCCTCTAGTGTGGTTAGCACGCACGAATGCTCTGATAATGATACTCACAAGTAGTTCGGTCCTTAATTGACCCGCACCATTCCAATCACACCTAAGATCACACCATCTTACTATTGTGCCCAAGTCTAAATTGTTTTCATTTTCAGTTTTAGTTTTACAATTTAGACAAAGCACAAGGCTGAAATATACATATCATAACAGTTTAGGGATCAAGGTTATCGACAAGTCGATAACCGCTCATTTCTACCGATAACTAAGCATGGCTAAGCATAATGACACGTAAACTACTATGAAAAGGGTTCATCCAAATAACCCAAAATCACAAAGAAGTAATCCTAGGATCGAGTAGAGGAATCCACATTTCCTACCGATAATGCAACTCATCGGGCCAACTATCGACAATAGTTTAAAACAACATAGCAATGCATACATAGAATTTGCAATCAACATATTAGAATTTGAAAATAGTAGGAACAATATGATCAAATGAATGCTACATCTGCTTGCCTGGGTGAAGTGCAGGATCAGGCTGCTGTGGCTCAATATCAGCAATAAAATTATCTTCGGAACCTAACGCGAAAAGGCGATAAGCAAATAAGAACGAAGAACACCAAATAAACTCCAACAGCAAAACACATCCAAATCCAATGAAATTTACACAACAACTAGGGAATGATTTTAGACAGAGATAGGAACAAGACTCATGCAATTTGGACTTAACATGCAAAAGATATGGACAAAATACTCTTTCTCAACCTTAAAATCAACCTAATTAATTAATAGTACTGTTCATGGCGAAATTTTCTAGAATGATCTAAGGTCTGAAATTTTTATAGCAGGTAGATTATGACATCCTAATAACAGCAAAGTTGAATTTACTAAATTTTGAGTTATACATATTTACTTATGATTTTTCTAAGGTGTAAATCTAATGCAAGCCATTTTACAGAGTTAGGAACATGCTCAAATCTTATTCCATAAGAAAGTATACTAACAGATGAATTTAACAAAATTGATTCTGCACAAATTGGATTTATACAGAAAAAGATATGCATTTTCCAAGGTTAAAACTATTTCTGAAATGTCCTAATGGCAGGAATCACATTATTTTAGTTTCAACAATTTCTGCTACTGAAATACTCTTAGATGCATTTTTATATTAAACTTAAGTTACAACAGAAATTATTACAGTTGGAAATACCTAAAAAGCAGTTAAAATGAATTAGTTATGAGTTTCTAAAGTTTTTATATCATTTTTAGTTGTTAAATAACTACTTACCGAAATACAGACAAACTCAAATAAAAGAATAAGACGTGGACACTTATCCACCCTTGATCTAAAATCCCACGCTTACGCACGCCAAAACAAAGACACGCCGTGAAACCTATCGAGCCCACCGTTGGATCACGATCCAACGGCGCACACAAGTGTATACAACCGGACGGTGCGGTTGCTTGGGCCAATCCCAGCCGCAGATCTGCAGATGAACGGTCCAGAGCGGACCAACGGTCGGAAGGTCCGATTGCATACAAGATCCCAGCCGTTGATCGCGAGATCGACGGTCGAGAACGATCAAGGCATCCGGAGGGTCCGAACGCATACAAAGATCTGGGCCGCAGATCACGGGATCGACGGTGGCTAAAGATTGAAGTTCAAAAAGAGATGGTGACACGTGGGGCACGCATGTCAGTGACCTTGAGTCACAACCGCGAACGTTTAACCCACGTGCACAGTGCACTGGGCCCACATGTCAACGACTAAGAGTGGCGGTTTAGGACATAATTAATGCCATTAATGATTATCATTAAACAGACCTAAGAGAGACACTAATGACTTCTGGATTTAGATTTTAACCCTCGTGCCCACAAGTCAAGAACCTGCAGGTGATTTCCGACAGCGATTAATGCCGACACATTAATTAATCAATGATTAAGCGTTAATGATGTCGAACAATACGGATTGCGCCACGGCGACTAAGGACGCTGGGCCCACCGTCGCTGGCTCAACGACAAAGATTAGGACACCATTAATTAACCAATGATTAGCTTTCACTGCAATTAATATGTCCTAATTAAATGACGAAAACCGGAGTTTCTTGCCGGCAAACTTCCGAGGAAGTTCAACGGCTCGTCGCCGGCGACACTGGACGCGGCGGCGCCAACCAAGCACTAAAATGGAATCGCAATAACGCCTAGAACCTAATGGTGGCATTCTCGCCGCGGTGAGGACTAGAACGCCGCCAGCGGAAAATGAAAAGGGGGCTATTATCGCTAAGCACGAAAACAAAGAATGAGCTCACCGCAGCTCGAGAAGCTAGTGCCATGGCCTATAGGGACTAATAAGGAGCTACCTTGATGAAGGAAGCTTCAAAGATGGCCGGAGATGCTTCATCACGGTGGAAGCTCACGACTTGGAGAAGAAAGACCGAAATAGACACCCGAGCCAAATGAGTGATTCCAAAGCATTAATGCAGCCTCATTATGGTCCATGTGGCTACATGAGCAAGCAATGTGAAATGGAGCACTCACCTGAGCCGAGGAAGAAGATGACCACTTTCGCCGAATTTGAACAAACCCCAAATTGGACAATTCCGAGAATCAAATCCAAAATTAAGTGAGGGGAAATGTTCAAGATAGTAAAGAGATAAGGATAGAGCAAAGAAACATGAAGGAGAACCACTGGAACACCAAGAACACCAATGGAGCTCTTCGGTCAACAATGGACTTGCCATTTTGAGGTGTTAAGCTCCAACATCGCGAATGGAGCTTGATGGTGGTCTAAAGAAATACCGTGAAGTGATTTGGGTGCTTATAAGGCCTTGGAGGCATTAGGGTTTGCACCACAAGCCTTTCGGGCGGCAAAGCACAGAGCACAAGGTGCGGCCGACAAGGATAAAGGATGGTAAATGTGCAATAGGGCATGGCATGGCCGAAGGTGTCTCCCACGACCTTCACTGTTGACTAGGGCGGCCGTAGGAAGCATGACAAGACACTGCCATCTCCTACACTGTGCTCGCACGGCCGGAGGTTGAAGATGACCAGCGCAAATGGCTCGGGCGATTTCCAGCTGTTGGATTAGACGCGGCCGGCTGAGATCGCGCCACGCCTCCCAGGTTTAAAATACAACGAAGGAGATCGCAAGCCCTAAGATTAGAAATGAACGGCTCAGATTGCCCCACGTTGCAAACGTGGTTTACAACAGAGGGACAAGCGAGCGTTGGATCTTAATCCAACGGCTCAGGTTCAAACCAACAACCGGAGGGTCCGAAAGTGTCAGAGGATCTCAACAGTTGGATGGAGATCTAACGGTCGACAATCGAACTTGCAACCGGAAGGTCCGAAGGGTGACACGCACGAGGGCCGCGCGATCGAGATCTAACGGTTGAGATCCAACGCGCGTTTTTAAAGAGAGGCCCGGTGCAGTTAGTTGACTGGACCGAGTCAATTGGCTCGAGCCCGAGTCTGACTCGAACCCAAAGCACAGTGAAACCAGGTTTGACTTCTAAATTAGAACAGAGACTTTGGAGGATTTATTTGAGGTAGCAACACAACTCCAAAAATTATGAAATTTTTACAGGAGCTTGCTAACTCAGATATTAACCTTGTGTAAACTTTTCAGAGGTTTTTATGCTGTGAATAAATCTCCAAAAATTCTGCAAGGCTCTATTTTGAGGTTTAACTAAGAGTCAAACAGGTTTGACTGCCTCTAAAAATATTCAAACAATTTCTAAAAATTGTGAAATTTTTCAGAGGGGCTACATACCATCCCAAGAACTTAGGAAAAATATTTCCAGAGGATGATCACAAAATTTGACAAGATTGTTTTTGGAATATCCCAGTTTGGATCAAATAGACTTGTGACATTGTATTTCCATAACTTCTTACAACAGATGTTCAAAGCCTACAAGAAATACATGATGTAAGAAAAAGTTTTAATTTCTACTGATTTTCTTACATTTGAAACACAAGTCCAAAGATGGGATGTTACATGGGGCTGTGACACAAAGCCTCTCCAAGTTAGACTTTGGTTTTGTGTTTTCAAATGCTTTTGAAAACTGGTTTTGGATTTCTATCCAAATGGATTTTGGGCGGGGAGCCCTGGCGGTTAGCCTGGTGATAGGAGGTTATCCTTCACCCTTCAATCTTATTATCAATCAATCAAAATTGTGTTAGAAAATGAATTTTATGTATGGTGTAATCTGCTTTAGAACTTATTACTTGTATGTTGAAAGAAACATGGCTTTATGCAAATCAACCTTATAAGCTCTCCCTTGTGATATCCATTTATGCATGTCATTTTGTTATTTGACGGGTGTGACTTGCGAGCACGGTTGTTGTGCTCACTCTTGCTTGAATTAATCTTTTGAGCAGGTGAAGAGATTTTGCTGAGAACTAAGAGGTCCTGGACGACTAGGCCATGCCCTCCAGCCAATCGCATGTGGTGTATTGGATGGATTTGTCTTTTATTTCCGCTATGTAAAGTTGTCTTTTTGCCAGCTTGTAAGCCAACCATGTAATCAACTCTTTTGCTGTTGTTAAGTTCTCGTTGATGTATGATTATCACTTGTATTTACTGTGTAAGCTAGCGGTTGATCCTTGGGACAAGTTCAGAACATAGAAGATGTAGGGCTTTTCCAAGTCCCACAACCTCCTCGGGTTGGGTCTCTCGACCTCCCTCAGGTCTGGTTGTGGCATTTGGGGAGGTCCTGGGTCTCAAGACCTCCTCGGGTCAAGTCTTCGGACCTCCAGGTGGTCCTGCTGGACCTCCTGGGTGGTCCTAGGGATCCTCTCGAGTGGTCCTACTAGACCTCCTGGGAGGTCCTGGTGGACTTTTCGGGAGTTCTAGGAGGTCATCTCGGGTGACCCCTGGACGGGTCGTGACAAGTGGTATCAGAGCATCTTGGTTGTAGGTCGTAACCTAGTAAAGTGGCCTTTAGTAGAAAGTTCAAAACTTGGTTTACAAAATAAGAAAAGTAAATTGTTCTCTTCTTATCTGAGTCATCTTTCTAATCTTACCCCTTCTTAGTGTCCTTCCTTATCTTCTGCTTTCCTCACTATTTTACCATGGTAATTGCATCCTCTTTCCTTTGAAACATCTATAGGAGGTCGTTAGTCTTGGTGGTCTAGGTCTTTCCTTTGTTAGGACCTCCCTGGGAGTGGTCATGAGTGGTAGTCCTTTTTGCAAAAACCACCCTCTGGGTCCTTTTTGCCAAGACCACCCCTTGTGACCACAACCTCCTTGCTCGCAACCCTGAGGGTAGTTGTGAGACCCCGGTTTATTAAACTTGTAATACTTAACCTTCCACTGGTTCTAGTATCACAAATAGAATAATCCGCTCTCGATGAATATGTGCCTCCTGCATAAGCGTAACACATACATCAAATCAAAGCATGCATCAATTCCATACCATAGAATATAACAAGTCTACCAAAAGACATACATAATATAAGTTATTACAACACAGCCGACCGGCCAAATGACATAAGTATCAAATAAGTAACAATGAAGCAAAAGTTGCCATAAGATGGCTTAAACCAAAAGACGACCGTTAGCCACATAACACCACAGTGGCAACCGATCGCCGCCAAGCTAATCGCCCTTAAACCGCCACAAAGACAACTCACAAAAGTGAGGTCCATCGGACTCACTATCATCCTCTCGCACAAAACAAGCAATGCAAGTGAGTACAAAATGTACTCGCAAGACTTACGAGTAGCAAACCTATACATAGCTACATGAAAGTCAGATTCAAAGGAATGTGGTTATATGGTTCTTTGACGACAAAGCAAGTTTTATTTGCAATATTGTAATAGGTTGAACAATAGTTTGTAAAATCTGTTTTTAAGCATTTAAATAACAGTGAGTAAACATAAGTATCAAGTATCCACCTAGAAGTGACTTTCCCAAAAGCCACCACAACATAGCATGAATCCCTGATTCATACCACCCATCAATTTTTATTTTAAAAATGTTGAGTCTAACTCTTGGAAGACTTCCCAAGCGTGTCCATAACCTAGGACGAGGCTATTCGAATAGTTTTTAATTTTATTTTTTTATTTTAAATTATTTAAATTTAAAAATATTCAAATTTTTGTATTATGTAGTTTTTCTTATTTAGTTAATTTTTTTCAAAATTTTTGTAATAAATAAATTTATTAGGTTTTCTAAATTTATAATCATTTTATTTTTAAATATTAACATTTTATTGTTTGATTTTCTGTTTTTGTAAAGTTATTTGTTAGTCTTTTTTCCTGTTTGGTCAATTTTTCAGCTTTAATTCCTAAAAATTTTTTAACTTCAAATGCATGATAATTGTTTATCTTATTAGTGTAAATATTTTCACTTGCATTTCTTGTAATTGAAATTTTGGATTAAATTGCTTTTAGTAATGAAACTTTTGACTATATCTATTTTTGATTTAAATCCTTATTAAACATTTCTTAGTTTACTTTCGAATTGCATAAATTGCATCTTGAAAATTTATATCTTGTCTTGGCTTTTTTTAGTTGCTTTTGATTATGGTTGGAAAATGGGTTTAGCTTGGCAACTTTAGAAAGGATTCAATTTTTCGTTTTTAAATTGTAGTCCTTTTAGGTTAATTTGGCTATAGTTTACTTTAACGGTGCCTCATGTTTGGTTTCATAGGATTTTTAAAGCAGGTTATTGTTAAAATTTCGTGGATTTCTTGGGTTCCTTAAGTGCTTTTGGGTTCATCGAGTTGTTGCTTAGGGGTTGTCCTAGATACCTCGTACCAGTGTTTGGAACCTAGTTCGGAAGGAACCTGTGCATGTTTTAATTCAATTACTTATATAATATTATTTTGGGACATGTAGATTGTATTTTTGAATTATTAATTATAGTTTAATGTATCACTGGAATTATTGATTTTACCTGAGTGTTTATTTTTATTTTCGTTGACTTTAAAATGAGCTTTGATTATTAAAACCTTGATGCTGGTATGTATAAAGGCTTTCACAGTGAGTCTTGGTACCAAATTTTTGGTTTTTCCATGGCTTGTAGTAAAAAAATTAAACCTACTTTAGTTGATTTGGGGTGGCGGCTCTTGGTGGATTGGTACCATTGGTTTGGAACACAGGCCTTTGCCTCTGGTTTAGGCCTAATTGCTGCACTTGGGCACATAACCTTTATTATTTGAATCTTTGCCGGATCGAATTATTGACAGTTTTGGGTGTTATTGTTGCTTGGAGTCTTTTTATATATTATTATATTTTTAATGTTAGATTAATCAAGCTTGAATATAATATTCCAAAGTTGGCTTATATAATGCTCAATGGGGTTCATTACCCCAATATTGGTTTAATTGAATGTAATCCAACTGGTGAACGTACAATAATTATAAACTGAGGTTAAATTTATTCAATTGAAATTTGAGTCGATATTTTTAATGGTTGGAAAGTTGTGTCATATTCATGTTTGGTCAAATTGGTTGTTTATCACAATTCATCCCATCGAAAGTTTTTGATCAGGGATTAAATAAACTATTTAGGTCATTGGTAGGATTTAATTTAAAGTATCAATTGATTAGTTGATGGACCGAGTCAATTGGCTCGAGCCCGAGTCTGACTCGAACCCAAAGCACAGTGAAACCGGTTTGACTTCTAAATTAGAACAGAGACTTTGGAGGATTTATTTGAGGTAGCAACACAACTCCAAAAATTATGAAATTTTTACAGGAGCTTGCTAACTCAGATATTAACCTTGTGTAAAATTTTCAGAGGTTTTTATGCTGTGAATAAATCTCCAAAAATTCTGCAAAGCTCTGTTTTGAGGTTTGACTGAGAGTCAAACAGGTTTGACTGCCTCTAAAAATATTCAAACAATTTCTAAAAATTGTGAAATTTTTCAGAGGGGCTACATACCATCCCAAGAACTTAGGAAAAATATTTCCAGAGGATGATCACAAAATTTGACAAGATTGTTTTTGGAATATCAAATTTTGGATCAAATAGACTTGTGACATTGTATTTCCATAATCCCTTGTACAAGAATTGTTTGGTACAACAGGAAATACATGATGTAAGAAAAAGTTTTAATTCTTAGCCATTTTCTTACATTTGAAACACAAGTCCAAAATTGGGATGTTACAGTAGTGAGTCTCGAGTAGAACGTGTTGGAGTTTTTGAGCTAGTTGTTTTGTTGGTTTGGGTGTTTTGATCTCTCCCCTTAGCTCTTTTTCTTTTTCCTAATCTTTGAGGTCCTGGCAGATGGTGACAACCCGTGGCAGTGGCAGCACCAGTGGTCAGGGCAGAGCTAGTGGCAGTGATCCAGAGGCACCAGTACCGCAACCACCTCCACCTCTAGTTGAAGGTCCAGATTGGAGTCAGATGATGGTAAATCAAGCTCAACTGATCAATTTGTTAGCTCAGTCCATCAACAACACTCAGAATCTCCAAGCAGCTGCAGCAGCTCAACCATCAGTATTTGTTCCACCTCCTCCAAGGGCCAATATTGCAGAGTTTATGAGGATGAGACCTCCCACTTTCTCCAGTAGTGCTGAGCCATTGGAAGCTGATGATTGGCTCAGGATTGTGAATAGGAAACTAGACATGATCTAGTGTTCAGATCGTCGAGAGTGCTCTTTGCCTCTCGCCAACTCAATGGACCAGCCTTGGAGTGGTGGGACAACTTTACTCAGTCCCACTCTGATGGACCATTACCTAGGAACAGTTTGTGCAAGCCTTTCATCGTGCCCACATTCCCCCGGGCATGATAACCTTGAAGAAGGAATTTCGTGCCCTGCGTCAAGGCAACCGTTCAGTCAATGATTACTTGCATAAGTTTAATCAGCTTGCAAGATATGCACCTGAAGATGTGGCAACAGATGAGTCCAAGCAAGAGCGCTTCTTGGAAGAGTTCAATGACGACCTCGCTGCTCAGCTTATTGCTCAGGACTACTCAGATTTCCACCAGCTTGTGAGCAAGGCAATTCGCCAGGAGGGCAAGCACCTTGAGATAGAGAACCGCAAGAAGAGGAAGGCAGCTCAGCAGTTCAGTTCAGGAGGTTTTTCGTGCCCCGGGACCTCCCAACTTCAGCAAGGGAGACCTATGACCTCCTCCCCTTCAAGACCTCCTGTGCCAGCTAGACGTCCTAGCACCTCCAGTCCTCAAATGACCTCTTCAGGAGGTCATTTCCAGAAGAAGTCATCAGTGACCTCTGTAGCAGGGGTCACGTGTTTTTATTGCGATGAAGTTGGGCATTATGCCAATAAATGCCCAAAGAAGCTACAAGCCGCAACCTCAACTCCAACCCGAGTTGGTCAAGGACCTCCAGTTTCTGGCAACAATGCTAATGTGAAGCCCTCAGTTCAATACGTTAGAGGACGTGTTAATCACGTCACAGCTAAAGAGGCCCAAACCGCCTCAGATGTGGTCCTTGGTATGTTTCTTGTCAGTTCTGTACCAGCAACAGTTCTTTTTTATTCTAGAGCTTCTCATTCATTTGTTTCGACTAAGTTTGTGGGTAAAAATGGGTTAGCTATATCTCCTTTAGTAAACCCTATGTTGATCCACTCTCCGGGCTCAGAAATGAGGACTAGCTCCTTATGCCCAAATCTTACCTTGGAAATCTTGGGAGTACCCTTTTCTGCAGACCTAGTAGTCTTGCACTCCCAAGGGTTAGATGTGATTCTTGGAATGGACTGGTTAGCCAAGAACTAAGGTCAGATAGACTATGCCAAAAAGTCTATTGTGCTCACCAATGAGCTAGCAAGTTGAGTTCAATCCGGAGACCTCTTTTAGAGGAGGTCCTAGCTTGGCCTAGTTGAAGGAATTGAAGCTTGAGGACCTCCTTATGGTAAGGGAATACCCAGATGTGCTACCTGGAATGCCTCCAGACAGAGACCTAGAGTTTGTCATCAACTAAGTCCTAGGGACAGCACCAATCTCCAAAAGACCTTACCGATTGCTTGTCAATGATCTTGTCGAGCTAAAGTAGCAAATTGAAGAAATGCACAGCAAAGGTTTTGTTCGGCTGAGCTCTTCATCTTGGGGAGCTCCAGTGATCTTTGTAGCAAAGAAGAATGGCACTCAACGCATGTGTGTGGATTACAGAACACTTAATGATGTCATAATCAAGAATAAGTATCCTTTGCCCAGGATTGATGACTTGTTTGACCAATTAGAGGGAGCCGCAGTGTTCTCCAAAATTGACTTGAGATCAGGTTATCACCAGTTGAAAGTCCGACAAGAAGACATCCCAAAGACAGCTTTTTCAACTTATTATGGCTATATGAGTTCACTATTATGTCCTTTGGGTTAACCAATGCTCCTGCTTACTTTATGAACTTGATGAATAAAGTGTTTATGGAGTACTTGGATAAGTTTATCATTGTCTTCATTGATGACATTCTAGTGTACTCTAAGAATGAAGCAGAGCATGAAGAGCACCTTCGGTTGGCCCTAGACAAGCTCAGAGACCACCAACTCTATGCCAAATTCAACAAGTGTGACTTTTGGATAAAAGAGGTCACCTTTTTGGGACATGTTATGTCAGTAGTAGGTGTAGCAATCAACCCCAGTAAGGTCCAAGATGTGCTAGATTGGAAGCCACTCAAATCAGTGCCTCAGGTCATAAGTTTTCTTCGCATGACAGGGTATTACCGTAGGTTCATTGAAGGCTTTTCAAGACTAGCAAGACCTCTCACTCAGTTGCTCAAAAAGAAAAGCAAGTATGTTTGGACACCAGCCTATGAGCACAGTTTTCTAGAACTGAAAAAGTGCTTGACCTCTGCCCCAGTCTGATTTTGCTAGATATCCGAAAAGACTTTGAGATCTTTTGTGATGCATCTCCGTAGGGCCTTGGTTGTGTTTTGATGCAAGAAGGAAGAGTGGTAGCTTATGCATCTCGACAATTGAAGCATCATGAAGCCAACTACCCCACTCATGATTTGGAATTGGTTGTCGTAGTGCATGCCTTAAAATTTTGGCGCCATTACCTGGTAATCGCTGTGAGATCTTCACAGATCACAAAAGCTTGAAGTATATTTTCACTCAATCCGACCTCAATCTCAGGCAGAGGAGATGGTTGGAGCTCATAAAAGACTATGATCTTGGCATCCACTACCATCCTGTCAAGGCAAATGTAGTAGCTAATGCACTAAGCCAAAAGGGCTTATTGCAGCACCTTGATGGTCCAGGAAAGTCAACCTAAGTTGTATGAGGAGATGATACGTCTAAATTTGGAGATTGTCAATGAAGGTTGTGTGCATGTTCTGGAAGTTGAGCCTACTGTCCACAAACAGATCCAAGAGAACCAAGCTGAAGATGAAGACCTCCAAGAGATCAAAGAAAACTTGAAGAGTGGAAAGGCACCTGGTTTTTTGAAAGATGAACAGGGACTTCTTTGGTTCGGCAACCGTCTCTGTGTGTCAGATCATCAAGAACTCAAGCAACTCCTTCTTAAGGAAGCTCACAAGTCTCCTTGTTCCATTCATCCAGGGAGTACCAAGACCTCAAAAGGAAGTATTGGTGGGTCAACATGAAGAAAAAATAGCTGAGTTTGTAGCACATTGTGACGTATGCCAAAGAGTCAAAGCTGAGCATCAAAGGCCAGCAGTCTGCTGCAGCCCTTACCCATTCCCGAGTGGAAGTGGGAGCAAATAGGCATGGATTTCATCACTAAATTGCCTAGAACCCAATCAGGTTATGACTCCATTTAGGTGGTAATCGATCGCTTGACCAAAGTGGCCATTTATCCCTGTCAGGACCACCTACACCGGCAACAAGTTGGTAGAACTGTACATGGCTCGAATTATCTGCCTGCATGGGGTGCCCAAGAGCATAGTGTCCGATAGAGGTTCTCAATTCACCTCCAGATTTTGGGAAAGTCTACATGAAGCTTTGGGAACAAGGCTCACTTTCAGCACAACTTACCATCCTCAAAATGATGGACAAACAGAGCGTGTGAACTAAGTTCTTGAAGACATGCTCCGAGCCTGTGCACTGGACTATGGATCATGACACAAGGGGATGCCATCCACAAATTCATCTAGTAGCCCAAGAGGAACATTGCCCTGGACCCTTCGTGTTGGCATCTACCCAACATGAACAGCTGGCCTTCCATTGACCCTAATGCTTCGAGATATGTATGCTTCCCAGAAATGCAGCATACACACCCCGTTACAAAATCATGCATCAATTCCATACATCACGATATAACAATTCTGGCGAAAGATATACATAATATAAAGTTATTACAACAAGGGCCGACTGGCCAAATGACAACAAGTATCATTAATAGCGGAAGCAAAAGTGCCATAAGATAGCTAAGACAAAAACCAACCGGTTAGCCACATAACCACAGGGCAACCGACCGGGCCGCCAAGCTAGTCGTCCCAACGGTAGCACAACTCACAAAAGCCGATCCCATTGGGGATCAACCTCTTCCTCTGCAACAATTAAGCAAAGCAAATGAGTACAAAAATGTACTCGCAAGACTTACGGGTAACAAAACCTAGTTACTACTATATGCAGGCTTTAATCAAAGGAGAAGGCTCAAGGTTAATTTTCAGCATAAAGCAAGTTTTATTTGCAATAGATAATATGTTGAAGGCAATTTTGACAATCTGAATTTTATTTGCATAAATAACAACGATACCGTAAGTAATAATGTAACAACAACCTAGAGATGACTAACCCAATAGCCATCACAACAATAGCACGAATTACCCATTCGTACCACCCATGTCAAGTTTTAATTAAAAAGGTTGTAGTCTAACTCTTGAAAAGCTTACCCAAGCGTGTCCATAACCTAGGACGAGGCTATTCGAATAGTTTTAACCCTGCAGGGGTGTACCAATGTACCCACACTTCAGACCGCCTTTCCACCAGCCACGGTTAGCATACTTCCTTTGGTATACAGGCACGGCTAAGTCCTACGAGACATTTCCAATGGAATGCGTTAATTAAGAGTCGCACGTATGGGGTTGACCCTCAGTAGCCAGCCAGCGAAATGGGCTACCAGGACCATACGTTGTGGTGGAGTCAGGCAAAGCCGGGAGTCATTAGCCATTTAGGGTAAAGCTAGCCGGACATTTGTAAGACCCTGCTAAATATCTAACATCGGGTGGAGGACCTAGAAAGGAACCACCCGGCCACGCCTTTGTGATCCTTTTCTCTATAAACTACAACCAAACGTGACTCATTAATTAATGCCTCAAAAGGTACTAAGTCAAGAGAGGTCCCATTTCCCTCTAGTGTCGTTAGCACGCACCAAAATGCTCTCGGATAATAGGTACTCACAAGTAGTTCGGTCTTTGATGCAATAATGACTAGGGCACCATTCCGACTCTTATGAAACCTCACACACCTACTAATCACACCATCTTACCATTGTGCCCAAGTTGAAATCATTTTGTTTTTATTTTTAGTTTTCACAAATAAACATAGCACGAGGCTGAATTCATAAGGTTATAATAAGTTTGTGTGATCAAGGTTATCGACTAAGTCAATAACCGCCCAATTCTACTTTATTGTTGTTTTAGTGCCAGCCAAGCACGGCCATGCATAATAGACTACTAGTCACACACACCACATGAACTAAATAAAGTTGAATGATCTGAAACGCGATTGATTTTAGTAAATGCAAAGATTATTATGTTTTGTCTCATGCAATGGATTAAATGTAATAATGATGAGTAGTGGAACTTCATATCTCTCTAGTTATGTTAGATATTTAGCATGTCTTTGATTATCTTTTAATGTCTTTGGATGAGTTTTAGTTAATATTTGAATAATCTAAGTAACTAAGCATTGCTAAGCATCATATCGTCATTAGCCATTTAGGTAAAGCTAGCAAATTCAAATTCAAGGGACATTTGTAAGACCCGGTCGGGTGGAGGACCTAGAAAGGAACCACCCGGTCACGCCTTTGTGATCCGATACCTGCTGTTTTCTCTATAAACTACAACCTCCCTTGTAAAGTTAATTACACGAGGTTCCAAACGACTCATTAATTAATGCCTCAAAGGTACTAAGTCAAGAGAGGTCCCATTTCCCTCTAGTGTCGTTAGCACGCACCAAAATGCTCGGATAATAGGTACTCACAAGTAGTTCGGTCCTTAATTGACTAGGGCACCATTCCAGCTTGGTCAGCGTGACACCTCAACACGAATCACACCATCTTACCATTGTGCCCAAGTTGAAATCATTTTGTTTTTATTTTTAGTTTTCACAAATAAACATAGCACGCTAGGCTGAATTCATAAGGTTATAATAAGTTTGTGTGATCAAGGTTATCGACTAAGTCAATAACGGTGCTCACAAGTAGTTAGGTCCTTAAATTCGGGCACCTATCACACCGAATCACACCATCTTACCATTGTAAGTAAAATCATTTTATTTTTATTTTTAGCATTGCATAAGGTTATAATAAGTTTGTGTGATCAAGGTTATCGACTAAGTCATCCAATTCTCGGTAACTAAGCAAGACAATAAAAGACTATAAATCAACCACCGGGCTCTAATTCACCAGTGAGGATAATAACCTAGGGTAGTGGCGGGGATGAATAATTTCAGGGCAACAATGCAGTAGGACTAACTACCTCTTAATCGACACAAAGAAATTAACTTTGACACGAAGAAGCATGCATACTTAGGTTTTGCAAACAATATATTAGACTTTAAAAGTAATAGGAGCAATATGATCAAATGATGTTACACTGCTTGCCTTGCTGTAGATCACTTTCTTGCTGCAGAGGATTCACTCACGTAAACAATAATTCCTTCGGAACCTAACGTGAAAAGGCGATAATCAAATAAGAACAAGAACTCCAAATAAAACTCAACAGTAAAAGTTCTCCAAATACCATGAAATTCATACAGCAGCAAGATTATGATTTTAGAAAATTTTAGAAACAAAAATTTCTTCATTTAGACTTAGTATGCAAAAGTTATGGCTAAAACAATTTTTCTCAGCTGACTAATTCCAGATTAATGCCTATCTGTTACTGTTCATGGCATAAATTTCTAGAATGATCTAGAGTCTGAAATTTTTATGATAGGCGGGTTAAGACATTCTAAGAACAGCAAAATTTAGTTTGCACAATTTGGAGTTAAAATGAATTAGTTATGATTTTCTAAGTTGTAAAACTAGTGTAACATTGATATCGGTGACAAAGATCACATTAAAACCTATTCTATCTTGAAGTGCAGCACTAGAGGATTTTAACAAAGTTTAGTTTGCTCAGTTTGGAACTACAGAGAAAAGGTTATGCATTTCCTAAATTTTTATGAGTTTCTAAACAACGTTTATATTGAAACAAGTTAATACAGTTTATTCCATTTTACGCCACAGAAAAGTGCCTAAGTTCATTCTCATATTGAAGTTCATTTCATGGCGAGCTATCGCAACTTGATTCATTCAAAAAGGAGCTATAATGATAAAGATATGCATTTTTGAAATTTGGATCGGCAAAATACTTAGGAAAAACAGAGCTCTCGGGAGGTCTAATTGAACTGACGGAAAAGGAGAGTTCGTGGCCGTCGATCCTTCATCGCACGGCTACGGACCTCGAAGCACAGCGCACCACACGGCGCGCACAAGGGAGGTCTGGGCCGTTGAGATCAGATCCAACGGTCCAGACGAGGGGTAGCACAGCACACGTGAAAATCCCGCGTGGAGGTGCTCAATGCGCATAGGGGAGGTCGGGACCGTTAGATCAAGATCTGACGGTCCTGATCTCCGAAGGAGGTCCTAAGGCTAAATCTACGGAGGGACGTCTGGACGGTTGAGATTTGCTGGGGGAGGTCTTGGACGGTTAAGATTTTCCGAGGAGGTCTTAACAGCCAAGATTTCCACCGATGGATTTAAAGCGATGAGGAGGTCTAGACCGTTAGATGGAGATCCAACGGTCCAGAGCTACGGGGAGGTCCTCAAGTTAAAGATCTAATCGGAGGAGGTCGGGACGGTGAGATCTGAAGGAGGGAGGTCTTTGATGGCTAAGATCTACTGAGGAGGTCTAGCCCGTTAGATCTAAATCTAATGGTCCAGGGCTGCGGAGGGAGGTCTTAGACGGTTAGGATCTCACAGAGGGAGGTCTTTAATGGTCAGGATCTAAGCTGGGGAGGTCCTGAGGTTCTCTTTACAAGGACCAGGGGTGGTCTTTGTAAAATAACCATGGTGGTCCTTTGCGAAAACACAGA
Organism: Ampelocalamus luodianensis; assembly: GCA_036346255.1. Taxonomy (NCBI): domain Eukaryota; kingdom Viridiplantae; phylum Streptophyta; class Magnoliopsida; order Poales; family Poaceae; genus Ampelocalamus; species Ampelocalamus luodianensis. The sequence continues at coordinate 57,307,510 of CM070622.1, read as the reverse complement.
GGTGGTCTCAACGGCTGAGATAAGGTCTAGGGAGGTCTCAACGACTAGGATTAAAACTAGGGGGAGGTCCCGCACTTAGGGTTTTTACGGAAAAGAACTCTACGGTTAGATCTACCCTCAAGGAGGTCCTCAACGGCTAAGATTACAAGAGGAGGTCCTAAGACTAGCGAGCTGATAGAAACGAATCTACCGCCCAGATCTAATCTCGGGTGATCCTATACGGCTGAAATTAACCGAGGGGAGGTCCTGGGACCACAGATGTTCGAGAAAGGATCTAAGGCTTAGACCTAACCCAGGGGAGGTCATCGACGGCCGAGATTAACCCGAGGAGGTTTGGTGACTTGACAAACTCCCGACAAAGTACAGAGCACCGAGTTGAGCTCGCCGGCATGTCGCCGACGACCAAGACCACGGCGGTGCCAACTAACTGTACAAAAATGCTCCTAATACTATTGCGCACATATTGGAACCACTCTCAACGGCAGGGCAAGCAGAATGCCGCGGCCGAGAGGGGCGGAGGAGTGCTTTCGGCAAAATCCGAAAACGCGAAAAGGGGGCGCCACGAGCTAACCTAGCTAGTGATTAAGCCCTATAGGGCTAAAAGGAACTTACCAGGGCGCAGGAGAGGTCCAAGGGAGGTCGGAGAAGGGCTGGCGGCGGAGACCGACGCTGGCGCTGAGGAAGACAACGGCGACAAGATGCCTGGGCAACGAGGCAAAAGAATGGTCGAATAGGCTTGCGATGGCCCATAGGTGATCCAGGACCCAAGAATTGGACGGAGAACACTCACTGAAGATGGGAACGAAGGGGAGCACTTTCGGCCGCGAAGATCCAAAAACTTCAAATTGAGTTGTTCCTGAGAAAGCAACCCAAATTGAGTTAGGGAGAGGACTTGCGACGACAAGAGGTCCACAAATAAAGTGAGAATTGGGCTAAAGAACCACTGAAACACCCAAGTCACCAATGGAGCTCCCACGGCAACAATGGCGGAGAGGAGTGCTCACGGTGGTTTGAGTTTAACTCAAAAAGAGTGAGCTAGGGTGATCGCGAGTGGAAGAGGAGTCAGAGGGGGTCCTCGGGGGTATTAAGAAACTCGTGAGTAACGGGAACAAGGGAGGGGCCCGCGGTGAGCTACGGCGAGCCCCTCCGTAACTAGCCCGAAAGCTAAAGGAACAGGGCAGCGCGGGGCACGGCTTTGAGCCGAAAGCACTGACACGCCGCGGCTGCTCCGACAACACGTGAGGGGGCGGGCGCGGGATGTGACAGCGCCATACCGCACAGTGGCCGTGTGCAGGGCGAGGAAGAAGACAGAGAGGAGGAAGAAGAAGAGGAAGTCTGGGGTGGCCGTGAGTGTTGGATTTTAAACGGACGGTTGAGATTAAAAGAGGCAATCGGGTGACCCGATCAGCACATTTACTATGGACGGTTGGATCACGATCCTAAGGCCTAGATTGATGAGCTCTTCGCGATGCCCGAACGACCCAATCATTTAGGGCTGTTAGATCAAGATCTAACGGTTGAAATTGATTTTGACTGTAAAAAGGGACCCAGCGCGGTTTAGTTGACTCGACCAAATCAATTAACTCGAGCTCGAGTCTGACTCGAACCCGAGGAACAGAACAAACCAAATTTGGTTTTCAAATTAGAACACAGACCTTTGCGGATTTATTTGATGTAGCAAAATAACTCCAAAAATTCTGAAATTTTTACAGGAGCTTGCTAACTTATAAATTGACCTTGTGTAAAAATTTTAGAGGTTTTTATACAATGAATTTTTCTCCAAAAATTCTGCAAGGTTCTGATTTAGGCTTTGACTAAAAGTCAAACAGGTTTGACTGCCCTCTAAAAATATTCAAACAATTTCTAAAAATTGTGAAATTTTTCAGAGGGGTCACACATCAATCCTAGAACTTAGGAAAAGTATTTACAGGAGATGATCAAAAGATTTGACAAAATTGTTTTTTGGAAGATGAGATTTTGGATCCAAAAAGACTTGTGACTTGGTATTCCCATAACTTTTGTACGAGAATTGTTTGGTACAACTGGAAATACATGATGTAAGAAAAAGTTTTAATTTCTACTCATTTTCTTACATTTGAAACACAAGTCTAAAACTTGGGATGTTACACTTGCTAGGAAAGTCGTTGGTCCCAGATACGCTCTTAGTTAGCCTTGGAATGGTGCTGCTTATTTGCATGCGTGGTACATGGGAAAGACCAACGAGATAAGGACACAATGCCCTATGAGTTTCACCGTCAAGTACACGGCAAGGCATTTTCTCCATGAGCCCGGCTTCTTCGTGGTGGGCTTCAACGACTTGTTCAATCTCTTCAACCTCGATGCCCTTGACGCCTCACTTTTAAGATGTTGGACACTATAAGTGTGTACAATTACGGTCTACATTCATGTAATACCGATAAATACCATAACTCCTTGCTTATGTATAGACACATGACCCTAGAAGCCAAACAAAGAAAAGAACCGGTCAATTTTCTCGACCCACACTTGATCTCTAAGCAATTCATCAACGGCATTGCATCCTACGTCAAGGATTACGTAACAATGGGACTGCATGCTCACAATGACAAGGAGTACATACTTCTACCCTACAATCAGGGGTAAGTGCTTCACTCATTGCTATACTCACTGATTTGTACTTCATATGCAACACAAACTTAGTTTTAAGGACTATGATGGCATACATGTGTAGGTAGCACTGGATTTTAATCATCATTGTACCAAAGTGGAACAAGGTAATATACCTTGATTCCCTAATCAAAAGCCAACACGACTTCACACTTGTGCAACAATTAATCGATAGGTAAACTCATTTCATCCATAAATAACTCTATGTACCATTCATTTACAATGGCTGAGGCTAACTTTTTTGAATCACATAGGTCGTTCTCCCCGTAAATTAACAAAAGAGGGAGACACGTGGAAGGGAACACCACACTGCGACATGTGACGCAATTTTCGGTACCCGCTAGTACACAATAATCCTATATCACACTTCATAATGATGCCTCTCAAGCTGAAGAAACCTATGTATGTAATTCTATTTTTATAGTGCCACTAGCAGCTACAGGGCAACGTATGTTGATTCTATGTTTGCCACCATATGCAATAAATCATGGGTGGTAGGCCCAAGGATCGAGAGGTTTGTTAATCTCACAATAATTATTTCCTACTTATCAATTAATATATATATATAAGTACTTACGACTTACTCTTCCTAGTGATAGGGCATCAACATCCGTTTAAGTACAGTCCAAATGAATAAACACTTTGAAATTCGAGGACGGCTCGCCACCTTCTTACTAACGGAGGTCATTGACCCAAAAGGAGAATTTCATGCGGCCAAGAATTGTCGGGACCCAAAAATGCAATTCGGACCCTCTGTGTATACTGCACTAGTCCAGGATCACGCTAGTGCACACAGTGACAACATAGATGAATATCGATCCGCACAAGTGAATAATAACATAAACGATTAATTTGAATAACAAATATTAGTTTTGACCTTATGGTCGAGTTTACATTTATTAAGCCATGCAAGGTTAACAATAAAGAAATAAGTAGCGAAACAAAATAAACTCCAGCAGAATCCCATCAATTCGCTGCAGGCAACTAACTGGGATCAATGACCTAACGATCGGCACCTTTGTAGAACTCCTCCTCGAAGACAGGCGATGACTCCTCCACTTTGTTGAGTTGATTTAGCAAGTATGAGTACACAACCGTACTCGCAAGACATACCACAGAATGCAATGTATAGATGCAGGCTTATTCCAAAAAGAATAGCTTCTATGGTTCTTTTGCAGAAATGCACATTTGCAATTGAATACAAATAATAGATTGAAATGTAATTCAAAACAAATAGACAATAATAATTTAACAGTTGTTTTAACAAAGGACACATAGCCAAAACAGGTTATTCACACAGCCATATGACTTTAACCACACGAAACAGAGGTGCGCAACGTGTAGCCCGTGCAGCGGCGATGCTAGACCACTGGTCGGCGGCGGTGGAGCGGCACCAGTGGCGACGAAATCAGTGAAGAGGCGGCGGAGGCCGAAAAACCCTAATTCCAGAATTGCGGTGGCGCTAAGGTGTTTGGGGTGAAATTGATTTAGGGTTCAGGATGAGAGAGCGCTTCCGATCCTGGGGTGCCTTTTATAGGGTACAAGCGAGCACGATGAGGCCTGTTGGCGGAAGAGACCTAAACAAGTCCAAAACGAACATGTGAGGATTTCGGGGACAGAAAGAGATTCGGGATTTGATTCTGATCCAAAAAGATGCGGGAGAGTTAGAGATAGGATTTGACGCGATTTTTAGGTAGGGTTTAGTTGAAGAAAATGTGTTGCCGGACAAAGCTTTGAGCTCGAGTAATGGCGGAATAGAGCGAATGACAGGCAAAACTCAATAATCAAATAAAAACACCAATTTATACCGGAGGCTCAGTGATTTGAAACCTATAGAGATTATCCAATTAACTTCTTGCTAAGCACCATTTCTAAAGAGTCACGAAGCACTAACGGATATGAATAGCATAAGAATGGACCCAATTTGGATTTTGACAACGAAAAACGACAACAACAAGCATCTGAAGAACTAAAATACTTTCAAACTTCAATACCTATTTTGATCATGCAATGAGAGTGAACTAATGAACAATCATAAGCATGATAAGCGACTAACTACAAAGCCTCGGGAGGTGGGCCCGCTTGTCACCACAACGGCACAGGAGCACAGGAAGAAGAGGCTCGGACTGGATTTGGTAGCCGTGAAGGTGGCGGCGCAGTTTCGCGCGGAACAAAATGGGTTCGCCGGGTTCACGAAGCTAAGGGTGGTCGCGGGTTCGCGGGAGAAGCGCGGCGCGGCGAGCGACAAGGCCGATCGGCGGCGGGGTGACAAGGTGCGGCTGCACGAGAAGGTAGACAATGAAAATAAGCGCGCAGAAAATCGGAAGCGGTGGCGAGGCAGCGAGGAAGAAGATGCGAGGAAGAAGAAGACCTAACGCGTGGGCCCCACGCGTTAGTGGATGGAGATTGGCGTATGACGGAGTTAGAGATACACGAAGATGGTGAGGAGTGAATGGGCCAAAAGAGAATAGAAACGGGCCAAAGCAATGGATTTCTGCCCACTGAAATTTATTGAGATTTAAATTAGTTTTCTAATTTAGAAAATACTAGAAATTCAAATAAACAATAGAAAATAGCAAATGAACTCGAAAAATTCTAGAAAAATCTAGAAAATATATCGAAGCACATAGAATCCAAATAAAATAGTTTTGATAATAGTTCATGTTGGAATTATTCATATTAAATTGTTTTGATACTAAAGTCCATATTAAGCTTTTGAATTAAAATTCAAATAAATCCAAATGGTGAATTTTTTCCCTACTAACTATTCAAAGGATTTTGAAGACTAAGAAAATTGAGATGTTACAAACCTCCCCCCTTAAAGGAATCTCGACCCCGAGATTCAGGCTAGCTAGAGAAAAGGCTAGGGAACTCGGCTTTCAACTCTTCTTCACGTTTCGACGTTGCTTCTCCGTTTGAGTGGTTGCTCCAGTAAACCTTGCAAAAACGAATAGTTTTGCTTCTAGTGCGATGCTCTGTGACATCCAAAATCTTGATTAGCTGCTCCTTATAAGTGAGATCCTCTTTCGACTCGATTGAATCCAAAGGGGTTTGTTCTTCTAGCACATGAAGACACTTCTTCAACTGAGAAACATGAAAAACATCATGTACTCCTGCTAACAACTATGACAACTCCAACTGATAGGCAACTTCTCCACAGCGTTCCAAAATCTTGAACAGACCAACATACCGTGGGGCAAGCTTCCCTTTGGCATGAAATCTATTTACACCTCTAAGTGGAGTAACTCGAAGATAAACAAAATCTTCTGGCTCAAAGCTGAGATCACAACGACGGTTGTCAGCATAGATCTTCTACCTGGACTGAGCAATCTTCAATGTTTCTCTAATCATGGTCACTTGTTCTTCTACCTCCTGAATAATGTTTGGCCCAAACACCAAACGTTCAGCTGTTTTTGACCAATTCAACAGGGTTCTGTAGGCACGACCATACAATGCTTCAAATGGTGGTATTTGCAAACTGGCTTGATAACTGTTGTTGTACGACAATTCTGCATACGACAAACTTTTATCCCAACTAGTAGCATTAGCTAGAGCACAAGCTCTCAACATATCCTCCAATATCTGATTAACTCTTTCGGTCTGTCCATCTGTCTGAGGATGATAAGTAGTACTGAAATTTAGTTGGGTTCCCAATGCTTCATGCAAACTTTGCGAAAAACACAAGGTGAAGTGAGGTCCTCGATCTAACACTATCTTCTTAGGCACACCATGCAAACTGATAATCCTTGACATATACAGCTCTGCAAGGCGATCTCCTGAGTAAGTAGTTTTGACAAGCAGGAAATGGGCAACTTTAGTCAAGCAGTCAACTATTACCCAAATCGAATCGTAACTCGATTGAGTCCTGCGTAAACCGGTAATGAAATCTATTCCGGTCTCTTCCCACTTCCACTTTGGAATCTTCAGTGGTTGTAACAAACCTGTTGGTCTCTGATGTTCTGCCTTTACCTTCTGACATATGTCGCATAAGGCAACGAATTCTGCGACTTCTCGCTTCAAATTAGGCCACCAAAATTTACTCTTAACATCCTGGTACATCTTAGTACTTCCAGGGTGAATCGAATACTTTGAGTCATGAGCCTCCTTTAAGATTAGCTGTCTTAAACCATCAACATCTGGTACGCATATACGTCCATTGATCCACAGTGTACCTTGATCATCCTTGGTGAAATCTTTGAATTTTCCTTCTACCATCTTTTTCTTGATGTCTAAAATTTTCGGGTCGTTCGGTTGAGCTTTATGAATCTGCTTCTCTAGAGTAGACTGCACTTCTAGACTGGCCACAAATCCTTCAGATACAACCTCTAGCTTCAGCTTCTGAAATTCTTCATAAAGTTCTGGGCAACTCTCCTTTACCTCCAAAGTATTACAGTAGCTCTTACGACTTAGAGCATCTGTAACTACATTTGCTTTCCTAGGATGGTAGTGGATTTCAAGATTATAATCCTTTATCAATTCTAACCATCTTCTCTGCCTCATGTTCAAATCTGATTGAGTGAAGATATACTTCATACTCTTGTGATTGGTGTAAACTTCACAGTGGTTATCGATAAGGTAATGACGCCAAATCTTTAGGGCATGCACTACGACAGCTAGTTCTAGGTCATGGGTAGGATAATTCTCTTCATGAGGTCTTAATTGCCTTGACGCATAAGCGACAGCTCTTCCTTCTTGCATCAAGACGCATCCTAATCCTTAACGCAAAGCATCACAGTAGATATCAAAATCCTCCGAATATCTAGCAGAATTAGCACTGGGGCTGATGTTAAACGCTTCTTCAACTCTTGAAAACATTCTTCACAGGCTGGGGTCTAAGTGAACTTTTCTCTTTCTTCAACAACTACGTAAGAGGCTTAGCAATCGTTGAGAATCCTTCGATGAAACGGCGGTAATATCCCGCCATTCCCAAGAAACTGCGAATCTGAGTTACAGTCTTGGGTTGTTCCCAATGTAACACTGCTTTAACTTTACCAGGGTCAACTGCTACTCCTCGGCTGTCATCACATGACTAAGAAAATCAACTTCCTTCTTCTAGAAATCACACTTACTGAACTTAGCATACAGCTGATACTCCCTGAGTTTCTCTAGGATTAACCTCAGGTGTTCGGCATATTCTTCCTCCAACTTGGAGTAAACCAAAATATCATCAATGAACACAACTACAAACTTGTCCAAATATTCCATGAATACTTTATTCGTCATGTTCATGAAGTAGGCAGGGGCGTTAGTCAGACCAAAGGACATGACTAAGAACTCATAATGTTCGTACCGTGTTGAGAAGGTAGTCTTTGGGATATCCTTCGGACAAATCTTCAATTGATGGAAGCCTGATTGCAGGTCAATCTTTGAGAACACTCCAGCTCCTTTTATTTGATCAAACAGATCATCAATTCAGGGAAGTGGATACTTATTCTTGATGGTGACTTCATTGAGAGAACGGTAATCAATGCACATCCTCATGCTTCCATCTTTCTTTTTGACGAACAAAACTAGCGCTTCCCATGGCGACGAACTAGGTCTCACAAAATTTTTCTAAAGAAGTTCTTCAATCTGCTTCTTTATTTCTACCAACTCATCGGTTGGCATCTTATAGGGTCTCTTAGATATTGGTGTTGTTCCTGGCACTAGATCGATGACAAACTCGATGTCACGGTCTGGTGGTATTCCTAGTAATTCTTCTAAAAACACATCTGGATATTCCCTGACGATATGTACATCTTCCAACGAGATGGTTTTTAGGTTATTAACTAACATATATCCATCACGGACGAAGGTGGTTAGAAACTCTACTTTCTTTCCATTGGTATCTTCAATTGTTACGGCTCTTCGACCACAATATAACACGGTTTTGTGCTTAGATAAACAATCCATACCAAGAATAACATCTAAGGTCTGGATGTCTAGAACAATTAGGTTGGCTAGAAACTCAACTCCAACTATGAGTAACTTAGCTCTTAAACATCCCACTTTAGAATTTACCTCTGCTCCAAGCGACCGGACTAATAGTATGCTTAAGATGCATAACTTCCAACTTATTCTTGGTTGCAAAAACTCTAGAAACAAACGAATGCGAAGCTCCAGAATCAAACAAAACTAATGCAGATACTAAGTTAACCAAAAACTTACCCAGTACGATGTCGGGTGCTTCCTGGACTCCTTCCAGAGTGACGTGATTGATACGGCCTCTGACCACAGACTGTTGTGGCGCTCCTCCGGATTGACCGATAGCTTGAGAAACTCCTTGTGTATTGCTCTGCGTTGGTGTTTTGGTGGGTGTAGCTCTAAGGTTGAAGCGTATTAGAGTGATTGTTCCCTTTTGAGGGCACTGGTTGGCGAAGTGGCCTGGCTAACGACAAGAATAACAAACTCTTTGTCCATTCTGCTGGTTGCTCCCTGGGTTGGGGTTGACTGGTGTAGGGTTGCAAAAGCTCTGAGCTGCTAGACGAGGTGCTGAGGTTGGTGCAGGCGTCTTGACAAAATTCTGCTGCGGGAAACGGTTGAACTGATGTGGAACTGTCCTTGCCTTTTGCTGTGACTCATGACTCTCTCGTTGAGCCATCCTGCACTTATCCTCGAGGACTAAAGCTTTGTTGACTAGCTCCTGAAAATCTGGAAAGGTATGGGCGACCAAGCTAACTTGCAATCCAGAATTCAGTCCCTTTAGGAAACGATTCTGATGGGCCTTATCAGTGGCGACATCTTCGGCAACACAACGGACAAGCTGGGAAAACTTGTTGAGGTAATCAGTCACTGACATGCTTCCTTTCTTGAGTACGCGGAACTCATCTTTCTTCAGATCGATTATTCCTTCTAGCACATGGTACTGACGGAAGGCTGTAGAAAACTCTTCCCAAGTGATGTTCTGTGGCGTCTCATGCGCGGCACAGAAGTTCTCCCACCATTCGGCAGTGATGCCTTTCATCTAGTGAGTGGCATACAAAACCTTCTCTTGGTTGCTGCATTGGGTGATCAGCAGCTTTCTCTCAATAACACGAAGCCAATCATCTACCTCAACTGGCGAGACATTTCCCGAAAAGGCTAGTGGACGAGTCCTCATGAACTCAGCAAGCTTAGACGGAACATGGTGACCATGCGCGATTGGGTCTCCGTTGTGGTGATTGTTGTTGTTGTTATGATTGCTCATAGCCTGCATTTGATTCATCATGGTGTACATCAGTTGGGTCTAAGCTGCCATAAAAGCTCCAAAATTCTACAAGTCGATTGGGGGTGCTTGTGGCGGAATTGCTCCAGCGGGGGTTTGTGCATTCTCTTCTGACACTGGGGTGCCGAAACCACTTGTAGCAGCATGACGAGTCTGGACCATCTGGTGAAGCTTCATGGGTTAAATAAGGTAGCAAGCACAAGATGAGTTAAGATTCTAGGTAGGGGGTAGGTTAAACCCAACAAACATAGCTCAAGAGAACTCAACTAAAACACTTATTTTATTTAGGGTCTTAGCATGGCTGCAATAGATGTTTAAGGGCCTTTGCGGCTCATACTCGCACACAAGAAAACAACGATCCTAAACACGCAATCTACCGCCTAAAGGGCGACACTCCTAAACTTAAACTGGCTAAGCCTAACTAAACTTAAAATCTAGCGAACTTAGTCGCTAAGATAGCCTCCACAACCACGGTGATGCTCCCGCCTCATGAGACACAGAAGTGAGCGGCATCCTTGCAAGCGATCACGGTGCCCCGAGGCGTGCGGCGAGAGCAGATGTCCTTAGTGAAGGCACAGCTGGCTCCTCAGCTTCTTCTAGGCCTTCTTCGGGTTCTTCTTCTTCAGGGTCTTCCCCTTCTGGCTCTTCAGGGTCTTCCTCATGCTCATGCTGGCCGTAGAGGGCTTCCTCCAGTGCTACGATCCTTTCTTCTGCTATCTGCAAGGTCTCATAGGCTCACTCCAACTCTGTGGCGGCTGACTCCAACAACTCCTCCTGGGCAGCGGCGAACTACGCGAGATGCACCACTGTGGCGTTGCCTTCTCCATCCTTGGATGGATAGCGAGCTGGAAGATCTACGGCTACAGCTCTGGGATGGTAGCGGAAGACGGTGTCCTTCAGCTCACGGGCGTAGATGTTGTAGATCCTAAGGATGGCAAGGCGTGACGACTCCTGGACACCCTCCGTGAAGTTGATCCTTCTGACAGAGATTTTCAAAGGCTGGCTTGCCTTAGTGTCCCTCCTGGCATAGATCGTCAAACAGCAAAGCACTCCATGATCTCGGCCATTCACAACCCAGTTGCTTCCACAGTACAACGAGCGATCGAAGCCTCCAAGTACTTGTAGCTTCCAGAGTTCAGCAGCAAGTCCTCCCTTGCGCTCACCATAGCTCTAGAGAAGAGGCATCTGACAAGACAGATGAAAGGGGTGAGAACAACTTAAAAATAGCGAGGAAAGGAAAAATTCCAGCAATAGTTGAGTTAAGAGAGATATGAGAGGAGTTAAGCAATTGATTAATCTTGTAAGATAAAATGTTTTTGCTTTGGAAAATAATTTGGACACTCTAAGATAGCTTATCTAACTAAGGTCAAGACCTACAATCAGTATGGCTCTGATACCACCTCTGTCAGGACCCAAAAATGCAATTCTGGACCCTCTGTGTATACTGCACTAGTTCAGGATCACGCTAGTGCACATAGTGGCAACATAGATGAATATCGATCCACACAAGCGAATAATAACATAAACGATTAATTTGAATAACAAATATTAGTTTTGATCTTATGGTTGAGTTTACATTTATTAAGCCACGCATGGCTGACAATAAAGAAATAAGCGGCGGAACAAAATAAACTCCAACGGAATCCCATCAATTCGCCACAGGAAACTGTTTGGGATCAATGACCTAACGATCAGCACCTTCATAGAACTCCTCCTCGAAGGCAGGCGATGACTCCTCCTCTTCTGTTGAGTTGATTTAGCAAGTATGAGTACACAATTGTACTCGCAAGACATACCATAGAATGCAATATATAGATACAGGCTTATTCCAAGAGAATTGCTTCTGTGGTTCTTTTGCAGAAATGCAACATTTGCAATTGAATATAAATAATAGATTGAAATGTAATTCAAAACAAATAGACAATAATAATTTAATAGTTGTTTCAATAAAGGACACATAGCCTAAACAAGTTATTCACACAGCCATATGACTTAGGTCACACAGCTCCCATCCCAAATATTTTATCAAAATTTAACCCTCGTGTGAAATCCCCGAGCATGTCCATGACCGCAGACGCGGCTATTCGAATAGGTTAATTAACACTCTGCAGAGGTTGTACACTTTACCCACGCGATACAATCAGTGTAGCTAGCACTAATCATAACAAAACGTTTCAGAAACTTCATCTCAACATTGACACTCGATGTGCTTAACCGCTAGACAGCCCCACACAGGAAGCTAGTTCGACACATATCGTTGGACAGAGAAGCGGCGAACCGTCCGCGATACGACTACTTGGTAGTACACACCTCCACCCAAGCAACACAGCCTAACCTACTACCTAAGTAATCAATGCCAAGAATCCATAACTTACTAAGTTAAGCACGTCACATACCATGCATGTGGTCGTACAGTAAGACTCAGCTCAATGGCGCACAAAGTTAAGCCCTTAATTGACCAAGGCAAGACTTCCAAAATTCTAGTTATGTCACACAGGTTAAATCCCATGCACATAGCTCCACCATAACAATACACAGTACCACTTGCCTCCGTCTAAATTTTTTCCCACCCAGTTGATTAAGTGCAACATATGTCATCAACGAGTAATAGCACATAGTACACACTGTTTTATCACATAATTCCATAATCAATTAGTCAGGTTTATATTTGCAACTCACATGAGATGATGACTCTTGGCATGGCTAAGCAAACAAATCGTACTAACCAACCCACGTTGGCGCTACAATAATACCAACTAAATGGTAAACCATTCTAGGGTGACAAAAGATTATGACATACAATAGACAATGTGGATATAACAATTTGGATTAATAGCTAAACCCAAAAGCATTTAAATAAATATTTGAAATACATACAATAATTTGAATCAATATAGTTTTAAAAAGTGGGATTCAATATGATCAAAGGTATGAATTGCCTTGGAATAGATCTGAGTACTAGTATTGGTTTTGGTGAACTCCTTCTTCTCCAAAATCTCCCGACGTATCAACGTCTACTCGCAAACGAAGCAAATAAACAAAATAAATAAAGCAGAGAAGAAAACCAACTCCAAAAAATAAATAAAAATCTCAGATAAATAGATCTCAAATTTAGATGAATTGAGAAATTTGAGTGGGCTCAATCAGAGTTCGGATAAAGAAGATATGGGCTTTGGAAGTTCAAATCTAAAGAAAATAGGATTTATTAGAATTTCTGAATTATTCTTCAACAGAAAAATCGGATTATTGTGCATGCTGGCGTCAGCCCTCAAAACTTCAGAAATAAAAGAAATAAAAAGAAATCCTGACACGTAGGACCCACATGCCAGTGGTTCGGCTCACGGTGGACTCAATCCAGCGAGCCATTAGATTTGGGTTTCGGTTTAGGTGGCATGCACGCGCACGTGGTGCTGATCTGGCGCTAACGTGGGATGACACGTGCACACATGCATCGACGTGGCCGCTGAGGTGGCTGCTGACACGGCGTGACATATCAGATGGACGGCGGCGAGGCTCAGGTTCACCCGACAATGGCAAACGGAGGTGTGCACTCGACTCAGTGTGCTCTCACGGACCTGGTGATGTGGTTGGTTGCTCCCAGCAATGACCAAAATCGCGGCGGCGCTCAAGGTTGGCGGCGGAACGCCACGGTCGAAAACGACAATGGGGCTACGGGAGTCACCCGGCGAAACAGAGGTGCGCACCGTGTAGCCCGTGCAGCGACGATGCTAGACCACTGGTCGGTGGCGGTGGAGCGGCACTGGTGGCGACGAAATCGGTGAAGAGACAGCGGCGACCGAAAAACCCTAATTCCGTAATTGCGGCGACGCTAAGGTGTTTGGGGTGAAATTGATTTAGGGTTAGGGATGAGAGCATGCTTGCGATCCTAGGGCGCCTTTTATAGGGTCCAGGCGAGCACAAGGAGGCGTGTTGGCGATGGAGACCTAAACAAGTCCGAAATGAACATGCGAGGATTTCGGGGATAGAAAGAGATTTGGGATTTGATTCTGATCCGAAAAGATGCGGGAGAGTTAGAGATAGGATTTGACGCGATTTTTAGGTAGGGTTTAGTTGAAGAAAATGTGTTGCCGGACGGAGCTTTGAGCTCGAGTAATGGCGGAGGCGAACGCTGCCTCGCACGAGGAAGAAGATGCGAGGAAGACGAAGACCTGACGCGTGGGCCCCATGCGTCAGTGGGACAGAGCGGGCGCGCACGCGACGGGCAGGGACAGAGATGGGCTGAGGGAGGGAATGGGCCGAAAGAGAATAGAAATGGGCCAAAGCAATGGATTTTGGCCCACTGAGATTTACTAAGATTTTAATTAGTTTTCTAATTTAGAAAATACCAGAAATTCAAATAAGCAATATAAAATAGCAAATGAACTCGAAAAAATTCTAGAAAAATCTAGAAAATACATCCAAGCACATAGAATCCAAATAAAATAGTTTTAGCAATAGTTCATGTTGGAATTATTCATATTAAATTATTTTGATACTAAAGTCCATATTAAGCTTTTGAATTAAAATTCAAATAAATCCAAATGATGAATTTTCTCCCTACTAACTAACAAAGGATTTTTAAGACCCGAAAAATTGGGACGTTACAAGACTGAATAAAAATTTTAGTGACAAACAATATTTTCTTACTATATATGTAAACATGTTATAAAAACATTATGACAATTCATTTATAATCAATCTGTAAATTTGTTTATCTATGATCGATATATATGTGTATCTGTGATCGATATATGTGTATCTGTGATATATCTATGTATTTATGTATTTGCTTGTATCTGTTATCTATATATTGTTTTCAGATGGCATGGCTAGCATTTCCTAAGGCTAGCCAAAAAACGAAAAAATTATATACATAGAGCGAACTATCACAGACAGTTTTGTGGTATAAACCGTCCGTAAACACCTACTATCACATACGGTTCTGTGCACCAACTATCTATGATATATAGCCCGTCACACACGGTTGGTAAACACAACCGTCTCTGATGGCCGACATATCACATGACTGTTTCATGGTCGAAGCCGCCATCACAAACGGTTTCATGGTCGAAGCCGTCTGTGATAGTTGGTGTTCACAAGTGGTTATTTATACAAACCGTCTGTGTTATAACTTATCACAGACGGCTCAAAAACCGTCTATGATAATTGTCTGTTATCACAAACACAATAAATCAAACGGTTCAGAAATCGTCTGTGATGAGGGTTTAGAACCCTCTGTAATGACCCTCTGTGTGGTAGTGTGTTCTCTCGCACAAAGGGATGTCGCCGGTTCCAACAACATCCTCTACTGCCAATCTTTCTCCCACTCAGATTTGGAAATTTCACAATTGTCCAGTGGTACTGGAAGAGAAAGAGGTCCATGAGGCGTCAGTGGAGGCAAGGGAGGAGTTGAGAGGGCAAGGGGGAGAAACGGGCAGTGAGCTAACCTTCACTAGAGGTGTGAACGAATGGGATGTTGTAAGAAACGTGGTTGAGGTCGCCGGCGCTCGCCATCGAGGTCGTCGAGAGGGCAAAGTGGTGCCCGGGTCTTAGCAACGGCAAGACACTCTGGGGTCGGCGGCGTCAAGGGACTCTTGGGACGGTGGCAATGAACTTGGGGCCAACGTCGGCCTCTAGGGTTTGGACTAGGGGAGTAGGCCGCTTGGTTTCCCGTCTCCACACACGCAGAAGGGAGGCGCTGATGCGAACACGGCCTAGAGTGAGGGGTAAGTGAGTAGCATTTGCAGGTAATTACTTCCAACTTCAAGGGGCTAACGAGAATCCACGGAAGGTCGCTTCGAGTTGCTAATTCATTTCGACTCTGCTCCTCATGAGAATAAGAATTTGATCGTTTTGAGTAGTTGGATGTTTGGTATAACTCCACGAGATCTGAAGGAGAGAATAAGAGGTATACCAAACATGGAATCTTGCTCTCAGGTCAGCAGTCGCGCTTCCACGAAGAGACCGAAAGCTGAAAGAAAGAGGAAAAGAAAGAATAATCAACACGCGTAAAAGCAGACGCACTACGGCACTGGAAGGTAAGAAGTTCCTTGTCGCTTGTAAAGTACATACATATCAACACGGGCCACTCTTTTAAGAAAAAATAAAACAAGTGGCATCCCATGTCTAAATACATATACATCCCTATATATTATCCACGTACGCCTGCGTGTAAATATCTGATGTGTCAACACCTCCATGCTGACGTGGACGCCAGCTCGTACCCGTGCCAGCACAGCACCAGGGCGCCGTCCCGCCGGACGACGTGGTAGCCCTCCACCGGCGCCCGGCGCACGATCCACTCGGCCTGCACCGCGGCAAGGTCGCTCAGTGCCACCGGCGCCCACCTCGCGCGCACGGCGGCCTCCTTCCACGGTTCGCACCGGCCCCACCACGACTGCACCGCCGCGAGGGCCCTCGGGCGGACGATGCCGCGCTCCACGCGCCGCACAGCTTCCTCACCCGCGCCGATGGCTGCCGCGGCCACCTCGATGGACTCCGTCACCACCGCGCAGGACTCGACGCTGCGCATGAGCGACGCCACACCGTCCCCGCCGCCCGGCACCACCTCGGCGTCGACGAAGACCACGGCGTGCGGGGCGGTGCGCTGGATGAAGTGCAGGAGGGCATCCGAGGCGTCCGCGCTGGTTGCGGCGAGGTGGCGGAAGATGGCCGGCGAGAGGACGACGGCGACCGCCTCGCTGCCGGAGGTCCGGATGCTACCGAGGGCAAGCGTGCCGAGGCCGCCAAGTCGGACTACGTCGATGGCGAAGCGTACCCCGTGGCCGCATGCAAAGTCCCGGAGGTTCTCGGCGGCCAGCAACGTCTCCGCAGTCTCCTCGTGCACGACAGCGGTCACGCGGACAGACGGCGTGTGCTGCGATGGCAGCCGTCGCGCGGCGACCTCCTCGACGAAGGAGGACCACTGCCCGCCGAGGCCGAGGTCGAAGTCAATGATGTGGAACGGCGCAGACGTGCCACCGGCCGCCTCAAATGCCTCGAGGAGGGTCTGGTTGGCCGTGAAGCTGGCGAACTGGGGAATCGGAGACAGGCACGCGAAGGCCCGCTGCGCGCCGATGCGGCGCACCACGTCGGCGGCGGATGGCGCAGGGTGGTCGGCCTGCGCCAAGAACTGATCCGGTGCGGCGAGGAGGGACTGGAGCGCCTCCCTGAAGTGGGACGCCGCGCGCTGCGGTGACGTCCGGGGAGGGTACGGGATGACCTGGTTGAGCCGAGCCAGCATCCCGTTCGCGGCGACCGAGTCCCCCGACCAGACGGCCTCCGCGGCGACCCGGAGAAGCTGCTCGTAGGACTCCACGGGAGAGTACGGATCGAACGGGTCAGCCAGGACGTCGAACGGAGCTTCGATGGAGGAGCGATGTGCCTGGAGCGGGAAGAGCTCGCCGGCGCCGTCCTTGTGGTCCGGGGATAGGAGCCAGGACAGCGCGTCCCAGTCGTCGGACGGATGATGCGGCAGGGCGGCCTGCACGTGGTTCTGATGCTGGTTGCCGGGGCGCGTGTGCCCCGCCGCTGCACCGCCGGTGGCGGGGCTGGAGGTGGCGTTGGGGTCGAGCACGGAGGTGGGCTCGTAGCTGCAGAGGCGGTGGTGGCCGTGGCTGGCTGGGGAGGAGGAATCGGAAAGTGATTGCTTCGTGTTCGTGGTGGTACTGGACTTCATGTGCGCGCCCTTCTTTATATCTCTTGAGCTACAAGGGTGTCGCGTTACGTGTTTTGCCCGAGTCGTGTTGAGCGAACAAGGTAAAGTGAGGGGTTTTGGTTGCAGTGGGAAATGGGATTTTATAGGGCTCGATCGCCCTTCTCTTCTGTTCTTCTGCTATTACACACACTGCATGGAACAAATTGAAAAGTCTGCACATGGGGTCAACCGTCCAGTGCCCATGCAATGCAATGGGATAGCCATGCATGCATGGACGACAGGAGTCAAAAGTACAGTTTTGTCGGCTTGGAGGCTTCGGGGACAAGCCCTGGTCTGCATTCACACTGCATGCTCTTTTTTTGTGTGTGTGTGTGTGTGTGAAGGCACACTGCATTCTTTACTTATTCGGTTCTCCCAATTCCCTGACCGGTCACTGTCCCAACGAG
This sequence comes from Ampelocalamus luodianensis, assembly GCA_036346255.1. Taxonomy (NCBI): domain Eukaryota; kingdom Viridiplantae; phylum Streptophyta; class Magnoliopsida; order Poales; family Poaceae; genus Ampelocalamus; species Ampelocalamus luodianensis. The sequence continues at coordinate 57,289,578 of CM070622.1, read as the reverse complement.
TGTCCGTCGTTGAGGTCGTGTGCTCGTCGGTGGTTGTCGTGCCTAGTTGCACGGCGTATTTTAGCGGAGAGTAATGGACCTAAACATACACAAATGGCATGGCACATTAAACTCAGAGAAGTTTAGAAATAAACGTTTAATAGGGATTGTCTAAGTAACAAATCACCTGTTTTTTCTTTTTAACAAAAATCGGCAATATTTTCTTACCATTGGTCTGCACCGCCTCCACTATGGATGTCCTCACTCATGGCCAGTTGCACGTGGGTACCCATACTGCTAGCTGTAGCAGGCGTGGACCCCACTGCAGCTAGCCTAAGCCCGGAAGGAACCCTTCTTCTATCACCGTTGGATTTCATATGATATCACTGTAGCACATGGGTATAAAAAGAGATCGGACGGCTGTAAGGGAGGGGTCTCACTGAGGCCCTCCCTTAGAAAATTTATTTTCCCTAAGCCCGCACATCCTCAAGACCCCGACCGCTTCTGACATATGTTGGAAAACATTGGATGGAGCACGCACGAGCTCCCATGTATTAGAGCATCTGCAGTGTATGCTTTTTTGGGGGGCGAAGGTTGCTATATGTCACTGAATAACTTCGGATCTTCATAATATATCACTGGTATCTCGCTGATGAGTGGTGTATTGTGAATTTTCACTTTTTTTTTTTGCCTCAAGAGAAGAGAAGAGAGCCTTGGAGGCAACCTCTAAACACTGCAGAGTGAATGGTAGCAACCTTAGCTAGAGGTTGCTTTCGGGTTTGGAGGCTGACGAGGATATAACAATCCTCATTTAATTATTTATCTATAATTCTTACTATAGATATTAATATCATCATACTCGTCTTAAGTATACCCTTTAATGCTTATAAGGGAGAAACCAAGTTGTCTGATTGTAAGCCTCTCTACGATCACCTCATAGTCGTAAGTCTTTCTACGACTATGGTATAGTCATAAGATCTTCTACGACTTGCTTGGCTTCGACAACCCTACAATTGATAAGGCTTGCTGACCTGTGGACCTAATCAATTAGGGAGTCTCATGCGTTGTGTTTAACACACAAAGCAGTTAATGTATGCAGTTATCCTCAGAAATAATTGCACGCTCTTTTCTCTATCTTCGACAATAACTGCCTGGTGACGTGGGGGTGCTATCTCTACGACAATAACTTCCCTCAAGCGGTTCATCATTTGGAACGTTGAGACGTCTCTTGGCTCAGACTAACTGCCACCTTCTCGTACACTATATAAAGGCTGAAGTCGGAAGGCAGAAGACACGCCAAGCAATCCAGAGCTCAAGACATCAAACACTAGTCTTTTCATTGATTGTAATCAATACTCTCTATACAGTACAACAGGAGTAGGGTTATTATTCTCTCCAAATGAGGCTTGAACCTGTATAAAATCTCTGTGTCACTCAATAAAGATGAGAAAGAAATTATATTTTCTTTTAGTTGTTTATTTATGGGTCACACCTTAGAGGTATTGAAGATGTTATACATTATAGAAATCGAAACTGCTATACATCAGTCGACTAAAATTTTTTAGGAAATCAGTCAAATTTCTTACCTTTAGATCCATGCCATGATTTGTGCTCCGGCCGGTGGGTTGTCTTCTCCAGCAACGGCGGCAGTGAGTTAGGGCGGGGCTTCGCCGGATTAGGCCTAGGGTTCATCGGGTTAAGTTTTGGGTTCACCAGGGCCCGGTTATAGAGGGGAGAGGGGCGGCGGTGGGCGGCGGTGGCGCAACCCGGCCGTGGGTCGGAGGTGGGCGGTGGGTGGTGAAGGTCGGCGGGGCGACGGGAAACCGGGTTAGGTTTTGGGTTCACCAGGACCCGACTATAGAGGGAGGGAGGGGTGGCGGTGGCGCAGCCGGCCACGGGTCGGAGGAGGGCGGTGGGTGGTGGAGGTCGGCGGGGCGACGGGGATCGACTAGAAATTAGGAGGCGGGGTGGCAATGGCGGATCCGACAACGGTAACCGCCGGAGACAGGGAAGAAGGTGGCGACAGGGGAGCACGGGAGGAGTAGGGGCGTTGTGGAGGAGCTCCACTTGTCGCTGATGGCGAGGGCATGAGAGGAGCAGGCCGGTGGCTGAAGCAGGGGCAGCGTGGAGGAGCTCCGCTTGTCGCTGATGGTGGGCCTCGCCGGCACTGGGGGTGACGCTAGCAAGGCGGTGGGGTGGCAGCGCGGGGCGGCGGGGTGGCATTGCATCTAGTGGCAGCGGGTGGAAGGGAGACGGGAGCTGGAGATTAGGGTTGTGCTTTAATAGGGAGGGGATTGCTTTATATCTCAATCTAACGGCTAAGAAATCTGAATGATTTTAACCCAAAAAATCAGTCAGATTAATCTGAATGATGGGCAGACAGACCATGGAAATTTGTACTAAGCTTATTGACCGCCAGTGGTCCTTGCTTAAAGGCTAGGTGGCCTCTAAGCACTGTGAATGCCCTTAGACGCCGCCCCCTCGCGCCCCACCAATCCGCCACCACCCTATAGCCACGCCAGTGGCAATCGTACCCATTATCGTCGCAATGGCCGGCTCAATGCATAGCTACCAGCCGTGTTGAGAGCGGCGACTAAGCTGCCCATCTACTCAACTGCCGAACACCTTCATTGCTTGTGGTCGCAAGGATGCTGACACCCAAAAACCTAACTCGGTCACGAACCTCAAAAATATAATCAGAGCATAGTTAATCATCTGATCATGAATTTGCAAGCAAAATTTTCAGCTAAAATTTTAACAGATTTTCCCAACATAGATGTGACAAATATACTCATTCATAGGACAAATATAAAATACTTGACGTATATTAATGATCGAAGTTTTAAAAGTTTGACTACAAAATATCTATTTTTGGAACCGAGGTAGTAATTATTAGCAAATCGTATCTAGTATGCTGCAAACAAACATCGACAGAGAAATGAGAAGGTGTTCAACTGGCATGATCCACCGCTTAATTTTTTAAAAGGGGATAAATAATAACGATGCTTGTGTTGCACTTCATTAAGAAAATCATTTTGATGTAATCTTGATGATTTAATTTGTGTCTTTTTGTCTCTGTGTTTTCCCTTATAAAGATGATGTTTGCGAAGGTGGAGAGTCGCCCCTTTTAGGCTCTGTTTTCTGTTTGGAAAGACACTGGTTCCTTGGATCTGCGATTTAACCATATATATATATATATATATATATATATATATATATATATATATATATATATATATATATATATATATATATATATATATATATATATATATATATATATATATATACTTAGGAGTATGTACTCCCACTTCTAATATACCATTTAAACTAATATATTATACTTCTTTATCACTTTCAGTATACTTGAATACTAATTATAAGATACTCCAATGTGACTTGATTAGAAAATTTTCATTGGAGCCCTTTATTTTTGCTATATACCATTTTTCATACATAAAAGATGTATATACACGGATTTTGGTATAAAAAGTGGATTTTTATAAAAATTTTCATGGAACTCACTTTGGGTATCTTATAATCATTATTGGAGTATACTCAAATTGATAAAGAGGTATAATCATATAGTTTAAGTGGTATATGAGAGGTAGGAGTACGTACTCGAGAGTACCATACCATTTTCCTATATATATACATATATATATATATATATATATATATATATATATATATATATATATATATATATATATATATATACGTATCTAATGCTAATGGGTAATTGAGTGCTAAGGTGCTAATGCCAACCAGGAGCGTTGGATCTAGATTGAATAATCCAGATTTGGGTGCTAATCCCACCTCCAATCTACGTATCCTTTTTTCACTTAACCCCTTACTGCCACTTCATTTCACATCTTTCTATTCCCCAATTCCTTCTCCCCCTTTCCCTTCTCTCCTCTCTCCTCTTGGTGATTTCCCAGCCGAAGCTCCCATGGCGCCCACCTGCGCCTGTGCTCCCTCCGGCCTCCACCTCCGGTGCGGCCCTCCCTAGCCCTACTGTCGCCCTTCCCCCTCCCGGCTGCGCTCCTCTCTGGCCCTGCTGCTGCCCTTCCCCCTCCCGGCTGCGCCCCTCCCTGGCCATCGGATAGAGCCGAAGGTGGGCTTCGGGCCGGAGGTGAAGGGGGCCAAGGGGACCTCGAGGTCGGAGCTGTCGCGGCGAGGGAGCCCGAGGCCGGAGGTGCGCGAGCTGTGTTGTCGCGCAGGGGTGCGCCGAGGCCGGCGAAGGGGGTCCTAGGGTGCTGCGCCACGTGGGAGGGGGCCCGGGGCCGGAGGCGAAGCCGGCGAAGGGGCCCGAGGGGGCTACTGCCGAAGGCGAAGCCGATGAAGAGGCCCGAGGGGGCTGCTGCCGAAGGGGCGGCGTGGCAAAGCCACCGCGGGCCACTGCCGAAGGGGGCCGCGCCGGAGAGGAGACAGGTGCGGGGCTGGCCGGGAGGGAAAGGAGGGCGACGCCTGGGACAAGGGAGAGCCGCTGCCGGGAGGGGCTGGAGGGCGACGGCGCCAGGGGCCAAGGAGGGCCGCAGCCGCGAGGGGGAAGGAGGGATGCCCCGGGGTGGAGGTGCTCTGGAGGTGGAGGGGGGGTGGCCGCAAGGAGAGCCGAGCCGGCGGGGGCGCAGGGCGCCATGGGAGCCTAGGCCGGCGGCGGCGCCAAGCTTGGGCTATGGAGGCGATGGGTCACAGAGGAAGAGGAAGGGGTGGATTGCCGTGAGAAATGAAGGGGCACGTAGGGGGTTAAGTGAAAAAAGGATAAGTGGATTGGAGGTGGGATTAGCACCCAAATCTGAGCTGTTCAATCTAGATCCAACACTCCTGGTTGGCATTAGCACCTTAGCACTCAATTATCCATTAGCACTAAATACGTCCCCATATATATAGGAAAATGGTATGGTACTACCCTGGGAGTACGTACTCCCACCTCTCATATACCGCTTAAATTGTATAATGATACCTCTTTATCAATTTGAGTATACTCCAATAATGATTATAAGATACTCCAAAGTGAGTTCCATGAAAAAATTCATGAAAATCCATTTTTTACACCAAAATCCGTATATATACTTCTTTTATATATGAAAAAGTGTATATAGCAAAAATAAAGGACTTCAATGATTTTTTTTTATCAAGTCATATTGGAGTATCTTATAATTGGTATTCAAGTATATTGAAAATGATAAAGAAGTATAATATATTCGTTTAAGTGATATATTAGAAGTGGAAGTACATACTCCCGGGAGTACGAAACGGACGTCCTATATATATATATATATATATATATGAGGCTCGAATCTAGACATCAGATGAGCAGCTGCACACAGAAGAAAGTTAAAATAAAATAAAAACCACAGCACTGTCGGAGCAGCTAGGCTCCTCTGTTATATATTTGTATTCTGTTATATATTTGTATCCGAATCCATGCATTATAGCTACGGCATGGGGGGTGAAAGCTTGCTCAATGGTCAGCCATTGCTTCAGTCCTGCACATGCCGTCGGATTGAAAATCAATGCACGCGATCAGCTTAGTCTGACGAGCTCAGGAGCAGTAATTTGATGTGGACGATTGTCAAATTTTCAAGAATTACTTCATTATCGACCGCAGATCCAAGTCGGCCGGCATGGCACACGCATACAGACCGTATGTGCTGCCATTAGAAAATTCCTTAGGAACTAAGTAACTTAGAACCAGAGAGGGAGGGAGGGGAAGAGAGCGCGTGCTCGGCCACATGTCCAGAAGAAAATAATATTTTACCATGCATGCAGCTAAGGACAGAGGTAGTCATAACTTAAATCTTGGGTTGAGTCATTTGTTTTTGGATCGAACTCAAATATTTGATAATTTTTAAAAGATTTTTATGAGTTTTACTACTGATAAAATTTTCAGACCTCGGGATATAGCCCACCCAGCCCGAGGCCTAGATCAGCCCCTGCATGCAGCCGTTGTCACACAAAGGAAATAAGTAACAAAGCCTCCTTTAATCCCAGACGGAGGCAGGAGACTAGTGGGAGCTTTGATCCCCTATGATTGATAAAGTCTTCTATATAATTCTTATTTATTTATGTAGAATAGTAAAGTATTTATATTTAGCATTCCTCGAAGTTTTGTTAAAAAATTTCTGGCTCTATCTGTGACAAGGATGTATGCCAGTAGGGTATCCTCCTCCAATCCTTTCTCTCTCCCAGTGCTAGTGCGCACGATGCAAATGATGTCCCCCTGCCTTCAATCTCTCATGTCGCTCAGAATCTCCTGTCACGAGCCACCCATCTTTTGTGTGTGGGAAGCCAAGCTAACAAAGCAAGGCTTATCCTCCATCCGGCCGTCGTCTCGTCGTGTCACAACCGCGTGGAAGCTGATGCGTGGGGAAATTAATGGTGTGATCCAGGAAGCCCGCGGCGGAGATATACTTAGAATATGATCACTGATTGAGCTAGCAGGCAGGAAAGGCTGCGATCGAGCACCTGATGAGAATATTTCCGTGCATTATTATGGCCCCGCCCTCGCGCGCGCATGTTATTCCCCCTAGCCCGGATCGATCAACTAACTCCGTGATCGGGTCTGCTTGCTGCGTAGCTAGTGGAGATCGGAATCGCAGAAAAAGACGATTAGTTTTTTCTTTCTCTTTCTTTTTTTCATGTCAGTGCGTGGAAGCTTTAGCTGATCAGGGGGAGAAAGCAAAGGTGTCCATGCATCTACGTAGCCCATAGGCTGCTAATTCTCCGATTGCTCTTTTTTTTTTCTTTAATAAATTGGGGAATCCAATATGGATATGGATCGTATCGATTTCTTTTTGAATTTCTATACGTGTAATTACTTCAGAACTTGAGCCTAGTCCATTTTTCTATTATGTGTAATTACTTTGGAACTTGAGTTTGATTCTATTTTTCTATTCGAGCCTTTTTTCCTATTCTTTTGTATATAATTCTTAGAAAACACTCTATTCGAGGACGGTGATGGTGCAAATACTTTCTGCACTTTTAACCCAACTCAAGTTGAAGAAACTTATTCAATGGTCACTGCTAATCGTTTTTGGTCCCAAATCTTTGGTGTTGCTTTTTACAATAAACGTTGGTTACATTTCTTTATGCTATTTGTACCCGTCACCGGTCTATGGATGAGTGCTATTGGCGTAATCGGTCTGGCTCTGAACCTATGTGCCTATGACTTTGTTTACCAGGAAATCTGTGCAGCGGAAGATCCTGAATTTGGGACTTTCTACACTAAAAATATTCTTTTAAATGAGGGCATTCGTGCGTGGATGACAGCTTAGGATCAGCCTCATGAAAATCTTATATTCCCTGAGGAGGTTTTACCACGTGGAAACCCTCTTTAATAGAACTTTCATTTTAGCTGGTCATGACCAAGAAACCACCGGCTTTGCTTGGTGGGCTAGGAATGCCAGACTTATCAATTTGCCTAGTAAACTACTTGGAGCTCACGTAGCCCATGCCGGATTAATCGTATTCTGAGCCAGAGCAATGAACCTATTTGAGGTGGCCCATTTCGTACCAGAAAAGCCCATGTATGAACAAGGGTTGATTTTACTTCCGCACTTAGCTACTCTAGGTTGGGGGGTAGGTCGGGGGGAGAAGTTCTAGATACTTTTCCGTAAAAAGCATATCCAGTGTGAGCTGTTGTACAGGCCCTTGAAATTTTAGGGGGACAATTTTCTATCCACTCTTGAATGATTATTTTCTAATATTTGTACTAAGTAAGAGTAAGAACTAATAAGTGAGCATCTTATTTATTCTCTTCTTCCCAAAAAAAATCTACTGCTACCACCTATTCATATCCATTCTCTCCACCTCCCACTTCTTTTTTTTTTTTTGGCTAAATTCATTCCTAAGAAAATATGGGGCCTTTTTGATATTTTAAAGTTTATGAAATGGCTAAATTGTTTTCATAATATAATTTTGTTGACTATTCTAGTGAAGATGCATCTGCAAGAAAGAGCTTATATAAATCGAAGTTTTTTAAGTTCTACTTGTATATAATGATTCAAGAAAGACTTAACGGTAGCACATGCAATTGATGTTTAATTTGGGAAAGACCAATCATGAAGTTAATTCAAGATTTTGTTTCAAGGCATACCAGAAGAATGATGCTTTTCGCTTCAAAGTTTCGGTACTAGTTGTTGGACCGAAACGGCGACTAGAGAAAGAAGTGGTGAATAGAAGCACTACTGTTTTTTGACCTTGACGGTATTCAATTTCTTGTTCACCTTAGTAGCTATGAAAGCTATGAATATTAGAAACACAAGTACAGCGGAAGTCTTGTATTGAACCCGAGAATCCCCAAGGCAAAACCTGCCTAGCCAGTCTGACCTCGTGCTGCAAGAACAGCAGCCGGCGAAGATCACAAATCAACCTAACTTTCAATCCGGTGATCCAAATCCCCTAAGATTTCAACTATAGCTCATCAAGAAGGTTATAACCAATTTTAGTCGACGATCAGGACGATTGAAGCCAAGGTTGCATGAATTTCTTGGATGAGATCAAGAAGTAACAAGAACCGAGGAAGTTCGAACTTTGATCCAAAAACTTTCTCGTGGGTGGATGATGGTCAAGATGACCCTAGATAGATTTATACACGTCCTAGCAAGCTAGATCACAGCAAAAGACCCAAGAAAAACAAAAAAACACACAAAATCCCAGAAGCATCAAAGAGATAGTAAGAACAAGATAGAACTCATTTTGGTGGCAAACCTTGCTTGTTTTGATTCAAAAAATTGTTGGTTTACAGCCACTCCACCATGGAAGATAAAATCTCAACATTTGAGCACTCAATCAATCCATGTCTCTTAAACCATAGCATCCTTTATTCCCACTTTCCTTAGATAACAAATTAGGGATTCTACTTGGAAGGGTCAAGAGAGTGCAAATTCTGCACCTCTTTCTTTTATAGTGGAAGCTAGGTCAAGAGGGACTCTTATTGGGCTTCCGTTAAACCTACACACAAACAGGTCTACACTCACGCACACTTCTCAAAACAGATGACTAACCGGGTCTCCTAAATCCGTCTCTTCGTGATCTTCATATTTTCTTAACCCAAACCGTCTCTCCTTACGCTGTTTTGCACCGCAGTTTCTCCAAAGGTCACTAACTCGGTATTTTGACGAATATACCAAAATACCCCTTCTCGATCCTTCTTCGAAGACTGAGTCCAATCATCGTGAAGCAATCTCATACTTTGCCACATATAGGTTGATCAATGTTTCTTTTCATCTCGGCAAGTCTCCCCTATCAGGCTCTCACCAGAACCACCATAATACTTGCACCGACCCTGCACCACTTGGTGCAACCCATCGCACTAACCTCCCGTTAGGTCGTTCTTGTCCATCTTACGCCATGCTTGAGTCCAATGACTTCACCCAGCATTCTTGATCATTTTGTAGCTCAGCTCTCCTAGCCTAGTCCCGATCATCTTCGCCATTGATCGTCATTGACTCTAAGCCACCTGTACAACAATAGACTAAGAAATCGATTCTGGACACAAGTTCTTCGCAACATGACCCACGTTAGCTAAAATATGCATCATGTAACACCTATGCACTGAAACTCATGACTTTAGCCTAACCCACGAAATTCATCGCCTTCCCAATAAGATGAAACGGCATTGGCCGATCGGATCGCGCCAATGGCGGTCGATCCTTTCACTGGTCTGATCGTCAACCAATGGCCGATCAGACCGCTCGAGACTTAGGGAAAAATTCCAAATCCCCAAACTTGCACTCTCTCTGGAATTTTCAAACTATATCTAGTTTTCCTCGAAATTATATTTTCAATGAGACCAAGTGCAAACATATGCTCTCACCTTCCTACACACATAATTTTTGGCCGATTCCAAAAATTCACACTTACAATTTTCGGTCGGTCTAACCATCGTGTGTGGCCAGTCTGACTTCCTCCCATGGCTGGTCTGACCACCACCATGACCAGTCAAACCTCCTCGGTCTGACAATAGCTAAAACTTCTCGAAAACGAGGGTTTTTCTAAATGCCTCGACGTTATTACCGATTTTACAACGCACTAAGATTAGGATTATCTACCCATGATCTCCACACTAGTTTAAAGACTCATTTTTCAGCGGGACCAAATCCAAAATGTCAAGTACGAGCCTACTACTCATGGGATCTGACTGTCATTATTGGGGGATTAGGTCGTGTCGTACTACCTTTGAGAGTGCATCTTCTGTTATCTCGTGTGACAATTTGGACTCATTTGCCATGGGCGGCGTAGCTACCATTGTTGGCTTGTTTCTAGCATACTAAGAAAATGTTGATATCTTTTTGAAGTTGCCTTATTTGTTGGTGCGGGTGGACCGGGTGATAATTGTATTGCCTAAGGAAATAGCTTCACCAAAGGTGTGTGCATCGATCGAGTTGGCAACGTATTCGACGCTGGAGCACCTCTGGCGCGGGCGTTCACCGTATTCGTTGCTGGCGGACGGCCAACGTCCTCCTCCACCTGTGCACCGTCCCAGGCCTCCTTTCCCATTGTCCCCTGCCTCTCTCCGCCGGCGGCCGTCCCCGCCAACCACAAACTTGCCGCCCTCCCGTCCGCTACCATTATAATTTGATGTTTCGTCTTGGAATATTTTTCAAGTCGTAAAACTTTCAACTCGAATTAAAAACTTTGATAAGGCCATTAAACACTCAATTGTAATAGTTCAACTACAAAACATTGAACTTTTTTTGTGCGGAAAAACATCGAACATTCGACTGAAAAGGATGAGGGATTATGGGCTTTCAAATGAAATTTTCAACTTCCAACTCGAATTTGACAAAGGATTTCACCTCAAGAGGATGGCGACGCAACACTTTGGGAGCTGGTGAGCTGGTGAGCTGGTGAGCCTATGGCCCTCTTTGTTTAGGCTTAGGCTTTTTGGCTTATAGCTTAAAGCCAGCTTTTTGGCTTATAGCTTAAAGCACTTTTTGCAAGTGGCTTATAAGCTAGCTTTTAAGCCAACCGAGGTGTTTGGTAACTCGGCTTTATGGACTGATTGGCTTTTTTGTTCAAATGTCTAAAATATCCTTGATCATATCTTGATAATACGGATATATTTTTGCAACCAACAATACCAAATTATGATATCAAAGTTCGAGGCGCCGATTCGAGACCAAATTCACATCACAGTTCATCATATTTTTGTTGGGGAAGGATTCGATGGAAAAAAAGGAAACGATTTGTATTTATATACGATGGCAATTTGAGGTTAATTTTAACGAAGTTTGGTGGCAAACATATATTCTATTCCGTAAAAGCTAAAAAAAGCACCTCTCCCCTGGCTTATGGCTTTTAGGCTTAAATTGGCTTAAACTTATTATAAGCCAAACAAAAAAGCACCCCCTTTGTTTAGGCTTAGGCTTTTTTGCTTTTAAGCCAGACAAAAAGCCTAAACAAAGAGGGCCATAGACTGCGGCCACGGGCTGCAGCGATGGGAAGTGGGTAGCGCGGTTAGGGTTATAGGGTGAGAGGGAGAAATTTAAACCAGTTTGCAGAGCTGCGGCAGAGGGAAGAAAAAGAACGAAGTAGGCGGAGAGTGCTTAGGAGAAATTGTCTTGATCCAACACCCACGAACAAGCATATATCACTACAAGATATATGTGGCTTTTCGTCGTCAAGGTCCATGCTTCCTATAGGTTAAATATTTGTTAGTCTTATTAATATTTAGCCACCAAGAAACCACATCTCGGTAGCTACAATCCTGATGCTAAAGGTATTAGCAACCGACATTAAGCTTCTTATTGACTAAAGCTCACATGATTAGTTACGAACCATTACTTGGTGACAATAGGTGAAAGCCTTCGTAAGTACAAATGTTGGCGACTATAGATTGTTAGTAACCAAGGAATGCTCGACTTATGATGTCTTCGTACTTCTTTTCTGCAGTCCTCCCGTAAGTCACCAACCTGTTATCACTCCTTGGTGGGCAGTGGTGGACATCAACAAAGGTGGACACCTAAAGCCATTTGCACTTGAAGTTTTTAAACCATATAAGATCCAAGGGTAGCCGAGCAAGCCCTAACTCTAGTACTCTCATCCTTCTCAAAGTTTAAGTGCCTATTTGTTTCTAAACCGTACTTTATAAGGATTTTCTTAAATTGCTCCTTGTCTCTAATGCCATGCCAAGATAAAACAAGAGAGTTTCAGCATTGCTGTCATACCTGACATGCCTGCCAACTCTTACTAGCTCCTCACTGCATGTTCATTGCTGCCGTTATTATCACTCTCATAGCTGTAGTACTCACTAGAGTCAAAGTACCCATTTGGCCATTTCTTGTTTGCATCTTCCAAGTAACCTTCCTCAGGTGGTACTGTGTTGAAGAGTTCCACCTCTACTATAGTATTAGTCATCAACTCCAAGCTTCTTGGCCTTCAACTTTTGCTTGAACTCCTTGGCAAGTTTCCTGAGCTGTCCTCACTACCATGTAGGTATGCACTATCTGAAGTATCACTCCTTGCTACTTCTTTTCCTCTGCTTGAACTCCCTTGTGCAGCTTCCTGCTCCTACTACTCCTGCTCCCTTTCACTTTGCATTGTCATATATCTCATTTCCCCGGTCACTTTCTTCACTTCTGTCAAACCCCTCCTCCATGTCTCCTCGCCTAATATGTCAACCACTCCACCTTCATCAACCAATAACTTTAATCCATAGTTTTTTGAACTCGAACCTCAACCCATAGTTTGATTCCTTCCAAGGAAACTGCAATAAAGTTACATTTGCTCTGTCACTCTGATGCGGTCACGGAGGTGTCCTTTTATCTCATGCAAAGACACCTTATCTCGCCCATTGTAAGACATACCACCATCTACACCCACACAATGCAACTCCCTGCCCGCACCTGATGAATTCCCCATTGAAATGGTGCCTGGCTGCTAGATGGTTGACACACCAATAGAGTGTATTAGTGTTCATCAACTCCCTAGCATTTTAGTGTAAAATGCCTCATAATGCTTGATGGCCCGCAAGGAGTGTTGTCATTTTGGTGAAGGCTTCACCACCCACAAATTGGCCTTGGATTTGACATGTTTTGAATTGGGCACTACCAAAGTTTTCAGGGCAAGCCAAACTTTGGCAACAATCCAATGATCGCCAAATTGTGTTTGCATTACCAATTTTTGGAAAGATCCATTGGGGACTCAAACCAAACAGACTCAGAAGGGCAAAGGAGGCAGGGACCACGAAAAGGAACAGCTGTACTTTAAACATTGAGGTGTTATTGTAATATCCCGTTTGTCGTTAGTGGATGCAATAAAAAATTAGAGAGGGAATTGAAATAATTAAAAGAGAAAAATCAAAACTTAAGAGAGAAATGAGACACGCAGCCCATAGTCAAGTGGAGGAAAAACAGGCTTAGTGGCCTATGATCCATGACGAAACCAAAAACTAACTAACGAAGGAGGGGGAATCCTAGGGTGCTACAGTAACGCTGCAGACACTGTAGCATGGTACTGTAGCAACCCTCTCTTCCGTAGTGGTGCCCCTCTCCTCCGATACCTCTTCATTGTGGTGGCCGGCCAAGAAAAAAGGAAGAAGAAGGGAGAAGGGAGAAGGGAAGAAGAGAGGGAAGGGGAAGGTTCACGGGCTGCATCGTGGTCTACAACGGTTCGTCAACGGTAACCCCGGTTTGCGCCCGAATAGATGCATATTTGATTGTTGTAGCAATGTCGGTATTTCTGTCTCCTCAGGACAGATTGCGTTAGACAGACGTTTTGATGTAATTAAGTGCGGATTCAGTCTTGGACTTCTCCTAGAGAGTTGTATAGGACGTCAATAGCTTTCGTGAAGTGCTAGATCGTATTATTTGGACCTCTGTAGCAAAAGTTATGAATTTATTAGTGCGACTATTCTGCGAATCTGTCAGTATTTTAACAGGTTTTAGTAATCTGACTTACGCGATCAGTTAAATGGAGAATTAGAGGATCTCAGTATAACGAAAGTTGTAGATAATTGTCGTAGCTTTCAGAGAAGCCCAAGAACGCGAAATTTGGACAAACGAGCTGAATGTTATGATTGTTTTAGTGTACTGTCCAGAGAACCTGACGTGAAATCGATGTTTTGTTAATCAGCATAAAAGGGATATTAGATGGCCGAATCAGGAAGGCCCACCAACTAGGTTTAGTTGGGGAATTTGACAACCTTTAAATGAAGTCCAAGAACACCTCATTTGGACTCATGTACTAAAATATACGAATTTTAGAACACGACTGTATCCAGAGGGGGCAGATCAGTATTTAGAAAAATTGGAGTTGGGATTGCATTACAAGCTTTTGCTAGTTCATGTTGCTTATATAGTTTATTTGGTCTAATATTGTTGTCTTAGTAAGCCTTTAAAATAAATTTTAGGTGGGGGACTGGTCCCAGTTGCAGCGTCGTCTTCACATCCTCCGTTCTCACGCAGTTAAGGCAAGTGCTTGTTTGTTGATTTTGTGAATAAATGTGATATCTATGGTTGCTTGAGTGTTATGGATGTTGATGACCATGAGTTTATTTGGCGTTGTGAATATATATATCATGCATGGATGTTGGAGTGTATGGATGCTTATGATATGAATGATAAAAGTATGAATGAGTTGAATTCATATGTGATGTTGCTGAAGAGGTATGACTATGATGATTCATGATTTGTGCATATGCATCATGTTGACAAAATGAAGATTTGGTCACATGGTGACCAAATATTTGTTGAGATCCCCGTCATATATGTGACGGGCTTGAGGTCTCCACACTTGTACAGTGTGGGCTTGATGTCCTCTTTACTTGCGGAGTATTGAGCAATTGGTCCCTAGGCTTGCGAGCACAGACATGGTATGCGGCGACGGTCGCATATCTCGCATTACCGGTGAAATACGACAAAGAGTGAAAGAGAAATGTTGCATTGCATAACTGCATTCATACATTGTGAGACATGTTTTCGAGTAAAGCTTGGAAATGGAATGTTGGTGTTGTAGATGTGAATTTAATATTTCATTATTGGTACTTGTTGAGTCTTTGGGCTCACCCTTGCTTTTGTTATGTTTTTAGGTACCTTTTGCAAGAACGGCATGCATGAGAGGGAGTAGACATGAATTGGATTCACACACTGTCATCCACTTTTACAGTTGATAAACTTCTAGATCGTACCTTAAAAAAATGAGCAAACTGCTTAAGGATTGATTATGATTATATTTCAAGCTTTAGATTAAGTGTAATAATGTTGAGTAGTGACTTTTGGATATCTCTGAATAGGCTAGATGCTTACATGTTTTGAATGCCTATTAATGATTCTGAGTGTTGGTTTATTTATACATGTTTTATTCAAATGCTGGAACCTCCTAGTAGTAAACCATACAGAGGAGGATCTGCCGGAATCTGATAGAATGTTTTTGACTTAGATTTGTTAATTGGGTAGCATTCCAGGCTCATGTGGGCTGGGGTGTTACAGTTATTACCTTTACTTAGTAATACATCGACAAAGCTTCAACTCAGGTGTGTGTCTAGAAAAAAATGTACCTTTAGGAAGGATGAGATGCAACAAATATTGTGCCAAAGGATGGATCTCTCTGATTCTGAACTTGCTAGGACACTAATCAACAGTGCGACATATAGCATTGTCATAATCCATAAACAATCACGGTAAGGAAAATCCATAAACAATCAACAACATCACGAGGAAATTATCTATCCTGAAGACTCAAATAAATAACACCAAAATGCTTGCAGTAATCCTCCATTTTCATTCGCACCAAATCTTTTTAGAAGATAGCAAAATCCTTTTGCCTCATCGCATAGGAGAAATGGTAGTTAGTTTGCTGCAATAGAAAATGAAAAGGAGATAAGCACAGACCACAAGAGCACTGTCCAAGAAGCCAACAACAAGTTACAATTGCATACCAACTTCAACTATTGAACACTTGAAAGACAAGAGTAGATAGCAACTATTGTAGACAACTAAATTTGACACCATCAACACTAAGATCTAATTGTCGACTTCATAAATGCACTTGAATTCTTTGGTGGAAAGATGCAAGAGAAATGTTAAATTTTAAGTTCCTTTTTTAGATGTAATGGGATAAGACTTATCCCCCCCCCCCTCAATTCAAATTTAAGGTAGAAGTGAGACTTGTGTGCCCACCATCCCACCATGGCACCTCAAGAGAGTTCTCTTGAATTTCAAGTTCGGTCGCTCCAATTGATGTTTACACATTGGACAAGACAGGGAACTTTGACCCAAGGAAATAACCTCATCACTTTAATCATACTACCATATAACGATTGAAAGTATATACTGATAAAGATTACTGCAGAAGACCTGCAATGCTTGCAGCAGAAAAATTATCAGGTATGTTAGCTTCAGATTCCACGGATTTCAAGCTTTGGATTAAGTGTAATAATGTTGAGTAGTGACTTTTGGATATCTCTGAATAGGCTAGATGCTTACATGTTTTGAATGTCTATTAATGATTCTGAGTGTTGGTTTATTTATACATGTTTTATTCAAATGCTGGAACCTCCTAGTAGTAAACCATACAGAGGAGGATCTGCCGGAATCTGATAGAATGTTTTGGCTTAGATTTGTTAATTGGGTAGCATTCCAGGCTTATGTGGTGGGGTGTTATAGTTGGTATCAGAGCGGGCAGTATGTCCATGGTGATTGGATTTACAACTTAGGCAACTTAAATTGCTAAAATTTTGTAATGGTTAATGAACTTAAAAACCTGACACACTGGTGCACAGTAGGATGGGATGGGTCAAGCATTGCATTTACGCTTCTGTTATATTGTATTGATGATTCCTATTATGAGATGACCTTATATACCTATAATATGATTCTATGATTAGTATGAGTGATGGTAGCGCATGTTGAGAGGTTGAGGTCGTGGTTGTGGCCCTGGGCTTTGCCAGTTTACACCATCTTTCGTGGTATGAGAACAGGGAAGTGGTTATCTCAGATGTCTTAGTACGGGCGTCGATAGTGAGTATCTTTGGAAATTTGTTCTCTTCCTTGAGTTCGAATTTGGTCAACTCTTGTCCAGTAGTAGTTGATGAATTTCTTTTGTGTCAGTAGTTCATTGCAGTTGGTGGGTTTCTTTGAGAAGGATTGATATGTTTTCATTGGCTTAACTTGTCCCTTAAAGCAATTATTATTTTTTTCAATTGTTGAGTTATTCTTGTGGCTGGTGGACTTGGTTAATTGTCAATATTGACCCTTGTATTGGAGCTTTGTTTTTCTTACTGGAAAACATGACTCATTTATTTCAGTTGATGATTTGGATAATGAAAGTTTCGTTTTGCAAGTCCTTTTAGTACGTGGAGGCTTTGACTCAATATATCTCTCTTGGGTATTTTGAGTGTTGAAGATTAATGATTCTCTTTTTTTGAAAAAAGATGTTAAATCCTTTAGTAATGTTTTGTCTTGATTAAGTGAGAGGTTTTAATCAAAGCAATTAATGGATATGAATGGGTTATTAGATTATATCTGTAGTGTGTGCATGATCAATCTTAACAAAAACCCTCGAAAGGAAAGTTGATTAATTCAAAAGTGGCTTGTAGTAGTTCTTGATGAGCTATGATTAAGAGTATGGCTATACCTAATGGTAATCAATAGAGTTAATAAGAGGTGTGGAACATTGATGAATTGAGTTGATCATTAAGAGTGATACATTTGGTAAACTTCTTTGGTGAATTGGATTAACAGGTCTCAATGGATTAACCTAACCATTTCGGATGGTTAAATTCAAAAGGAGTTAGATTATTATCTTAGTGGATATTAATCTTGGAGTAACCTTTTGTGGATACTTAGTGATTATAAGTAATTGCTAGGTGCAATTAATGCCTATTAATGTTTGGTGTTGAGCATCACTAAGAGATAAACTGATGGGATTTAATGGATGAACAATGTTTACATGATGGTAGAACTATCAGATAATAGTATGTCTTTGATGAGAGGGTTTTGGAATAACCTTTTAATTTGTGTAGTAGTTTTCCTCAAAAATTAAGTAGTTATTGTAGTGAGAGTATAAGATTTTGGTATACACTCAATTAAGGATGAGATGATAAAGGGGTATGTAACATTCTGGTGAGATTTTGGAGGCTTAATAAAGGAAGAGTTGACGATAACAAGTCTTGTTAAGGGTAGATTATTCTTGATGTTAGTAATAAGGTCTACAAGAGATTGTGACACGTTGGAGTGGTGAGGATTCTTCTAGATAGAAAGTAAGTTGATTGTTTTAATAACGGTTAAATGAAATGTTTGGAGTTTTGTATTCGTGGTCTTTTGGGAGTTCATGATTTATGTAGTAGATGGAATTAATTGAGCAATGTGACGTATGGAAAGGTTTTGTTTGGTTCCTAGATGGTTAATGTGATTTGGTTTTAAAGGCATTTCTTGTTTGGTTTGGCAAGTAATGTTGTAATCAAAGAGGTTGCTTTCGTTGTGTTAACGGAAAATGTTTACCATAAGTATTTGAGGTTGGAGCTAAAAATCGTAATCTGCAACTTTCCTGTTGTCACCGCTCAAGAGTTTCTTGGGTTTGCATAGCAATGTTTTATTATGATTTATGGAGGTGAAAATTTTCTTCTTGTGGGATTTGTGCCATCGACTGTGGACTCGTATTTTGTTTTTCGAGATCATTTCTATTTGACTGTTTCTCTTGGTCTCGTGCTTACTTCGAGGAGCCACGATTTCTTGTGCGTCGAACCTTGTATCTGTTTATTTCTTTCTTTTGAGTAAGGAATTAACCAAGTTGTGATGCCAAGTGTTATAAAGAGTTGTATGGTGATTGGTTGGTGGTGGTCAAGTAAACGATAGCGGTAAGAATTTTGTAGACCAAGCTATTTGAAGAACAGCAAAAAGTGAATTGGTTTTGACCTATAATTCTTGGAGAATTTGATTTAAATGGAATGATTACCGTTGAAATAAAACTGATTAGTGTTACAACTAGCGGAACCCATAGCGAATTATAATCCAAGAACCTTCATTCATGCTAGAATGTTGGGATTATCGAAAGTATGGGAAACTTGATCATGTGTTAGAGTATCGCGATTGGGTAATTTTGCGAGGTTGTGTAGGTGATCTATGGCGATGTAGTTTAACAGAGTGGGGACTAGCAAAGTAATCCAATTGTTATGGCAATTAATGAGATAGCAGAGATTGTTGAGCTATTGTCAGGAATGTTTTGGCGTTAGCGAATAACCCTCTAGGAATTAGAATCTTTATAAAGATAATTTGGTCAATAATATGTTTACATGTTGAAGTAATGATTGAGTATGTTTGGATTGTGGGAATTTCAATCACCGAATCTGAGGATTTTTCGTAACAGTTACACCGAAATACACTTATAGGAGTCTTGGAGGTGGAAATTGGGTTTAGTGTTCTATGCTAGATCCTTAGTTGGTCAATGATTATGTATAGAACTAGAAGAATAACAATGGATTTCGAATAGTATAACGATTATTAATAGAACTCTTTTGATAAAGTAAATGAGAGTGTGTGTTGTGGATTTCAAGTTGATTATTCCTTACGGATTGGAGCGATGCGATTTTGGGTGAAATCTTTGTTGAGGAGCATTGGAAATTATCTATCAAAGTAAGTCTATCGATAAGAGAATTAGCTAGAGTATGTTATTGTAGAGTCAGTAGAGTCTCTCTACAAGGGTATGGACGATGTTTGCGGTTTGAGCATAGCTTGAGGTTGTCAACTTAGGCCATGTTTGGTACAGCTTCTACTCCCAGCTTCTCAATCGATTCTCGTGGAGTCGTACCAAACACCCTGATTCTCAACACCATGAGATCCTGATTCTTGCGAGGAGCTATCTCAAAAATGAACTAGCAACGAGAAGCAGCCTTCCCGCAGATTCTCGTGAGAATCCAACCTTACAAAACAGAAATACCCCTTGAAGTTTCTAGTATTTACCCGCCACTGCCATCGAACTACCCCCGGATTTCCCACCGCGCGTGGCAAGATCCCGTGCCCCTTCGCCTTTTCCGCCTCGCTTCCATCTCCTCTCGGCGCTCTCGCGACTGGCGAAAAATCACCTGGACCCTCTCATCCGCCGCCTCGGATCCTCCACTGCGCCGCCTCGGGATCTCGACTGCGCCACCTTCGGTCCTCGATTGCTCCGCCGCAGGCCCCGGACTGCGCCGCCGCCTGCACGAGAGCCACTGACCCTGGAAACCCTAGAGACCAGGGTTCCCCAACTTCTTCGCCATCACAGTTCTCTGAGGACCACTGGCGGGCTCTGGCGAAGGTAAGCTCGTCATCCGTCTTTCCCCCTTGCCCTCCCTATTTTGTCTCCCTCCTCTTCGCCTTTAGCCCTAGGGTGGATCGATATGTAATGCCAATGTTCTTTGCCCTGATACCTTTGATTGATGTCAATGTTCTGTGAATGATTTTATCTTGGGAGTCAAATCCTTCTTGCTTCCATGATATTCTGAGGATGCCAATGCCATCTGAGAAGGCAGAAGGAAGCTGAGACTTGTGTACCTTCGGAGTTACTGACAACCTTCGCTTCGAAATTATTTTTTATACATTTGTGATATCTTTAATTATATGTAAATTCATTCATGGCACATGGATATTATTATAAACTTTACAAATTATAGGTGTCATTCTGTTTGCTGAATTCTGCACAAGTGGTAGAGCCCTAGTTAGTTGATGCAAGATGCAAGCTGAGTCACTTTGAAGCATTGCTTTCTATATTCATAAGAGTTTGTCGATGATTATTTTACTTGTGCATCATTCATGCTGTTTGTATATGTCATGTCTTAGCAATGCCATTGCATTGTGTATGTATCGACAAACATTTATAATGGGATAATGGTGAGTTCTCGCAATGGAATCATGGAATATGTGATTGAATCAATCTGAGAACATTTGCGATAAAGCTTCAGATAATTCCATATGATGTTCTCTGTAGTGCTTATTGTTTATGTGCTCTGTTAATGTACATCTTCAGTTAATCTCACTTATGAGTTAATATGGTCAATTGTTGTTGTTTCTGGCATAATCAAGTTACGGTTTAAGCTTTAGCATCTTCAGATTGTTCATCATCTTGAATTCTTGCTAGTTATGTGATGAATATTGTCATTTGTGATCCTGTTTCTGTGCCGCGTTTTCCCCCTGAAATTGCTACCTGCAGTAGGATGTTTATGATTTCCCATCAATTGTTCTCAGGGTGATTTCGAGGAGGCTGATGAGCAACAACCACATTCAGTAGGCGGGCGGAAGAGGAAATCCATATCTGTCGAGAGTTTGATGCGGAAGAGGGTATTTGAGATGGCTTCTCTCAGGTTGATTCGTCCTGAACCAGAAGAGAGAAGAAAGATGCAACGTCTTTGGACGCTGCAATTCTATAGTTTGATATATCAGCAATGTTATTTTGCATGTATATGAGAAGGAAAGAAATATGATAGACCTGCATGTACGGTGTCAGACATGATAATGGTTATCAAGTCTTAACAATATCGGCAAATATGTCAGTTCTAGTTGTTTCCTCTACCTATGTCTGCATCAGTGGAGTTGCTACTTTTGCTGATGTTGTAACGAGGGATCTCAATCCTGTTGCCAGACGAGTAAGGTCTGTTAGACCAGCAACTTGAGACTTCAATTTTGCTGTGTATGGTTTCTAACGTATCGTGGTTGTAGCCTGCCCTCAAGGAAACACTAGTGTGGCAGTGTCACAAGTTTTCAAACAGTTTTTCCTTCTGGAAGATTTCCCGTGTTTTATCAGTTGTTGGTTGATCAATCTACGAGTTGATGATGCAGCAGTGTGTACTAACAGCGTTGATACGCCTGTTCTTGCGAGTTGTGAGTTTGCATTCTTTGTTCCTTTTTCATGTAATTTCACAGCTTCCTGGCTGATGCCAATTCTCTCCTGCACTGCATGTTGTTGCTTCTACAAACACCTCCCAGATGTACTGAAAATTTTAGTGCAACAGAAACTGTTGAACAGCAAAATACTCACATCATCCTAGCAACTCTCTAGTGAAGTAAAATTATAAAATGGCATGCTTGGCACGCAGAAATTAGGCAGAAACTGTCGTCGACGGATCACTTCTCCACTGCGGGTGTCGTAGCAGCCGCCTCTTCGACGGCCGGCTTGTCGCCCTGCGCCATGGCCTCATGACGCGCTCAGAGGGCGGCAAGGATGTTGACGACGGACATCTGGAGGCAGCCGAGGAGGTACTGGTAGGACTGCGCCCTAGTGGCGGGCATGGACTCGAGCTGTGCAAAGTCGTCAGGGCCGTAGAGGCGGCCCTCGTAGATGGCGCCGATGAAGTCGTTGAGTTGGAGCCTGAGAAAGACGCAAATACAATTGAAGTATTACAACCAAGGGTAACATAGTCTATTTGCCTCTAATTCTTCCTCATATGGTTTTTGGAGCCAACCTATCAGCCAAACGCTTTCAACAGACAACTCCAAATTCTCAGAGAAGTAGATTCTCCGAGAATCAGGAGCAGAATCTGAAAAATGAGAATCTGAAGCTCTACCAAGCAGGGCCTTAAGAGTAATGAGTTAGCGTGTGATACAATGATTTGGAATCCCATAGTTTAGAGGAAGTTAAATTCTTAAAAGAAAGATTGTGGAAAAAGGGTGTGATCTTAGATAGTCAGATATTCTCTTAGTTCTTACTTGAACTATGTGGTTATGACGGATGTCAATTACAGATTGAGTTGGTTCTTGTCGGTATGTGTGATTCCTTCTAGTTAAGAAAAAAAATGGTTAATTTGGTTTTTCGAGTGATTTCGCTTTTGGCTTTTGTGGTATTCATTTCTAAACTACCTATTTGAAAAGTGAAAAAAAATCATGGTAAATCTATTGATTTTGGATTGGGCTCTTCTAAGGGAAGATGGCTTTGAGTTGGATGCATTTTGACTCCTTTGTTCTTAGTTGAGTTCTTCGGATAAGTGAGTTGGTAGGCGAGTTCTTTGTGCATCCCTTGGTAAAGGAGATGCTGCTTGCATAGGTAAAGTGATCGACTGAGAGTTGGAACAAGAGTTCTATGTGTTTTGTGTAGACGGTGTACTTGATGCCGAAGGAAGTTTAACTAAAGGTGTGTTGGATAGATTCTGTCACGGAATTTGTAGATTGGCGTATCACTAGGACCGTCTCGAGTACTTGCGCGGAGTACGCAATGTCTTGTGTTTTTCGGTGCTGAGAGAGCACATGAGAGGTCCGGAGCTTGAGATTTTGTTAGAGCTGTTGGCCAAGAAGTAAGACCTTACCTTTGAGTCATGTGTGTTGAGTGTACCTGTAAAGGTCGAGACTAGTGTTGAGGTGAAAGACGTGATATCCGTCAAGGTGATGTGATCCCATAAGCCCAAGAGGGAAGCGACTTGTGAATTGGGGTCTCGCATGTGCGAGCTGTACTCGGAGTGGTTCATGTGAGACCCCGGTTTATTAAGCTTGTAATACTTAACCTTCCACTGGCTCTAGTATCACAAACAGAATAACCCGTGTCTCGATGAACATGTGCTTCCCAGAAAATGCAGCACACATACATCATACCAAAGCATGCATCAATTCCATACATCAATATAACAAGTCTACCAAAAGACATACATAATATAAGTTATTACAGAACAGCCGACCGGCCAAATGACAAGAGAATTAAAGGTAACAGCGGAAGCAAAAGTTGCCATAAGATGGCCTAAACCAAAAGACGACCGGTTAGCCATATAACACCACAGGGCAACCGACCGGGCCGCCAAGCTAATCGCCCCACACACTGCCACAGCACAACTCACAAAAGTGAGGCCCTTCGGGCTCACCTTCTTCCTCTGCACACAATAAGCAATGCAGGTGAATACAATAATATACTCGCAAGACTTACGAGTAACAAGCCTATACATAGCTACATAAAAGTTATATCAAAGGAAGGTTAGTTATATGGTTATTTGGACGCATAAAGCAAGTTTCATTTGCAATAATGTAATAGATTGAAGGCAATTCGACAAATCAGTTTTTAAACATTGAAATAATAGCGAGTAGCAATAATTATCAAGTAACCACCTAGAAGTGACTAACCCAATAGCCACCACAAATAGCATGAATCCCTGATTCATACCACCCATCAAGTTTTAATTTAAAATATTGTAGTCTAACTCATGAAAGACTTCCCCAAGCGTGTCCATAACCTAGGACGAGGCTATTCGAATAGTTTTAAACCCTGCAGGGGTGTACCAATGTGCCCACACTTCAGACCGCCTTTAAGACACATGATTTAGCACACTTCCAAAGGTATGCCGGCACGGCTAAGTCTTACGAGACATTTCCAATATTGTGAATCAACTACGACTCGCTCGTATGGATAGAAACCCATACGCTTACATTGTAAAGCCAAAAAGACAACTACCCCTCGGGGTAAAGCTTTTTGGACAACTACAATGCTCCCAATCACAGCCAACCCATTTTACCACAACACAACACACACACGCCCTCCTGCGACTCGTAGCCCACACACGCCAAAGTACTAAGTCAAGAGAGGTCCCATACCCTCTAGTGTGATTAGCACGCAAGAATGCTTGGTTTGGTGTAACAAGATGTTCGGTCCTTGTTGACCCGGGTACCATTTCAATCACACCCAAAAGATCACACCATCTTACCATTGTGCCCAAGTCCAAATTGTTTTTATTTTCAGTTTTAGTTTTACAATTTGAACATAGCACAGAGCTGAAATAAAGGGAGCATAATAAGTTTGTGTGATCAAGGTTATCGACAAGTCGATAACCGCCCATTTCTTCCGATAGCTAAGCATGGCTAAGTATCAAACTCGTAAACTACTACGTGACAAGGGTCCATCCAACGAACCCAAAATCACAGCGAGATAAACCTAAGCTCAGTAGTACAGGACAAACATTTGCCTACTGGTAATGCATTTACTAGGTGAACTATCGACAATAGTTAAAACAACATAGCAATGCATACATAGAATTTGCAAACAACATATTAGAATTTGAAAATAGTAGGAACAACATGATCAAATGATGCTACATTTGCTTGCCTTGCTGGAGTGCAGGATCTGATGGCTGTGGCTCAGATTCAGTATCAATATTATCTTCGAAACCTAACGCGAAAAGGCGATACGCAAATAAGAACGAAGAACACCAAATAAATTCCAACAGCAAAAGACATCCAAATCTAATGAAATTTACACAGCAGCTAGGGAATGATTTTAGACAATTTTAGGAACAAGAATCATGCAATTTGGATTTAGCATGCAAAAGATATAGACAAAATACTCTTTCTCAGCCTATTAATTCTCTAAATTAATTACTGGTACTGTTCATGGTGAAAATTTCTAGAATGACCTAAGGTCTGAAATTTTTATAGCAGTTAGATTATGATATCCTAATGACAGCAAAGTTGAGTTTACTAACTTTGAAGTTTTAATGATTTACCTATGATTTTTCTAAGTTGTAAATCTAATGCAAGTCATTTTACATAAATAAGTCCATGTTCAAAACCTATTTCTTATTAAAGTACATTAACAGAGTAATTTAACAAAATTGATTTTGCACAAATTGGAATTATACAGGAAAAGATCTGCATTTTACAAGTTTTAAACCTATTTCTGGAATATTCTATTGGCACGAATCAAGTTATTTTGGTTACAATATTCTCTATTGCTGAAATATACCTAATTGCATTTTTATATTAAACTTTAGTGACAACAGAATTTATTACAGTTGGAAACATCTAAAAAGGTGTTAACAAGAATTAGTTATGAGTTTTTAAAGTTTAACTACAATTTTTAGTTGATAAATAAAGGCTTACAGAAAGGAAATCAACCTCAACCGGAATAAAACGACGTGGACGCTCGTGGGCCTTTGATCTAAAATCCTACGGCCCACGCGCGCCGGGAACAGCGCACGCGCGCGACTCTCAAAAGGATCCCATCGCTGGATCAAGATCCAACGGCTCACGAGGAGGGATGCATTCGGACGGTGCGGTTGCCTCGGCCAACCACAACCGTAGATCTGAAGATGGACGGCTCAGATCGCACCTCCCTTCGGATGGTCCGATTGCATACCAGATCTCGACCGCAGATCAAGCGATGGACGG